>CM042846.1:3037500-4237500 GCA_023653725.1 Bungarus multicinctus
CTCTCAAGAATAAAACAGGGAAGGGACGGCAAATTGCCTTAGATCCCTCTGAATATATTCGCTGGCCCTTTATTTGAAAAGTGATGCCAGCAACAAAAAGTCCGAGGGCATTTCGCCGACTCCTCCTCACTCCCCCTCACACACATCCTCACGCAGGCTTTAAGATGACACTCACTGTCCCGCTCCGGCATTGTCGCTTCTCTTGAGATATAAACGGCTCCCGCTGAGGTGACAAACAAACGCTGCACCAAGCTCGGCCTCTTTCCCACAAGGCACCGCGCGGGGATGGCACCTTAGCCCGAAATGCACTGCGCGGAAGCTCTCAGGGACCTTAGACCTTAGTTATAGTTCATTTATAGACTCATCGAGATAGGCTATTTCCGGGTTCAGTTTCAGTTAGACTTTCTTTCAATGATCTCTCATTAAAAATAACAGGCAAATCAGCAGGTCTATTCAGCAGATTGCAGCAAAAACACCCATTTTCATTCAGTGTATATCAAGTCTTATTTTAACACTGAAAAACAGTCACTTTTTGCAGATTGAGAGAACTTTAAATGAACTTTGCTATTTTGTAGGTTGATTTCAATGGCTTTCTGAGTTCTCTGCATAAATGTTTCAAAACTTAAATGCATCACTTTTTAAAACAATATATAACACTTATAGAGGACTCTGAAATATAGACTGGAAAGATACAATCTAGTGATCTTTTGGATTTGGGGTGATCTGAGCCTATCAAGCTCTATTTGGTTGCTTACAAAAATGTTGATTTCTGTTTGCTGCCGCCTTTGTTTCTACGTAGATCAGCCATTCCATCACTGCTCTTCTAATTTTTTGCTGATTTCTACACATAGTAAACAATCTTAGATCCCAATACTGTAGAAAGTGCAGAGAAGAGCAACAAAGGAGTCCGGAGGCTAAACCGAACGAGGAAGGATTGAGGTATATCTAGTCTAAGAGAAGCAGTAGAGGCTGTCTTCAAGTATTTGAGGAGCTGTCACAGACAAGAGGGATTCAACTTATTCTGCAAAGCACCTTAAAGCAGGATAGGAAGCAATAGGTGGAAGCTAGTAAGAGAGAGATCCAAACTGGAGCTGAGGAAAAATTTCCTGACAGTGAGACCAATTAATCAGTGGGTGGCTTGCCTCCTGGAGTTATGGGTGCTCCAGTCTTCAGCAAAAGATTGGGCAGCCATTTGTTCAGTTTCAATAAGGTTTCCTGCCTTGGGCTAGACTAGATTAGATGAAAGAACGATCAATCAGAATAGAGCTGGGATCTGGAAGGGATCTTGGAGGTCTCCTAGCTAGTCCAAGTCCTAGCTCAAGTAGGAGACTCTACATCATTTCAGATAGGCGGCTGTCCAGTCTTTTTTATAAAACCTCCAGGGATGAAGACCTCCAAGGTACCTATGATTTTAGTTTTCAATCCAGAACTTGGGCAGCCAGATACAGCTTTAAATCAAGAAAAAATATGAGTTTTGTATCTCTTCAAACTGTTATAGGTCTATAAGTGGCAGCAGGTGAAAGATGTTGAGACCTTGGAAAAAGTTCAGAAGAGCAACTAAGATGACCAAAGGCCTGGAGACTAATACATATGAATAACAGCTGAAGGATTTACGTTTGGCTGGTCTAAAGAAAAGAAGAATCAGGGGTGACACGATAGCAGTATTCCAGTACTTGAGAGGCTGACACAAAGAAGAGGGGGTCAAATTATTCTCCAAAGCACCAGAAGACAGGACAAGAAACAATGGTCAGAAACTAATCAAAGAGAGAAGCAACCTGGAATTTAGGAGAAACTTCCTAATGATGAGGACAATTAACCACCAGTGGAACAGCTTCCTTTTAGAAATCCTGGGCGCTCCATCACTGGATGTTTTTAAGAAGAGATTAGAATAGTCACTTATCTGAAATAGTATAGGTTCTCCTGCTTGAACGGGAAGGGGGGTGCTGGATTAGAAAACCTCCTAAGTCCCTTCCAGCTCTATTCTATTCTATGTGTTCACTACCCATAACACCCCGCGCGCTTCTTATCCTATGAGCCTCATTAAGCGTCGGGAGCTTTAGGGCTGGCATTCATCATGGCGGCCGCCACAGTTGTCCGAGCTGTTGGGGGTAGCCTTGCCCAGAATCTCAAGGAAATTCGGATCCACCTTTGCCAGCACTCGGCGGCTAGTCAGGGAGTCCGGTAGGTGAAAGGCGATCTTATCTGACCCCTTTGTGGAGAGGCGTGGAAATTGTCCCGCCAAGGGATAACCTTGGCTGCTTGGCTTCGCGCATCACATGGGCTAAAATGTGGATACCGGTAGCATTGCCCAGCTTGGCGTTGGGTGCATTGTGGGCATTCAGTATGTTTGGCTGCACGAAGGAGCCGTCCCAGGGTAAATGACTGGAAACCCTGGAGATACCTGGAAACAAAAGTTCCTTTCAGAAAGTGGCTCCTGGCGGTTCAGAAAAACAGGCTGGTCCTGGCTGCTTCCTTAGGAGTTGCTAAGAGGATAGGCTGGCAAGGAGAAAATCGCGAGGTGCCACCTGGGCTGCTATTAAAGCCTTGTAGGAGGTAACCCGAGATGGAGGGGTTAATCCTAATCCTTCCTTCAGTTTCAAGGCAGACGGGATTTTTTAAAAAATTATTTCCTTACAGACAATACAGAAAACAGAAGACCTTTTAAGGATGGGTTTAAGGGTGAATCATGTTAAGAACAGTCAGACTTCTTTTTTACCAGGGTGTGTGTTTCCTAAACATATTTCTGAGTCTGAAGAATTTCAGAGTGATCTAATGTTCCACCTGTTACTGAAATGTCACTAGTTCTTTTTCAGCTATTCTGATATCTGTTTGCATGATATAATGAATTAAAATATATGAGCTGGATTCACACACTGTGCTTAGACAAAAATATGATTTGGCTTGTGTGTAGTATTCAGGTACAAAGCAAATTGACTTTGGATCAGTTACTGTGCTCTCTCTCAGTCCAATCTACCTCAGGATTTCTATTGTGGGGAAAGATAGAAGGGTCTGTGCCTCATCTTGAGTTCTGGTACAGAAGTGGTCTATAAATGTAATAAATGTATGTAAATTTTGAAATATTACTTTGAAGTAAAATGTAGCATATTCTGTGGTTAATATTTATTTGATAAATTTATGTATTATCTATCTCACTGTTGAGAGATTTGGGCAGCTTACAATATCATAAAAACAGCAATATAAAACATTAAAGTGTTAAAATATTGAACCTTAAAACTGAATCAAAACTGAATAAGATAGGAATCGATACACATCTTTTTGTAGTTTTGGTAATTGAATGGAATAAAATCCTTGAAGTGATTGTATTCTATTGTTGAATTCTTTGCAGAGATTTCATTGAACAGCACTATGTCACATTGAAGAAGGCAAATCCAAACTTCCCCATTTTGATCAGAGAATGCTCCAATGTTCATCCCATGCTTTGGGCTAGATATGGTGAGTTAGGAAGGAAGGGCTTTTCTGTAAAATATTCTTTTGCAAGTACAATAGAAACATTTTGTTCAATTGTTTGATCCATAAGGTTTGTTATTCATCTTTAAAACATTTTATTTGAAATATATTATTGTTAAAAAGAAAAATCGAAAGGTTTTCTCAGATATGCAGTTGTTTGTAAGCCAAGGCCATTTTCACATATAGTTGATATTAACAAAATATATACACATGTTGGCTTAATCTATTGAAAGAAATATACAGTATTACAAACAGATTAGAGATTCAATAAAGACTTTTGTGTTAATTCTATTACATAATACTGATGACAAACTTAAGTTGAATTCTACATTCTTACAACAGAGAGGGAAAGAAGTTGGCAGGTGCCAATATTATATAGAACGGGTTTGCAATCTTAAATACTCAAAAGAGCCATTGGACCCGTTTCCCACAGAAAAGAAAACACCGGGAGCCACAAAACCTGGGTGAGTGTGGCCAACTCGATGCCACTCACTCCCACTCAGTCATGTGATCCCCAGCCATGCCTACCCATCTGGTCATTAGGGCAGAGTACTGGTTGTTAAAAAAACACCGGGGTCAATCTCCCTCCTTCCCTCTCTCTCTGTCTCTCTCTCCCTCGCTCCGATTCTGATATGAAGCGTCGGGCAGGCCATGTGGCACTCTTGCAGTGCCTTGTGCAGCAGTGAATTTTAGTGTGCTTCATAATGGGGAAGATGGGGTTTTCTCCTCCTGGACGCAGAGCCATAATGCAAGCCTGCCCCATTCGCCCATAGCAACAGGATGCAGCTTACAGTTCTGAGCCCGAAGCAGCAGGAGGCAAGGGCTGCCTTCACTGCAAATGTGGCACGAAGGCAAATACAGAGCTACTTCTCTCCTGCACTAAGGCTGCGGCTATCGCCTTGCCATGTGTCACCCCCCCCCTCCCCGCAGCTCTTCAGACAAGCATGGAGGGCACAAGCTCTAGTCCAAAGCGGCAGGAGGCGAGGGCTGCCTTCAGTGCAAATGTGGCGCAAAGGCAAGGACAGGGCCGGTTCTCTTCTGCACTAAGGCTCCAGCTATGGCCTTGCCGTGTCCCTTACCCCCCCTGCAGCTCTTCGGCCAAGCACAAAGGGCGCGAGCTCTAGCCCAAAGTGGCAGGAAGCGAGGGCTGCCTTGAGCTCAAATGTGGCGCAAAGGCAAGGACAGGGCCGGTTCTCTCCTGCACTAAGGCTCCAGTGACCCTCCTCCTCTCATGAACCCCTGGCTGGCTGTGGCAGGGCTGGGAGGGTGCACACGAGTGGGAGATCCTCAAGCGAGAGGCCAGGCTTGGCCAAAGCGCAGCAAAGGTGTAGGGGGTGGGTGGGTTGACCAGCTGACAAGCGTCTTTGGCGAGGGTGCTCTGCCTTTCTCTGAGCCTGACCCCTGGGGTGGGCGGGTGAGGTTCAGTGGGGCCAGCCCCTTTTCCCGCTACCCTAAGCTTCTTAAAGTCACGGCTGGGCGTTGTGGCCCTATTTCCCTTTCCATTGTCCCATCCTCCCAGATCCCATTCCCACTCTGCCAGCCCTCGTGTTATCAAGGCTGACATCAGTCGTGGCCAGGTTGGGTCAGTGTCTCGGGAAGAGAGGAGGTTGCACATCTCCCCAAGCGACTGAGGCATGCCCAGCACCAGCAAGGCCGGAAGGAGCTCCAGCAAGAGTGAGGAGAATCAGCCCTGGCCACTTCTCCATCCCCCTTCTCATCCGTTGCCCTTCTCAGGCCAGGCAAGGAATGACTGGGAGGGGAGGGGAGAGGCCAGCCAGTAATGGGACAGTTAGCCACAGCAGAGGGCCCAAAGAGCCGCAGGTTGCCAAACCTGGTATAGAATAACTGGCAGAAAGGATTCTATATTACAATCATAGACAAAAACGGATGCTACTATTAGTTTCTTTTACAGAATTTTTACTTATCTTCTAATACAACATTATTTAATTAATGTTTTAAGAATCTAAGAGTGTCTATAATATATTAAATTTACATTTTCATAGAAAAGCTTCTGTCATAATTTATGTTGATTTTGTAATATCAATTGTGTAAACGGATCTCCCAATGGCCAAATGCTTGAAATGTATGATTAGTGCCAGTACATCTTCCATAAATATGTAAAAACAGGATTTTAATCCTGTAATGGGAAAAATAATTGTTACCAGTATTATTGGGGGTGGGGCAATCTTCTTAACTTTGTAACAAATTGTGATGACATTGAATGTTTATTTCTAAAAATCTGATCACCAAAATATAATACAAGGCAGTGAAAATAATAACTAAAGCTCTATATGGAGTAATGGATAAAGTTGCTGACTGTCAGCTGGTGCTCCCTTCAATATCCAAGAAAGAAACACTTAAACTCCATTTTGTTAGAGTAAAGATATCTTTTACTGGAAATCAAAGTGGTAGCAACAAAAGAATTCTGAATCTGAAGAAATGAGCGCGAAAACCACATATACAAAGTGATGGCAACGTTCCCACCCCCAACAGTCCATATTGCTCCTCCAATGAGGAATTATGCATAGCATCATGTGGGCATCTTCAGGTGGTGATGAGGCCTCTGTCCGTTGACCTTGGCATAGTTTGATAAGGAGTCGCAGTTGCGCATAGCAAGGAATAGAAAAGCAAGGAATAGAAACTTAAGTAAAGCTCCCCCTCCCCTAGATATACAGTTTCGTTTCCTACACACTCCAGCACGCTTCCCAAATATATCATAGCCCATTTCCCCCTCCCGTTACTTATGGCAGCCGAAAGATGCAAAGCAGAGAAAAAGAAATAAAGGAAGAAATCTTGAAGGCTGACATTCGGCCCTCCTGCAAAAAGACGTTAGTCCTAGAAAATATAAGAATAAAAGACAAGATATTACAAACAAATAACAACAGCATATTTGTTCAGGGTTTATCAGGATACATGGTGCGGAACGCCTGCACCAGCCGGGGGGCTCTAACATCTCTCTCGTCTACCCATTCAGACTGGGAAGAAGGAAAATGCTTCCACGCAACCAAATATTGGATTCGACCCCGCTTCTTCCTAGAATCCAAAATTTCTTTAACTTCAAAGTGTTGTTCACCTTCAATGAGCAATGGCACAGGGGGGGCTACCTGAGTAGGCCTCAGATCAGATGTACGTTCAGGTTTTAACAAACTAACATGGAAAACAGGATGGATCCGACGGAGAGTTTTTGGCAATGTCAATTGAACCGCCAAAGGATTCACAACTCGTTCAACCGGAAAAGGTCCCACATACTTAGGTCCAAGCTTTTTCGATTTCTGTGTGGTCTGCAAAAATTTGGTAGATAAAAACACTTTATCATCAACTTGGTATGGTTCCTGTGGACGTCTCTTTTTATCTGCTTGATAAAACTTTTTATGAGCTTGATGAGCATCATCCAATGCCTTGCGGGCAACTGGCCAAGTCATCTGGAGATGCCTTATCCACTCATCCAACGAGGGAATATTAGTTTTCTCTTGCGGAAGCTCGGGTATGGGTACAAAGTCTTGTCCCGAGGCCACTTTAAACGGAGTGAATCCGGTGCTGCTATGTACCGAATTGTTGTATGCCACCTCAGCAAAAGGCAGTAAATCAGTCCAATCATCCTGTTGATAATTAATGTAACACCGCAGATAATGTTCCAGTACCGAGTTAGTTCTCTCGCAGGCCCCATTGGTTTGTGGATGATGGGCGGAGCTTAACCCCTGGGCGGAGCCTAGTAACTTCAGGAACTCTTTCCAGAAATTTGAGGTAAATTGGACACCCCATCAGAGATTATGCGTTCAGGGACTCCATGTAGCCTGTAGATATGCAGAATAAACAACTTAGCTAACGTCTTCGCTGACGGGATCTTCGCGCAGGGTATAAAGTGTACCTGTTTGGAAAACAGATCTGTCACTACCCAAATGACTGTATTTCCTCCACTGTCAGGTAATTCTACAATAAAATCCATGGAGATTTCCTTCCATGGGGCCGTTGGTCTAGCCACGTTCTGCAATAAGCCTGCTGGTTTACCAGGCGGCCTCTTAGCCGAAGCACAAATAGGGCAACTAGCGACATAGGTCTCAATGTCCTTTTTCAACGTGGGCCACCAAAATTGCCTTTTGACCAAGTGTAGGGTTTTCACGAACCCAAAATGTCCAGCAGGTTTAGAATCATGAGCTTGATGTAAAATTTCGTGCCTTAGCTTTCCCGGTACATATAATTTGGCCCCCACCCAGGCCAACCCATCTCTAATAGTACAGTCATTCGAGTGGGTCAGGAACCAATCATCCAGTTTTAGAGCTTCTTTCAATTGTGCCGATAAATCGTTTGACACATCAACCTCTTTTTTCTTCTGAGCTCTGGTAACCATTGGAGCTGCCAACTGTTCGGTTGGGATGATAGGTCTTATCACTTCCTGGCGGGCACTATTATACTGAGGTAATCTGGACAAAGCATCTGCCATGAAGTTTCTCCCCCCGGGAATGTACTTCAAAGAAAAATTGAACCGCTTAAAATGTTGCGCCCAGCGAACTTGCTTGGGAGACAGTTTCCGAGGTGTTTTCAGAGCTTCCAGATTTTTGTGATCTGTCCAGACCTCAAAAGGGTGTTTGGCTCCTTCTAGGAAATGCCTCCACGTTAACAAAGCCCATCGAACTGCAAAAGCTTCTTTTTCCCAGATGGCCCATCTTCTCTCGGTTTCGGTTAGTTTACGGGAGGTATAAGCGCATGGTTGCAGGTATCCCTTTTCATTTACCTGAAATAGCACCGCTCCAACGGCTACGTCACTTGCATCAGCTTGGATTACAAACGGAACGTCCATGTCTGGGTGCTTAAGTACGGGTTCAGCAGCAAACAGACGTTTCAGTTTCTCAAAAGCAGCTTGACATTCCATGGACCACTCCAATGGCGTACTGGGCTTCGGTTTCACCTCCCCTTTGGTTTTAAGGAGATTCGTGATAGGCATCGCGATCTTCGCAAACGCAGGAATAAATTGACGGTAAAAATTTGCAAATCCCAAGAAACTTTGCAGTTGTTTCCTGGTACGGGGAGGGGCCCATTCCAAAACCGCCTGCACCTTCCCCGGGTCCATTTCTATGCCGTCGTGCGATATGCGATAGCCCAAATAGTCAATTTTCTCCTGGTGAAATTCACACTTTGACAGCTTGGCATACAACTGGGCCGCTCGAAGTTTCTCCAGGACTGACCGCACTAGTTTCACATGCTCATCACGAGTCTCTGTGTAGATAAGAATGTCATCAAGATAAACTAACACTCCTTTGTACAAATGCTCTTGCAACACTTGGTTTATCATTTGCATGAATACCGCAGGCGCCCCCTGTAGGCCAAACGGCAGGACGTTGAATTGAAAACACCCCATCGGACAGTTGAAAGCAGTCTTCCATTCATCCCCTTCCTTGATTCAGATTCGGTAGTATGCCTCTCTCAGGTCGAGTTTTGAAAAAATCTTTCCTTTAGCGAGGTGGGCCAGCATGTCCTTCATCAGGGGAAGGGGGTACACGTTCTCCACCAAGATAGCGTTCAGATTTCTGTAGTCTACCACCAAGCGTAAGGAACCATCTTTCTTTTCCCGGAACAACACTGGAGCCGCCACCCGGGGCCTAGCAGGTTGGATGAAACCACGTTCTAAATTTTTTTCAATGAACAACCGCAATTCCCCTAATTCCCGTGGGGTCATTGAATACAGTTTGGGTTTTGGGAGTTTCACTCCTGGCAAAAATTCGATACTGCAATCCGTTGAGCGGTGAGGGGGGAGCTCATCCGAGGCCTTCTCACTGAACACCTCCTTTAAGTCCCAGTATTCCTCTGGAATTTTCTCCTCCCCTTTCAGAGTCTCGGTGCCAGTAGAAGCCAATTCTATGGGAGCTTTGGGTCTCAACTTGGATTTCCCTTCCTTTTCTGGGGGTTGGTCTGTGCGTATGCGTAGTAATCCCCTCCTCCAATTAACATGGGGGTTCCATTTCCGGAGCCAAGGCAAACCCAGTATTAAGGGGCGCTCCATCCCAGGAGCCACAATAAAACACAGAGTCTCTTTATGGTTCCCCATTGTCATCTCCACTGGCTCCGTTATAAAATGAGCAGGTCCACCCCCGGCTACCGATCCATCCAATTGGCAAAAAGCTATGGGCGTTTTCAGAGTCTTTAGCCTTAAGCCCAGCTTCTCTACCATCTTTGCACTGATTACGCACCTTGTGCATCCAGAGTCTAACAAAGCCAACATGTCCCCTTCAGCCCCCGACGTGGATACCCTTAATCTCACTGGAATGGTCATAGGGCCCTGGTTCGGACTTACCAGTGCGTCGTCTTCCAGTTCGGATTCACTCCCTTCAGAAGAGGTTGGAGTTCCCAACCCCCCTCTTTTTAGAGGGGTGACCTCTACAACCTCCTCCGCCTTTAGCGCCGATCCACGAGGCGTGGCTGGAGGCCTCTCAGACCTTCTCCCTCCTCCTGGCGCCCCTTTTGGTTCCAGCTTGGCATGGCAGTCTGCAGCCCAGTGGCCCTCCTTCCCACATCGGAAACATGCTCTGGTTCTGGGTTTTGCCGCTGGTCTTCCCTTCAGGGGTTTTAAGGTTTCTTGAGGCCTGGTATGGGGGGGATTCCTCAAGACAAAACCCCCCCGGCGTCTGTTTCGGGTTAGGTCAATCTCCACCTCTGCTGCCAGCACGTACCACTGCTGCAGCTCACCAGGGTCTCTTCTGGCCACGCAGCATTGATAAACATCTTCATTTAGCCGCGGATATGGCACGCCAGCTCCCTAAACTCCTGGGTGTAATCAGCTACTGACCTTCGCCCCTGATTTATGGTTTTCATCCTGATTCTAGCCTTGCGTTCAGCTAGGGGATCTTCAAATCTAGTGCGCAATGCTGTCATGAACTGGTTATAATTCAGCAGTTGAGGGGCATTATCATTATGCAAAGTCACCATCCACTTTGCAGCCGTTCCCTCCAAAGCCCTGGTCACACACCTGACTTTGGCCGCTTCTGAGGAAAAATCCTGCCCATACTCCTCCATATGGCTCCAAACTTGTGCTAGGAAAAATCCCAATTCCTGGGGGTCCCCTCCATATTTTACTTCCAACGGAGGCACTCTTGCAGCTCTACGCCTTCTGGCAATTATCCCCCCAGCTGGGGGGCCCTGTGCTGCTGCTGCTGCCTGTTGCGCTGGCCCAGGTTGATTTATGGGGGTGGCTGCTCTGATTCTTCTGCCTGGGGCTACCTCCCCCTCTTCCCCCTCGTACCTTTGATCAGCTGGAGCCTCTCCGGCAGCTTCATGTGAAAATTGCTCGGCTTGCATTAGTGAGAAACCTCTCCGTTCCTTCTCCTGCCATGGTTCATCTTTCCCTCGGCGACGGGTTGTGGTCACTCCTGGAGGGGGCCTTTCCTCAGGATCCTTCCAACCGACTCCCAGGGACCATTTAGGCTTCACAGCTGGGGTTTCGCCAAGACTTAGCTCTGCTAAGAAGTCAGTCTCTTCTGCTCCCTCCATCAGCAGGGATTCAGGTCCTCCAGTCGCTCCCTGGTCTTCTCGGTCGCTGGCTGGGCTGGACATTGTTTGTTAGCAAACCCCCTCGGAAGAAAATTTGGGTTTTCTCCGGGTGGGCTGGTAAAAGTGAGATTCAGAATAATGTCAGCTGGTGCTCCCTTCAATATCCAAGAAAGAAACACTTAAACTCCATTTTGTTAGAGTAAAGATATCTTTTACTGGAAATCAAAGTGGTAGCAACAAAAGAATTCTGAATCTGAAGAAATGAGCGCGAAAACCACATATACAAAGTGATGGCAACGTTCCCACCCCCAACAGTCCATATTGCTCCTCCAATGAGGAATTATGCATAGCATCATGTGGGCATCTTCAGGTGGTGATGAGGCCTCTGTCCGTTGACCTTGGCATAGTTTGATAAGGAGTCGCAGTTGCGCATAGCAAGGAATAGAAAAGCAAGGAATAGAAACTTAAGTAAAGCTCCCCCTCCCCTAGATATACAGTTTCGTTTCCTACACACTCCAGCACGCTTCCCAAATATATCATAGCCCATTTCCCCCTCCCGTTACTTATGGCAGCCGAAAGATGCAAAGCAGAGAAAAAGAAATAAAGGAAGAAATCTTGAAGGCTGACACTGACTCTGAATAGAATAGAATAGAATAGAATAGAATACTTTATTGGCCAAGTGTGATTGGACACACAAGGAATTTGTCTTGGTGTAAATACTCTCAGTATACATAAAGAAGGAACATTAGTTAAGAATCAAGAATCGTAATGTACAACACTTAATGATAGTCATAGGATACAATCAACATCAAATCATACTAGGAAACAGAGGATACAAGCAACAAAGTTACAGTCACAAGTGGGAGGGGATGGGTGATAAGGAGTGATGAGAAGATTAACAGTAATAGTAGTGTACACTTTGTAAATAGTTGAAAAGTGATGAGGGAATTATTTGTTTAGCACGAGTGATGGCTTTCGGGAAAAAACTGTTCTTGTGTCTAGTTGTTCTGGTGTGCAGTGCTCTATAGCATCGTTTTGAGGGAAGGAATTGAAACAGTTTATGTCCAGGATGTGAGGAGTCTAAATATTTTCACAGCCCTCTTTTTGACTCGTGCAGTATACAGGTCCTCGATTGAAGGCAGGTGGGTGGTAATTGTTTTTTCTGCAGTCCTAATTATCCTCTGAAGTCTGTATCTGTCCTGTTGGTTTGCAGAACCAAACCAGACAGTTATAGAGGTGCAGAGGATAGACTCAATAATTCCTCTGTAGAACTGGATCAGCAGCTCCTTGGGCACTTTGAGCTTTCTGAGTTGGCGCAGAAAGAACATTCTTTGTTGTGCTTTTTTGATGATGTTTTTGATGTTAGGTGTCCATTTTAGGTCATGTGATATAGTAGAACCTAGAACTTTGAAGGTCTCTACTGTTGATACTGTGTTGTCTAGTATTGTAAGAGGTGGTAGTATGGGAGAGTTTCTTCTAAAGTCTACCACCATTTCTACGGTTTTGAGTGTGTTCAGTTCCAGATTGTTCCGATTACACCACAAGGCAAGTTGTATAGCCTCCTCTCTGTATGCAGATTCATCGTTGTCTCAAATGTGTCATCAGCAAACTTCAGTATTTTAACGGATGGATCATTTGAGATGCAGTCATTGGTATATAGGGAGAAGAGGAGATAGCACACAGCCTTGGGGGGCCCTTGTGCTGATTGTACAGATATTGGATGTGATTTCGTCTAGCTTCACCTGCTGCTTCCTGTCTGTTAGGAAGCTTATGATCCACTTACAAGTGTGTTCAGGTATTGCTAATTGGTTTAGTTTGCTTAGAAGAGTGTCTGGAATGATGGTATTGAATGCTGAACTGAAGTCTACAAAGAGGACCCTTGCATAGGTATTTGGAGATTCGAGGAATTGTAGGATGTAGTGCAGAGCCATGTTAACAGCATCATCTGTCGATCTATTTGCTCGGTATGCAAACTGCATGGGATCTAACAGCAGATCCGTGATGGTTTTCAGGTGGGATAGCACAAGCCTTTCAAAGATTTTCATAACAACAGATGTTAGAGCAACTGGTTTGTAATCATTCAGTTCCTTGATGGAGGGCTTCTTTGGCACTGGGATGATGGTAGAATGTTTGAAGCAGGAAGGAACATAGCACATCTCTAGTGATCTATTGAACCAAAGTGCTGTAGTATTGTTATAGTAAAACTTAATGTCTTTGTGTAGCAAGGATATTTGCCTACATCCCTATTAATAGATCTTTTTAAAATTGTACAGTCTGGTTGAATTATAAAGTAGGATAGATTTCAGAACCAGATGGGAATAGGAGAGAGTCACTGCTTGCAATGAGTATTGCACTCTGAAAAAGGCTTTCTGTAACTCATAAACGGTATACTCTACTCCTAGGTATAATTTTTTATTATTTTGATCTCTTACTTGCTCAAATTCCTGATTTAGAGAAAATTGAACAACTGATAAAGCAAATTGACTAGGGACATATGTGAATTTCAGCTCTGGCTTTGTTCATATAACATGCTTAACAAGCGAGCTAAAATCCTAGACGTTGCACTCATGCCACATATACTGTGTGCATCTTGGGTTTTGATGGCTAGCATGATATACCAGTTTATGTTGGTTGATATTCTGGGCATTGTATGCACCAAGAAGATAGGCAATAGGTATATATAAATGCAACCTATGAAAATTGAGTTGTGTACAGACTACAAGTACTCCTTGAGATAGACAGCTCACTTAACATCCATTTGAAGTTATAACCCCTAAAAGCTGTTTCAAACCTACAGAGCTGCAGCACCCTGATGGTGGTTCACCTTACAACTGATCACAAGGATGCTGCAACACCCCCACACCTCTTTCCTCCATCCCATCCTGCTGGGACCTTACAGTGCTTGGGCCTACTGATGCCTCCTGGAAGAAGCAGCTATCAATTTCAATACTCTTAACAATTCTTTGTGAAAATGGTGACTCCCTTGGAAGTTTTCTGCCTCTATCAGCTGGCTGTCAGCAAACCTCTCCTGGCTGTTGCTAGGCTTTGGAGAAATCAGTCACATGCATGCAAAGACAGCAGCTTTAGAGGAGCTTCTCAAAATATTTCGCTTGCTTAAACCCTCTGTCCCCCAGAAACCCATATTTCATCAATAAAAAAGCTGCGGAATTTGTTGATTCCCCCCCCCTTCCCCCCCACAATCTCCGTCTTTTTTAACTACCTCATTTGCTAAATTCACTGCATGTCTGGAAAAAGGGTGACAAAATCTGTAAATTATTTATATTGATGAGTGACTGAACAGTAGAGGAAAGGAAGCAACATGTTTATACAGTTTACATTGAGGAGATGAAGAAAAAATCCAGGTCAAAATATTCAGCCAGCTAGAGCACAACATGTGAAGTAAATGGGTAGAGCAGAAGCTGAGTTCTTGGAAAGTTAATTGCTGTTTATCTGACTACCTTTAGAGCAAAAGTTAATTTTAATTCATTTAATTTAGACTAAATTATTGGATCAGGAAAATACTGTGGACATAGTTTACTTAGACTTCAGTGAGCATTTGACATGGAAGGTAGACAGCATCAACACCAGATGGATTCACAACTGGCTGACCAACCACACCTAATGTGTTGTCCTCAATGGAACTACATCTAAATGGAAGGAAGTATGCAGTGAGGTACCTCTAGGTTCTGTCTTAGACCCAATATTCTTCAACATTTTCATAAATGATCTAAAGAAGGGGGCAGAAAGGGAACTCATGAAATTTACAGGTAATACCAAGCTTGGGGGGAGGGGGAGCCAACACCTTGGGAGATAGGCTCAAGATCCAGAAGGAGCACTTGGACACTGGGCCCTATGCAACAAAATGCAATTCAGTGGTGAAAAAAGTAAGGTTTTACACGTAGGCAAGAAAAAGCAAATGCACAGGGATAAAATAGGTGGTACCTGGCTCAACAGCAGTAACTGTGCGAGGGATCTAGGCATCCCAGCGGACAACCAAGTTAAGTGTGAGCCAGCACTATGTTTCAGTTGCCAAAAAAGCCAAAGCAGTCTTAGGCTGTAGCAACAGAGATATCAAGATAATGCAAAGTGATAGTACCAGAGGTGGTATTCAGCAGGTTCTGACCAGTTCTGGAGAACCAGTAGCGGAAATTTTGAGTAGTTTGGAGAACCGGCAAATACCACCTCTGACTCCCCATCTATATTCTGCCTCCCGAGTCCCAGTTGATTGGCTCGGTCTTCTTTTGTTGCCCTGCACAGGAGAATGGAGCTGGGAAACAGGTTAGTGGGGTGGGGAGGGAATGGGGATTTTGCAGTATCCTTCCCCTGCCACGCCCACCAAGCCACACCCACCAAGCCACGCCCACCAAGCCACGCCCACAGAACCAGTAGTAAAAAAATTTGAATCCCACCACTGGATAGTACCGCTTTATATTGTTTTAATAAGACACACTTGGAATATTATGTCCCCTTTTGGTCACTCCAATACAAGAAAGATGTTGAGACACTAGAAAAACGCCAAGGATGAAAAGGATTAGAGATGACATGATAGCAGTTTTCCAATATTTAAGGGACTGTCACAGAGAAGAGGGGGCTGATCTATTCTCCAAAGCACCTGAAGGCAGGACAAGTAATGGATGGAAGATTATTAGAGAGAGAGAGCCAACCTAGAATTAAGAGAAAAGAGAACAATTAATCAGTGGAACAACTTGCCTCCAGAGATTGTGGGTGCTCCATCATTGGAGGTTTTCGAGAAGAGATTGGACAACTATTTGTCTGGAATAGGATAGAGTCCCTTCCAACTCTGTTATTCTATGATTCTATACTTGTGACCGTAATAGGCAGGGTCCATTAGGGTTGTAGGTCAAGGACTACCTGTATTACAGAAACTGCTGCTGGCACATCACAAAGAAAATATATCTTCATCAATGTATCCTTTAGGAGCAGCCTTTTCCTTGTACCATTCAGTGTCAGCTGAAAACATTTTAGAAAAACAGTACTGTGCATATATATTTTATCCCCATAGGCTTTTCTCTGAATTGGATTAGCAAATCTTTACATAAATAATTCACTTGTAAAAGACTTACAGATTAAAAACACAATTGTGTTTTGAAATCTTAGAATTATCTTTGAATGAAGTCTGTAAGATTTTTTTTAATCAAATTTGTTTTTTTACAGCCTTTGGCCTAGAAAAGAGTGTGTCACTGAATAACCTAAATGTGGACCAAGTTGCCAAAGCCTTGGACAATGCTGTTAATAGCAAAATATGAAGATAATCCTGTATTCTTCTTTGATTCTAAAACAATATATATTTTTGTTTGTAATTTCCATGTAGTTGTGATCTACAAATAAAGTCATATACAATGTGTCCTGTTTTGGTCAACATATGTACCAGGGCAATCTAAGCAGTGTAGTGAAAACATGCAGGGTAAGGCTTCTATAATTATTTCCCACTCAATTAGCAGCAGCCATAAGAAGTTATGTTCATTCTTCTGATCTTTTTTTTACACTTCCCTTCACGTTATATCAAAGTGTGGGCACTGGGAAACACATGGTGAATAACATTCACTCCAGTTTGGATCACATCATGGAAAAAAAAGGAGTTTAGAATGGATATCAGCAACTTTTGAATTTATTTATCAAATTGCTGTCCAATTGACTCTCCCAAAATGATGAATTGGTAGAATTTTTTTCCTATAAATTTTTTTTTCCACATTCATCAGACGTATTTATTTTTTATGTATTTTAAACTTGGTCCATTTTTGCTGGCTTCTATCACCCAACCAACCAAATAAATATTAGAAGCATATATAATAACCAATTCAATGAAGAAAAATATGTTACATTTGCAAATTGGAATGCAGGACTTTGGTAAAGTATTAATGACATATTTGAAAACTACATTCATTATGCTTGAAGTTTAAATCAAAACAGAAATCTTAAATTCATACAAACTACTACAAATACTGTCTGTATGATCTAATCAACCTGTAACTATTTTTAGATAAATCTCATCAAATTCAACAAAATCCACTACTGAATATTTATCTTGCTTATTTAAAACATTTTTATCAATCATGTTAATTGTTACAGAATTCCTAGAATACCTTAATACATACATTTTTTGAAAAATGCTTTATTTTTCAGCTGAAGGAAAAAGAAATAGAAGGTGCATGTGAACACAAATGCTCAAAAAGGAAAGGTGCTGGTGGATATGGATGTTTGAGAGAGAGAAAACACAAGCATAGGGATGCATTCTGTAAGTTAACTCATTTGGGGTAAATTGATTCAAAAATGGTTGCTCTATAATCAACTGAAGGTTATAAACAATCATACAGACATGAGAGATTTGGTAGCACACTGCTATTCAAAGGGTTTTGTTTAAAATTTGTTGGCAACAAATTAATATAGTTCATTTACATATGTCATTGCTTCACATTTGTAAGGAAGTAAAATGAAGATTTTCAGTTCCAAGGGGTTTATTTTGAGGAACAGCAGTTATCTGGCTAACTGTTTGAATTAACACTTTGACTTGCTCTTGCAAATGTAGGTTATTTTGATGCTGCTGTAAGGCATGTAGTCCAGAATGATTTACAAAGTCAATGGCAGCCTGGCAGAGTGAAAGAACATACACATTAGTATTGAAACTGTTAGTACATCTTGGACTTTTAGAATATATAATACTGTAATACACAATGCATAAAAGTCTACCTTTGGCCAATAAAAGAAGATGAGATGCAATAGTTCTAGATCTTGGCCTACTACTTGGACATCAGAAACAACAAGGATATTTACAAGAGAAGGAAGCACAGCTTTTTGGTGCAGGATTTCACAGTAGGCAGCACCCTTGGCAGCTATATTGCATAACACTGTTAGAACCTAAAGGGGAAGATGGAGCAAGAAACTATGATGAATAACTTCAGTTACCAATATTTATTTATATTGATATTAAAAACTCCTCAAATATCTTACATTGTTTTTGTTTACAAAGATTCCCACTAAGATTCAGGACTCAATATCAGTGTATCTGGATCCTCATACATGAAAGCCAACAATACTACTGATTAGCCACACAGTGTTTAAAAAATGAATTAAGTCAATTGCATTCATATGTACTTATCACCTTAATAATTTATCTCAATTTGATTTACATATATATGACTCTCACCTGCACTGTTTTATTCAAAAGGGGGTTTTATTATTTGTGTTCTGACCACAATAAAATGTTATTCTAAGATAAGGGGTACCAGTGAATCGTTTGTTTTCTATACAGTTGAAAATAATCTCGTTCTATATGATAAACATGTATATTCATGATAAGGGATTTTACTGAATCTTCCACGTTGTGTCT
This sequence comes from Bungarus multicinctus, assembly GCA_023653725.1. Taxonomy (NCBI): domain Eukaryota; kingdom Metazoa; phylum Chordata; class Lepidosauria; order Squamata; family Elapidae; genus Bungarus; species Bungarus multicinctus. The sequence goes on from CM042846.1 coordinate 3,055,799, forward strand.
AATTCAAATTTCACATAGGAAAATTCCCTAAAATACTTGTGGATTTTAAATATATTAACTATATTTCAATTTGAAAATTAATTTGTATGTAATTATATTTGTAGCAGCTCATCCATCTTTGTTACTGAGAGTAACAATATATACTCCCATACTGTCAGAAATTCTTTGTGCAACTATTTTCTGAACTTGATCAGATACACCAAAACAAGAGATGAGAAACCTATAATTCCTAATGTAATGCGTAAGTAATAATATCCAATTGGAGTCTAAATGAAGCTAAATAAATTCTAACAGTCACAATTTGGGGAAACTCAATTTCCATAAAGTAATTTTCAACCAATTTTTATTTATTTTATTTAGGGAATTTATATTGCCGCCTATTCGCACATGGTGACTCAAGACGGCTTACAGAATATAAAACCCCATATAAAAACAATAAAATAAAAGAAGTCATATAATGAATTAATATACAAAAATCACACACATACCCCACCCCAGCGATAGCACCTCACATGAGCCATTTAATGGGCTTCATCCTGCTCTGGGTTCCTCAGGCCCGCTGGCAGAACCAGGTCTTTAGCACCTTCTGGAAGAGTGCTGGGGGGGCGTTCTAATCTCTGTGGGGATGATGTTCCAGAGAGAGGGAGCCACCACGGAGAAGGCTCTTCTGCGTCCCACAGGTGCAGGTGTTGGCAACCTGCGGCTCCAGAGCCACATGAAGCTTTTTGGCCCCTCTGCTGCGGCACCCTGTCCCATTACTGGCTGGCCCTGCCCCTTGCCCTCCCTTGCCTGGCCTGAGAAGGTAAGGGTGACAGTGGGGACAGGAAAAACAGCCAGGGTTGATTCTCTGGCGCCTCATTCTTGCTGGAGCTTCTTCCGGCCCTTGTTGGTGCTCGGCATGCCTTGGTCACCTGGGAAGATGTGCAACCTGCTCTCTGTCCCGAGACACTGGCCTGACCTGACTGCAATCGATGCCGGCCTTGCTAACACAAGAGCTGACAAAAGTGGGAATGGGATCCAGGAAGATGGGACAATGGAAAGGGGGACAGGCCCGCAGTGCCCAGCCATGGCTTTAAGAAGCTCAGGGCAGCAGGAAAAGGGAACTGGCCCTGCCGAATCTTGCACACCCACCCCGGGGGTCAGGCTTGGAGAAAGCTGGAAGGCCCTCGCCAAAGATGCTTGCCCGTCAGCCGGTTCCCCCCACCGCCTCTCTCTATGTCTCTCTGTGAATGTGTGTATCTCTCTCGTACTCTCTGTCTCTGCATCTGTTCTCTCTCTTGAAAAGCTGAGGTTGGGCCAAGCCAGCAAGCTCTTTGGGGCTCTTGGCTATTCCTTTTATTTTTTATTTTTGGAAATCCAGGCTAGCTGAGGAACAATTGCCAGCCGCAGCTTCCCTTTGGGCAACTCTCCTCTTCTTCCCCCTCCTTCTCTCGCAACCCCCTGGCCAGCTGTGGCAGGGCTGGGAGGGTGCAGAGGCGGAGAGACCCTCCTTAAACGAGCGCCAAAATGCAGCAAAGATGCACGCAAGGCAGGCAGCTGCTCGCTTAAGGATGGTTTTAACAGGACGTGGCTTCTCTCCTGCACTAAGGCTCCGGACATCGCCTTGCCATGTCGTCATCGTCTCCCACCCCCAGCAGCTCTTCAGCTCCAGTCCGAAGCGACAGGAAGCAAAGGCTACCTTACACGCAAATGTGGTGCAAAAGCAGGTACAGGGCCGCTTCACTCCTGCACTAAGGCTCTGGCGACCCTCCTTCTCTACTCGCAACCCCCTGGCTGGCTATGGCATGGTGGGAAGGTGCGCACCCTCTAGCAAATGGCTGAGCTCGGCCAAAGCACAGCAAAGGCATGCGTGGGGTGGGCAGCCGCTCGCTTGAGGAGGATCTTCCCGCTCGGGCATACCCTCCCAGCCCTGCCACAGCCGGCCAGGGGGGCGCAAGAGGAGAAGGAGGAGGGTCGCTCAAAAAGTAACCTCTGCTGTGGCTGGCGATTGCTCCTCAGCCAGCCTGCATTTCCAAAAAGAAATGAAAGGAATAGCCAAGAGCCCCAAAGAGAGCTTGCTGGCTTGGCCTAGCCACGGCTGGAAAGAGAAACGGAAAGAAAGAGTGAGACGGTGAGAGAGGGGAAGATAGGGAGAGGGGGAGAGAGACATACAGAGAGATACAGAGGAAGAGAAATAGAGATACAGAAAGGGAAGGGAGAGAGAGGGAGGAGGGGGGAAGATGGGGAGAGATACAGAGAGGAAGGGGGAGAGAGAGATACAGAGTGGGGGAGAGACGTAAGAGGGAGCAAGAAAAAGGTTTTGTAAGTGTAAGTAAGGTGGTCTAAGTAGGTCTAAGTAGGTGTAGTTGGGAGGGGGTCATGTGACTGGGTGGGAGTGAGTGACACCAAGTTGGCCATACCTACCCAGGTTTTGTGGCTGATTTTTTTTTTTTCTGTGGTAAACTGTTCCAAATGGTTCCTTGAGTGCTTAAATCCCTTAGGGCAGTGTTTTTCAACCTTGGTGGTTTGAAGATGTGTGGACTTCAACTCCCAGAATTCCTCAGCCAGCAGAGCTGGCTGAGGAATTCTGGGAGTTGAAGTCCACACATCTTCAAACCACCAAGGTTGAAAAACACTGCCTTAGGGGATGGGATCTGCGGCATTCCTTGCCTCCCTGCTCTGATGGTCAGTTAGATGTAACCAGCAAGAGAAGGTCCCTCAGACAACTGGTCCCAAGCCATGAAGCCACCTTTAAAGGTGACAACCAGCAGTTTGAATTGCACCCGGAAGCAAATCGGCAGCCATTGCAGCTCCCGCACTAGAGATGATACATATGTACACTGGGGTCTGTACAAAATCATGCGGGCTGCTGCATTTTGCACCAACTGGAGCTTCCAGATGCTCTTCAAGGGCAGCTTCATATAGAGTGTATTGCAATAGTCAAGCCAGGAAGTGATTAGGGCATCAGTGACTGTGAGTAGTGATTGTTGGTCCAGGAAAGGGTGTAACTGGCACACAACCCACAGTTGCACAGCGGCCCTCCTGGCCATGACTGTCATCTGCTCTTTGAGTAGGAGTCGTGAGTCCAGGATATAATTATATTCCCTAATTTTTAAGTGAATAAAAATGGATACATTTCCAATTTGGTTCTAAAGCAGCAGTTGGAATCTTTTATCCACACTCAACTAATTTTAATAGTTTGCTTGAAAGGTCAATCACTTGATTGCCATTTGGAACCTTCTGGCAAAAAAAGGTTGCAAGTTGCTGGGGTAAGTCCCACCCTTACCCAGCCTTTTTTACACTTGCACTACACTGGCCATGTGTGCACCCTAATCTATTGCACACTTATGCACAACCCTGACCTTCTGTGCATTCTCCCCAACCCGTGCTTCTTGCACATCCTCCACAACCAATGCCTCTTGCATACCCACTTGCATCGTACCTGACTCATGCCTTTCATGCACCTCTCCTCCTTCCTGATCCATACTTTTTGTGCATGCGCTCCCTCACACACACACTCTGGATTCCATAATGTACCTCTCCTCTCATGCCGTCCTTGCACTTTCCCCAACCCACACTACTTGTGCTTCCCCTTCTGCCCTCCTGACCCATGCTACACCTCTTACACACTCTTGACAACCTTTCCCAATACACTTACAGATGCCCTCACTCCTTTTGCACTGTCCCTGTATATTGTGTAAAGACCAGTTGTCCGAAGCATTTATTTTGCTGTGATTAATGTCAGGGCAAACAGTTTCATGTGTGTCTTTAACTTAACCTTGCCAACAAACAGGTCTTTGTATCAAATTGTGAATGTGCAGTTCCAGATTTTTCACAATGACAATATTTTAGAAACAATATTTTTACCTACCAGCAAGTTGATCACCTGGTAAGAACATAACAGTTTCAACAGATCAGAAAAAACTTCCAGGCTGAGCAGAGCAGAACAAAATGTGGTGCTGTGAACTGAGAAAAGTACAGAAAAATCAGCCATTCATTTACAGGTATAGTCAGCATTCCAACCAAACTCAGTTGCCATGCCTCAATTTCCAGACAATTCTACCTGACTGAGAATCTTCATCGATATATTGAGGACAACCTGTACTTGCTTACCACTTCTCAAAGACAGATTTTGCTCTGAGTAAGGATGCTCTATCATTCTACAATATGCACCGTTTTTATTAATCTGTAATGTTCTAAAATTAGGCAGTTAATTTTTTAACTAATTATTTTAACTGAGTTCTTAGTATTATCAAAGATACTACTCTTCGAAAGAGTCAATGAAAGAGTCAAATGACAACAAAAGAAAGACTAGTAATTCTCTTGCTCTCTCAACCAGAATATCTGAGACAAATTCAAGGCACTTACCAGTGAGGTTGTTCAACAGCCACAGACATTCGCATACAACAAAGGTGTGTTTCGGCAGGAAATACTGCATAAAGGCAAACAAGGCCTTGAGAAGGCACTCTTCCTTTATTATCAGTTCATCATTATTTGCTTTATCTTCTGCAAGAAGATTGCCAACACACCGCACAACAGGACATATCAACTGAAGGTAAAATAAAATGAGATTTATTCAGAAAAAGGTTTAAGAGTCTTAGTCTGGTAAATCCAATATAAAGTACTTCCACTTTACCAATTCTAGACCCTCAACAGAAGTTGTTGCTATCAGAGAGGACAATTTCAGCAATAGTTGCACTAGGGATGGCACAGTCCTTTGGGAAATCAGCAATGAATTGTTCACTTGGCTACAAATAGAAGGAAACCAAAAGATAAGTATTTTATTTTAGCAACATGGATACAGCCCAATATTTCTCCTTTCCACTACTGTAATCCTCCCCACACTCATTTTTCAGGAGCACCAAATTTTGAATCTTTATAATGTGAGTGGAAGCCATGGAATGTAAGAAATGCAGTGTTAAGACAGAGATAAATCCTGATTTAGCTATAGTAGAAGCTTCTTACCAACTTTGATCTATTACAGTGATGGCTAACCTTTTCATCGTCGCGTGCCAAATGTGTGTGCACGCATGTTCCTGCACCCATAATGGAATGTGCGTGCGACCCCCATGCGCGTACCACATGCCTCTGTGCATGCATATGGGAACACACACACACCCCGCACATTTCCCCCACGCATGCACAGCAGATACCCAACAATCAGCTGGCTGGCAGAGAGCACGCATATGCGCAGTGGATCTGTTCTGGGTGACGGCCTGCATGCTGGCAGAAATGGCTCTGTGTCCCACTTCCAGCATGTGTGCCATAGGTTCACCATCATGGATCTATTATCTAGAATCTTGCCTCTTTGGATTTACATTACCTTATAGGAAAGAAATTAGAATATACCTTCTATTTATTCCAGATCTGTAAAGTAATGGATTTGTTTCATAATAATCTAAACATAAATTTAGATACGTGGAAATATCAGTTCTGGTATTCGTAATATGTATTGACCTCAATACACAAACATCTATATAATTCCATTCTAAATGACAAACTACAGTGAGTGAGAGATCAAATGATTCCTAACCAACCTTGCTGACAACTTTGTCATCCAAAAGGTAGAGGAGGTAACTAGAAGTAAAGCTATACTGAACCTAATTCTTACTAATAGAGAAGAAGTGATAGAGGGAGTTGAAGTTGCCAGAACCTTAAGTGAAAGTGACCATGTCATATTGGAATTCAATATAATGCAAACACAAGCAATAGAAAATAATCCAACCAATGTTTTAAACTTTTAAACTTTAAAAGAGCTGATTTTTTACCAAACTCAGAGACTAGGAAAGATTCCATGGATGAAATAAAGAGGAAAACAACTCAAGAAGCATGGGAAACTCTGAAAAATACGATCATAAAAGCCCAGTTCAGCATAATACCTCTGAAAAAGAGAACAAGAAATTCAAGAAAAAAACCACCGTGACTGCACAAAGATCTCAAAGGTGAAAAGGACAAGTACAAAAAATGGAAAGAGGGACACATAACTGATTATCAGATGATAGCCAGAACATGCAAAGATGAAGTCAGGAAAGCAAAGGCTCAGAATGAACTAAGGCTTGATACAAAAGTCAAAAATAATAATAAAAAGTTTATTCTAACATATTAATAACAAGAAAAAAGTCAAGGAAGCAGTAGGTCCACTAAAAAGAGAAGATGGCAAGGAAGTAACAGGCAGTAGAGAGAAAGCAGAACTGCTTAACTCATTCTTTGCATCAGTCCTTGCACAAAAAGAAATTATAGCCCAATGTACCAAAAAACTACTGTAAAAGACAAACTAGAAATAAAAATTAAAATAAGCAAGAAAATGGTTAGAGTACACCAATGTAATCCAGACAAACATAGATCACCCAGATCTGACAGATTATACCCCAGAGTTCTAAAGGAGCTGGCAGATGTTATCTCAGAACCATTGTACCAGAGCTTTCAAAAATCCTGGAGCAGCGGGGAAGTACCTGAGGATTGGAAAAGGGCTAATGTGGTTCCTATCTTCAAGAAAGGAAACAAACTAGACCCAGGAAACTACAGATCAATCATTCTAGCCTCAATACCTGGAAAGATCCCAGAAAAGATAATCAAAAAACAGATCTGCGAACAACTAGAAGCAAATAAAGTTATAACTAGCATGGGTTTATTAAAAACAGATCATGTCAAACCAATCTTATTACATTCTTTGATAAAGGGACTAAATTAGTAGACTAACAAAATGCTGTGGACATAGTATACTTAGATTTCAGTAAGGCATTTGACAAGTAGACCACAATCAACTTCTCAGTAAGCTGGAAAAACATGGAATAGGCAATATCACCACAAGATGGATTTGTAGCTGACTGACAACCAGTAGTCCTTAATTGTACTACATCCACATGGAGAGAAATAAGCAGTGAGGTACCACAAGGCTCCATCTTAGGCCCAGTACTCTTCAATATCTTCATAAATGACTTAAATGAGGGAATAGAAAGGGAACCACTCGAATTTGCAGATGACACTAAACTGGCAGGAATAGCCAACACCCCAGAAGATCTTGACAAACTTGAACAATAGGCCATCTCCAACAAAATGAATTTTAATGTGGAGAAAAACGAAGTTTTACATTTATGCAGGAAAAATCAAAGCTATAAGTAAAGATTAGGTGAGACCTGGCTCAAAAACAGTAACTCTGAGAGGGACCTTGGAGTCCTAGTGGATGATCTCTTGAATATTATCCAGAATGTGCAGCAGCATCCAAAAAAGCTAATACAATCCTAGGTTGTATAAACAGAAGCATAGAATTAAGATCATGTGAAGTATTAGTGTCACTTTATAAAACCCTAGTAAGACCACGCATGGAATACTGCAACAGATTTTGGTCACCATACTACAAAAAAGATGTTGACACTTTGGAAAAAGTTCATAGAAAAGCAACTAAGATGATCAAAGGCCTGGAGACTAAAACATGAAGAACAGCTGCAGGATTTGGGTTTGGCTAGTCTAAACAAAAGAAGAATTAGGGGTGACATGGTAGCAATATTCCAGTACTTGAGAGGCTGACACAAAGAAGAGGGGGTCAAATTATTCTCCAAAGCACCAGAAGACAGGACAAGAAACAATGGTCAGAAACTAATCAAAGACAGAAGCAACCTGGAATTTAGGAGAAACTTCCTAATGGTGAGGACAATTAACCACCAGTGGAACAGCTTCCTTTTAGAAATCGTGGGCACTCCATCACTGGAAGTTTTTAAGAAGAGACTGGACAGTCACTTGTCTGAGATTGTATAGGTTCTCCTGCTTGAGCAGACTAGATCTCCAAGGTCCCTTCCAGCTCTATTCTATTCTTATTCCAGAATGTAGGACATAGAATAATAGTCTAAAGTTAGAGTAAGACAAATGAACTGGCTATAATGGGGTGAATCCAGGGGTGGGATTCTACCAGTTCGCATCTATTCGCTAGAAACTGTTGTTAACATTCTAAGCAAGGAGAACCAGTTGTTAGAAGAAATTACTGGCCTAATCCTGTAAGGAAGGCAGGAAGAAAACATTCTGATTTTGCTTACAGAAACTGCCTCTCCGTTAACCCTTATTACATTCTTGGCAGGACTAGACTTCCTGTCTCTGGAACTCCTCTGGAGTTTTTTTTCCTCTCCTTTGCTGGTACTTTGCTTGTGTGGAGTGACCATTTAAAGTTACAATGGCACTGAAAAAAATGACATGTCCATTTTTCACACTTATGACTGTTGTAGCATCCCCACAGTCATGAGAGGCCAGGCGAGGAGATGTGTGCCTTAATGTGAGTGATATTGAGTTGGCCACGCCCAGCCAATAACATGACCACCAAGCCATGTCCACCCAGTCACATGACCACCAAGCCACGCCCACCAACTAAGCCACACCCACAGAACCAGTTGTTAAAAAATTTGAATCCCATCCCTGGGTGAATTCTGTTCATATTTCAACACATCCACAGGGCTTCCATCAAACTGGCATGTCCTCATCATCTACGAAATGGACTATCTATTCAAAGTGGTTAGTGGGTAGAAGTCTTTGCAGTGTTCTTGGTAATGTTTTTGGAAAAGTGTTTGCCATTGCCTCTTTCCTAGGGCTGGCAAGATTGATTGGCCCAGCCAGCTGGGTTTGTGTCTATGGCAGGATTACAACAGAGTGTCCCAATTTCTAGACCACTGCCTTTAAGTAGCATGTCAAACTGGCTTGCTCAGTTCAAAATGGGACTATCATCCAGAATTTTCAGCTGATACAAAATGCAGCTGCTTGTCTAGTAATGGGGACCTCCTAATAATATACCAGTACTTCAGGAATTGTACTGGCTACGAATTTGTCTCTGGTACAATACAAGGTACTAGTAATAAAGGCCTTTATGGTTCGGGGCACAGATGTACTGTAGGGCTGCTTACTCCAACCAGAATCTATTCACCCAAGGTGTACAGCATAGGAACGATACCAAAACTCCCTATTCTCCACCCTCAAGGGGCAAGAGCAGGGGATTTAGAAGTAAGCATGTTCCTTGATGGGGAACTGCTTCCTGCTGGAAACAAAATCGGCATCCTCATTGTTAATATTTAGAAAATTGGTGAAAACTCAGTTAACGTATTTAAGCAAGCATTCAGAAATTAAGATACGTAGCTAGCGTGAAGTTGAACATTATAAATGGTGTTGTCAATACGACTTTTACTACTGATACCGGTATTATATTAATGTGTATGGTATTGCTTTTTATTGCATTTGTTTTTGTTAAAGCACTCAGGTTGCTTTTTCCCCCTGAAGCAGAATAAAAGCACTTGTAAATATATAAACCCAGTTCTTTTTCTCCTGATTTTTCAATTGTACTGGTAGCTGGCTCTGTCTTTCTTTGTTCTTGTTCTTTGACTTCAGGCAGACTGGAATTTCCTCTTTTTTTCCTGATTTTCTGACATAATCATATCACTTTAAAAATCCAATGATATGATGCCCAAGGACCAACCTTCGGTGTTATTTTTATTGTAAATCAATGTATGCAATTACCCAAGGTAGTTACAGTACTATAAATAGAATCCTATCAAAGGGATTGTTTTGTTCTATTTTCTATTTACTGATACACCCTCTCCCCTTCTAAAAAAACAGAAGGGCAACCAGAGGAGTAAACTAGCACATGAACTATCCTAATTTCCTATTTAAAATAACAATGTTTTTTCTTCAGGGAAAGCCTGTAACTAAATCCTATCTAATAAATTAGCCCTGCTACCAACTGTCTTTTGTTCAACATTTTCTCCATTCTCAGTTGCTAAGGAGATTAACAATGACACCAGATGTTTTTCTCATGATTTACCTACAAAGCCTGGAATGAAAAACCATGCCTCTGCTTAACGTTTATTCCCCTCTATACACTGACTACTATTTGAGACCTTCATTGTCCACAGAATATATTTACCTACAAATAATGTAGTGAAGACCCCATGCACATTCCACTGCAGTTCCTATTCCACCTTGCAGTCTGGAACAAACCAAGTGAAGCATGTATTGAGGGAGGGTAGATTCTAAGAGCAACCTGCAGACAAAAAGAAAATCTTATTTAATTACCAAGCAGAGAACTAAGCAGTCAGATAAGCACTATCATATCACAGAAGCTTATATGGTATGAAAGAAAACATTGTACTGCATGGGCCTTGATAAATGGAGCAAGAATTTGTATACAATTTTACAGAGCTACTATATTTAGATTCTCAGCATTTATTAAAATGTATGTAGGTACTGTTTAAGGAATAAGGCTAGAAAAAGGGAGACTTTAGTCCTGTCTTAGGCATGAAGACAGTTTGGTAACCTTAGACTAGTCACTTTTTCTCAGCTGAAGGAAGGAGGCAATGGCAAACCGCTTCTGAAAAATCTTGCCAAGAAAACTTCAGGGACTTATCTAAGCAATCTCCAAGAACCGAGCACGATTAAGAAAACAATTTAAAAATGTACTCTTTACCTTAAGACCAAGGAAGATATAAATGAAAAGGCAAAAACAGATTATTTCTTTTTTATGGGGAGATTGTGACCAGCAAGAGACAGCTTATCTATGAGAAGTACCCTACTAGAGGCTAGCCTAGTGAGAAGCATCCCACATCATTTGCCCCACATCACCCAGGACACTGTTGCTGCAGGAGCAGTTTCCAAGAGACCTACTTCCTTCAGCAGCTCTCATGCCCCAGCTTGATACTGCCAAAGTCCAATCAAGGCAGGAGGAATTGAAAAATGGTATTTCGATCCAAATGGGCATCACATAACCACATTAACATTCAAAATGGTCGCCGCCACCCAGCAGATGGCCGCTTAGGGGGGTTCTGCCGGGGGGCAGAGGGGAGGGAAGGGGAGGCACCTGCTTCTTAATTTTGGGGTAGAGTTTCATCAGTATGCTGATGACACTCAGCTATACATTTCTACCCCAGGCCACCCCAACGAAGCCGTTGAAGTGATGACCTGTTGCCTGGAGGCTGTGCGGAGTTGGATGAGTCTTAACAGGCTTCATCTCAGCCCGACCAAAACCGAGTGGCTGTGGTTTCCTGCGCCCAGATACAGCCAGCTTGTTCCGTTGCTGGCCGTGGGAGGAGAAATTTTGACCCCCATGGAAAGGTGTCGCAATCTAGGTGTCCTCCTGGACGTATGGCTGTCTTTAGAAGATCACATTACGGCCGTCGCCTGGGGTGCCTTTTGTCAGATTCGTCTGATTTACCAGTTGCGGCCCTTTCTGGATCTGGACGTACTTCACACAGTCACCTCTGCCCTCGTCATCTCCCGCTTGGACTATTGCAACGCTCTCTACATGGGGCTCCCCTTGAAGAGTGTCCGGAGGCTGCAGTTGGTCCAGAATGCGGTCGCGTGGGTGATCTTGGGAGCCCCTCGGAGCTCCCATGTAACACCGCTTCTCTGCGGGCTGCATTGGCTTCCTGTGGCCTTCCGGATCCGATTCAAGGTGGTATTGATCGTTTTTGAAGCGCTCCATGGCTTGGGACTTGGGTACTTACGGGACCGCCTGCTGCCATCAACAGCCTCCCGCCGCCCAGTGCGGTCCCACAGGGTTGGCTCCTCGGGGTTCTGCCGCCTGATCGTTGCCGGTTGGCGGCCCCGAGGGTGCAGGTCTTCTCTGTGAGGGCCCCCTCCCTATGGAACGATTTGCCCCTGGAGATACGGGCCATTACCGACATTCAGACCTTCCAGTGCGCAGTAAAGACCCTGTTTTTTCAACAGGCCGGCCTGGCCCAGTAACGTTTTTTGGGGGTTTTTAATAACTAGGTTTTTAAATTTTAAAAAATTTCTAAATTTTAAATTTGTATTAGTTTTATATTTTAAATTGTATTTCGGCCTTGATGTAATTGTTTAATCTGTTTTTAATTGTATATATTGTCTGTTTTTAGTTGGCTGTGCACCACCCCGAGTCCCTTTTTTGGGAGAGGGGGCGGTATAGAAATTAATAAAATAATAATAATAATAATAATAATAATAATAATAATAATAATAATAATAATAATAATAATAATAATAATAATGCAATCAGTGAAAGACCGGAGGACCGCCTGAGACCGCCTGAGGACCGAAAGCGACAGTGATGGTGGTGACGGAGACCCGATTGGAGGTTGGCCGGAGGCCCGACCACCCGAGTCCTGTTTGCCCGAGGCCCATTCAGAGGCCTGACTACTTGACCACCTGAGATCCAATCAATTGAGGCCTGATCATCTGTGGCCAAATGGAGGCCCGACCATCTGGGTTTGCCTGATGATCTGAGGCTCGATCGCCCAGGGCCTGTTTGCCCGAGACCCGACTGGAGGGCTGACTATGCGGGTCTACAGACCTGTCCGGAGGCTGGGAGGCCCGACCAGAGACCTGACCGGAGGCCCGAACCACCTGAATTCTGAGGCCCAATCACTTGAGGTTCACCCGGAGGCTTGTGAGGAGGGGGACCTTTCCTCCCCTTTTTTGCCTTTTTTGCCTTCCCATCCTGGAGTATCTGACCCTGGCTGTCCCCCCCCCCCTCTATTTATGCCGATCACTTATTCGGCGGCAGACTTATGGGCCTTGGAAAATGTCCCCCTCTCCCTGAGGTGGCCCACTGGACTATCAGCGGCCTACCTTAAGGACGGATCCTGGGATCCCAAGAGGTGGCATGGCCATAAGAAATCTTTTAACAGGGGTAAAACCCAATTGTATTCCTTTTTATTTAAATTTTTATCGGGGTTAGGTAGGGCGACCAGGTTGGGTTTGGGAGACAACCCGCCTGAGTCGAGGAACAGACCGGCGGCTGAGCGCGGCCGGGAGGATTCGGGGTCGGGAAGGGTCAGATCGAGGATGAGGGATTGTTACCAGGAGAGGGAGGTTAATTCTATTCGCATGGTGAGCGGGAGAGGCAGATATGGCGGTTGCAGGGGGCCATACCATGTTTTGGGAGCGCGCCCCAGCTGTTTCCCGTTCCCTGGGTTGTCCGAATCATCGGGCCCTGGGCCTTCGGTTAATGTTGTGTAACGCCAGGTCCGTAGTAAATAAAGCCCCCCTCATTCACGATCTGATTCAGGAGGGGGGAAGCCGACTTGGCGGGTATCACCGACACCTAGTTGGGCGAGGAGGGGAGTGTTCCCCTGGTAGAGATGTGCCTACCTGGGTTTCGGGTTTTTCATCGACCGAGGGCACAGGGGAGGGGTGGAAGGATTGCGGTTGTTATTAAGGAAGATCTATGTCCTAGGGAATCCACTGTTCCTCAGACGACCGGATGTGAATCCCTCTTTGTGAAGCGTGGTTCCGGGGCTCAGGTGGACCTACTGATCATGTACCTAGCTCCCTGCTACGTGACATTGGCCCTGCCTGAACTCCTGGAGGTTATAGCTGGGTTGGCGGTTGAGACCCCTAGGCTTATGGGGGATTTCAACCTGCCTTCTGCCAGCGGGACCTCCGGGATTGCTCAGGACTTCATGGCTTCCATGATAGCCATGGACTTGACCCAATTAATTCAGGACCCCACACACATCGGGGGTCACATCCTGGATTTGGTTTTTGTCTCTGGTCAGTGGCAGAGTGATCTAGGTATGAGGGATATTGTTATAGAGCCCCTGTCATGGTCAGATCATTCGCTCCTTAGGCTGGACTTCCGCACTCCCTCGCCGCGGGGAGACAGAGCTGTTAAAATGGTTCCGCCCCAGGTGCCTGATGGACCCAGATAAGTTCCTTGATGGAGCTTGGGCCTTTTCCCGAGGTTCGCACACATGACCGGTTGGGGACTTGGTGGCCATCTGGGACAGGGTGGTGGCCGAGGCCCTTGACCGGGTCGTACCCTTGCGGCCTCTGACTCGGTGCTGATCCCAATTGGCTCCTTGGTTTTCCGAGGAGCTGAGGGAGATGAAGCGCCGGAAAAGATGCCTAGAGAGTGGTTGGAGGGCCAGCCACTCCAGATCTGACCGAATACTATTACGGTCCCATATTAGGGCCTATTTAATGGCGATAAGAGCACGGAGACGGCGTTGGTCGCCTTGGTGGATGATCTCTGGAGGGCCTGCAACAGGGGCTGCTCCTCTGTCCTGGTCCTGTTAGATCTCTCAGTGGCTTTTGATACTATCGACCATAGTATCTTATTGCAGCAGTTGGGGGATTGGGAGTGGGGGGCACCGTGTTATGGTGGTTCTCCTCCTCCCTCTCCGACCGTTCACAATTTGTGTTGGCAGGGGGGCAGAGGTTGACCCTGAGGCCCTTGATTTGCGGGGTGCCTCAGGGGTCTGTTCTCTCGCCCCTGCTGTTCAACATTTATGTGAAGCCACTGGGTGAGATCATCCATAGTTTTGGGGTGGAATTCCATCAGTATGCTGATGATATTCAGTTATACATTTCTACCCCAGGCCACCCCAACGAAGCCGATGAAGTGATGACCCGGTGCCTGGAGGCTGTGCGGAGTTAGATGGGTTTGAACAGGCTCCGACTCAACCCTACCAAGACCGAGTGCTGTGGTTTCCTGCGCCCAGATACAGCCAGCTTATTCCATCGCTGGCTGTAGGGGGAGAAATTCTGACCCCCACGGGGGGCGCACAATCTTGGTGTCCTCCTGGATGTACGGCTGTCACTGGAAGACCATAAATGGCCGTCGCCAGAGGGGCTTTTTATCAGGTCCGGCGGATCTACCAGCTGCAGCCCTTTCTAGATCTGGATGCACTTCGCACAGTCACTTCTGCCCTTGTCATTTCTCGTCTCAACTACTGCAATGCTCTCTACATGGGGTTCCCCTTGAGGAGCATCCGGAGGGTCCAGTTGGTGCAGAGCGCGGCCGCACGGGTGATTTTGGGGTCTTCTCGTAGCTCCCATGTAACACCGCTCCTGCGCGAGCTGTATTGGCTTCCGGTAGCCTTCCGGATGTGATTCAAGGTGTTGGTGGTCATCTATAAAGTGTTTCATGGCTTGGGACCCAGGTACTTACGAGACTGCCTTCTGCCACTATCGGCCTCCCATTGGCCTGTGCACTCTCACAGGGTGGGCCTCCTTGGGGTGCCGTCAGCTGGACGATGTCAGCTGGTGACTCTGAGGGTAAGAGCCTTCTCTGTGGAAGCACCCTCCCTTTGGAACGAGTTGCCTCCGAAGATACGGACTATCCCTGACCTGCGGACCTTCAGGCGCACCTTGAAGACCCATCTCTTCCAATGAGCCAATCTGGCCTAGCAGTATTGTGAGGTTTTAAATTTGGTATTTTTAATATTCCCTTGTTTTTATTATTTTTATTTATCAGCCTCTTATTTAATCTATTTTTAATTTTAAATCTCTCTGTATGGTTTTTAATCTGGCTGTGCACCACCCCAGGTCCTAATGGGAGAGGGGGCGGTATGTAAATTAATTAAATAAATAAATAAATAAGCATGTAATTCCTAATTGGAATTTCACTTACGGTATGATTTCAGCTGGAGCTTCCTTGGATTGCAAGAGTTGTGACAGAACGTAGCCAACACTTTCTTGTATCGTCACATGAGGAGACTGAAATCAAGCAATCCAACTTATCATCTAATAGTTTAGGGTCAAAGAGTCAGTTAGAGAAGGAAGCAGAGAATAGCAATGCATGTACAAGAAAACAGATTGTTTTAAATATCCCACAAATTATATGGAAACATCCCACAAATATTCTGTTGTTTGGTAAATTGTGCTAAGTCAGTGAAGAAAAAGCTGTAACGCTGACAATTCAGTGCCTATATTCAGTAGCATTTTTAACAGTTTCATGCCAAAAATAATATATTGGACCTGTGGACAAGATTACCTATGCAAGAACTCTCTCAGAAATACTTTAGAAATACTCAGAAGTTTCTCAATAAATTAAGCAACTCTTAGTAATATGCTTTTTAAGCTATACTTAAAAAAAGGAAGCTATCCTCTTTGAACATTACTTTAATGGCTTGAGCAATTGTACAATATAGCACATGCTACAGAAAAAGAACATTTTACTTTTTTTAGTTATGGAGAATTAAAACTGAGTGTGCATTGTAATAGTTGATGCATTCAAGACTTGGAATACTCATTTAGTCTTGGATTTCATTAAAAGGCCTTGGGCCAGTCTTTATTTCTCAGTGTAACTTAAATCACACAATTTTTGTAGTAAGGATTAAAGAAGGTAAATTTCACATTTGCATCAGGAAGGGCAATATAAGTGTAATAAATAAAAGTAATTCATGAACCAAAACTGATATTCAAAATGGCTGGGCAAGAATTCTCACCTTGATACAGGATTCCAACACTGGGATGATGCCCTGAGGTAGAAGATGCTTTTTCACAGCTTTCATCTCAACTACTAAGTTCCCTAATGTGTATAGACACAGCTCCTGAAATACATTAGGAAAGAGTATGTTCCTCCCCTATGTTCACTCTAATCTAACTGCAGCTTTGTGAACAAGAGCTGCAAACAAGAGTAAGATTAGTAAATATTTGAAAATTTAAATGCATAATAACTATGCTAGGAGTAAAAAAGGCAAAGTATATAATTTCTATAGCAAGAGAAAAAACAATATGTCTTATAGCATACATGAAGCATTCCCATTTGGATGTTGGGATCCAGGTGAGATCTGTTAAGTTTTTAAAGTATTTTTAACGTGTTTCTACTGTATAAAACAACTTGTCTAATTTCCAGATGATCCTCAGAATCTTCCCTCCACAGTTCTGGAATCAAATAATCTGCCCTTAAACCACCAAAATTGCAAAAGAAGTTGGCTTATCAGATCGGTGCCATAAAAGCTCAGTTTAGTGATATTTGTTGGCACTACCTGTAGATGACCACAAACATTTTTAGATTTACCTTTTCTTTTTAAAGCAAATAGCTTACTGAAAAGAATCATTCTGAAATTATTACATTCTACAAGTGGAATTACACAGGGATAGTCACTTCTGGCTTAACAGAAGTAAGAGTAATTAAGCACAAGAATTCACCTTACCATGAGAGCTATACTGTGTCCGGAGAGGTAAGTCAGGAGATAAGAGGTTGCTGGCAAGCATGCTTCAACCACATCAGGATCAGTAGACAGTGAAAGTTCGTGTAAACAGCAAGCTGCATCCATCTGCAGATTGGCTAGATTGCTGGTAAATAGGCCAATCAGCACAGACATATTTCCTTCCAACCTATCAATTAAAAATAAAAATATAAACATATATATAAACATACATACATACATACATACATTCTCCTGCTACATTGCAGCCTTGTTGGGATATGTCTAAACAAAGGAAAGCAATGCCCAGTTGAAAATATCCTACCATATTTCCCCGAAAATAAGACTGTGTCGTATATTTTTGGGGGACCAAAAGACAACATTAGGTCTTTTTGGGGGGGATGTCTTATTTTGCGACCAACAGCCCACTCCCTCCCACCATCTACTTGCTCGCAGCCTGAACAGCTTACAGGGATTCCCAGGGCAGACAAACTTTTCGACTGGACAGAGAAATGGAGACTCGAAGCTTCTTCTGTTTACAAATAGAATGCTTTGAAATGGAGCTAGGTATATCAGAATCGCCTGCCCCCCCCCCCCCCCCCCCAGTGCCTCTACCTGGCTCTGCCACGCACTGATTGCCCAGAAGGAGAGGAAGCTTCATCTGCTTGCAAATAGGATGCTTTGAAACGGAGCTAATTGCTTAATTTCAAAGCGTACCATTTGCAAACAGACGAGGCTTCGAGTCTCCACCATTTCTCTATCCAGGCGAAAAGTGTTTGGCTGTTTATTGGGCACTTGGGAACAGAGAAAATCACTCCAATCCCAAGCACCACATAGGCACCCAAACACTTTTCCCCCAAAGGGAGTTGAAGCTAATCGCTCCGTTTCAAAGTGTCCCACTTACAAGCAGACAAAGCTTCATTTCCTCCCTCTGGGCAAAAAATGTGCTGTAGAACCAGGCGGAGGCAGAGGCCTGGGGGTGGGAGGAAGGAAGGAAGGCGATCCTACTCTAGTATCATTCTATAATGGAAGTGAACATCAGCTAACCTGATAAATTTCTGCTGGATTTCTCTGTATCGTAGTCCTTGTCGAAGAAGTTGCATAGAGGCTGTTCTGTCTTCTGTTCCTCTCTGGATTTTTTTTAAAAGCCGTGAAATCTGCCAAGGAGCAATACTGAATCAACACAAAACTTTACAGAGAAACAAAATCTGAGATGGAAGCTTGTTTTTATTCCACTTAATATGGAAGACAAAAATAAACCACATTTTGTATCAGGAGAGACACTTTTTTGTCAAGAAAACAAATGGATCATAGAAGAAATCAATCCAGAATTTTCACTCAAGGAATAAATGGCCACTTAAATGATAATAGGGGGTTGTGAAAATCAAGATTGCTACAGCTAAAGTATGGATGACTGTCAAACTCATTAACAACTGCAGCTGGCATACCAGTAATATAGATAAAACCTTCCCTTGCTATCATTTGTAAACCTAAAGACACCCTCTGTTCAGTAGTGAATACAGGTAGTCCTCAATTTACAACAGCTCATTTAGTGATTATTCAAAATTACAATGGCACCAAAAAATGTGACTTATGACCATTTTTCACACAACAATTGCAGCATCCCTACAGTCATGTAATCAAGATTCAGATGCTTGGCAACTGACTCGTATTTATGACTGTTGCAGTGTTCCAGGGTTCATGTGATCCATCCCTTTTGGGACTTTCTGACCAGCAAAATCAATGGAGAAGCCAGATTCACTTAACAACCGTGTTACTAACTTAACAACTGCAGTGATTCACTTAACAATTGTGGCAAAAAAGATCTTAAAATGCGGCAAAACTCATAACAATGCTGGAAATGATGAAAAGAAAGAGAAGCAAGGGGAGCAGACTTGA
The DNA here is from genome assembly GCA_023653725.1 of Bungarus multicinctus. Classification (NCBI taxonomy): domain Eukaryota; kingdom Metazoa; phylum Chordata; class Lepidosauria; order Squamata; family Elapidae; genus Bungarus; species Bungarus multicinctus. The sequence goes on from CM042846.1 coordinate 3,074,560, forward strand.
TTGTAGCAATGATGTGCGCATTGTTGGAATACCTGTAGGACCATGTGGAGGACACATCGCCCTGGAGAAGGTTTATCTAGGTAGTCATTAATTTTATTTTTATTTATTTTAATTTAGAAAATGTATATTGCCACCTACCCAACTCAAAGTGGCTTACACAGATATTGGCACTGATTCAAGATAGCATCTAATATAATCAATCACTCTTTAAGAATGCTGAAGGGAGGGCATTAAAGTAATCCTGGAGAATGACCACCAGTACTTTAGGTAAGTTTCCAGAAAGTTAATAACCCAAAGACTGGAGCTGAATATACTGCAGTGAATTCCAATTTATTTAGTGACGTATATCTTACCTCTTCCTCTGACAAAAGAGCTGCTGTCTCATCATCCATTTCAACTTCTCCATCAGATGACTTGTCTTCACATAAACGCCGCTTACTGAACAACTGTTTTAGCCTCCGTGCACTTCTCAGAGCTGTAACAAAACTGTAAAATATCAAAGGGCCCTCGTATAAAAGGAAGAGAGAAAAGAATGGTTTAATGCTGTTATACAAGATTACATGGTAAGTTTGACTATTTTTTTTTCATATTATCTAAGTTAAAAGTTTGGATGGAATCATACTAAAATGACAACAATACATTAAGTGGGATAAAAAATAATGAATTGCCTCAGTTCAAAACTAAATAAGTAAATTAGAAACAGTTACCTGCTTCTTTCTCTCTCCGCCAAGTTCTCAGGTGGTCAACACTGCATCCTTGCGACCGGTAACAACTTCTCTTCCAGCTTTTCGGACCAGCCGTTCCAGGTACCGAAGCAGCCATCATGCTCGAAAACCCGAGACCGGACGAATAGAAACGGTAGCTGTGCAGGCTGGAGTGTACATTTAGCTCAGAAATTAGGTGCTATCTCTTTAAGGCTTTGCCTGCTGGGAAATGTAGTTCTTTATCACGTGATCACATCTGTACCTCTGATTGACCACTGGGTCAGTCTTCTGATTGGATGAGGGGCATTCTTGATTTACGTGAAAGCTAGCGAGTTAAATTGTCTGTAACGAGAAGTATGCTAGTAGAAGCAGAAATTTGGAGCAGAATAGTAAAAAGAGATTGCAATAAATCCCTCTAATCGCAAGAAAAGAGAGGAGGGATCTATTTGGGTGAAGCAAATAGTTCCCCACCTTCTCCCTCCCTCCCTCCCTCTCTCTGCACGCTTGAATTTCTGCCTAGAACCAATAACAACCATGTTAATTACCTTGAAAAACTATTTGCAAGTGAAAGAAGCTGATTCAATCCGTTTGAATCAGTGCTCGGAAGGTACATTGAACGAGGCAGGAAGAGGATTAGTTTAGCAAACAGATGACTGCATCTTTTCTGTCTCTCTCCCTGCGACCTTTTAAATGTGATACTTAAATGTAAATGTAAGCAATTGTTCTCACCACTTCGCAGAACCATTCAGTTTGAACGCCTAGACAATTGCAAGAAGTTACACTGATCCATTCCATTGGCTTAAAACAAAGGGAGAGCTTCCTTCAGCCACGAGGGGCCATAACAGGAACCTCTCCCTGGTTGCCTTGGAATTTATGTCACAGATCCCCATAGCAACCAGCCATAAATACTACTGGCTGGGTTATCTAACTCTGCATGCACAAGCCATCCTGAGAAATGGAAACCCAGCCAAATTAAAGAATCATTGCTGATGCTTTCTTCTTTAGCTCTTGCTTGGAAAATAAAAACATCTGCAAGAATCAAGCCCTCAGAGTTTGCAAGCATTCAGTCCAACCTGGGAACCTCAGAACTGGCAAGTCAGCTCAAGCCCTATAAAGGGAAAATGCCAAAAGCCCAGATTACTCCAAGCTTAGTCTAAGTTGCAATGCATCCCAATAGTTAATTAAAGAATTGCAACGATGTCTTCTAAATCAGGGGTCGCCAACCTTTTGGACCTCAGGGACCACCAAATTCATAATTTTAAATCCTGTGGACCAGAGACCCTGGGAAAATCCCCAAAAAAGTCTGCAGGAAAATTCCCCACCCTGTTTTCCTACTGATCAATCATTATTTGGGATCACAAGATACCATCTCCAGCTCCATTCGGGGGGGAGAGGGGGGGCGGAGAGGGAGGGAGACTTTTGGCTTCATGCAAGGAAAGCAACAGAAGCAGCAGAAGTCTTTCTTTCTCTCCCCCAAACATGGCCAGAAATGAGTCTTTGTGAGACTTGTTGCACCGACGCAGTCTCTTGGAGCAAGATGCCTTGCAGGGTCCCAAAGATTCATTTCTGGTGGAGTTTGGGGGAGAGAAAGAAAGACTTTTGCTGCTTTTTGCATGCAGCCAAAAGCAGAAGAAGAAAGCAGAAAGAAGCAGCCCGGTGGACAGGCAAGGCGCATGGGGTGAGTGGGACAAGTCTGCCCTTTCCCCCCTCCCCTCACTAACTGTGCTATTCGCAATGCAAGCAACGCAAGCCTTGTGTTACCACAGGCCATTTGGGCGGTGCATCCTTGTGTTCCCACGCAGCCTGGATTAATTACTTTGGGACTGCTTTAGGGGTAGCATTTCTCTGCAGACCACCAAAATCTTCTAAATACGGGACCGCCTACTGCCATCGTCAACCTCCCGCTGCCCAGTACGCTCCCACAGGGTTGCCCTTCTTGGGGTACCGCCGCCCGGCCGTTGTCGGCTGACGGCCCCGAGAGTTCGGGCTTTCTCTGTGGGAGCTCCCTCCCTATGGAATGATCTCCCCCCGGAGATACGTGCCATGACAGATATTCTGACCTTCCGGCGCGCAGTTAAAACCCTATTTTTTAGACAGGCTGGCCTGGCCCAGTAATTAGGTTTCGGTTTTTAAACTTAATTCGGTTTTAATAATAAATTTTTATTCAGATCCCTGATTTTATATTTCTAAATTTAATTTTGATGGGACACAGCCGGACCAATCGCGTTTAATATATTTTTAATTGTATTTATAGTGTATTTATTATGTGTTTTTAGTAGGCTGTACACCGCCCCGAGTCCCTTTTTGGGAGAGGGAGCAGTATAAAAATATGATAAATAAATAATAAAAATTCACCTACCCGCTTGCAACGCACCCATGGTTAAGTAGCGAATTTCAATGTTTTCAAAATTCAGCTACCCACTTGCAACCCCCCTTAGTGGCAAAAGAGGGAATTGCATGGAAAATAAAAATTCCCTTTGCTAATCTGAAGGTATGGCATTGTCTCCAGTCATTGCAGATGTCTCTGATGTACCGGAAAAACCAAACCCTCTACCTAACCTTGACACAAATTTAGAACTTGACATCCAAGACCCAGAGTTGGATCTCCAAAATTCAGAAGAGGCAGAGGTACCTCAGAAAGTCTACGATTTCAGACGGCAAAGAAAAAGCTTACTGAGGTCATGCAGTTACACTTGATGGATGAGTGGGACAGACAGTATTGACGTTATGTAGACTCATGGGCGGAGTTGCTGAAGATCTGTGACGCACTCAAAATGCAAGTTTTCCCTCAAGCGTATCCACTTATTGGAAACAAGCTTCTCACACGATGGAGAGAGAACGAACGTCGCCTCAAATCCATCCAGTCAAAGCTGTGTGACTCAAAGCTCCAAGAACACATACAATACTTCGAGATATTAAAAAAGGAGTGTGAGGACTCTCTCCACGCAGTGCTCCACGTCATGTTCCAGGTGGAGGAAATGTCAAGGGAAAAGGCCACATCCAAAGTAACCCATCAATCACACGTGGCTTCCTCCCACCATTCTAAGAAAGCCGCCTCCCTCCGTCCCAAGCCAACCAGATCTCAGGCAGGTTCCAGCGTATCAACAATTTTGCTGCTAGCTCTTCCCATAATTCCAGAACATCCTCCTGTCATAGCTATGCATCCAAGGCCTCAAGAACGGTGAGTTTTGCCGACCGAGTTGCAGAAGCTCAAGTCGAAGCCATGGTAGCAAAGGCAGAACTACATGCAACAGAGGAGGTGAAATGGCAGGAGGCAGTAGTAGCTATGGCAGCAGAAATGGCCAAAGTTCAGGCCAGTCAACAGGTAGAAATAACCAAAGTTCAGGCCAGTCAACAGGAAGAAATGGCAAAAGCTCAGGCCAAACTGGAGTTGCTCAAATGACAACAGGAGATGGCAGCAAAGATAGCATGGGCCACAGGATTGCAGAAGGTGGCCGACACTTCCATAACTTCAATCCTGGATTCAGGAAGAGAGAGCCCAGATAAACATGTCAAGGCCTATGTGGACGAACAGTACTCGCTACAGAATGAACAGGTAGAGATGGCAGTCTGCCACAAAACTTCCAAAACCAAGGGAACAAGGAACTCTATTTCTTTAATTATTTAAATCTAAAGATTACTAAAACTCTAGTTTTAATGACCTTTAATTGGACAAAATGGTGCAACATAGGATGATTTTTGAACCAAGGTACCTCAAATGGTCTAAATCTGGGATCCAGGACACTTGAGGGAATGAAAGTCAGAAAAGTTGTGAATACTTCAATATTACTGCCGCCGCCTCCTATCACATGGTCTTCATTTCCAAAGTTCTGTGATAGTTCCCAACCAGTTTTGTAATTCCTTGCTCCCTCCTCTATCCAGCAGCCGCCACTTATTTGCTTGCTGGGAAGGGAAGGGGAAGGAAAGAACCTCCACACACCCTTCCTGGCCCATGCCACTCCCCATGCACTCTACCAACCTGTGCCATCTTCCTGCATGCCTTCCCTGACCCAGATACTTCTTGAGCACCTACACACATCTTCCTTGATCTGCACAGCCTCTCCCCATCTGCATCCCTGTGTACCTTCCCTGACCCATGCTGCAATTCTTGGGCACCCAAACACACTTCCTACCCCATGGCACCACCCATGCATTAATTTATATAGCTACCCATCTCAGAAGTAACTATGGGCAATATACGAAGATTAGACAATGAAAGAAATAATCCATGCACCTGGAGAACATCTTCCTCATAAAAAGCATACCAACAAGGTTAGCCTAACCTACTGGCCTGAACCCCTGGGATAAGAGCTAGATCTGCAGAGGCTTACGAAAGGCGAACAGCCTGATCTGTTGGCTAACATGGTGCAATATTAATGGGTGGACTTACAGAGATGAAAACGTTGTTGGCTTGCACTGATACTTTCCCAGAGAGGAGCAATAGGTGTGGCCTCCTTGCTTTTAACCCATTGCTTGCCCATTGCTCACTTCAGTCTGCCACTCTCCTTAAAGGATCTCCACTGTGTATTATGTCAGGGGGAAAAAACATTCCAAGCAACACAACATTCAACTGGTAAGAGGGATAATTATAACATAGTGGGATAACATAGTTTCTGCTCCATGCTTAACAAAAAGGAGAGTTTAAAGTGATTTGTGCTACAGAAAAAAAAGCCCACCCAACGAGATTTCAAAATGATAGCAACATTTAAATGAGAGAATATTAGTTTTATTTATATTGATATACAAAAGAGACCTGATACTAAGTGATGGGGACTGATTTGGTCCAGGTACATCCACTGTGGAGCCCTTGGATAATTTCCACATCCCATGTACTAAGGGAAATATTGTATCTAGGGCTAAATCAATATTTTCAAACTTGGCAACTTTTAAGATGTATGAAATTCAGTGGGTACATTGGCTAGGAGAATTCTGGAAGCTTAAGTCCACACATCCTAAAATTGCTGAGGTTGAGAACACTATTTTAGGTGAGGATGCAAGTAATGTCATGGGGCTGTTGACTTCCAGTAGTGCATTTGACAGATATCAGGTTTGCTTCATCATTCCAAAATTTTAGATAACTTTTGAAGCTAAGCAAATAGTACTGGGTGATAAAGGAACCCCATTGTTATTAACCATTCCATGATAAAATTTCACATCATTATTTTACAAAATTCTTAATAGTTTTCTAAATTTATAACAAATGAAGAAAAATACAATCCAAACAGTAAATATTTTCATATTCAAGTTTAGATATTATTTGGTGACACAACTTTGATACTGATCCAAACCATGTTCAAGCCTATCAAGTTTGTAAAACCCCTAGAAGTGAAATTCCATACATGTGAAAACACTGTTGCGAAAAAAATATCCTTTTTGATAAGTTTATCAGAGATCAAGAATGCTCTAGATAAATCAAGTATATACCAAAGAAAGAATTATGCTTTATTTTGGAAATCTACACATGGCATTGGAGACAATACATGGCAATACTGTATAGCCTTATTTCTAATTATTGTCTGATATCAGAATTACATGAGATGCTCAAAATAATAAAAAATAATTTGAGAAACTACTTGGCCAAAAAAAAAAGAATATAAAATATGACTATATTCTACGAGGCAACAATAAGGAATTGGATTTAAATGAAAACTTTTCTGAATATAATTTGGAAAAGCAAGCACTTAAACCTGTGGTCTTAAATGCTAAATATTTAGCAAATCCAGGAAAGAAAAATTAGGCAAACTTTATGGAACAGAAAAGAACTGTTATTTGGTTGTTGCTTGAGTTGTATCTATTCTTAGAAAGTATATGGGAGCAATATATTCTTTATAAAAGCAAAAAATACAGAATAACAAAACCAGCTTGCAAAAGGCACTTAATCAGCTTAATGTTTATAAGACATTTGTGTTAGAGCGAATCTTTAGAAAAGAACAACATTCAAATATTCCCATCAGAGAGTGATTAACTGGCACTTGGGTGAGCCTATCATCTTCCAACACAACTCCGAGTATGATAAAAAAAAAAAGCTGCAGGGATAGAGATGGAGACAATATTCTAGTACTACTTATAAAAAAACATACGTATTTCCCTTCCGAAGATTCAGAAATCTAAGCCATTAGGTAGCCAGAAAATGAAAGATTGCTTTCTAAGGTCCCACTTTCTTACTATCATAATAGATTTTTCAAAATCATGACTACACATTAAAATAAAACAATCTCTTAATGTCTTCTGGAATGAAGATCTGGCAGACAAAGTAAAGTTCCAGGCACTTTTACCTCATACAAAAAAATAATAGGTTTCTATACAAGAATCTGCTTTTATCATCAGGGATTAAGATTAAAGATTGAAACAGAACTTAATTGGTAGTCTAAGGTAAAACTGTCATCTTAGAGAGGGATTATACTTTATGATAAACCATTCCATTCGTAGTCATTTTTATATACTGTATATTAATATCAATAATATTTATTTATGGCCAAAAGCCATGCATATACACATATACATACATATATTCATATATATATACACATACATACATATGTGTATGTTTTCGTAGATTTTCACGGGTACAGGTCTTGGTGTGTTCGGGTCTTTTCCTGTGTAAGATTGAAACTATCTAGGCAACATTTCGACGAGATCTCACTCGCCATCTTCAGGCTGGTGCTTTCGGCTTTGTGCTTGTGCGAGCAAAGCTTTGCTCACACAAGCACGAACTGGAAAGCACCAGCCTGAAGATGGCGAGTGAGATCTCGTCGAAACATTGCCCAGATAGTTTCAATCTTACACGGGAAAAGACCCGAACACACCAAGACCTGCATATATATACACATATACACACACATACATATACACACACACACGTGTATTCATAAGAAACTGAAGGAGTGCCTGTGTATGTGTATAAACACACACATACACAGTGAAGGTACATAATCCTTTGAGCAACACTACATGATATGTCCATTTCCCTAAGACAGTATAGTTTACAAGAGAAAACTGTTAATGTGTAATACCGTGCTTGTTGAGGTATAAGAGCTCTGTGAAGATGTGGATCAATATCAACAGGAAACTGTCCAAGTATACAGGAAAGAGGGGGCCTACATTCCTATGCCACATTGGACCACCACAGATCATGCACCCTGTACCTAGCAGAGGGTCTTGTATGAAATATAACTGAATTACATAAAATCGGATACTTTATTTTGGCCTTTTCTTCCTACAATATGAACTATCTGAAAAGACTTGATTCAATATCTTGCACAAAATTTGCTGCCATCCGGGGTTTATCCATATTTTACAGCTTAGATACAGTAGCTCTATGTATCTACAGCTATATTTCAGAAAGAAATATTTTCTTTCAGTGCAAGAAGTCAACAAATCTTTGCCATCATCTATCGGCTGTGTTTGTGGGTGTGTGTGTGTGTTGCAAATGGACAGATTTAGTATAAAATAAATATACTCAAATGAGATCTCCTAGGAATCCAGTTGCTTAGCTTCTTGACAGATGAATTATCACATTCACAGTAAAACAAAAAAGAGAAAGTATGTTTAGTGCTAAGAGTATTCAAACTTGGCCAGTTTAAGACTTGTAGATTTCAACTCCCAGAATTCCTGAGCTAACATGACTGGAGGAGGAATTCTGGGAGCTGAAGTCCACAAGTCTTAAAGCTTGTCAAGTTTAAAGACCCCCGGTTTTAGTGTATAGTGTAATGGTGGAAATCTGATTACAGCAGTTCATCAGAAAACTTTGGGGCAGTCACTCTGATGTAACCTATAGAACTGTTTTGGAGGAAAAAAGGGCGGCACTGTCTACTGCCTTGAGCTCCTAAGTAAAAGGTAGTTTAACAAATACACGAAAAAAGAAAGTGATTCTGGAGATTCATTAAGATCTTGTGTCTTCAGTAGAGTTTTACTACAGATAATTAAAATATCCAAAAACAGGGGACCTAGAAAGCTTAACTGAGGTCAAGAAAGGTTAAACTGTAGCCATCTGTCAAAGGCAGGTCATACAGAGGGCACCGTGGGCTTCCAGCCTTGCAGGTTGTCTATGCTGAGTCAGTCTTTGGTGCAGGAAAAAGAATTAGAATACCAATCATTTCTTTAAAGCAATTAAAAGTAAAATGGAAATAGCAAACACTCTAGCCATTAAATTTAAAAAAAATAGTATAAAGCAACTAGAGATAATAAGTCAGGATCAGTAGTACCCACAATACCAAAAATACAACAGCAAGAAGTTGTATTTAGTGATAATTTTCTAATATTTAGTGATAATTTTCAGGATGTAATCGAGAAAAGGGAAAAACCACCTTTTGTTTTTTAAAGAAGAAATCTACACTATCTTTGTCGCAAGTAGATGCTTGCACAAATAAGGACTCAAATCAGCAAATCAGGCAAGAAAAGAAATGCATGTCAATATAATATAAATACATGATTAGGGGAAAACTGGTATCTCACACTGTGTTTCCTGGCATGGGTACATTTATAGCAGGCATCAGTTATATCAGTTGCTTTTCACTCCATTAGAGAGACTGCCTTGCTATCCAAATCCAGGCTCTCATCTGACCAGACAGTTGAAGCAAGCAGCATCAGTTTCATTCTAGAACTGTGAACTTTAAAAAACAGACCTGCTGAAATGTTATTATTTGTCCATTATAAAATACTTTTCCAATTAATAAGAATGTCTAAAGTAGAGCTAAATGTTTTGACCTATGTAGAACTGAAAGAGATGAAAAGCTGATACCCCTGGAGTATACTGTTGCATGAATATTTTTGCATTTCTAGTTTGATCTTTTCCTTGATGAATTGAAATAGTCTTTGACTGTCTTTTCGACATCAGGAATTGCATATGTCTGAGCAGCAAACACTCCAGTACAACTTCCCACCAAAAAGCCCATGATTGCTGAAGATCTTAGTTTGGCTACAACAAATCCAGCAAGAAATCCTTTGACAAAGGGAGAGGCCAGCCAAGAACCATCCTGTTGAAAAAAGAAAAAGGTCTCTGAGCAAAAGTAAAATTCACGTATTTTCTCTAGAATTCAAAGCTAATACAATGTTACTAACTAAATATATATTGATTTCAGTTGCAGACAAGTACTAATCGAGGCATTAAACAACTAATACACTGTTCCCTAATGATAGGACCATTTAAGCTACATGCAGGGGACCTAACTACTGACTTTTAGGAGAGAGAGATAGAAAGATTTCCATATATAAGAATTTTGAAGCTTGGATTCATATTTTTAATACTGAAACAAGACAATTTATTTGCTGTATAATTGGCCTTTAGACATGCCCTTTAGATCACAAATATCTCCAGAACCTGAATTATTGATTATTAGTAGAAACTGGTATATTCCTGTTTCATTTTTTTCGTACCAGCTGAATTTAGAGAAAGTAATTTAACTTTATATGCATATGGTATTGTGGAGAAATTGCAGAAACCTTTTATGTGGATCGGTAGAACTCTCTAGTCCTAATCTATTTGCTTTGAATTGAAAACAATTGGACAATTGATCTTATCTCATGATGTCCTTTTATTTCTTTCTATATTTCAAAACAATTAAATTTTAATCAGCAAATACTTAATTCGGCTATTTCTGATGGAGATCAAGAAGAGTTTTCTATTTATATTTGAATCAAACATAATACACTGCATTAATAATGTATTAATGGATAAATCATAATATACATTCTTTATATAGCCCTAAAAAACATGAAAACTAGTTGGGTGACCTTGGGCCAGTCAGCCCAACTCACCTCATAGTGTTGTTGTTGTGGGGAAAATAGGAGGAAGTTATGTTGAATACATTAAACAAATAAATATTATGGTGCATTAACAGATTAGCTATATAGTAAACTTTCAATTTAAAGGAAATGAAGAGCTGTCCAGTACAGTTGAATCTCCATTTTTATTTTGGGGGTGGGTAGATAGGTACTGATAGTATGTTTACTATGGTTTACAAATTATGAAGTTTATTTTTGATGGAATATTAACAGGATGTTAATCAGCTAATCATATTTTGTTGACATTTATAATTAAGCATCCTGTAGCAAATGAAAGGCATTTACTGGAAAACAAAGCAACTCCATTCTTACCTGCCCCACTCCAACCTGTATTTCATTTTCAACTTTTTGTTTCAAACTTTCCAACTGATCCTTCAAAAAAGCAAGATCTTTCAATTTTGGCAGAGAATCCTACATATTGGAAACAAAGAAGCATATTCCAAATTGCATGCACAATCTATTTCAATATCTTTGTTCTAGAAAGCAAAGAACTGAGGGCCAAGGCATCCAGCAATTCCAAGAATTTTACTAAAGTCTAAATCTGTGTGAATCTATCACTATTACTACATCAGGAAGATACTAGGTCTTTTTTTAAATGTGTCTGACTTTTCTCCAAAAGCTTAAGATCAGAAACAATTCATGTAACATACAGTTTAACTGTATGTTTTTCAGAGTAGGAAATAGGGATTCTTTAGTGGGTTATTTTTCAAATATTAGTTACCGGCAGCAGGAGGCAACTTTTGTGTACCAAGGTTTGCATCAGGTATATGACCAGGTCAAGGGTAGAGACCTACATTCAGATATACAGTTTAACACAGGCACTCCCATTCACTACTTCCTGTTATGTCTCAACTCCCAACTAACATCCTACCTATTCATAGTTCAAAGATGGAGGTTCGAAGTACTTAGGTCTTAGGAGAAATGGGAATATGCTGCTTCCATTAAAGCATGCTGAGAACTATGGGGGAGACAAATCATCTTATTATTCTATTCTACAGGATCGATCCCTTCGTCAAAATGATAAAAATAAATCACATTGTAAGCTCTGTCTCTTTTGTACAAGAGTACAAACATAGGTACATACAACAGAAATAGAGCTTGCATTGCCATGATGCAATACTGTTTTTGAAATTTGTCTCCCCTTGAATCCTGTGCACATTTGCTGGGAGAGGGGGAGAGAATCTGTATTAGACAGCTACTGAGACCATGATAGTGATGCAATGTAAAGCTACTGAAAAGCTGCCAGAGTTGCACCTATCAAACATATTCATAAACCGTCATAATAAAATTTGGCTAATTAATTAAAGATTGCATGTAGATGGATAGTGTAAACCAGGGTGTCAAACTGAAGGTCTGGGGCCCAGATCTGGATCTGGCCCGTGGGGCTGCCCTGGAAACAGCAAAGGACCAGCCCGCAGTGCCTCTGCCAGTGAAAGCGGAGCTCATGAGCTCTCCCCACCATTCTATTTTTGCTGGCAGAGGATTGCAGGAGGCCATCGCAGCCTAAACTGGAGCTCAGGCCACGCCCCCCCCTCAGGTAAAAACAACCCTGATGTGGCCCTCAATGAAATCAAGTTTGACATCCCTGATCTAGACTGAAAGCAATATAGTATTTCCAAAATCATCATCAAATTATAAATATTATTACATCATTGATTGTGTACTTCATGAACTATGACAGAAAATATGGATTTTCCAGACAAATCCTAATGAATTCCTTGAATTTTAACATGGGAGTTCCACAAAATCGATATGCAAAATCAAAACCAAAGGACTAACAGATTCCAACCTTTTTTTAAATATGCTTTTTGTTGTTATTTTTCTGTATCTTATTCGTATCTGTTTATTATGTTCACTATAATTGTGAGCCGGCCAGAGATTTTTTGTTTCGGCAGTGAGGCACCATCAAATTTAAGGAATAAACAAAAATGGTGCAGAAATAAATACTTTGGGCATAGTTTCTAGCGAATCATATGAATTAACACAGAGAATGTCTGCCCTCCGGGGCTTACTATTAAGCTACAAATCAGCTCTATCTGTGATATGCCCCTACGGTGAAACATTATTATGAAAATATCAGGAGGATCCATGCGTTCCTCCATGCATAAGCAAAAATAAAAAAGGCAGCTCCATGACTATCACGTTTTATTATATGAAGATCGACGAATTCCAACTCCACGAGTTTCTGCACGTGGCAGCAAAAATCTTAAGTGTTTCTGGCTTTAGGTGGCAAAAAAACATGCAAGATGGAGTTCGATAGCATTAGTCAATCTACAACTTGACGTTTCTTGTAGACATCTTGTTTTTGAAGCTGGCTTTGGACTCAAGTCGGGTAGTCCGTGAAAAATCGAATCAAAGAAATCAACTTTGGGGATTCGCGTTATTTAGATACCTTCCCAAACAGGCTACCGGCGGAGATGGGCAGCCACGTTGGGGGATGAGGAAAGAAAGACCGAGCGCGAGTGAAACTCCGGAGCGCACAAGACGCTTCCACACGCACGCCTACCTTATCGTCCGCCATTTTTAAGCCGGAAATGGCTCAAGCTTCCTTCTGCACATGCACACAAGCCCGCTATTGAGGTGGGGCCGAGAGAGAGCGGCTTCCCCAAATATATCCAATGAGCGTCGGTGGACTGGAATTGCTTTGAGTTCAACGCCTTCACCGGTCTGTTCTGTCCGATTTGGCGTGGTTCCAAGTGGCATTAGCGTAAACCTCAAATGACTACGTTTGGTTCAGCAGATCGGCCTTTTACTTTCCCCCGGCAACCCGCAGGGTCGGAAGAAATCAATGCGCACTCTCGCCTGTAGGTGGTGCTGCCAGCTTGGGCTTCCTTCACCGGAGCAGAAATCCCGCTGAACTCGGTCCGACTCCAGCTACGTTGCAAGCTGACGTCATCACCCTCAACCCCCTCCGCTCCTCCTTCTCTCCTTGGCTCGGCTCGGCTCCGCCCAGCGAGGCCGAACTAGGAGCCACCCTCTGCCGCACCGTCGCTGCTGCCTCCCTCCCCGCTGGGTTGCACAACATCTTGCCTCCGGAGCGAGCGAGGCAGCTATGCTGGGCAAGGACTACATGCTGGCCATCATCCTGGTCAACTGCGATGGTGAGAGTAGCAGCCGCAGGACCGGCGCGGCGGGAGAGAGAGGAGGGGAGGGCGCTTATTTGGGAGGAGGGACGCGGCAGCCTCAGGTGGGACAGGGCGGGAGCAACTTCGGACTCGCCGGTCAAGACTTAAGAAACCAGTGGCCCGGGAAGCATTGGGGTGCATTTCGATTGATCTCCCCACTAGGGTATAGGTGTGCGCGTGTGAGTTTTGGAAAGTACGTCAGGACTGCCTTCCCTCATTGGAGAGTGGGAATGGGGCCTGATGGGGCCATTCCTATCTGGCTACCCTCGCGCACTCATCCTGGGCCCGGGCGTCGGCCTCTGGGCTCATGTCGGCGTCCAGATGGGAATGGCATGGCAGTCTCCCCTTTAGATGATGGCAGCCTTTAGATGATGTCGTTGCCTCAATGTGCTACTCCCTTGTACCTTGCCTATCATCATCATCAACATCATCATCATCATCATTTGCCGCCTGTTGGTCGGGGCGAAAGATGCTTAAGTCTTGTCCCACATCAATGAGAAGACACTCATAACTGGTTTCCATGGTGAAAGAAAGCTGGGACAACGGTGGAGGCGAGAGGGCAGCTCTGCAAAATCCATTTTCTGTAATGTGCAGTTTTACGGGCGGGGCGGGGGAACCTTTTTGGCGACCTATTTTTAGGCAGCTTTCCGTGGTGCTGAAAAGAGAGGATTGGAAAGTAGGTTCAGTTCGTGTATTTCCCGTGGTTCCTCAGCAGGGTAGAAGCTGTGTAACTTCCTTTTTCCCTTAAAAAATTTTTTTTGCATGTTCAGAATAGAAATAAATATGAAAATTCTGTATCTTCAGCAAAGGTCTTAAAATCCTAACTATAAAAGTCTCATCCATATCAATAGATCAATTATGCTCTTACTGTTGCATTAGAATGTAAATATATTTAATATCTCAGGCTATTTATCTGGAAGCAACTTTCCTGGATTGATTTTTCATATTGTGGTTTATTCCCAAATTGTTATGAGTTTTAACAGTCTCAACAGCTGATAACTTATGACTTCATAAAAGTGAAACTTTTGTCCCATATGTGAATGAAGGTATACTATGCGTATGTGTATGACATTACAAGGTTTTAAAATTATTTATGGGTAGGATTGTAGGATATGCTAGCTTTATTTCTGGCTTAAGATTCACTTTTCCAGAGAATTGTCACAGTTGTTCTGGATAATGTTTCCTTTTTCTGGAAAGGCAGATTCAAAATGTTTTATACAAGAACAGTTACTCATGTAAAGCCTTTCTAGTGATTGGGTTACCAAGAGCTGCTAGACTGACAATCCAGCAGCAGGTATTTGATAGGGTTTTCTGGGTAATCAATACTGGCAGAATACACACAGGAAACTGTTCATGCAGCAAATTAGTTATTCAATAGTAACTGCCCAATGCACTGTAAAACTTTTTCCATAGTCCACTTTAATATCTTGCCCTCTGCAGTACTCATGCTCCTTTGACAAAATGAGCCTGCCCCCGTGATCCAGAGGAACATGAGACTCGAGTCCACATGTATCCTCATTGGGCTTGCTTCAGCAACTTGCACCCTAGTATCATAACTCCACTTACTAATAGAAGTTCCACCTGATCAAAGGATAATCTTGTTTGCTTTTTATAATTGGACCAGAATCCTAAGAATTCAGGAAAGAAACAGAATTTATTTAGCTTCCATTACTTTATGCAGCAAATTAGTCCCCTAATTTTACGATTTCATAAATATCAAGAAATAGAAGGCACTAAAAACCTTCTATCTTATTTTATGTTTTATACCTTCTGTTATTTCTCATATTTCATGGATCATAAGGTTCACACACATAGTAGCATGCTTAGTATACTTAAGATGTAAATATTTAATTCATAAAATAATTTTATAATTTAGTTAACTAGCTTTATATGTTTATATTTCATTCTCTGAACCTCTTTATATAATTTAGCTTCTAGAAAATGTTTTGTATCTTACTCTGAACCTTGCAATTTCTTACACCTGTATAAAATGCTGGTCAGTAACTGTAATAAAGATACTATTATTTGGCTAATCTTGATAAATTATAGAGGGCTGGACCTGGTGGTGGTTAGATGGGAAACCATTAGGAAATTACAAAACTCTGGGCTAGACTGGGAAGTTGAAAAAAACATCCTGAAAGAAGACATTGATAAAAGCACTCCTCTATGAATGAAAACCACTTTGATATGTTCATGCAGGCAACTGAGCTTAGCTTGGAGAAGATTGTACTTCTAAATTCCTGACAACATGAAATCTTCCCCCTCCCTTATTTTGCATGTAAAAATATAAATTTGTTACAGGGCTGAAGTCAATTCAGAGACTTCCAATTGGCTATCTTTATTAAAATAGATATGTTTTTAATAATCTATCACTGTCTTAGAACATAAACCATAGAATAACAGGGTTGAAAGGACCTTGGAGATCTTCTAGACCAATCCTCTTCTCAATCAGGAGACCCTGTGCTATTCCAGATAAATGGTTGTCCAATTTCTTCTTGAAAATCTCCGGTGATGGAGCACCCACAACTTCTGGAAGCAAATTTCTGTACTCATTGTCAGGAAATTTCTCCTTAGTTCTAGGTTGGTTCGCTCTTTAATGATCTTCCAGTTGTTGCCTGGCCTCGTGTACTTTGGAGCATAATTCAATAATTCAATCCCTTCTTGACAGCCCTTCAGATACTCAAAGACAACTACCAATATTATATCACCCTTAATCCAGTGCTGAGATTCAAAAGTTTTTACTACCGGTTCTGTGCGCGTGGCTTGCTGGGTGTGGCAAGGGAAGGATACTGTAAAATCTCCAGTCAGAGGTGGTATTTGCCTGTTCTCTGAACTACTCAAAATTTCCGCTACCGGTTTTCCAGAACTGGTCAGAACTTACTGAATACCACCTCTGCCTTAATCTTTCTCTTTGATACTGTAAGCTAGACATACCTAATTCTTTTAACCGTTCATCATGCAGTTTAGCTTCCAGACCCCTTATTATCTTTGTTGCTCTTCTCTGCACAATTTCTAAGATCTCAGCATCTTTTTTATAGTGTGGCCAGAAATGGATGCAATATTCCAAGTATGGTTTTACCAGTTCAATAGAGAGCAGTACTATTAGTTCTCCTGATCTTGGTGCTCTTCCTCTGTTGATGCATTCTAGGACTGCATTGGCTTTTCTGGCACCTACAGCACATTGCTAGCTCTTACTTAAGTGTTTGCCCACTAGTTGCCACTATTTTTGTCAAGTTTTTTATTTTATTTTCCATATACACATCAGAGCATGAACAGTGTGGCACCTGGGTATCATACATTTTGGTGCAAATAAGAATAATAATATTAATCATATTTGTTACATTCTTACATAATTTTAATGTTAATACACATATTTGTATTAAGTTATAGTCTTTCATTATTTAATTATTCAATGTTTCAATATATTCTAATGCCAATCACAATATTGTTTAGACATGATAATTTCATTATTCAATTTCTAATCTTCCCTCTAATTATTGCTTTTATCTCATTATATAAAAATGTGTGTATTAATAATCCCCCCTCTTATTACTATCTCCATTCTAATTTTTAATCATGTCACCATTATATTTAAAAAATATTTTCCTTTTTACCCCTCATCTCTTATTCACATTAATACTTTAATTCTTATTCACTTTCATTTTAATAAAAAACAATAGTAATATTAATCATATTCATTACATTCATCAAGCTAGTATAATTCTAATATTAATACACATATTTATGTTGTTATGCTATTCCATTATTTAATTATTTCAATTTTTCAATATATTATTCTAATGCCAATCACATTATTAAAACATGCATAATACTTTCAGTCTCTAATTTTCCTGCCTTATTATTAATTTTATTTTATTATATAAAAGTGTATATACTAATATTTCCCCATTTTCTTATTTCTATCTCTATTCTAGCTTTTAATCATACCACCCTTATATTAAAAGACAGTTTCTTTCTAACCATTATCTCTTGCTGCATTAGTATTTTAATTGTTATTCATTTTTGGCTTGCCTCTCATATTCCTCTCTTAGATCTTTGTTTCTGTCTGTATCCAATCCTGACTATTCAATCTAAATATTTCTCACATCTCTACCCTCTTCCACTATCTAAGTATCCACCCATGCCCCTATCTCCCTTTCAAAAATATCTTCCTGCAACTCCGGGTCTCTTTTTAAATCTCTTAAAGTATTTTCCCCTTGTTTTATTTTGTTTTATTTTGTTATATTTATTGTTGTCTCCTTATCTTCTTCTTTTGTTTGCTGGTTTGTCTCTTCTATTTTTTCCTCCATTTTTTCTGTTGGCTTCTCCCTTTCCTGGGCATCTTGATCTTTACTCTTTATCCCTTGTATTATATTTTCCAGCTTTCCCTCTATGCCATGTATTATTTTCTTTGTATCTTGTGGTTTCTTATTATAATGTCCTTTATACTTTGACACATCAACACCATACCTTTCAAAGTTCCACTCATTTCCCCCTGATGGAGCATCTTGTCTTGTTTTAATAGGTCCTGCTCTTATCCAGTAATCTAGGAACCATATATTCAAGTCTAAAAATTGCTCTTCAAAAGATACATCAATCATAATTCCTTATGTCCCATAGTTAATCCTTCAGTTCCCTTTAAGTAGTCCAGGAAATTGTTCAAAATCTCTTCATGTATCATGACATTCATGTCATGTATCATGACATTCAGGGGTCACTTTAATTAAGACATCTTCCTTGTTCTCATATTTAAATCTCCAGTAGTCATAGAGTAGATACATATAACTCAGTAAATATCTTCACAGTCCTCCAGGTAAGTATTGTTCATTCCATATCAAATATTTTGCCAGGCTTGTAAATATATGTTGTATTTCCTTTCATCAGCAGGCGGCACTCACAACTTAAATTTCAATGTTATAACAAAACCAACCAGTTTCAATCCAATTTGATTTTAATTCAATTTATAAAAGCAGGGTTAACTTTTTAAATAAATAGTTCCAGCATTTTAAAATGCCTTCCCGAAACAATGCCTTCCCAATTTAAAAATCCAATTTTTCATATTTTTAAAGTTTTTTTGTTTTTCTTACCTTGATCTTTTCTTTCCAATCTAGTATTTTTCTCAAAATGTTCACTCGCTGCTTTAACAAGTAGTTCTGAGCAAATAATTATCCTGGATTTTTACTTTTGGGGTTAAGTTTTGAATAAAAAGGAATCCTCTCACCCAGTTCCAGACATTGTTCACTAACTCTGCTCCAGCACCTGTCTTAGCTGTTCCTCAGCTGTCCCAGCTTCATGGCAGCCATCTTTAGGCTGTCTCTTCTTGTCATGGAAAAGAAAGGAAAAGAAAGCCCCAGGTCAGGCAAGAGAGATGCAACTCTCTGTGAACTCACAGGGTGCCCTCTTTGCCACCTCTATAGGGTGGCTATGGCTCTTTTCAGAGCCCACCAATTGGGAGAACTCAGCATGGGAGTGCAGAGATCTGCTCTCCATGACTGATCCTGCTGCGACTTCAAACAGAAGTAGTATTCCACTAGTTAGAGTTAGGTCAGCTTACTTAAGTGTTTGCCCATTAGTTACCACTATTGAGCCAGGTAGTGCATATTCTATATCTATGTATTTAATTTTTCTTGCCTAATGCCGGCTCTTACTTTTCTCACTTTGTTGGATAGGGCCCAATGTTCAAATTTGTCAAGATCCTTCTGAATTGTGAGTCTATCTTCTAAAGTAAGGTAATACTTGACTTACAACAGTTCATTTAGTGACCGTTCAAAGTTACAGTGGCACTAAAAAAGTGACTTATGACCATTTTTCACACTTATAACCATTGTAGGATCCCCATGGCCATGTGATCAAAATTCAGATACTTGGCAACTGACTCATATTTATAATGGCTGAAGTGCCCTGGGTTCACGTGATGCCCTTTTGTGACATTCTGACAAGCAAAGTCAATGATTTTGACTAATTTAACAACTGCAGTGATTCACTTAACAACTGTGGCAAGAAAGATCATAAAAGATCATGTTTCTTATTTAGCTAAATGGAAGTGATGGGATCTAGTAGCCAGAAATACAGTGATGACTAATCCACATGTCAGATAATATACTATATATTTATACAAAGGTACTATGTAAATACTGTGTCAGCTGGTTTGCTCCATTCAAAATCCAAGAAAGAAACACTTAAGACTCCATTAATTAGAGAAAA
The DNA here is from genome assembly GCA_023653725.1 of Bungarus multicinctus. Taxonomy (NCBI): domain Eukaryota; kingdom Metazoa; phylum Chordata; class Lepidosauria; order Squamata; family Elapidae; genus Bungarus; species Bungarus multicinctus. Next base: position 3,094,376 of record CM042846.1, read on the forward strand.
GATATCTTTTACTGGAAGTCAAGTGGTAGCAACAAAAGAATTCTGAATCTGAGAAAATGAGCGCGTAAATCACATATACAAAGTGATGGCAATGTTCCCACCCCCAATAGTTCAATTGGCTCATCCAATTAAAAGTTGTGTATAACATCATGTGGGCATCTCCAGGTGATGAGGCCTCTGTCCGTTGACCTTGACATATTTTGATAAAGAATTGCGGCTGTGCATAGCATAGGATAGAAGCCTAAGCAAGAATCTCCCCCCCCCCAACTTATACAGTTCTGTTTTGTAACACCTCCAGCTCACTTCCCATAACCATGGCCCCCTTCCTCCCCCCGTTACTTATGACAGCTGAAAGATGCAAAGCAAAGGAAGAAAATCTTGAAGGCTGACATACTGTATTTAGTGTCTTTTAAAAAACAGGAACAGTAATATCTACATAAAATAGCAGGCTCACTCTGAATGAGACTGTTCTCTCTATCCCATCTCTAGAATTTTGGATTGCTACATGTATAGGAAGTCCTCAACTTACAACCACAGTTGGGACTGGAACTTCTATTGCTAAAGTGATGTGATCATTAAATAAGTTGTGCATGATTTACAACCTCTCCTGCCATGGCTGCTAAGTGAATCACATGGTCATTAAACTAATCTCGCTCCCCTCACTTATTTTGTTTGTCAGAAGCCCCCTGGGAAGATGGCAAATGACATCATATGATCCTGGCACATTGTAACTCTCATAAATACCCTGCCAAGCATCCAAATTTTGATCACATAGCTGCAGGGATGCTGCAATGCAAATGGGAGGACTGGACATAACTCATTTTTTTCAGCATTGTCATAATTTCAGACAATAGATAAATGATTGTAAATAATCAGTCTATCATTTCTGTTTATATTAGATGTTTCAATTGATTGTGAAATGCCTGAATTGCCATTTATATGTATTTCCTATAATTCAGGGGTGTCAAATTCACGTCGTCACGGTGGCATCACATGACGTATTGGGACTTTTTTCCATTTCACTAAACCGGGCATGGGCATGGCCAACATGTGATGCATCAGGCCCATGAGCCGGGAGTTTGACAACCCTACTCTAATTAGAATTAGAATAGAATAGAGCTGGAAAGGACTTTGGAGATCTAGTCCAGCCCCCTGCTCAAGCAGGAGAACCTATACAATCTCAGACAAGTGACTGTCCAGTCTCTTCTTAAAAACCTCCAGTGAGGGAGCACGTGTGATTTCTGAAGGCAAGCTCTTCCACTGGTTAATTGTCCTTACTGTTAGGAAGTTTCTCCTTAAATTCCAGGTAGCTTCTTTCTTTGATCAATTTCCAACCATTATTTCTGGTGCTTTGGAAAATGAATTGACCCCCTGTTCTTTCTGGTAGCCCCTCAAATACTGGAATACTGCTATCATGTCACTCCTAATTCTTCTTTTCTTTAAACTAGCCAGACCCAAAACCTGCAGCCATTCTTCATATGATTTAGTCTCCAGGCCTTTGATCATCTTAGTTGCTGTTCTCTGAACTTTTTCTAAAGTCTCAGCATCATTTTTGTAGTATGCTGACCAAAATTGGTTGCAGTATTCCAGGTGTGGCCTTACTAGGACTTTTTAAAGTGGCACTAATACTTCACATGATCTTGATTCTATGCCTCTGTGTCAAAGCGAAAAAATTCAGCTTTCATAAATTAGAGGAGGTGTACCGTGTTATTTTGTTGCCAGTATACTTTTTATTACACATAACTAGGAAGAACAAAAGAAAAGCAGTACAATATCTAAGAAGTACAGAAAAAGAAAGTAAGTAAGTAAAACTCCTCCCCTGCAGACATGTGCAATAAATCAAACATCACAAGACACTCATATCTTGGTTACTATAGAAACATGATAACAATTCTCTGGACGCTTAGCAGACAAATCAAAACAATGTAGTGACACCCCCTTCTTTGTCTGATAAGTGGATATCAGATAAGGCACATCTTCTCATGCAGATATTTGTGCTGAGCAGCTGCAAGTGGTTTGTTGAGCATGTCAGCAATCTGATCATGTGTGGACACATACTGCAATGTAACAAAACCTTGTTTAACTAATTGCTTTATGTTCTTATAACAAATGTCAATGTGTCTGGACCTAGAACCTGTGAAACGGGTTTTGGAAATATAAACCACAGATTCATTGTCTTCCATCATGGTGATTGGCTGGATCGGTCAAGTCCAGATATCTGTAACTAAAGCATCAAACCACGTTAAAGAATTACATGCATCTGAAATACAAGCATATTTGGCTTCAGTAGATGAACAAGAAATGAAATTTTGTTTATGCACATACCAGTAAACAGGACATCCATTTAAGAATACCATATAACCTGAAGTACTCTTACGTGACTTTTGATCACTCGCCCAATCAGAATCTGCATAACAACATAATTCTGCATAGTTAGTATGTGTGGATTCTAACAACAACTTCATATTTTTAATGTGCTTTAGATATCTCAACAACTTCTTAATGCATAACCAATGAAACTGTTTTGCTTTACCTATGTGTCGTGACAGAAGATTAACACAAAGTGCAATATCTGGTCTAGTCCAACTACTAATGTATAACAAGGACCCAATTACTGAATGATAAAGTGTTTGATCTTCAAATTCAGGACTTGGTTCATGTGATAGATTATGAAAATCTGTTTGCATAGGTATGCGAGCTGGTTTAGCATCCTTCATATTGCAATGATGCAACAGTTGTTCAATCTTATCCTCTTGTGAAATACTAAACCCCTTCTGATTTTTAATAATCTGAACACCCAAATAAGTGTTAATGTAACCTAAAGATTTCAATGTAAAATATTTCTGCAAGGCTTTAGTAACACTCTCACTCATTTGCTTATTTGGACCAATATAAAGAATATCATCAACATAAACAAGAATTATCTCATATGTATTCTCAGATCTTTTTGTGAACATGCATTCATCAGTTTTGGATTTAATAAAATCCATTAAATTTAGTTTGTCAGTAAGTCATAAATACCACATTAAACCAGACTGTTTCAGATCATAAATACTTTTGTTTAATAGTCAGGTATCCCCTTCTTGTTTTTGGAACCCTGGAGGACTTTTGACGTAAATTTCTTCATCCAGGCGTAAACCCCTTGGGTTGCTTTAGACTGTCCATTCAGCCTGCATTGCCTCATACCATTTCTCTTGTTCTGAATCAGGAAGATGCTTAATTTGTATGAAGTTGTCAGGAGGCAGTGTAACAGCACAAATCAAAAGGTAAGGATGCTTTTGTCAATTGCCACAAATATCGCTTTGGAGGGATCCCCTTATTGACTCTCTCGGAATGTCTCGGAACAACGGTCCATTCTTCTTCCGTTTCGTCCTCGTTTTCTTCCTCGTCGCTAGCATCAGCATCGACAGCTTGTGAAGACGGAACCTCTGGTTAAGAAGAACTAGTTGATGGAACATCCACCTGAAAATCTTGATCATCAGACTGCGTGGCATGAGTAGCATCATTTGTAGGAAAATAAACTCCATGATTAGTGGAGTGAATCCTGGACCAGTCAGCATCTTCCTCAAAAGTAAAGGATTAAGAAACCACTATTACATGTCTGGAGTCAATGAACTTGCTGCATTTTGAATTGTCATCAATACCCATGAATCTCAGTCTCTTTGCTGCTGGACCTCCTTTCCTTCTTTGAGCTAAAGGAATAGTCACCGTAGCGTTTGAACCAAAAATATGGATAATTTTCAAATTGGATCTATATCCATATAACATGAAGAAAGGTGTCTGATTTAGTACACTACTCCAAATACGGTTAATGATGTAGTTTGCATATTTAATTGCTTCACCCCAGTATGGGAGACTAAGATTAGCGTCTTCTAGGAGACAATGCATCATGGTCGGCAGGACCCCATTTCTGCATTCTGCCACTCCATTTTCCGCAGGAACGTAAAGAGCTGAGGTCTGGTGCAGAATTCCTTTATTACGCATCCAGTCCTGAAAACGTTGGGACATGAATTCAGCACCGCGATCACTTTGAATTCTAGAGATGTGAACACCATATTGGATATTGACATAGGTTGCAAAGTCTTTAAAGATCTGAAAGGTCTCTGATTTTTCTTTCATAGGAAATACAAATCCATATCTAGAATAATTATCAACAATTAGCTTTCTTGCAAACAGCACAATCCAAGAACACCTTACACCCCTTCAGATCCAAACCTTTTACGAATTCTGGCATCTTGTTAAGAACAGGAAAACTGGCATGCCCCAATCTTCTATGCCACTTATGGATACACCTGGAATGCAAAAGTTTACCTGTTAGTGAATTCTCAACATTCTTATTAGGAACCTCAGGCTTGCTTTGAGCAATCTGTTTCTGACGTTTGTTGGTTTTAGGAACCTTTGGGGTAGCAACAGGATCTCTCTCTGGGACATCTCTCTCTGGGCCTGTGCTCCCTCTTGTTGGAAAATGTGTACTTGCCTGTGCTTGCGAGGTAGACTTCGGCTTTAGGTAATAAACACCACCAATTAATATGGTTTCAGCAACAATATTACTTTCTTTCACCACATAACTTGCTTTTTCAAAATGGTGAACTTGGTACTTGGATACTCTCGACAAATGACTTTGACTAAGCAAATTACTGGTTGCTGTTAGTATGTAATAAACATCAGGAATAAATGCATCTAGCTCTTCAATATTAACAGTTCCTTTTCCCATGACCTAAACAGAATTATTGGAAAAAGTGTACAGTTCACACATATCAGGTTCAGGTTCGTGCATCTTTGTGTAAAGATCTTTTCTGTAGGTAACATGCACTGCTGCTCCACTGTCCAAAGTCCAGAGATGTCTTCTGTCATAATCCGGATGAGATTGTGGATCGTTGGTTAACGCCAATGTGATGTGTGGAGCTTGTAGATCACGCCTGGGACCATGATGACCTGATCTTTCGTCTCTGCCCTTGCTTCTGGAATCTGGTCCTCTGGGCTGGTACATGGCAGGTGCTAGAGATCGTTGGAGGTAATTCCAGACGATATGCCCCAGACGACCACAGATGTAGCATCTTGGAGCGAAGGGTCTTCCTCAGAAATTACGCCTTACTGGAGCTCTTGATGCAGGTGGTCCTCTCAAATGTGGCGTGGCTTGCATGAATGCTTCTTCTTCGGTTAAAATTCTGCATATGTGATCAATTGTGCGCTGAGCAATAGGACTTGATTAATCTTTGAAATGGCATTTTTCCATTCATGATTCAATGAGTTAATGATAACACTGATCATTTGAAAATCATCCACAGCATAACCTTGTTCAGCAGGTTCTTTTCTTTTTCCCTTCAGTTTAGTTAAATGTTCTCCAATAGATACATCAGATTTCAATTTTGAACCATGAAATTCGGTTAAGAGTAAACATGTAGATTCAGTCGAAATAGGCTGGTAACATGCTTCTAATTGAGCCCAAATTTGTTGGGCAGTTGCATCAGATGAAAAAGTAATCTGCAGTTCAGTGTCCATTGACATCAATAATGTTGTGCATGCTTTAATATCCAATCCTCTTATGTCAGGAGGCCAAGGTTGTGGTGGAGGATTAAACACCATACAGTGAGTACCTTCTCTACGAAGTAAAATGCTAACCTCACTGACCCATGCCTTGTAATTTTGTCCTGAGCACTTTAATTTTGAATCACGAGTCAGTGGGGTGATAGAAGATTGTTGAAGGTGAACATGTATAACTTGCGTTGGTTGAGCAATGCCTGCTTGGGCACCAGGAGGCGCTGGAGCTGGCACAAGTGCTGGCATTGGTTGACCTGCTGAAGGCATCTGCACAGCTGAAGCAGCAGCTGGAGGTGACATAACGGCTTGTACATTGGACAGACTTATGGACAACTTTGTAAAAGCTCTTTGTAAATTTCGTAATTGTTCATGTATTGTACGCAAGTTGCCAGCATATGGTGCTACAACATTAGAAATCGCAGAAGCTCTTGCTGTTTCAGTTGAGTCAGCATCACGAGACATATCACGAGTCAGCCGTGATGTAGGCAAGCTCTCTGCTCTGATTGGTCTGACACCACTTCCTTATGACCAACTTGTGGGTGGTCCCTTGACTTTGATGAAGGAGGCAAGATGGAGGACTCAGGAACTCCAACCACACCCTTATCTGGCTGAAGGGATAGGGCAAAAGTCTTAGCTTGCTGTAGGCTGTGTTCAAAAACTGCAATCTGTTGCATATAATCCTGCACAACTTTCTGACACATTGTCTGCTCGGGACTCAATGGAGAATAATGAATTTCACCATTCTCTTTGGGTGAAAAATGCTCAGCTGACTGTATAACTTTAGGCTTAGCACCAAGCTTTTCATATCATTGGGCCTCTGTTTGCTCAGGCTGAGAATGGAAGCATGCATCATAAATTAAACTTGATACAGACCTGATTTCTTGTCCTCTGATAGCAGCTTCCTCCAGACGAGTAGGAGAAGCAAGCGGTGTCTGCCAAAGTCTTATCTCTTCATTAGATACTTCGGAGAATGATAATAAATCTTCCTGTGACCAAGCTCTCTGTTTTGTTTTTCCTTTCTTGCGTGGCATCATAGAGTTAATTAGAGTTAAATACAAAACTTCCTCAGAAGTTGTCAACTAACTGACTAAAAAAAAATTCAACCACTTATTATCAAAGCAACCGGCAAAGAAAAACATCGTAAATTCACAATCATCCTCTGCTACCAAATGTCAAAGCGAAAAAATTCAGCTTTCATAAATTATACATCCCAGGATTGTATTAGCTTTTTTGGCTGCTGCTGCTGCTGCACATTTTGGATAATATTCAAGTGATCATCCACTAGGACTCCAAAGTCCCTCTCACAGTTACTGTTTTTGAGCCAGGTCTCATCTAATCTTTACTTATAGCTTTGATTTTTCCTGCATAAATGTAAAACTTTGCTTTTCTCCACATTAAAATTCATTTTGTTGGAGATGGCCTATTTTTCAAATTTGTCAAGATCTTTTTGGATCCTGAGCTTTTCTTCTGGGGGTATTGGCTATTCCTGTCAGTTTAGTGTCATCTGCAAATTCGAGTGGTTCCCTTTCTATTCCCTCATTTAAGTCATTTGTGAAGATATTGAAGAGTACTGGGCCTAAAATGGAGTGTGGTACCTTACTGCTTATTTCTCTCCGTGTGGATGTAGTACCATTAAGGACTACTGGTTGAGTACAGTTTGTCAGCCAGCTACAAATCCATCTTGTGGTGATATTGTGTATTCCACGTTTTTCCAGCTTACCAAGAAGTTGGTTGTGGTCTACTTGTCAAATGCCTTACTGAAATCTAAGTATACTATGTCCACAGCATTTTGTTGGTCTACTAATTTAGTCCCTTTATCAAATAATGTAATAAGATTGGTTTGACATGATCTGTTTTTAACAAACCTGTGCTAGTTATAACTTTATTTGCTTCTAGTTATTCGCATATCTGTTTTTTGATTATCTTTTCCAGGATCTTCTCAGGTATTGAGGTTAGACTGATTGGTCTGTAGTTTCCTGGGTCTGTTTCCTCTTTCCTGAAGATGGGAACCACATTAGCCCTTTTTCAATCCTCAAGGTACTTCCCCGGTACTGCAGGATTTTTGAAAGATGTGGTACAATGGTTTCTGAGGTGACATCTGCCAGCTCCTTCAGAACTCTGGAATGTAATCTGTCAGGCTCTGGTGATTTATATCCATCAAGGTCAGATAGGTGTTCTCTTACCATTTTCTTGCTTATTTAATTTTTATTTCTGGTTTGTCTTTTACAGTAGTTGTTTTTGATATCTTGGGCTATAATTTTTTTTTGCGCAAAGACTGATGCAAAGAATGAGTTAAGCAGCTCTGCTTTTTCCCTACTGCCTATTACTTCCTTGCCATCTTCTCTCTTTAGTGGACCTACTGTTTCCTTGACTTTTTTTCTTGTTATTAATACATTGGAAGAAACTTTTTTTATTATCTTTGACTTTTGTATCAAGTCTTCGTTCATTCCTAGCCTTTGTTTTCCTGACTTTGTCTTTGCATATTCTGGTTATCTGCTAATAATTCACATTGAAAGATCTAGAACGGGGGGTTGCCGTGGGCCAGATATGTCACATGCAGGCCATGCCCACCCTGGTTTTATGCAGGCCATGCCCACTATCAAGTTTGACACCCGTGATCTAAAAACAGTTTTGGAATAGGGTTGTGCTCAGTCCCTAATTTTGTATGACATGTGTGTGCTATTAACTTAATCAGTGGACAAATACTTATATAACATTATGTGGAGTACAGTACAAAATACAGATTGTACATTTTTAACAATACTTACAATACAAAGATACTTATAGCTTTGGTTTTGAAGATTGTAATGAAATCTATTAAGAGTTTTCTGATACTTTCATGCTGAAAGTAGCTTTTGAATTATTAATCATTATATCATGCAATATTCTCTATTTTTAAAATGACTTGGTTTACAATTATCTACCTATTTAGGAAAAATTGACTGAAAACATTTATGTAAAACATGAAATGAAAAAAAAGCAAACTAAAGAAAAATATTATTATGAGTAATTCAACATAATTTAAGGTGAGCTTTCTAGATGTGCCTGGACTCAGCTATGTAATTAATCTTAGGTCTCTTGTGATAGATCTTTAAGAGAAGCAGGATGCCAGTGTCAAGTCTGTCATCTTTGGCTTGGTGTCTCGCTGGCATCGTACTATCAAAGGCCTAGGGGTGGAGGGGGCATGGGGGATAAACAAATGGATAGTAAATCTCTTAGTATGTGATGGGAAATAGGGAGGGGGAAAATGATAGTTGAGGAAGACAAGGGATGCTTTGAACCTGTTTGTACCAGCCTTCAAGGAACCAAGCTGCCAGAGAAAATGGGAAAGGAATGTCAGTTGCTCCGAACACCAGACGTTCCCAAAACACCTGGACACCACATCATTGGCTGGTGTTGTACTGGACAAGTGGGGTTGGGATGGATCAACAAGAAAAGTCTGTATGCTTTCATGCGGGCAATATGTTGACTCTGTAAACTGCTTAGAGATGGCTGTAAAGCACTATGAAGCAGTATATAAGTCTAAATGCTACTGCTATTGCTATCTGATCCATCCCCTTCAAGTATCGGGATTGAGTCTTTGTTGAATTTGTCTTATGAGTAACGTTGAAGTTGGTTATTTATTTCCAATTCCATCTTTCCATAAAATATCAGTATAGAATTAAACACATCTCCATAAATAGGATACTCTGGTGTTTGATATAAATAATTGATTGGTTAATCTATTATATATAATCCAGTCAGTGTTAACTCTTGTGCAATGTAAGAGTTTTCTTTTGTCTTTAAATATTACTTCCAATCGCCTTCATTGGATAAATCCCAATCCTAATCTTCTGAGTAGTTTATTCATCTACTTTCTCCTTGTCTTGCATGACTTTATACACCTTTGATCTTGTGATCCCTCGGTTGTTGTTTTTGTCTAAGCTAAAGATCCTGCTTAATTTCAGGGTCCACCTGTTTTGAACAACATTCACCTACTTCACACAGTGAAACTATCAGTGCAAGATGTGATGAAGAGTTTTGTTTTTCAGCCAGCTTGATGCAAAGCCTGATGTTGATTAAGGCTGAGAGGGAGTAACTGGCCCAAGATCACCCAGCTGCCTTCTGTGCTGAAGGAAGACTAGAACCCCAGTCTCTCTGTAGCCAATCCAACCCTTTATCACTATGTCACACTGGCTCCTTAAGTCAAGATTACCTATGAACACATTTAAAAACACTGGGCTCAAAACAGATCTGTTGAGAAAATTGCCTATTCTTATGTTTGGCTTTCTGTTTTTAACCAATTAGCACTCATAAAAGAACAGATCTCCCACAATTGCTAAATTTATTCAAGAGCCTTTGCTGATGGACAACATAGTTTTTGAAAATCCAATTTTACAATGTTAATGGGGCTACTTCCACCCAAGAAAGGCTCACACTTCAAAAAATTCTTAAGTTGTAGAGACAGGATTTAGGTTCACAAGTTTTATAGAATTCATGCTGATTTCTTCTTCCATTATGTGCAGGTAGTCCTTGACTTATGATTAAGCCCAACATTTCTGTTGTTAAACGAGATACTTATTAAATGAATTTTGCCCCATTTTATGACCTTTCTTGCCACAGTTGTTAAGTAAATCACTGCCGTTGTTAAGTTGTTATATGAATCTGGTTTCCCCATTGACTTTGCTTGTCAGAAGGTTGAAAAAGCTGATCACATGAACCTGGGACACTGAGACCGTCATAAATATGAGTCAATTGCCAAGCATCTGGATTTTGATCACATGACCATGGGGATGCTGTAACAATCATAAGTTGAAAAATGGTTATAAGTTGCTTTTTTCCATGCTGTTGTAACTTTGAATGGTCATTAAATGAACTGTTGTAAGTCAAGGACTACCTTACAAAGTTTCTTTTCTTTTGATGACTACTTCCACCACTTTGCCTACAACAGAGGTTAAGATCACTGGCCTTTACTTTCCTGAATGTCTCCTGGAACCTCTGTGAAATGATGTCACATGGACATCATTATAGCCCTCAGTCAGTGGTTTGGTAAAGGGGTAAGAGCTCATTGGGTTTTGTATTTGGAGTTTTACTTCTTTAAGCTGCCCATGTCACTGTGAGTGAACTGGGTGGTCATATAAATTTTCTTAATAAGTAAATAAACAAACCAACCTTTTTCAATGAAAAAACAAGCTGTGTGTTATTCCCGAGAGGTCAGCATATTTGAGTTTTTGACAAATTCTCATTGGACACAGATATCCAAACCCCTAACATTTTTGAATTCGTCATTGGGATTCATTTGGGAGTCAATCATTAAATTATTAATTAAGTTTTGTTGATCACTCTAGAAGTTAAATTTCTCTGTGGTTGCATAACTGATTAATTGAAAAACTCTGCTTTTTAACTCGGGCTTTTCCAGAATTTCTTCTCATCTTTCTTATCTTCTTATCTTTCCTACTACCTTCTCCTATTGGTATCTATGATGATCAATTGTTGTTCTATCTTATGGTTAATTATTGCAATGTGATCAATGATATATAACCTTTCACTTTGTTGTTTATATATACATTGAGAACTTATGCACCGGAGACAAATTCCCACTGGAGACAAAAGTCCAATCACACTTGGTCAATAAAGAATTCTATCTATCCTTTTCAGAACAGCATATTACACAGATAGGTCCATTTACATGGAGTCTATTTTGGGTCTGATGCAGATAAAATAGTTGCTAGTTGGAGGCTGCGATCATCTCCACAGGTCAAGGTGTATCCTCAAAATTGACACTGAACAATCTCTGCTGGAGTCCTGTGAGTGAGTGGAGTTGTCCCCAATGTAGCCATATCAATAACTACATATATAATAATTTAAAATGCCCCTTATGTAATAATCATCTGTAAATGCAGGCAGCAAATCTTTATTATCTTGCTAATAACTTGGACAGATAAACAAAGCTATTTTGTGTGTGTGTGTGTGTGTGTGTGTGTATGTTTGCAAATCTGGCTGCAAAGTGACTGTAATTTGTATGTTAGTGCTGAGTTGTAACTTTAATAGCAGATTAAGTTATGATAAAGATGGCAAGACCCAATTAAATTAAATACACCTTAGTAATGTAGAAAATTTTACAGACTTGTTTGCAAGTGACATTGCATCCAGATTACAGAGAATCAATAGGATAATAGCCTATGACCTACATATTTTTGCAAATTACAGTTGTCCTCTTTTGACAATCTGCTGAGGAAATACCAGGTTACTTATTTAGCTTTGCTTTTATCTTTGGGGCCAGTGTATCCATTTTTTGAGAAAGGAAAAAGATATAAACACTAGCAGGTTCTTATGAAAACTATGATTTTTAGGGTTTTTGGAAATTTTCCATGTCAATGATATGGAATCCACTGTGGAGTTTTTCTTGATATTTTTATTTTGGTTTGGAGAAAAAAAGTGAGAGAAGTGGAAGGAAAGTGGCAACCTTCCAGTCCATGTAGCAGCTAGGAAGCCTGTAAAAATAAAAACCCACCATCCTGACTGTATGTTGCAAATTGGATTGCATCTTATTGCAGACTAAATGTTTGTTGGGTTATAGCTACTACACTGTCTTGATGACATCTGTAAAATAAAATTGCCTAACCAGACTACTTCAAAGCTAAGAGTTAGTCTCCTTGAATGCCTCTGGATCTTAAAAAGAATGGACAGTGAATGGCTGAAGGGCCAGCCCTTCATTGTCACATGGTCTGAACTGCCAAAAGAGAGAGAGAGAGAGAGCTGTGGTGAGGTTCTGTGTATGGAATTTCCAGGTTTTCTGGAAAGATTGACTATGAATGAATGGGAAAGAGAAGCCAGGTTTGTGAATTGATCCAGAAAGAAAAATAAAATGAAATAAAAAATAAATGACTGGGATATATGCTTCCAGAAGGACCCCAGAGAAGAAAATGAAATGCAAAATTGACATTCTAAAGCTCAGACTCCATTTCTGTATTTATTTTCAGGTTGAATTATTTGAATTTTAACTTTATTGGTTTGCTTTTCTGTGGCTTCTGTTAAAATGGAAAAAATGAATTCAAATGAGTTATTCCCACCTATTGAACAGATTTTCTTGTTCAGAAGCTATATGCCCTCAGTTGAACCTCCTTTCTCAAATCATAATAATCACAAATGGGAAATCTGATTGCCACCTCCTGTGCTTCCTTGGCAGTGTGAACTGTACTTGCAGGCATTTCTGAGCATTTTAAAAGATTAACCATGGATGTCTTGATATAAAACCAGCTGTATGTTTTAGATGATCTTTGGGTAGGGCTGGGAACATGTCTGGTTTGTGTATTGTAGCATTTAAAGTGGCTTCTAACTGGTTTTCAGTTTCTGTGATATAATCGTGAGTAGTAATTTTTAGCTTTAGCTTGTTAGGGGAAGAAACTATAGACATTGATTCAGCTGAAATGATAAAATAATCACAGAATAAATTTCCACAGCTCTAAAATAAAATAAAAAATAAACTGAGTAACATTTTGATTTATCTTTCTTTTTAATACCAGTATTATCCCAATGTTTGGAAATTAAACTTCCATTTTTATCATCAACATATCTTTTCTTTTTAGATAACTTGTGGAATGACCAAAATACGGAAGGAGAGATCGACCTTCCTTCAGGATGGAGGAAAATCCATGACTCTTCTGGTACTTATTACTGGCATGTGCCCACAGGAACCACTCAGTGGCAACACCCTTCTCGCACTTCTGGTTTGGGTCATGCCGGGGAAGCTGCATTTCCAGAAACGGTACTCTTTGACATACTATCAGTTCTATTACTATTTACTAGTCCTATTACTATCGGTCCTATTATTATAAACTGGTTAAGTCATATGACATACGTGTCACAAATGATGTGCGATGTCATTTTTGATGATATGCCTGGGGCTGCATGAGAAGGCAATTACTGTTGTGCAGCTTCTGGAGCCTCCAAAAAGTGTGCAAAAATGGTGAGTGCTTTCCCTTTCTTTTTGGAGGCTGCAGGGCAATCACCATGGTATTATAAACTGTATCATCATTACACTCTGGGTTCACAGAAGCATGACTAGTTGTGTTGGATAATCTCAAGAATTGTGGCTTGTAAATTACAAGTTATTACTTAATGTTATATGTGAACCCAATCATTTGACTTACCCAGTAAACTGGCAAAACAAACCATAGCTCAGGACTGCTTGTATATCCATTCTTGCTGTTCGCCAACTGGGAACTCATTCCACCATAATTTTGATCGTTTGTTTGGGTGTGTCAATAAATACAAGCAGAAATCTTTTACAGTGGATAAAATGTGAAATATTAGGAAAAATAGCATGTTAATTCAGCTCTTCCAATTCTCTCAATGGGTCTGCATGGTCTCCCTTTTTTCTATTGAGAAAGAAAGATTTCTAGTTTTCAAAGCCAAAATCAAGGACATTACCTGAGTGGAGCAACTCAATCACAGTTCAAAACAATGTTCAAAAGAAATACCATTAGAATGTTAATTTCATTTGATTATATTTGTTTGATCTATTTCATTTTCTGGGATGGGATGGGATAGAATAGAATAGAATAACTTTATTTGGCCAAGTATGACACACAAAGAATTTGTCTCTGGTACAGAAGCTACATGCAAAGCAACAGAATAATAATCACAATCATCATCATAATACCAATAAGAGTAGTGCAATTCCCATTACAGCTAGTCCTTGACTTAATGACTGGTTGCTTCGTGACTGTTCAAAGTGGTAAGAAAAATATGGTCCTGCATTTAGTCAGGAAAAAACAGGTATGGAATAGTTGGATCTGGCTTAACAGTACTGTGTTTCCCCAAAAATAAGACCTAGTCTTATTTTCTTTTTGGCCCCATGCCCTGAAACCTATTGTCTCACTACCCAATTTCTTCTATAATTACTTGCAGCCAGATGGCGCATGGTTTGCTGCACCATTGCTGCCACTCATGGCACAGGACACTGTGTGGCTCGTCGCACCAGTACTGCCATTTGCGGCAGGAGACTGCATGATGCATTGTGCTGTTACGCAGGCAAGCAGCAGCACCAGTGAGATGAGTCTTGTGACATTTTGCTTGCGAGTGGCCGCAAGTGCGGGGCATATGGGGCAGCTCCAACCCCCCACCTCCCTTCCCTAACTTGATTTTTACACCTGCACCTCACCTTGCTTCACCTCATACAACCAGATGGTGTGTGGGGCTTAGCTAAGCCTTATTTTTGGGGTAGAGCTTACATTAGGTGCAGGCATGAAAATCAGGATAAGGCTTTTTTCGGGGTAAGTCATGGGTGTCAAGCTCGCGGTGTCACATTGCTATCATGTGACATTCCGTGATTTTTTTTCCTTCTCAGAGCTGGGGTGGGCATGGCCTGCATGCAATGCACGTAATGGACCGCCAATTTGACACCCCTGGGTAAGGTCATATTTATGTGGAAACATGGTAGTAATTGTGAGATGAATGTGGATATCCTAGTAGACTATCACTTAAGTGTCAGTCAGCTGTGTGCTGCAGCTGCCAAAAAAGCCAATGCAGTCCTAGGCTGCATCAACTGAAGGATAGTATCAAGATTACAGGAAGTGATAGTACCACTTTATACTGTACTTGTGAGGACACATTTGAAATATTGCATCCAATTCTAGTCACCACAGCAGAAAAACATGCTGAATCCCTAGAAAGAGTGCAGAGAACAGCAACAAAGATGATAAAGCATCTGGAGGATAAATTGTGTGATGAATAGCTAAGGCAACTAAGTATGTATAGCCTTACAAAGAGAAGGCTTAGGGATGACATGATAGCTGTCTTCCAGTACTAGAAGGGCTGTCACAAGAAGAGGGCATTGATTTGTTCTCCATAGCATCTACAGCAGGAGAAGAAGCAATGAATGGAAGCTCATCAGAGAGAGATCCAACCTAAAATATGGGAGAATTTTCTGACAATGAGAACAATTAATCAATGTAACTCTACTCTGCATCTGGCTTTGAGACCTCTTGTTCCTCAGAGTCTTCTACTGGCTCTGATAATATCTGATATTAATACAGTTGAGAAAGTCCAGAAATATTTCACAAGAAGAGTTCTTCACTCCTCTACTCGTTGTAGAATACCTTATGCCACCAGACTTGAAATTCTAGACCTAGAAAACCTAGAACTACACCGCCTTCGGTCCGATCTAAGTATAGTATATAAAATCATACATTGCAATGTCCTACCTGTCAATGAATACTTCAGCTTCAACCATAACAATAACAAGAGCAAACAATAGATACAAACTCAAGGTTAACCACATCAAACTTGATTGCAGGAAATACGACTTCAGCAACAGAGTGGTCAGTGTCTGGAATACTCTACCTGACTCTGTGGTTTCTTCCCCAAACCACAAAAACTTTAACCTTAGACTGTCTACTATTGACCTCACCCCTTTCCCAAGAGGTCTGTAGGGGGCGTGCATAAGCGCACCAACATGCCTACCTTCCCTGTCCTATTGTTTCTTTTATATTTTATTTCTTAGTTTTTCTTATATGTATCCATTTCATGTATCCATAACTATGTTTATACTTATACCTGTTATCTTATAATTGCTTGACAAAATAAATAAATAAATAATAAATAAATAAATAAAATAACCCAGCCCACCCCTCCACCCATCTCCTCTGACTCCTCTGACTCAACTGCCATCTCCAAACCACAGTTGACAAACCACAACACTCAAGTTTCTAGCCTGGAGCCTTAACTATTATACCAAGCTGGTTCTCCCCTCTACCTTATTTATAGAATAAAAGTAAGAACAGCCTATAGAAAATAATGGAGATATCCTGGATGTTAACCTCCTGTAATAGATAAAGAACTTGGGGGAAAAAATGGAACTTTGTTGTTATACATGTTGACAGTAGTGATAATGCTTTAGTTGCAAAAGTGGAAAGATATATTAATTCCCACAATGGAAGATTGGTTGGAAAAACCGATGCAAGTAGTGGAGATGACCAAATTAACAGTTTTGATCAAAGAATATATCTATCTTTGTTTCTCCCCGGAAACTGCTTCTGGATTTGAACTTGAAATAGAAAAAAGTGAAATGTTGACTTCGGGATTTATTGATTAGATGCCTTTTTTTGGTTATAGAAATGGCTAGTATATACTAAGTATACAAAGTAAAATTTGAGGCTGTAACATTATGATGTTCATTCTACTCCACTGAAGAGTCAGAAGTTAATGCTTTTTTTCCCCTTTTTTCCCTCTTCATCCCACACATC
The DNA here is from genome assembly GCA_023653725.1 of Bungarus multicinctus. Taxonomy (NCBI): domain Eukaryota; kingdom Metazoa; phylum Chordata; class Lepidosauria; order Squamata; family Elapidae; genus Bungarus; species Bungarus multicinctus. The sequence goes on from CM042846.1 coordinate 3,111,145, forward strand.
TCTCCCCTTTTCCCACTATTTTAATTTTCATTTGTATTTTACACTGATACATTTAATAAAATTATATATAAATTATATATAAAACATATATAAAGATTATATATAAAATACACTTGAAGCAATAAAAGAGGAAGTAAAGAAGGAAAAGAAGAATATATAAAATATGAAGGAAAACCATTGTTGCTTCCTTTGATCTTTGACATTTCTGGAGAGAATAGACTAAGTCATGACTTAGAGAGAATATTCCCACATAATATTCTGCTCAGAGGAGCCCTAAAATAGTATCCTAATATTTTTCCAGTTGATTGAATTATCAGGACAACCAGGGTAATATAGTAATCCTGATGATGGATTGGGCAACTGTAGGGCAGTCATTCTCTCTCAGTCCAACCTACTTCACAGGATAATTGAGGGGAAAATTGGTGGAGAACCGTCTTGGGTTGTGAATAAAAAGTGGGACAATAGTCTCACAAATAAACAAGCTTGAGTTTATTTTCTGTTCTTATGCAGGACCTTCAATCTGCTGTGGTTAGATGTGTGCCAACAGAGACACTTATCCCAAGCCCAGTGACTTCATTCTCCAAGAGGTAGGCTTGTTAATGCAAGCCCCTTAATGTCAACTGCTAGGTACAGGTGGTCCTCGACTTACAACTACAATTGAGCCCCAAATTTCCATTGCTAAGCAAGACAGTCATTAAGTGAGTTTTGCCCCATTTTACACCTTTCTTGCCACAGTTGTTAAGCGAATCACTGCAGTTGTTAATTTAGTAATATGGTTGTTAAGTGAATCTGGCTTCCCCATTGACTTTGCTTGTCAGAAGGTTGCAAGAAGTGATCACATTTCCCTGGGATATTGCAACTGTCAAAAATACATTCAGTTACCTAACAACTGAATTCTGATCACATGACTGAATGCTGCAGTAGTCATAAGTGTGAAAAACAGTCATAAGTCACTTTTTTCAGTTCCACTCTAACTTCAAACTGTTCAAACTAAAAGAATGGCTGTAAGTCTAGAACTACATCTCAGTGAAAGAGATAGAGTGCCTGCACATAACTACTTTCTTCTATGATGTTCTCATAAGTAACATAGATCATTTGCTCAGATGCCCAAGGAAGTAGTTATAGTTCATTTTCTTTGTTCAGGTTTTTCCAATTAAAATGATGTTCTTCTGCTCCTACAGGTAGTGCTCAACTTACAGACAGTTAGCAGCTGTTCAAAGTTACGATGGACCTCCCAAAACCTGATTTTGAAGTTACAACTGCTGCTTGGCAATCCACCAGCCCTTACGAACAACTTCAGGAATGCTTCAGAAATCCCCCCACCTATGTTCCCCTCATCCCCCCACCGCTGGGTTCCCACAGGCTTTGGACTTGCTTCCCACCTTGCTGGGTGCCACACCCTATTCCCAACCCCCCCCCCAGTCACCAATCAGTCACAGTTGCTTACCTTTTACTGCAGATTTCCTTCTGGAAGCAGCTGTTGGACAGCGTGGCTTTCCTACAGAGTGGAAACCTCGTGGCTTCATCCTAGAAGTGGCGCCAATTTGGGACTGGTTGCAGTGAATTGTGGCCGCTCCAAAATGGCATCCACTTCTAGGATGGCACCACGCAGCCTAGAGAGGCTGAGGGGCAGAGCAGCCTGCTGTCCTTTCTCTATGCAAACTCACGATATGGGAAGGCCATATTGTTCAGAAGGAGATCTACAGTAAAAGTTAAGTGACTAATAGTGTCTGGGGTTGGAAAGGAGGGCATGGGGCTCAGTGGAATGGGAAAGCAGCCCCAAGGTCTATGGTGATCCAGTAGGGTAGAAAAGCAGGCCCAAGGCTTGTGGGGACCTTGAGGGGTTGGAAGCAGTGCAGAGAGGCGGGGAGGCCTTGTGAGGACCAGGGCAAACCATGTGTGAGCTGGGGAGGTGCTTTAGTAAGGACCTAGGTTAGTACTAGGGCTCCCAGATCTCCTCCACCTTTGAGACACCACATGCTCTGCTTAATGACCCACATGGTCACTTAACATGGAGTAGGAATGAGGGTCATTAAGTGAGGCAATTACATGGGTACCTCACTTAATTACCATCACAATTTGTGACTGTAATGGGCAGGCTCCATTTTGGTTGTAAGTAGAGGACTACCTGTATTCAGATAGAAGTTTATTGCTGTTTTAAATTAAAGAGAAAAAAATTCAATTACAAGATCTGTCTGCCCCTTGCAATAAATATTCAGCCACATTCAGTACCTTTTGGAGTCAAATAGAATGGTATGTTAAATACAGGTAGTCCTCGACATACACTAGTTCATTTAGTGACCGTTTTAAGTTATGACAGCACTGAAAAAAGTGACTTAAGACTATTTTTCACGCTTATGACTGTTGCAGCATCCCCATGACCACATTCAAAATTCAGATGCTTGGCAACTGATTCATATTTATGACAATTGCAGTGTCCTGGGCTCATATGATCAGCTTTTGAGATGTTCTGATAAGCAAAGTCTAGAGGAAAAGACGTCTAGAGGGTATTTGGAGGGCGAGCCGTTCTGAGTCTGACCGAACACAGGTGAGATCTCATATTAAGACTTACCTTGTGGCGATAGGGACGGCGAAATCTTCGTATTTCTCCGCCCTTATTGCATCAGCAGAAAATCGGCCTGCCGCCCTGTTTAGAGTGACCCGCTCTCTACTTGAACCGAGAGCGCGGGATGACCTCTTGCAGGGTAGGGCGGAGGAGTTTTCCCGATTTCTGCATGATAAAATTGCTCAGATTCGGGAGGGGCTCGACTCCAATTGGGTGGTCCCGGGTGAGGTGTCCGGGGCAGGTCTTGAGAGTGTTATCTGGGGGGAGTTCGATCCTGTGACCGCCGAGGGTGTGGACAGGTTGCTGGGGGGTCTGAATGCCGCCACCTGTTTATTGGACCCGTGTCCTTCCTGGCTGGTTTCGGCCGCCAGGGAGACGACACGAGGCTGGCTCCAGGGGATTGTCAACGCCTCCTTGAGAGAGGGGGTGCTCCCTACCGCCTTGAAGGCGGCGGTGGTGCGCCCCCTCCTCAAGAAGCCTTCCCTGGACCCAGCTATTTTAAACAACTATCGTCCAGTCTCCAACCTTCCCTTCGTGGCGAAGGTTGTTGAGAGTGTGGTGGCACGTCAGCTCCCCCGGTACCTGGAGGAAGCTACTTACCTCGATCCGTTCCAATCGGGCTTCAGGCCTGGACATAGCACTGAGACGGCATTGGTCGCGTTGGTCGATGATCTCTGGAGGGCTCGTGACAGAGGGTTCTCCTCTGTCCTGGTCCTATTAGATCTCTCGGCGGCTTTTGATACTATCGACCATAGTATCTTATTGCGACGGTTGGGGGGGTTGGGGATTGGGGGAACCGTCCTTCGATGGTTCTCCTCCTTCCTCTCTGACCGTTCGCAATTCGTGTTGGCGGGGGGGGAGAGGTCCACCTCTAGGCCCCTGGTTTGTGGGGTGCCTCAGGGGTCGGTCCTTTCTCCCCTCCTGTTCAACATTTACATGAAGCCGCTGGGCGAGATCATCCGTGGTCTTGGAGTGAGGTGTCATCTGTATGCAGATGACACCCAGCTGTACATCTCCACTCCGGACCACCCCAACGATGCTGTGGGGGCTATGTCTAGGTGCCTGGAGGCCGTGCGGGACTGGATGGGCGGGAACAGGCTTCGGCTCAACCCATCCAAGACCGAGTGGCTGTGGTTTCCGGCGCCCCGATATAGCCAGCTGATACCTTCGCTGGCTATTGGGGGGGAAGCTTTGCCCCCCACAGAGAGGGCTCGCAACCTGGGAGTCCTCCTGGATGTACGGCTGTCGCTTGAACATCACATTGCGGCCGTCTCCAGGGGGGCGTTTCATCAGATCCGTCGGATCTACCGGTTGCGGCCCTTCCTGGATCGGGACGCCTTGCGCACGGTCACTCAGGCCCTTGTCACCTCTCGCCTGGACTATTGTAATGCCCTCTACATGGGGCTCCCTGCGGGGAGCATCCGGAGACTCCAGTTGGTGCAAAATGCAGCCGCGCGGGTGATTATGGGGGCGTCACGTAGCGCCCATGTGACGCCTCTCCTGCGCGAACTGCATTGGTTGCCGGTGGCTCTCCGGGTTCGCTTTAAGGTTCTAGTTTTGACCTTTAGGGCGACCCATGGCATGGGACCAGGTTACCTTCAGGACCGCATTCTGCCAACGTTCTCCAACAGGCCGGTGCGTTCCCACAGGGAGGGTCTGCTCCGGGTGCCGTCGGCCACTATGTGTCGTCTGGCGGCGCCAAGGGGTAGGGCCTTCTCTGTGGGTGCCCCCGCCCTCTGGAATACTCTGCCACCGGAACTTCGTACCGGCACGGACCTGAGGGCCTTCAGGCGCGCGTTAAAGACCTGGCTCTTTGAGCAGGCCGGCCTGGGCTGAGATGATGATTTTAAATTTGATCTCCATTTTTAATTTTAAATTGGGTTTTAAGGGTGGGGGGGGGGTTTCCTAATTTTAGTATGCAGCTGATTTAAATTTAATTACTTTTTAACTTTTGTATTTTCTGTGGGGTTTTTAGATGAGCTGTTCACCGCCCTGAGTCCCTTGGGAGAAGGGCGGTATATAAATGCAATTAATAAATAAATAAATAAATAAATAAAAGTCAACAGTGATTTGTCTCTCATTTGTTCTGAGAATTAACAGAAACTTGTCTCATTTATCTGAGAATTCCTGTATTGCCACTTTACTTGTTTTCCCTATTGCAGGACCACACTGGCCTGGCACGAGGAGGATCTTCATCAAGGCAACCCAGAATCTGGCTCCAAGGTACAAGGTGGTTGTGGGACATGAAGTCATTCAGCTCAGCTGTTTGACTGAGGAAAAACCTTTCTTTAGGATAAATAGAACAAGTCCTTATAAAATGTCATGGATTTGCCCTTCTTTGAACCTGCCATAAAATTCCAAGGACAACCTAATTTTTATAAGTACAAAGAACTCTAATTTTAGAGGAGCAAATTTATCACTTTTCTGTATTGCTCTTCTAATGGAATCTCAATTCTACACTTTATAGTGCATTCTTAATATCCTTTACAGCATACTCAGGTCAGTACCATACACGCCCAATCAAATATAGGTCAGTGGGACATGTTGCTTCATAAGCTTAGAACTGAAATCTTCTTAACAAGTTTTGACAACTTTTTGTTCATATAAAAAAATATGTAAAGGAGAGAGAGTATAAAATAAACACTGTACAAGCTAACAAATTACTAAAGATGAAAAAATGCTTTGAAGATTTGGCAGAAATCAACAGACTTTACTTTAATGTAAAGTACCTAAAGAAGTTGAAAGAGATATTTATTTTGTTTTACACATTAAAGAAATGTCTTTTCTAAAATGAAGATTGTTACAGTACAGGTCGTCCTTGTTTATGCGACTGTTTAATGTAGCAATCTTTTGCTTTTATGATGGTGATGAAATAGTAAGTTTATGACCAAACTTCACATTTATGACCTTTGCAGGTCTGTAAAGCAAAGCTAGCTGTCTGTCTGTCTGTCTGTCTGTCTGTCTGTCTGTCTGTCTGTCTGTCTGTCTGTCTATCTATCTATCTATCTATCTATCTATCTATCTATCACATTTCTGAACTGCTTATCTCCCTCAAAGAGGAACTCTGGGCAGTGTACCATAGAATAGAAAATATATATATACAGCAACAGCAGACTTATATGCTGCTCCACAGTGCTTTATAGGCCTCTCTAAGTAGTTTACAGAGTCAGCACATTCCCCCAACAATCTGAGTCCTCATTTTAACGACCTTGGAAGGATGAAAGGTTGAATCAACCTTGAGCTGGTCAGGATTGAATACCTGACTGAGGGTATAGTTAGCCTGCAATATTGCATTCTAACATTATGCCACCAGGGCTCTTGAAAAAATTTTTATATAAAAATTAAAATGTTAGAATTAAAATTTCAAAATTAAATGTTAGAGGGAAACAAGAATCCTTGCTTAAAAAAAATAAATTAAAAAGGTGATGGAAGGGCTCTCAGAGCACAAACAGCCCCACTGCTTCATGATCCTTTGGGCCCCCCCATATAATAGGATACTGAATGAATAACAGAAAACATTAAGGCTTTTCCATTATTTAATTATTACTTAACCGGGAAGAAAAAGTGTTTGCTATTATAAAGACTGGAGATTGGATGGAATCAGCAATGGATACATTAGGAATATCCAATTTCACACAGAGAAGGTTGGAAATTGACTGGGGAAGCAATCTTTTTCTTTATATAGCTCAGTGGTCCAGTAACACATAAGATTTATTAAATAGCTGAAAGAGAGTTGGAAAAACATTAGCTATGTTTGATGCTTATTGATCCCCTCTCCCTCTCTGCCTCTCTCTGCTTCTCTCTGCCTGCCTCCCCTCTTTTCCCAGTGCTTCGTTGTGCGCTCCTTAGGCTGGGTTGAGATTCCTGAGGAGGACTTGGCACCAGGCAAAAGCAGTATTGCAGTAAATAATTGCATCCAGCAACTTTCTCAAAGCAATTGTGACAATTTTGACCCTGCTGATAGATGGGGTGAGGTGAGTGCCTAAGGTATATAACCCCAGGGAAAAAGATCTGGGGTTTTCTTTTGTCCCTTGGTCTGGATGAAGGTTGGCACCAGAGGATGTTTCCACTCGTTTTCAAACGTGTTTCTTCTGTTCCATTGTAGGCTGATATCATTACATTTGACTAACTGGCTCTAAGGCATCTTGACTTTCCAAATTGAGCTGTATTTTCAGTTTCTATCAATACAAAAAGTGCAGCCTTCAGAACAGAAAGTCAAACTAGTAAGTTAAACAAAATGGCTTACACCAAGAAGAATCAAAGTGGGGTATAGCCAGGAAATAAAAACCTATTTGATGTTTTATTATTTAATCATTTGAGCATATATGGCAGCAGAGGACAATTTTATGAAGTGCTGGACAGCGGGGGGAAATTGTCATGGCCCACCTTCCCAAGACATTAATGGAGGCTGTCAATGCAGCCTACTTCTTAACAGAAAGTTCACCCCAGCAGAAATTCTAGAGTGTATGAGTATGGCAGTCAGAGAAACAGTTGCAAGTTTGTAGAGTTGGAGATAGAGGAAGTTGGAGATAGAGAAAAGATTGGAAGCCGTTGGAGTGACTCAACTGAAAGAAAAAGTAAGCAAGAGTTTCCCACTCATTCAAAGCCAATTAAAATGTGTGCAGCAGAAGCAAGCAACTGCAGCTATCTGAGGCAGACTTAGAAAGGACATCAAGGGATGAAAATAAAGCCCAGGTCCCAAATGAATCTCAAGGTAGGAAGCAAGTAAACAAACTGTCAGGTCATGCATTGCTTCAAACCCTTGAAAATCCTGAACTAAACCCCAAAGTCCAGGTAGGCTACTTGCAGGGAAATGTGGAAGAAGACCAAAAAAGGGGCCACACTCAGCAGACCACTAGTTGCCCTTGCCGTAACCCAACTTTCCATAGACTAAACTAAAACAGACTGGGGAGGAACAGGAATACAAGAGGGAAAGAACCCTAATGAAAGTCCCTGTCCAGAAATTGGCTCCTTCTGCTTTTATGTGTATCTGAAAAAGCTATGCAAAAGGAATTTGAAGCACATGCACAGCATTATCATGAGATCCGTTTCCATCTATCTGCTGTTAAATACTCCTATTTCATTCCAAACTCCTCCCCCACCCTCCAGACCTTCCCAACTGGTCTAAGCCAATACCAAGAGGGAAGTGAGTGGTCCCATCTTCTGTACTGACTTGAGTAGGAGAATTCAAAAGATTTTGAAGGCAAAGCAACACTGCAATGACAACTGCTGGAATAGCACAAAACACTTGAAACAGTTTACATCAAAAATGAATGCATCTGTTCCATTCCCCGCCCCCTCCATTCAGTGTGTCCAGTTTTCAGAAACTGCCTAGACAAGTCCCTGCAGTTTTGTTGGCAAGCTTTTCAGAAGTGGTTTGCCATTGCCTGTTCCTAGGATTGACCCAAGTGACTAACCCAAGGTGACCCAGCCTACTTTGTGCCCAAGGCAGGATTTGTAGTATCCCTGTTTCTAGCTTGGTTACTTTAACCACTACACCAAACTGTCTCTCATTGGTGCCCTTTTCAAAACAAAACAAAAACAAAATAGTGAAAACACAGGTGCTCTATTTTGTCCAAGAGTAGATTACAGTATTAGATTTATTTCAGAATTGTTTGGTGATGTAGTTCTAAAAGACTCTGTAAATTTAGATAAATTTATGCTGAGAGCTCATGCATTTCATATAATGGGACCTGTTCAATGACTGCTGTTAGTCTTCTTTCCTGATTATATTGAGAGGGATATTAAGAAGCCTTCATCCAGAAATGAGAGCTAAGGAACTTTCCCTTTCATATCTATTATAGGATAGTCTTCCCAGCCATAGTCTGTCCCCATTATTACAGCTTTTGCTAAACATGCCTTAGACAGAGGGATTTTCATTGCTGCACCATTCACTCTTCTCGGCCTTCCTTAACAGGGTCAAAACATGGTGATGATTCTCAAGGAGGACACAATGAACTTGGTGGATCCTTTGGACCACAGCCTCATCCACTGCCAGCCCATCATCAATATTCGTGTTTGGGGGGTGGGCTGCAACAAAGGCAGGTGAGTAATAATGGGTGGTTTGGAGAAAGGAGACCTTCTTACTGAAACCAAACTCCAAGGACAACATTTCAGTCCACATGTTGTAACTAGTGAGTTATTAAGCTACAGATGCTGTTGGGTGCAAAATATCTAGGATTACCCACCACCACCCTGACTTTCCCATGGGATCTTCTGCAGCTTCTTATCATGTGGGATCACCATTTGTTCCAAAGCTATTAAGAGAGTAGCTGCTTCAGACACTCTTCATTAACCGTTCTTTTTTCCCTCTACATGCTATGCTTGATCAAGGGACAGGTAAGTCCCCCGTTTCCTCCTGAAGCAAAGCTAGTGCTTGGAGCCCTGCTCTTGCTCATTGGGCTCTCCTCTCCTTGCAGGGATTTTGCTTTCGTGGCCAGTGACAAGGACACGTGTGTGCTGAAGTGCCATGTCTTCCACTGCAATGTGCCTGGCAAGGCTATTGCCAAAGCTCTGCATGAAATGTGCTCCAAGGTATCCCTCCTGACTTGTAGCACAGTTCTTTACATTTATACATAAGCACACACACACATAAACACATCACATGCATGTGCACCCAGACACACATATGCTACATATGGAAAGGTTGTGGTTCTGAGAATATACTTTTAGTGCAGCATCAAGAGTTTTCAGTACTGAAACTAAGTAACAGATGTCACTGATCTTTCATTCTGCAGGAATGGGAGACAAAATGAATATTAAAATAATCTTAGTCCCTTTATATACTTTCCAAATCAATGGAAAATTATTTAAAAGGAGCAAAGACTTTGCCAGTCTGTCTCTGCATGATAATTCTCTGAAAACTGAAAGAAGAAATTGGGAGGGCAAAAACAAAAAATGCTGGAAAATTTTCCCCAAAGTTCCCTTTGATGTGTTTTAGCTTGGGCCAACTTGAATTATAGCATATACAGTCCACTCATGCTTCTTAGTGCACACACACAGGAACAGTGGGGGGGGGGGGGAGCAGAAACACACATATATCAGTATGACATATTATTTCATGACATAGAAGAAGCCAGAGACCTCCCCTGTGGCCATGGCTGGAAAAGGAGCCAGAAACAATTCCAGAATCCTTGCTTGGCATCTTTTCCCTTCCTTCCTACTTTCCCCCAATCTTACCTGCTACTGTATCTGTTATAAGCTTTCTGTTGCTATATCTGGCAGCAGTGGGAGAGTTTATTCTCTTGCAATTTACTGGTTATTGTACAAATGTTTACAGCCTGCATCATTTTATTGTAGTTCTGAATGGTTGCAAACTGTTTATGTTGTTGGCTCATTGGTGCTTTCTGAGCTTAGTTGTTTGCTACAAACTTTTCATTACCCAACTGCCATGTTTCCCTCAAAATAAGACCTGGTCTTATTTTCTTTTGGGCTCCAAAATAAGCACTAGGGCTTATTTTTGGGGATGTCTTCCCCCCCCCCATGTTCTTTGAGTACATGGGAGGTCCACTTCATTTGCTTGCTTGCAGCGGGGCAGGAGGCTGTGTCACACCCTAGTGCCGCTGCTGCAAGGCAGGGAGGGTAGAGCTGCCCCATGTGCTTACCTTAGGGCCCCCTCAGCCAGGCCACCCATGCTCCAATACTCGCCTCAGTCCTCTTCAGCAGGATCTTGCATGACTGCCAGCCCACTTCTGCTTGTTTGCATGGCCACAATGGGAGCAGGAAACTGAGTGCCTTGGCCGCAAAGTGAGGCAGGGAGGGTGAAGCTGCCTGATGTACCCTGTACTGGTTTACTCCAGGGCCCCCGCAGCCAAGCCATCCATGCCCCAACACCTGCCTTGCCTTGTGGCTGTGGCACCAACGTGTTGCTTGGGCTCCTACCCCATTGCAGCCACATGAGCAAGCAGAAGAAGTGGACAGGCTGCCATGCAAGGTCCTGCCGGATGGGGCTGGCGGAGCTGCTGCCACAAGGTAAAGAAGGTGTTGGGGTGTGGATGGCCTGACTGCGGGGGTTACCTTCATGGGGCAGCTTTACCCACCCACCTCACCTCGCCACTGCAGCACTGCAAGTAACCAGACAGAGAGGGCAGCTGGCTGGCTATGCAGGTGCTTAGGTAGGATTTATTTTGGGGGTACAGCTTATATTGAGCACATGCAAATAATATGGTAGGTGTTATTTTGGGGGAAACACGGTAGGTAACATCACGCTAATGTTACTTTGTTGGGTACTGAAACATCTGCTAGCTAATAATCAAGTTTAGAGAGCCCCAAGAAGTCCACACTCCAACTCTGAGTTGCAGATATACTCTTCTATAATTTATATTTGCAGAGAAGAAACTGGATGATGCACAAATGGAAATACTCATGCAGCAAATTGCATGAAAGAGCTAACATTGTTCTATCTGAGAATACAGTAGCAGAAGAGAAGGGCAAAAATACACAGGATATCCTTAGAGGTAGTGAAACTATACTGAAGGATTAGTGAAGAAATAAAAAGCAATTTTTATAATAGCTATGTTTCTTGGGGGTTTACGTGAAATGTATGTGGATAAGAGCAAAAAGCTGAAGGCATAGGTAGTATTTTATTTTTAAAACAAATGCTTGGAGATTAATTTGCATAGAAGGAATCAGCATAATGGTATAACACATGTATGAATACTGGTATGTGCTTGTACCTGGATAGCTTTAGATGTGAAGATCTGGGAATGCACTTCTTGGGAGAGGTTTTGAATCCCGTGGAATGACATCTGGCTATTCCTCTCTGTGGAATTGCAATAAGAATAAGACCAGTTACATGGGTGCTCCTGGTAATCAGGGCAACATTTAAAAAAGGTAATTATATTCAGAATAAAAAACAGCAGATCAGTACAAATAGCAAAGCATGCAAGAAAGAAAAGAAAATTGTTTGATTATTTCTCCCAAGTTGCTCTGTTTCTGATATTCATACCAAAAATGGAACAACTTGGGAGAAATAAACAAATACATAGAATCAGAACAAGTAAAAAGAAAAGGGAAAAGAATGGAGTGGAATTTTTTAAACAGCACAGGAAAAGTTAATGAATTAGTTTTAAAACATTTAAGCAGTGCCAGATGTAGACTTGATGAGAGCCTAAGCCAATATTTCTCAACCTTGGCAATTTTAAGCTGTGTGAACTTTGATTACCAGAATTCAGTCCTGAATGACTTCATGTACTCCCAGCATTCAATGCTGACTAGGGAATTCTGGGAGTTGAAGAGCATATAGTTGAGAAATATTGTCCTAAGCTATACAAAGCTTGGAGGCCCCTTGTTGAGAAGTTTCACCAGAAGGTCTCACTAAGCTGCTTACCAAACAAGATGTTGGATTGCCAGAAAAAACAATGAAAACATATATAGGAGGTATTTAAAACAAAGATACATTTTTTTTCAAATGAATGCATGTACTGATTAAATGTTCATCATTTGGCAGGCTTGATCTTTCTCACAGATTATAGTGCTCATTCTGGAAAAATACTCATATGAAATCTTAAAAATATATATAAATTAATGACAAAGTAAGTAATCGGGATCACTTTTATTAATGTAAGAACTCATTTGTAAAATTAGAAAACTGTATGTATGTATGTATGTATGTTTGTATGTATGTATGTTACTCAGCTTTGTTCGGGTATTTTCCCACATCATTATAGTTGTGCTTTTAAAGTTGTAGCGACGTTTCGGCAGAATCTCATCTGCCATCATCAGGCTTGTGTATTGGGTTTGTCTGTGTGTCAGGCTTTCACAGCCATTTCTGTTTTAAATTTGGTGCTAGCCTCGTGCTTTGTTAGAATGGTTTTTTCTTCATCTTGATTGGTTGGAAGTCTTGGTCTGTGTGTATTGGTCTTGGAGTTTGCTGTGTTCTGCTTGATTGGTGTTTCTAATATCTTCTGTCTATTTTGTAGCGGGTTTTTTTTGTCTTGATTAGCTGGCAACAATATGTTTTGTGTATTGGGGGCTTTTAGCGCGGCTTGGCTTCACCTGGCCATTCACCCAAAGCCAAGCCGCTCTAAAAGCCTGTGAAACGGCTGTGAAAGCCTGACACACAGACGAACCCGATACACAAGCCTGATGATGGCAGATGAGGTTCTGCTGAAACGTCGCTACAACTTTAAAAGCACAACTATAATGACGTGGGAAAATACCCAAGCAAAGCTGAATACCATACATATAAATATATATATATATATATATATATATATATATATATATATATATATATATATATATATATATATATATATATATATATATTTCTTAAGTTTTCGCAAAAGACTTAAAATTAGAAAACTATATATATATATATATAGTTTTCTAATTTTACACACATATATACATACATACATACATACATTCCTACTGAACTATTTTCCCTTTTATGGATGGCTACTCTATTTCTGTTGTTCTGTATGTCTGTCTTCCTCATCTAAATAGATGTAGTAATCATATAGGTTTGCAAACTAGATTTTAGTTATGATCTGGATTGTAGCTGGAAGCCTGCCAGTATACTGTAGGTAGCAGCCAGCTTATTTTCTACGTATGGTAATGCTTATATTTTCCCTGCACAGTTTCACTGTACTACTCTGAAGGTAACCTTCTGCGTGAGCAGGTTGAGTCTCCTACAGATGTGGGCTGAACATTCCTGAAGTCCTAATGAAATTTGCCAGGCCTCCTGTCTATGACAGTTATCTAATGTGCAATGGAGGGAACAAGTTTGGGAAGGAATGGGATGAATAAAGTATTTCAAGACATAATGGTGGTGACATATAATGGTGCCTTTAAATAATATTGGTTTTAGTCATTGCTCGGGAAGACTAGGTTTTATTTGTTTAAATTACCACCAGGAAGAGTCTGTTTATTCTTTTAATAAAGGAAAGACCACTCGTGGTCTACTGTAACCTTGATACAGATTCATTGATTCTCCAAGGTAAATGTAAGTTTCATTTTAGGAACCATATATAAACAATACAAAGTAGCAAATTAGAACAGGATCAAAAAAGAACAGTGAATTAACCAGAGATTGCGCAGTAAGACCTATGAAAAACAACTGTAGGAGGTATATTTACATTTAAGAAAAGATTGTTGAAAAGTCTTCTTGTTACAACTCTGTATACCCTAAAAGGATGACATGGAGAAGAAAGTCAAAAACTGTTCCCTATGGTTCCAGAGTACTGGACTTTACTGGATAATGGATTTAAACAACAGGAAGGCAGATTCCAAATGAATGTCAAGAACTGTTCACTGTAAAAAGGTTCTATAGCAGAACCAACAATCCAAAAAAGTAGTAGAATCCTCAACACTAGATGTGTCCAAGCAGAGTTGAAGACGCCTTAATTTGGAATCATCTATTTGATTGGGGGCTGGACTTGATGGCCTAAAGGACCCCTTTATATTTTTATGATTCTTTCAGTTTTCACCAAGCAGTACCAATTTGTAGTCATCCACAATTTCTGTCTCACATAGCACCATAATGGAAAAGACCAATGGTTTAAAAATGAACAAAAAACAGTTTTAACATCTTAATTTATTTTTTTAAGTCCAAATACAATTTAAATTTTTTAAAAAGTGGTATGCAAAATGAAAGGAGTTCTTGATAAGACTTCAAATACCTTATCAGCAGATTTAGCCATAGCATGCCACATATTTCTATCTTAGCATACGAATATGAGAGTTTATGCGTACATTTAATACATACATACATATATTTGTAATTCTAATTGAATTAGAGCTGATTGAGTTCTTATAGATTTCACAATTATGTATTAGGTTTCTTGTGAAATAAAATGATCAAATCATTATCCAATTTTTAATGAAAATCAGTCTGAAAAAAAATTGAATTATTGCTCACCAGCTCTTCATTCTAGAAGAGGTTAGAGAAGAACCAGGTTGCATTGATAGCTGAATCATCAATAGTTCACTATTTGTTTTCCCAAAGTCCTGGAAACTGTATTTCTAACACTGCATTTGCCCTTTTTTGCAGTCACATCACATTGCTAAACTGGGGGGTGGGGGGGTGGGGGGGTGTTTAGGAATAAATGATGTGAATCAGGACAGTCTGTTTTAAATTAATTGATTATGATTGTGCTGCAGTTATAAACCATTAGAACGGAGTGTTTTGGCCTTGGGAGTACAGCACTTATCTATTGTTCTTTAATAGCTTCTTTTGCCTGTCTCTCTGTGATTGAAGTCACCTCATTTTTGCTGATGATTCTTATTTCTAGTATTTTCTATTCTCTGTATAAACTGTTCCATCTTGTTTTCTTTGAGCAGAGGAGATCCTGCCCACCATGCATCTATGACTATCTCATTTCTTCATGTTTGTCGGAGTCACTGTGTGATTTAATAGCACTAAATGCCTTATTTCCTAAACTTGTAATTAGATGTGCATGTTAAACTGAAAATAACACTTGTATGTTTTGTTTTGTTGTTTCTGACTTTTTAAATTATAGCTGGTGTGCTTGGTCACTTCGCCGAAAAGGGGGGGGTAGTAGCATCTCAAACCTAGAGGACCATCAGTTGGTGTTAGAGGGTTACTTTTTATTATTGTAATATTTTATTTTTTATTGATAGGAAAGTGTTCAGGTTGTGAGATTCCTACCTATTTCACAAATTGATGTAAAGGGGAAGAATGTTTGATAAAGGCATCCCCCCAGAGAGAAGGTAGCAACAGCAGAAAATAAAGGCAAGATGGCACAGCAGGGAATGTCAAATTCAGAGGACTACTGGGAAAGGCAGATTGACTTTCCACTTTTACCTTACAGTTTCAGTTAGGTTATCATGACATGACATTAATGAATGAATCTACTGGGTACAAGCTATAGAACGAAGAAAAAGAGTTAGCATAGAACCCTTATACATAGCACCTACTAAGGCCTCAAGCTGTCCCAGGTGGAAAGCAAAATTTATTATTTTACCCTCTGGAACAATCTCAGCTATCTAGAGCTCCCTAGAAGTCAAACAATATGTTGAGAAGACATCTCCATAGCAAATTGACAAAAGTTGGAAGCAGCATGTAAGAAGGCATCCGATTATGAGGCTGAGGGGAAGCATTGATGATACACCTTGATGCATTTTGCTGCTATTCTCCTAAAAGGATAAACGGCTATTTTTAAATAATGGGTTTTTGCTGTATGTGAATATTCTTGATGGGCAAAATCACTCCAATCTTCTTGGACTTGGATTCTGATTAGGCTAGTTTAGTTGAGATACCTGGGGCATGGTTTCATGTTAGTTTGATGATGAGCTTGAGTCTGTGACTCCTGATGTAGCAGCTAGAGATTTCAAACCAACTTCAACCACCTAGACCTTCCTGCATTGTTAGTGTGGCCCAGGAAGTAGACCATGGGTCCATGTGATGGTATCAGCTTCTTTGGAGGGAATGAGGTGATTTATTTGGCCTTGAAGGAAGTGGTGGTGTGCTTCCTGATCAAGAAGCCATCCTTATACCCAACAATTTTGGGTAATTATTGATCTGTTTACAGCCTTCTTTTGGGAGAGGGGGTAGAATGTTGAAAAGGTGGTTGGACAGCAAAGGATCCTAAAGGAATCTATTATCCAGACTTCTTTTAGTTTGGTTTCAGGCAATGAGTTTAGTTTAGTTTAGTGTCATTGCACCTCGTACAACAAAATTAAGTGCCATCTTCAGTGTACATTATAACTATAAAAATAAAACACAAACACACATCCTTCACATTCAATACAATTGAATTGAAAACCCCTGATATTGCATTAATATTGTGCTATACAGTAGAATTCAATATAGTTACTGCCCTGGGATAGAAGCTATTTTTCAGCCTACTTGTCCTTGTTTTTATTATCTTGTTTCATCTGCCAGATAGTAATAGTTCAAAAAAAGGGTGCCCAGGATGAGATGGATCTTTAAGACTGTTTTGAACTTTCTTAAGGCAGCAGGAGCTATAAAGCTCTTCCAAAGAGGGGAGACGGTAACCACTGATCCTCTGGGCAATGACATTAACCAGTGGTAGGATTCAAATATTGTTGCCACCAGTTCAGTGGCCGTGGTTTGGTGGGTTCACTTTGCACACATGCACATGCCAAACACGCACTTTGTGCAGGCACAGAGGCATTTGCGCAGGCGCAGAGGCATTCTAACTCACCTCCTGCAAGCCTGCATGATCCCAGTTGCTTCAGCAGCTGCTGCACGGCACTATTCTGTGCCGTGCAAAGCAGCTGCACTTCAAATTTAGCAGATGAAAGTGAGTATGGAAGTCCGGATGGACAACAGCAGAGCAGCAGAGCAGCAGACAGAAACCGTTCATTCTCGACTGCTCATCGCTCCTACTGGCTCACCAGAACCGGGCCGAACTGGTCGAATATCACTATTGACTAACTCTCTGGAGTGCTGTCCTATCTGCCATTGTGCAATTGGCAAACCATACAGAGGTGCAGTAAATTAAAATATTCTCTATGGTGCAGCGGTAGAAAGTCACCAGCAGTTTTTCATTCAGTTGTTGTTCCCTGAGAAGTCTCAGTATAATCTCTGCTGGGCCCTTTTGACCAGTGCTGTAATGTGGGTACCTCAGGTCAGGTCCTCTTTTATGATAACATTTATGAGTCATTATGGAGATGGATTTCATCATATAACTGAAGCTTTTTTTGTTCATACATAATATTTACGATACTTTGTGAACATCCCTAGTAGTCATGAAAATGTACAAATTGTGCAGCTTGGTCTCATTTTGTGAACATTAGTCAATAGAAGTTCCACTTGGTTGATACTTTGAAAAAAATCTTTTGAATCATGCTCTTCACAGGCTTCATCAGAACCAGATTTCTAGTGGTTGATAGTCGATCAGCAAAGTGCCAATTAAGCTTGTGCACCTGTTAGTAAGCTCAACTAATAAGAGGATCAGTATGCATTTATTGAAGGAGGGGAACTTGATATATTAAGTTCTTATTTCTGCCTATACAGTTGGAGCCCTTGCACTTTGTTCCTCAGTTTTACTATAAAAACAGATAGGCTTTAAACTGTAATGGCCTTTTTTTTATCTTATAGATTATGGCTGAGCAAGCACTGGCAAGTAGCAGCCTCTCTCGATCCATCACCCTTGAATCTATTTCTCCAAATGACATATCTCTGCAAGGTAACATTATAGACCAAGTTTCTTTAATTATATGCATTTTATTATTCCTCACAATTAAAGAGATGTAGTGAATATTCCTTATATTAGGAACCACTACTCTTTATCCTTACTCCAGAAAGAACCTCTGCATTGGAATGAGTTTGAATCACAAAGCAGCATTTTCGTTATATAAAAATTATTTGTTGAATTTCACCTTGACATTTGTTACTTGGTGTCTTTATCTTTGAATGGATTTTGTCTGACCTTCACAGACTCTTATGTATGGTAAATCATTTCACTGAATAGGATCCGACGTCCCTCATACCTTTCCTGATGCATCATGAACTACAGTACACAGTAAACAGCAAATTACCCTATTGTCCAGTTTGAAAATATACAATTGAATATCCACTATAATTGTAGAAGAATTTAAAAAAATGGGTGGAAAATCAGAAAGATGGTCAGTGAAGAACATATCTGCTGGCCACCTTTGCACCAAAACACAGCTGAAAGAATTACTGCCAGACTGAAGTCTCTGGCAATCTGAAGAGGAGTTTCATTGGTATTCTTTGTTTTGAAACAATGAAGGAACTGATGTGCTCTTGACTGCCCCCTTATTATGCAATGCAGCATTTGATACCTCATATAAAAACTTCCATTTCTTAAATTGATGGCACTCTGAAGGACCAATGAATGAACTCAGTACGACTTACTGTCGGATCATGAGAAAACACTTGATTACTCATTAAGTGCCATGTTTCAGTATCTCCTTATTTCTAATGCCTTAAAATTTATTCTCTGAACAACAGATTGGAACAAATTTGTTCTCTTTTGTTCCCGCAGCTGATATATTGGATGTTGTAAGACAGTCTGTTCAGAAATACAAAGCTTTCTATATCGGCAGCTTACCGGTATCTAAATCTATGGGTAGGTATTTCTTAATGAATTCTGCAACTTATGTTTATAGTTGATTCATAAATATTATAAGGTGTAATCTGATATATTTTATTAGCCTTTCTACAGCTATGAAACGAACTTCTGCACTATATGTTGCAATTGGTGGTTTATGTCAACAGTCCAACTAACTAACCCAACAAACATAGACACTTTTTGGAACTTTGAAATTCCAATAGCAAAAACTTACATCATTTCGGTAGCAAAGAAAGCAAAACTATATCTAACTTTTCCCATGCAATCCTGCATAATTAAAGAATAGATTTCTCCCCTCCTCCCACTGGACAAGGTCACATTGTCCAATTATGAATTGTCCTTTTGTTTTGAGAACAGTTTATGTCTTGGCCGACACCTGCAGAAGTGTCCTTGGTGGGTACTTGGCTCTTCCAGTTGAAGTCTGTAGCCTCTGCATTCCATCTTCCCCTTCCCTTCCTCCAGTTCTTTGGCAAGTTGAGCAGTAATAACATTTACAGGAAGCATAAGCAAATTCAATCTTGACATTTTGGCCCCCTGGAAAGAAGGGATAACTACAAAATATCAAACACATATTACCATTCCTCTTTACATCTCCCCCTGGTTTCTGAAGATGTTTCAAATGGAATCTGTTCATTAGCCGGTCTGCCTTAACATTGTGGGACCCATTCTGCTTGTGCCCTTGGATATCCTTTCCATTGCACTAGAATGCAATTTTCCCTTGTAGTAAGTAGAATCTAGGATCCTGTTTATCTTATAGTATTCTCCCCCCACTATGATCAAGCCCGTGGTTTCTATCCCCACTAGTCTTAGCTTCGACCCTTAGGCTGGTTTTAATAAGCTGAAATGAAATACTGGATGCACATTTCCTAATATCTTGGATAACTGTAGCTCTACTGTGACTGGATTAATGATTTTCACAATAGGAAATGAACCAATATACCTGGGGCCCAACATCCTACAAGGTTGCCTTATTTCCCCCATCTTGAACTCCTTTTGGGGAGTCTCCTTTTGTCTGCTTGTTGTTTTTACCCTTTTCTTGCTTTCACTAAGGCTTTCTTTACATCTTTGCATGCTCTGTGTAGGAAGTCCATCAACTCCTTGAGAGTTACTGAGGAGGAAGGCATAGGCATGAACTCCATCCTTGTGGTTATCTTAAATGGGGTGAAGCCCGTACTGATATGCACTAAATTATTGTATGCTACCCCTGCAAATGGCAAGAGCTCAACCCAGTTGGGCTGCTGATAGTTAACATAACAATGTAGGTATTGCTCTACCACTGCATTAGCTCATTCTGAGGCCCCATTCGTACTTGGATGGAACCTGGGAACACCTTATCAGCTTTATTAATTCATATCAGAACTTTGCTATAAACTGTACTTGTCGGTCTGAGCCAATGCATTTGGGCACTCCGTGCAGTCGGTAGATGTGTTGTACAAACATCTTAGCCAGTCTCTGGGTGGATAGGAGTTTGGGGCATGCCACAAAGCAGGACTGTTCAGAGAACAGTTCCACAATGATCCAAATCACAGTGTTCATTTTCTGGTAGCTCCACTATAAAATCCATAGCAATTTCCTCCCAAGGTCTGGTTGGGTTAGCCACCTACTGCAACAATCTGGGGGACTTCCCTAGCCATTGCTTCATAGAAGTGCACACAGGACAACTCACCACATAGCTCTCTATGTTCTTCTTCATCTTTGGCCACCAAAATTGCCTCCTGGCCAAGCGTAGGGTTTTTACAAACCCGAAGCAATTTGCTTGGTGTCATGACTTCGCTACAAGACTTGTGTTCATAAACTGTCAGGAATGTACAATTTGTTACTTTTCCATGCCAAGTCTCCTCTCATCATCATCTGGCTTCAATGGGTCCCAAACCATGTGTCTTTCTTCAGCATTTATTTTAACAGTTGTATTAAGATGTCGCCGGGGTTAAAGGGGTTTCCCATGTCTGCTGCTTCGTGGAGGCCTGGGCTGCAAACTGCTTGAAGGTATAATGGAATTAACCACTTCTTCCTGAGTGCTTTTATATTGGGACAATCAGGAGAGCACATCTGCCAGGAAATTCTCCCCCTCCCCCAGAAGTGTAAAGTTAGCAAAGCCTATGAAAATCTGCAGCTATTTTTGAGTTCAGGGGGCCTGCCATCCCAAAATGGCATTCACCTTCCCAGGTCCATCACTATTCCTTCACATGACACCCTATTCCCTAAGTAATCCAGACTGGTTTTGTGAAATTCACACTTCAACAGTTTGGCATACAGCTTAGCATCCAGGAGTTTCCTAAGTACTTCATGCAATTATCTCACATTCCGTTGTGGCCCACCAATGGCCAGCAGAGCTGGTGGAAGACTTGGACAGTGAGGAAGTTGGGGAGGAACTTGGGCCAGTCCTGGAGTCTGGGGAAGGCTCTAATGAATGCTCTGCGTTGGAGGCAGAGATGGGGCCAGGGCCGTCCGACAGTTATCAGCTGTCTTTGGAGTCTGAGATCAGTGGGGCAGAAGAACAGCTGGAGACTGTTCCTGATGTGCGCATGCACAGAGCTGCCAGGAGAAGGGAATAGTTAAGGAACAAGGGTCGACTCGGGAGTGAAGGCACAGGTGAATGGCCCCTCCCATAGGGAATAAAGAGGAGCAAAAGAGGAGTGGTGTTTGCAGGAGACATTGTTCATGACTCTCAGAGACTCCCTGCCAAGTATTTTCTTGTACAGCATTGTGCTTGGAAGCTATCGGCCTGACAACTCTCCAAGATAAGGTCTGTGGTTGTAATTCACTCTTGAAAGACTGTTTGCTGGGACTTTGCTATGAATGATAGGAATTTACATTAGCCTAATAAAAATGGGTTTTGTCAGGACAAGGAGTCTGCTTCATGATTTTGTGAAGCTAGATCAGAACACATTCTCTTCCAATCATCTCAGAACAGATGAGGATGTCATACAGGTACACCAGAATTCCTTTGTACAAATTCTCATGCAACATCTCATTTATTAGTTACATGAACACAACAGGTGCTCCTGTAGACCAAAAGCCATCACTTTGAATAGCACCCCAAGGAGCAGTTAAATGTGGTCTTCTACTCATTCCCCTTTTTAATCCTCACTCAATTGTATGCCTCCATTAGGTTTAGCTTGGTGAACACCTTCCCTTTGGACAGATACTCCAGCATGTCCTTCATGATGTGGAGGGGGTACATATTTTCCACACAGACCCTATTGATCCTGTAGAAATCTACACACAACCTCAACAACCCATTCCTTTTCTCTTTAAACAGCACAGGAGCTGCCATTCAGGACTGGATGAATCCCCTGGCAAGGTTCGTGACTATGAAGTCTCTTAGCTCCCCCATTTCCTTGGGGGTAATTGTGTACATCTTAGCCTTAGAAATTTCACCCCTGGTAAGATATCAGTTGCACAGTCCATGGGTCGATGAGGTGGCAGAACATCAGATTCCTTCTTACTAAACATTTTGGTGAGGTCCTGATATTCCTTGGGAATTGCAGGTTCCCTCGGCTTTGACTCAGTGACCACTCTCGTGTGCTCAGGCCCTTCCCTTCTTTCCAATTACAGCTGGAGCTCACTGTGCTTCCTCTCTGTTAGTTCTAGGGTCCCTGGGCTCATCACTAAGTAGTTCCTGTCTCTCCCCCAACATACAGTAGGCTCCACTTCTTCAGCCAAGCCAACCCCAATATCATGGCTTCTGCCTTTTTTTTTGGGCCACCATGAACCCAGATAGTCTCTTTGTGGTTCCCCATTCTCAGGCTCACTGGCTTGGTTAGGTAGGAGACGGGCAGTCCTCCTATGATCGAGCCATTGAACTGCTCAAATTTTATGGGTTGGGGTAGTTTCCCCACTCTCAATTCTAGTTTCACTGTCTGCAGGCTTTCTAAACATCGGGTGTATCCTGAGTCTATCAGGGCTGTTACAACTCCCTTCACTCTGAATTGGCCACTATGATCTCTACCCGGGCAGTAAAAGGGGTGATGGCTCCACTTACAAACAGGTCGTTCTCTCCCTCACTATTGCTCTCATAGAGGGCCAGCTGGGCCTCGGTGGTTAGAGTTCCCTTCCCCTCAGTGGTTGGGGAAGAGACCTGTATGACTTGGTATGCCACCCGTGTCTTTTCTCTCTCCTCCATCTTTGCCAGGCTTGGAAACTTCAGGGTCATCATGGGCTTGAGCACTGGGCAGGTCACAGCTCTATGGCCCTCCTTCATTGGAAGCACTACCCAGACTCATGCTTTGGGCCTCTTTCAGGGTGGAGAAGGTAGCTGCTGGGATCTTCTAATCCAACGAATGCCTCTCTTGGCTTTTTCTTGGCTAGCTGTTGGCTCCTCCATGCCTCTTATACTCTATAAAATCCAACTCCGTGTTTGTCGCTGGCTGGTACCATGTGTAGATGTCATCTGAGATTCTGCAAGGCAAGCAAATGGGATACAGCTCCCGGTTCAGGCTGTCATGAAAGTAGACCAGCAACCACTCTGGTCACCCCCTCAGTTTTCTGGCAAGGCTTCAAAACTCGTGGATGTACTCGGTCACCAGCCTGTTCCCCTGTTTGATAGTATGTATCTCGGACTCAGCTTGGTGAATCTGCGTGTTCTCCCTGAATCGGGCTTGGAGCTCATCTAGGAAGGCATCGGGGTTCCCCAGCTTGGAAGCTCCCTTGTCATGCAGCTGCCAACTCTGCTGCATCTCCCTCCAGGCTGGTCACGATGGTGTTCATGCTGGTCACGATGGTGTTCACTTCTCTGGTTTCCCGTTGAACATGGCTCTTATCAGCGGGGGTTCCAAGTGCCCTGGGGCAAACCAATATCCTGTGGTTCACTGCAGTGGGTACAACTGGATTTTGAAACTCATAGCTACTGATGGCACATGAGGTTGGCCAGCTCCCCCATGTGGAGTAGTGGTCACCTCTCAGAGACTGACAGTGCCCTGCCCTAATGCACCCCTCTGCTGTGGAGCAGTAACCTCTTGGGGGCTGGCAGTATCTAGGGCCGCTGGTCCCCCATCCACTAGCTGAGGCTAAGCTGTGGAGGCGAAGGGACTGTTGGGCTTGGCTGGCTTCTGCCTTGGTGGCTTGAGCTATCTGTCTTATTAGCACCATCCCCACACATTTCTCTCTCAGTTGCTCCACTGATGGATTGTGTAATGTGGCTAGGTGTTTCTAATCTACTGGCTTTTCCCATTCTGCAGCTCTTCCATTCCAATCCTAGGGTGAGGGCCACCTGGGTGGGAGGGATCAAGGGAAACTTTGCTTCTGCCCCCTTCCTCACTACGCCTCGCCATGGCTCAACGATGCCGAAGTAGATGGATCCAGCCGCCGCACCCTCAACCCGTGTTGCCGGCTGTTCTGCCTTCTCCACTCGCACTTTAGACTGGGTCATGACCACTTGTCTGCTTGAGCCATTGCCAGGGCTTCCTTCGTCATACCTGTCCTGGCATTCATCACCATCTCCACATTTCGTTCTACACCAGACATAGTTCCCCAGACTCCCCATAGTGCTCTCAGAGGTGGCTGAGTAGACTGCATAGAACCAGGGTTAGGAGATCTGATTTAATGTCAATAATCCAACTAATGCTCCCAGCAAATATAAGAAACTTTCAGAAACTTTGAAATCCTTAAAAAAAAAACTTTATTGAGTACATCATTTCAGCTGACACCTGCAGAAGTCTCCTTGGTGGGTGCTTGGCTCTCATGTTTGAAGTCTGGAGCTCTGCCTTCCATCTTCCCCTTTCCTCCCCCCAGTTCTTTGGCAGGAATCATAAGTGAATTCAATCTTGACAGTTTATTTTTATGCTTTTCAGGAATCTTGCCAGGTATATGGAAAAAGGAATAATTATATTGATGAGATTCCTGTGCAATAATGCTTTTTTTCTCCACGCTGGATACACTGACCACATCAATAACACTATCCATTCTGACTTTCAAATATCTGCAACTATTTGCTGACCCAGTACATGGCAGCAAAGAGCAACTACTAACTCTAAATTTTGCAACTCAGATCTGGCAACTTGAAATGAAAATCCATTGGTTTTGTTCATATTGTAATTTGCTCTTGAGTTAAAACCATGGTAGGGTTGACTGGAAGTAACAGGAATCAGATTAGGGCATAGATTTGATTAGGAAATGATTAAGGAACGAAGAGTTATATACTGCTTTTCTTTGATGTTCTATTTCACCTTAAAAATTAAATATAAAAATCTATAATAAATCTCTTTAATAGCTGTTTGTCAGGACATCAACGAATTCATCATGTTGTCCTGCTATTGTGCCTGTTATAAGTTTTTATGATGTGTAGCAGTTAAAAGTGTAAAGCAGGGGTGTCAGACTAGATTTCTTCAAGGGCCAGATCAGCATTGTAGTTCTCGTCTGCGGGCCTGCAGCGGGGCAGGGAGAGAGGATGGATGCCAGCCAAAACGGGGCATGTGGGGCTGCATGTGTCCCCCTGCGCCCTGTTTTTGGCCTGGACAGCTTCCTGCAGCACTTTGCCGGCCAAAACAAGGCGTGGGGGAGTGTGCCTGTGTAGCTCGTTTTTGGTAGCAGATTGCTGCGGATGGCCAGGGAGGCCAAAAATGCCCCCCCCCCCCCCCCGATGGGCCATTTTGGCTGGCAGAGGCACTGCAGCCTGATGCTTTGATATTTCGAGCTGGTCCTATGGGCCAGATTTAAGTATCCCGTGGGCCAGATCCGGACTGTGGGTTGTGAGTTTGACATCCCTGCTTTAGAGTGAGGTTAAAGGAAATGGTAGAAATCTCAATGTTTACAGTTACTACATTTCTTTGGGATACATAGATATTTCTCTCAAACCATCTGTTCTCTTGAAATATCTCAAAACAGACGGTTTCTTTAGTTACCTTTCCTCATCTTTGGCCTTGGAAGGAATCTTAAGCAGCAACGTTGCTTTGACTGGAATAAGGAATTCAGACCCGGGATCCTGAAATTACCTATTCTTCAGCTAATGGTGAAAAATGGCTTGGCTTATTCATTTATTTCCTGCCTTGGCACTTTAGGGATTGATGTGCTAAATAATGCCATTGAAACTCTGATGGGCAGCCGTAACCGTGAGCAGTGGATTCAAGCTGTGGTTAGTGTTTCAGACTCAGTGATGCAAGCAGATCAGACTGAAGTAAGACTCTTTGTGATATTGTACACAGTGGGATCTTTCTCTTCTCACCAAATATCTGAGTATGACCTTGCTATCTGTCTCCTGTATGTATTATGACCTGCTTCGTCGGCATATCCCAGAAATCGAATAATCAGCCAAGGAGATACTTGACTGAAAAACTGGTAGTTGGAATTTTTCTCACCACCATTGACTGAATGCTATTACTTAAGTGTAGAGATTGACACCCTTTTTCTGCAGAGGAGCCAGAGACCATGCTGCTGCTACCACCATTTTTGGATGAGGTAGCAAACATTCTCTCTCCCTCTGTTGTAGGTTGAGTAAGTATATTTCTTTTGGGACCAAGAGCTGCATGATTTTGACTGGTGGGCATATCTGGCCCATCAGCCATAGATTGGTGATTCCGATCAGATCTTGGTTGCAAAATCCAGATAATGATTACAGGTAGTCCTCTACTCACAACTGGTCACCATTCAAAGTTATGATACCCCCTGCAAGTCATATTTTGGGCATTTGGCTACAGGGCCCAGCTGTTTGCAGTGTCCTACAGTCATGCCATAGTCCCATAGTCATGATTTTTGAGCCATGGTGGCTCTGGTTAAAATATAGTATTGTGGGCTGACTCTGCCCATTGCCAGAGTTGATGAGTTCAGGGTTGACTCAGCTTCTATCTTTCTAAGGTTAGTAAAATGAGATCCCAGATTGTTGGGGGCAGTTGACATTTGTAAACTGCTTAGAGAGTCTTGTAAAGACAGAATATAAGTGTCTAAGTGCTATTGCTATTTTTATCATTTTTTTCTGAAAACTGGCACTTACATATATTATCAGCTTTACAGTAAAGTTATAGTTAGGTTTATTGAAATCTTACTAAATTTAATGGAATTATTATCAGGCCAGAAAGCTTAATGTTCCACAGTAGTGCTTTAATCTGTGCTAGCCATTTGCTGTCAGAATTAAATGCTGCTGCCAAAGATGAATGTTTCAATGATCCATTGATTCCAGGGGGAGTCAATTATAGTCAGTTATCCCATAGAGGACAGTTGGACAGTTTAATATATTTAGGTTGTATATTACAAATCCAACTGATTTTCATTAGAATATTAAGCACTTCCATTAATCTCTCTCACTGAGAACTTTAGTATCCTTAACTTTGGTTGGGGTTTTATCTATAGCTCAATCTAATTTATTAAATATAAATTGAAAAACTAATCATAAATGTTAAAGGGTCATTCTTGACCTTCATTAACCTGTTCAAGAATATTAGTTTTCAGAGATGGTTGCTAAATCCAGGTACACTTACACCTTTTTTGTTCCACTGCTTTCAATGAGCACCAAGTATTGCTTTCTGCAGAATGGAATTTACAGTACATTTACAAAACAATTCAGCCCTATTATGTTATTCTTCCAATGTTTACTTTTAATATATTGCATTAAACTATAAACTAGAGATTTCAAGCCCTGTCTGCTGGATTTATACTCCATAATGTGATTTGTTTGAATTTGCCAGGGCATTACTTTCGCTGCATTACATTTATGAGGCTGATCACATAATTCATTTTTGTGTTAGGAATAGGGATTTAAAAAGAAAGAAAGAAAGTGTAAATTTGATTTATGTGTGAAGACCTAAAGCTTTCATCTAATACCTGGAGGACAATTGGAATAAAATGCAATGAGTACCCTTAGTGTAATCTGATTGGATTGTTCTGTATTATTTAAGGCTGAAGAGGAGGAAGATCCCTGCATTTGGGAATGTCAAGTACGCTATGTGACTTTTATTGGGATTGGGAGAGATGCCCACACATTTGGACTTATTGCTGACATGGGGAAACAACATTTCCAATGCACAGCCTTTTGGTGTGAACCAGATGCTGGAACCATTTCAGAAGCAGTACAGGCTGCATGTATGGTAAATGCTGTGAAAATAAAACAAACCAGAGCAGATTTTGGGAAAAGTATTAGTCTTCTAAAGAAGCTTCCTCTTAAGCTTGGATACATTTAATCTTCCTGCTATTCTTAGTTCCACTCCTCATCATACCCAAGACATTGTTTTCTGGCTCAGTATTCATTGCTCTTGAAATACTTGAACATGAAAAGATCAAGGGTCTTGTCAAAAAGAATAAATTGTTATTGCATTATTGCCATCTAAAGTAAACCACCTGAAATCTTTTATTCTGTCTAAGTGAGGACTTCTAAATTATTCTGCCAGACCAATTTCTTATAGCCTAGCTCTAGGAAAAAGAGAAAGTTAGACCTTAATTAAACATTATGTAGCATCCTAAGAATCAAATAAATATTTTTGTTGAGATAGTTTGGTATAATATTGTTATGCATCATATCTGACAAGACAGCATAGCCAGAAAATCAAAATATCACTAAATAATTGAACTTAGCTTTAATCACTATATAGGTGAATTATAAAATGCCTGGCCAATTCCAGCTCCAGAATCCTTTATGCAATTTTGAATGAGCATTTTCATATTAAACCATAATATTTTACAAATTAAACCAGAATATTTAATATTCTCCAAATAACTTACTGGATTGTATGTTCTTACAGCATCTTGGCTGAACTTGAAAAAGCTAAGCAAGGTTGAACCTAGTCAAAACTGGAATGAGAGACAACAAGAAATCTTCTTTTAGTCAACAGGAAATTGAATGAGTATTTGCCATTTATATGATAGGGAGAACATTTTTAAGACAAAAAACACACTCGTTAATTTAGATTTTTGTAAACCATGACTGGTTATATAATCTCTAAATTCACTGCAACTTATGTGTTTCTTTGATAGGTCCAGTATCAAAAGTGCTTAGTGGCATCACGAATGAGAACAAAAAGTAGTTCACACTCCATAATGAAGCTGAAAAGGACGATGTCGCTCGATTCACCCGTTTGTTCATTTCCCATCACAGGACCTTCCTTGCAGAAAACCAGCAGTGGGGCCACAACATGCAAGAGGGGAATGTTCTCTTTCTTTGAAACCTTCCGCCAAAAACATTCCATGCTACACACTTCCTAAGACGAAAACGAAATCTGGTGGTCTGAATGCCCCTTAATGGCACTGTCCTCTGATGTCCAGGCTACGAATGTAACTAGCATAATTTTGTTTGTGAAACTCCTTCACTGAAGCGAAAAAACCAATACAGCCAAACAAAACTGGATCCTAAGAAGGATCCTGACAGATTCTGGACATGCTATTCATATTTCTTCCAGTTCTTCGCTACATAGAAACTCTGTGGGAGAGGCAAGCTTGTGTGGGAGGGGGAAGAGGCAGGGGAGAAGCAATGCTGCACAAAAAACATTTGAAGGTGCTGCTTGCTACTAAAATCACTGCGTAAACTTAAAGTCTTGCTCCAATTGCCCAGGGATTGATAGGTCTGAGCAAAGCAGCCAATTCATCTTCATTCAGCAGCAACATGTGATTTTTTTATAGTTGGAGTTATGGACATTAACACTGTTCCTTTCCTAACTGTAGTTTGAACTCTTGGAATGTGACACTGGAAAACAGGCTCAAGAGAAGAAAAAAAAACTGCTGACTTTCTAGCTACATGTTTGGATTAATAAAAAAATTATTGATCTGAAGTTATTCCTGGAAAATTAATAAATAATTGACATCGATATTCTTCAAGCTAATGCCACCCAAATGTGTCTGGATCACAAATCTCAATATTTTCATTCAATAATTAATATACCAATTAATATACTTTATCAATCCATGCATAGTTTTCACTGTATTAGTTTGTGTCCCCTTCTGAATATTTTTTTTAATTTGATAAAATCTGTATCCATCCTTTAACATTTGAACATCATCAATACATAGTATTGCCAGTCATGTAGATACTAGGAAACAATTCTTCTGAAATAAGTACCTGCCCATAATAAACTCAAATAGTGCACATAATCCCAGTGCTTTCTAACAAAACATTTGTAAGCAAACTATGCATGCCTAGTTCTTGGATACATGACTGTTGTTTATAACATGGCCACTCTACAGATCTGACACTTCAATTGGAAGTATCATCTAGACTCAGATCATCATTTGATGAGCCAACATTGATTATTCTTACAAAAGAGAAATAATAAAAGGAAGATTCTTTTTCAAAAGATCTAATATTGAATGCCTGTTGCATTAGCATTGTGAAAATGACTGCTAGATCACATATATGGGATCTGTACAATGGATGGATGACACTGCTAAGAAGAAGGATGGATCTCCAAATCCATTGCATTTTTCGGTTGAGTTTCATTCTTGATATAATTCTTTTTCTTTCATTTAATAAGTAATCCTGGATGAAGATAGACTCAAGTCTACCTCAGTGATACTTTTTATCTATCTACATTGTGCAAATAAAGTACTAATATATATTGCAGCTACATTTGCTTTATGTTTGGTCTCTATCTCCTGACAATTCTACTGGTGCTCAAACGAGTGGTTGAATACATATAATGTAAAGGAGCCAAGTTTTGCTGACATGATCAAACAGTTTTAGACAAAGCTATTAGAATAGAATAGAACTGGAAGGGACCTTGGAGGTTTAACAGTGGTTTAACAGATTAACAGAGTTGGAAGGGACCTTGCAGGTCATCTAGTCCAACCCCCTGCCCAAGCAGGAGACCCTATACCATTTCAGAAAAGTGACTCTCTTATAAAACCCCAGTGATGAAGCGCCCACGATTTCTGAAGGGAAGCTATTCTACTGGTTGTCTTCACTTTAGGAAGTTTCCCTTTAATTCCAAGTTGCTTCTCTCTTTAGGAAGTTGCTTCTTCTCTTTAGGAAGTTTCCCTTTAATTCCAAGTTGCTTCTCTCTTTGATTAGTTTCCAACCATTGTTTCTTGTCTGGCCCTCTGGTGCTTTGGAAAATAATTTCACCTCCTCTTCTTTGTGGCGGCCCCTTGAATACTGGAATATTGCTATCATGTTCCCCCTAGTCCTTCTTTTCTCTAGATTAGCCAAACCCAAATCCTGCAATGTTCTTATGTTTTAGTCTCCAGGCCTTTGATTATCTAAGTTGCTCTTTTCTGAACTTTTTCCAAAGTCTCAACATCTTTTTTGTAGTGTAGTGACTGAAATTGGTTGCAGTATTCCACGTATGGTCTTACTAGGGCTTTATGAAGTGGTACTAATACTTCACATAATTTTGATTCTATGCCTGAACTATACATAATGTTACAAGACTTATTTTTAATATCAGTTTTTAATAATAATTTCATGATTTTATTCAGGACAAATATGTCAACAGACATATAATTACCACAGTGCTCTCCTCAGAGGCATTTATCACAATTCACATATAACTCAAGGAAGCATTATTTTTAAATAATAATTTTATTAATGATGTGTAACAATTAAATTACCTAGCTGACAACTTTGTCATCCAAAAGGTAGAGGAGGGAAGTACAGGGAGAACTATACTGGATGGAATTCTTACTAAGAGAGGAGAAATGATAGAGGGGTTGCAGTTGCAGAAAATTTGTGGGAGAATGACCATGTCATATCATTCAATATAATGTAGACCCAATGAAATCAGTGTCTTAGACTCTAAAAGAGCTGATTTTAACTAAATTAGAGCTTGGAAAGAATATTGTGGAAGAAAATCTTAAAGGAGAAAACAACTCAAGAAGCTTGGGAAACTGAAAGATATCTATATAAAAGCCCAGTCCGGCACAATACCACTGAAAAAGAAAAATAAGAAATCCAAGAAGAAACCAGCATGGTTTCACAAAGAACTCTCTGATAAACTGAAAGATAAAAAGAATAAATATAAAAAATGGATTCAAAGCAAGAATACCAGCATTTAGCCCAAATTTGCAAAGATGAAGTCAGGAAAGCTAAGTCTCAGCTGTTCAACCAGATTCTGGGAAGAAAGGGAAACAAAGCCCTCAGGATAACTACAGAATAAGACTTTATTCATCCATGCACTGCTCCCGATTCGGGTAACAACGAGCATCAAAATAACATTAAAGTCGGCTCTGGTGCTCACCGCAGCCAGAGCTGTATTTATACACAATGTAGTAGCGTAATTATGTTATCCACCATCCGGTGAACCCTGCTGCTTAATATCCGGCTGTTATGTGACGCCCTAGATGCCATGCATCTACCCGTTAAGTGTCCGCCCCCATTATTGTACCCGCGCAACATCCTAGTCTCCATATCTAGTCGCCCCTGCTGTTTAACATTTATGTGAAGCCGCTGGGTGAGATCACCCGTGGCTTCGGGGTGGAGTTCCATCAGTACACTGATGATACTCAGCTGTACATCTCCACCCCGGGCCACCCCAACGAAGCCGTCGAAGTGATGTCCCGGTGCTTGGAGGCCATGCGGAGTTGGATGGGTCGTAACGGGCTTCGTCTCAACCCGACCAAAATCGAGTGGCTGTGGTTTCCTGCGCCCAGATACAGCCAGCTTGTTCCTTCGCTGGCCGTGGGGGGAGAGGTTTTGACCCCCATGGAAAGGGCATGCAATCTGGGTGTCCTCCTGGACGTACGGCTGTCTTTAGAAGAACACATTGCAGCCGTCGTCAGGGGGGCTTTTTATCAGATTCGTCTGATCTACCAGTTGCGGCCCTTTCTGGATCTGGGCACATTTCGCACAGTCGCTTCCGCCCTCGTCATCTCCCGCCTGGACTATTGCAATGCTCTCTACATGGGGCTCCCCTTGAAGAGTCTCCGGAGGTTGCAGTTGGTCCAGAATGCAGCCGCGCGGGTGATTGTGGGTGCCCCTCGGAGCTCCCACGTTACACCGCTTCTCCGCAGGCTGCACTGGCTTCCTGTGGCCTTCCGGATTCGATTCAAGGTGGTACTGATGGTATTTAAAATGTTCCATGGCTCGGGACCTGGGTACTTACGAGACCGCCTACTGCCATCGTCAACCTCCCGCCGCCCAGTACGCTCCCACAGGGTTGCCCTGCTTGGGGTGCCGCCGCCCGATCGTTGTCGGCTGACGGCCCCAAGAGTTCGGGCTTTCTCTGTGGGAGCTCCCTCCCTATGGAATGATCTCCCCCCGGAGATACGGGCCATGACGGATATCCTGACCTTCCGGCGCGCAGTGAAAACCCTATTTTTTAGACAGGCTGGCCTGGCCCAGTAACTGGGTTTCAGTTTTAAATTTAATTGGGTTTTAATGGTCAATTTTATATTTTTAATTTTTAATTAAATCCCTGATTTTATACTTCTAAATTTTCAATTAGATGGGATACAGCCGGACCAATGTATTTAATATATTTTTAAACTGTATTTATAGTATATTTATTATGTGTTTTTTAGTAGGCTGTACACCGCCCCGAGTCCCTTTTTGGGAGAGGGAGCGGTATAAAAGTTTGACAAATAAATAAATAAAATAAATATCCCACCATTGCCTTTGTGCCCATCTAGTGAATTTCCCCCCGTAGTCATTAATGTAACGTCCAGCAGCTAGCATGTTCATCACTCTGCCGATATCCGCCCACAACTTGTGACAGTTCAGCATCTGATGACATTAGGAATCATCGTCGATCTGAACCCTGCGTTGGTTGGCTATCGGTTATTTCCTAGTGCAGTAGAACGCTCAGACGCTGGTGTCACAGCTCCAGGCATGCCGTGGGGACGTGACAGGTGGCCCCCTGTACCAGGAATCCACCTGCAACACAGGAATAACATTATTATTAGTGATATCTATCATATCTAACATGATTACAATGTGGGCCCAGGTTTGTTGGGGTATGTATTATGGAAATGGCACGCTAAACGATCTGCACATACATCTGATGCATTCACCCAGGATGCCTCTGACTCCAGATACTCCTTCCAACGTACTAAATATTGGATATTGTTCCTTCTTTTGCGGGAGTCGAGAATTCTATCTATTTCAATCTGATCCGTGTTTGATTGGTGAATTTCTTCCACTCCAGGTACTTCATTTTTGGAGTCAATGTGTTTCAATAAACTGATATGAAACACTGGGTGTATACGTCCCAACACCGATGATAACTTTAACTCGACCATGACAGGGTTAATGATTCTTGTTATTGGGAATGGGCCCAGTTATTTGAGCCCCAGTTTCTTACTGTTCAATTTCAACTTAATATATTTTGTTGAAAGATACACTCTGTCCCAAACCTGAAAAGGTTTATGATCTTGCCGCTTCTTGTTTGCATATGTTTTATAATCTAGGATTGTTTTATCCAGAGCTTTTCTAACATTTGACCAACCGGCCTGTACCTATTGTGCCCAATCCTGGACACTGATTGGATCATTGGAGTGACAGATAAAATCTGGTACTGGACTAAATTGTAGGCCATGCACAACATAGAATAGACTGTATCCTGCACTGCTGTGTGTAGCGTTATTATATGTGATTTCTGCAAACGGTAATAACTCTGCCCATTCTTGTTGTTGATATGACACATATGATCTTAAGTATCTCTCCACCATAGTGTTCGCTTTTTCTGCTGCGCCATTTGTGCTTGAATGGAATGCAGAACTTAATCCCTGATATGACCCTAATAAGTGGAGGAATGCTGTCCAGAATTGTGCAGTGAATTGTACTCCTCTGTCAGAGATTACTCGTCAAGGGGTCCCATACAATCAATAAACATGTCATATAAACATATTGGATAGCTTTTTCGCTGATGGCAAACCCCTACAAGGTACAAAATGTGCCTGTTTTAAGAATAAGTCGATGATAGTCCATATAACTGTATAACCATTACTGTTTGGTAACTCCACCATAAAATTCATGGCAATATCCTGCTATGGGTGTTGTGCCTCGGACACTGTTTGTAATAACCCTAATGGCTTACACATCCTTGGTTTTGAAATCACACAGACATGACACCTTTTTACATACTGTTCTATGTCAGATCTAATTTTTGGCCACCAAAATTGACGTCGAGCTAAATGCAAGGTTTTCAGAAACCCGAAATGTCCGGCCTGTTTTTTATCATGACACTTTTCCAAAATATAGTCTCTACATTTCTCCAGTACATAAATCTTGTCTCCCTTCCATGCTAAACCGTCTCTATAGGAAATTGAGGCATCATTATTGCTAAGCCATTTATTTGTTCGAGTGGCCTCTTATATCATATCCTGCTTTAATTGTATGGCTTGTCCCACATTTCTGGGTATGTTGTCTGAAATCAGAGGCTGAACAATCACATCTCGGGCCTGGTTGTATTGAGGTAATCGAGATAGGGCATCCGCCATGAAGTTTTGGCCCCCTGGTACATGGCACAGATGAAAATTAAACCGCTTGAAATACATAGCCCATCTAATCTGTTTGGGGGATAGATGTCTGGGCTTTTGCAAAGCCTCCAAATTTTTGAGATCTGTCCAGACTTCAAAAACTTCTTTTGTGCCTTCCAACAGATGTCTCCATGCATGCAATGCCCACTTCACAGCAAACACTTTCTTTTCCAAGATTGCCCATCCTCTCTCTGTTGGAGTGAATTTATTGGAGGTGTAAGCACAAGGTTGCAACATTCCTTGCTCATTTACTTGTAGAAGGAAGGACAACGCCTACAGCCACGTCGCTGGCATCTGCTTGAACGACATATTGTTTCATGGGATCAGGATGTTTGAGAATCAGTGACTGGGAAAATAATGTCTTCAGATTGTCAAATGCTTGTGGACCACTCAACTTTTTGACTGGGTGTTGGTTTTGTTGTCTGGTTCTTTGTTTTTAGCAGTTCTGTTAATAGCAATGCAATGCTGGCGAATTGTGGTATAAACTGCCTATAAAAATTTGCAAACCCAAGGAAACTCTGCACTTGTTTATGCGTTTTTGGGACTTCCCACCTCAAGACAGCATTTACTTTGTTGGAATCCATTTCCAAGCCATCATTGGAAATTTGATATCCGAGATATTCCAGTTTGTTACAGTGAAACTCACATTTTGACAATTTCATGTATAATTTGGCATCTAATAACTTCTTTAAGACACTCCGTACTAATTGTACATGTTCTTCCAAAGTTTGTGTGTAAATTAAGATGTCGTCAAAATACACAAATACCCCCCAGATATAAATGTTCATTCAGCACCTCATTAATTAGCTGCATGAATACTGTGGGGGCATCCTGCAACCCAAAAGGCGTCACCTTGAAATGGAAACTACCGAGGGGACAGTTGAAGGTAGTTTTCCATTCATCTCCTTGTTTAATACATACCCAGTAATACGCTTCACGCAGGTCCAACTTTGTGAAGACTTTTCTGATGGCCAACTTGGCCAATAATTCGCTAATTAACAGCAGAGGATATACATTTTCCACACACACATTAATAGAGAGTGAAGCTGAATGACAGTGCTTCTCAGGTTTAGTTCCAAGGCGGGAAAATAAGATTTAAAATGATTGAATTTCCAGGCGGGAAATTCAAGGAACCTCAGTGGTTGAACTGTCAGACAGCTCTCTTCATTGTACTGGTCTACTCAATAAAGAGCTGTTGTTACTATTGAAGCGTCTTGTCTCTTCACTCACCCCAATCTAACATTATTCTTATGTTCTGTGGTTGTACTGAGATTTCTATCTTATGCCGGTCAAAGATAATAAAAAATTGACTGACAAATGAGAGCAGTCTGTACGGGTGAATGGGACAGACTTCCCAAGGGATTTGTCGTGAAGTCTCATGTAACATTTTCTCAGGCCACGCTTACGAGTTAAATTCTCTGTTTTGTATTTTATTCCTATTTATTTGTAAAATTTATTGGTCACCCATCTTACCACAGGTAACACTGGGAGGCTTACAATGTAACAAATTCTTATTTGTTTTGCCCCTGATACCAAGTTCTGCATTTTATATGAAAAACGGAACGAAATGGATGAAAAAAATTTCTCTCTCCGTCTTTTCCTCCGAAAGGGTCTTCGCCCCTCAGAAGATAGCCTGCCACCTTCCTACGCGCCAAGGCCACCCTAGCCGCAATGCCCCATACCGGACGTATCAACCGTCACGGAGCGTCAGCGTCCTCGGAGTCGACGTCAGGGCCCCTCCCCTCCCCTCGTCCACAAACTCCGCCCGGAGACTGACAGGAGGCCGCCACGTCACCGCGGGATACGGGAAATGGCCTGTGGGAGAGTCGCTCGCTATTCAGGCAAGCGCGCCGGTCGGAAGTGCGGTGATGGCGGAGCTCTATGTCAAGCCCGGTAAGCTGCGTGGCGGAGAAAAGGTGTTGCTTGTTGCGCGAGGCTGGCGTCTGATCGTCTGTTTCTTTTGCAGGGAACCAGCAGCGCGGCTGGAATGACCCCCCGCAATTCTCCTACGGGCTGCAGCAGCGTCCGGCTCTTTCCAGCGGCTTGACCCAGCGGGGTCCCTTCCGGAAAAGAGTGGCGGCGGCAAGTGAAGGAAAGGAGCCCGAAACCGTGCCTCACGCCCCCATAGTCTCTAGGCCAGGTTGGGGACGGTTTAAAAATCTGTAAAAATACTGTGCTATAATTGCATTGCATTTTATTTTTAAGCGTGTGCATCGCCTTTTTTTGCTTGGAGAGAGATGGTTACTTTCCCCATTCTCTTTATTTTGTTCTGATTCTTGGTTTCGGTCTGCCGGATCATGCTTGGAAATTTAAGTCTTTTTTTTTTTTTAATTACATTTATATGCCGCCCTTCTCCGGAGACTCAGGGCGGCTTACAGTCTATGGAGCACCATGCTAAGTGCTCGGCAATAGCCTTCATTCCATTGTATATGTCTGCTTATTACTAGGGCTTTTTGGCCCCCTCAAGTGGCATTTTTACAAAGTCAGCTTATTGCCCCCAACAATCTTGGGTCCTCAATTTACCTACCCCGAGAGGATGGAAGGCTGAGTCAACCTTGAGCCTGGTGGGATTCGAACCTGCACTAATTGCAGGCAGCTTGCACTAAGTGCTAGATGATTAACAGCCTGCACCACCAAGGCCCTCTTGGCGACTTCGTGGCTTTTTTGGCAGCAGAACAGACCTCCTCGTGCCGCTTCCTAGATTATTTTCTTATTTTCTAATTTAATCTACAGCCCTGAGGTTTCCATTTCAATGTTTTTATTTATGTGCAGTTCCCAAGAATGGCCAAAATTGGGGTAATTGTATCTGATTCTAAGGGGTTAATATTTCCAAAGCAGCTATGCTTAATTTATCTACCAGATTTTTAATTTAAGGCTCATTTTTTTCTCCATGAACTAAAGTGGATTAACACTGTACACATCTTTCTCTTAACACAATCTGTGTCTACTCTTTCAGTTGGATTGCTTGTCCCACAGTCTGTGAACCTGCCTCCTCCTCCTGGACCACCAACCTCTTTTCAGAGAGCAGATGTTACAACACCATCTGTTGTAGAGACTGACAAGGAATATGAGATAGATGATGTGCTTTCTTCCTTGCATGAGACTCTGAACAACTGTAGGAGCTTTGTGCAGGTGAGAGAGCTACCAGCTTTTCCAGGATTTTATTGTAGAATTAAGTTGTTTGTGTCTCGTCATCATGTCCTACTTACTGTAACACTAAACTGTCTCTGTAACTGTTTTTAAGGCAGATGTCCTCATGCTATCTCCATTTCATTCCCTGCCATTGGAGAGCTAACCTAAAGTTGTCTGTAGTTGTTTTCCTATTAAAATAATGTTTTCCCTCTTTTTGTAACCCAGTTTGCAATATTGATGATGCTGTGAGTTTCATCTTTGAAAGGGATTATTGTAATTAAGGCAAAACCAAAGTTCATTTATATTAACCTTAGAGGAGGGGTATATTGGAATATTAGTCCTCCAGAAAATTAGTATTTGCAGCTCAATAGAGAGCCTTTTCTATCTATTGTCTATGGAGATTCTCAGCCATCCAGGTCGTGGTTATCTCAAAGATGCTTTTTTCAAGAGGCAACTGGATTTTCTGAGTTTTTTTGAAGATGTTTTGCTTCTCATCCAAGAAGCTTCTTCAATTCTGAACTGGATGGTGAGGAATGGAAGGATTTATAGTCCTTGCAGACAGCTGGACATTTGCCTTCTTTTAGCAGGTTGTTAAGGTCGCCTGGAGGTTATCTGTGTAATCAGGGTCACCTGAATGATGCAAATTGGTGTGGAGCCTTCTTGGAATTGTTGAAAGGATTGTATTGTAGATTGGAGATAAATGATGTTGTATCCCTCCCCCTCTGTTGAGAGAGGGCTTTTTCAGTTTTGACATAGATGTTCTGTTTTGATATAGATGGCCTCTTTAACCCCTCTTTCAAATCAGCAATCTTTTCTGTCCAAAATATAGACTTCGTTGTCTTCAAAAGAGTCTCTGTGTCTTTTAAATGCAGATGGACTGCTGAATCTAGTCCTGATGTATTTGTTCTCTTCTGTTGTGCCATATGTTTATGAAGTGGTTGTTTCATTTCCCCACTATACAGATCTGCACGTGGCTCACTATATTGTACTGCATATACCATGTTGCTCAGTTTCTTCTGAGTGTTTTATCCTTAGGGTGGACAAGCTTCTGCTTTAGTGTATTCTTGGCTTTAAAGTGTGCATGTATGTTATGTTGGCTGAAGATCGTCCTGAGCTTTTCCAATATGCCTGCCACGTACAGAATGACATGTTGCTTCATTTATTGTTCTCATCATTGTCTGTTACAGAGGAACTCCTGTAGAGTCTTTTTTGAGATTTGATGAAGGCCCACTTGGATAGCCACATGTTCTGAGGGCTTCCTTAATATGTTTACATTCTTTTTCTTTCCCATCTTTGCTGGTAGGCAGGCCTTCAGCTCAGTGTTGTAAGGTTCTGATGACCCTCATTTGGGTGGTAGGAATCAAAATGTAAATATTGATCTGTGTGAATGGGCTTTCTGTAGACTTCAGTGTTAAGGCTTCTGTCTTCCTTGATGTGTACTGCACAGTCCAGGAAGGCTAGATTATTTTCCTTAACATCGTCCCGTGAATTTATTTATCCACAGAGTTGAAGTTTGGTGAATGCTTCCAATTCCTATGTTTTGATCTTGACCCAAGTATCGTCCATGTACCTATATCAGTGAGTGGATGGAATTCCTGTGAAGGAGTCTAGGCTTTAGTTTCTACCTCTTTCATGTAGAGATTGGCTACAATGGGAGACACCGGTGAACCCATAGTGCCTGCCATGTTTTTGTCTGTAGAAGCCTTCATTGTATTTAAAAGCTCAAGCAGAGGTCCAGCATGACACATATGTGTTCTGAGGTTGGTTCTGTCACCTAAGGTGCTGTCTTCTAGCAGTCGTTTTTTCACTACCATGATAGCTTCGGTAGTTGTAATGCAGAGAAGTCCATTCCCCACCATCCAGTCAGAGCTGAAGAAGCTTCTAGAATGAGAAGCGAAATGTCTTCAAAAAAAACCCCAGAAAGTCCAGTTTTCTATCTATTGTTACATAAAAAATATATTTTTTAAAAAAAGTTTCACAACGTATTTACAAAATTCTAAAGAAACCCAGATCTCCTCAAAATTTGTGACAGCTGGCTTAAAATGTGGTATGCAACATGAATTTTTAAAAGATCTTTACAATGTTTTAATTAAATTCTTGTCATAAAGTCTCTATAGTTAAGCTTTAGGCACTGGTTGTACATCAGGAAGCTGCAGTGGAATTAGCTGAGAGGGTAAAAATGTATGTAAGCAAATGATTCCAGAGTTGTTGATTTGGTTGGATGATAACATTATTGAATGTTTTGCTTTTCTTGCATCTTAGAAAGAATGGCCTTCTGCTGTGACTAGAATTTTTAAATATGATCCCCCAAAAGAGATACCTGTTAATAAGAATTTGCTTCTATTTTCAGAAACAGGTTTGTGATGATATCCATAAACGCTTGGTAATTCTGCAGGAAATGTGGACACAAGGCAAATTATCTTCCTCTGTAAGAAAAAGGATGGGAATTCTAACAGAAGGTAAGGAATATACCTATGGCCTGCTAATATCACAGTAGTAGTTTCTTTTTATAATCTTCAGCGTCAGCTGTGTATTATGCTAGAGGTAGCAGAAATACTGCTTTGATAGAACTGGCAAAATCCCATCTGAGGGAACTCTGTACATATTTAAACCAAGGCAGTTAGTTTTCTTAGCAGTGTATGATGTTGCTAGACGATAGTTGACTAGGACCATTTTTCTTGTTTATTTTTAGCTATTGATTATTGTGGAGGCAGAACTTATTTTATTACTTTGCCTCAGGTTCCTAATGAACCCTTTTGGGTTTTAGAGAGAATTTGGAAT
This sequence comes from Bungarus multicinctus, assembly GCA_023653725.1. Classification (NCBI taxonomy): domain Eukaryota; kingdom Metazoa; phylum Chordata; class Lepidosauria; order Squamata; family Elapidae; genus Bungarus; species Bungarus multicinctus. The sequence continues at coordinate 3,151,981 of CM042846.1, forward strand.
TGTCCCTCAAGCTCTTTGACAACTTTTCACTATTTGGAATCGAAGGGTAATAGTAGCATTGGCTCAGACTGTACGACTATGGCTTCAGAATGCCACTGGAGGAAGTGAATATAAGTGAAGTTGAATAAGAGCTTTTAGTAAGATTTCTGTGGCCAACAGAGCAGGAAATGTCACTGATTTTTTCTACTCTTATTCGGTCTCCTCAATTATTGTTAAGAGACCCTGTTTTAGTAGACCCAAACTTTTTTGGGGAGAGTGGCCAGGAAACACCTGCAGGGCAGATATAAGAACTTAGGTCTGCCCTGAGCAGTGAAATTGATCTTATCTAGTTATTTGGGAAGAGTTTGAGTCAATTAATCTTAAGGAAGTGGAACCTTATGGTTCAGTTTATGTGTTTTAGATCCATATCCCTCCTGACTAGTTAAGGCCTAATGGGAGACAACACAGAGTTTGGCAATAGTGAGGAATTAGTTCCACTTGCACTTAAGGAGGCAATGATTATCTGCTTTTCAGATAACCATTGCTGGACCCAATGATACTAGATAGTTTTAATGTTGTCTCCAGTCTTCCCTTTAAAAAGGGTTTTGAGTTGGTGGTCAGATTAAAACTTCAGAGGGTCCCAAAGGGAAGGATTACTGCTTTTGTACAGAATACTCTTGTGTGCAAAGTATACCTGTTCTTAGACAGAGAGGTCCTATTCATGGGGTCATGCATGCTTTGCCATGACCTTACAAACCACTTAAAAGCTGCAATTGCTGCAAAATGCAGTGGTGCAGATAGTTCTGTGTGGTACACCCATATTACACATTTCCTGAGCTGCATGGGCTTCCAGCAACATCTGGGAGCAATTCAAGCTGTTGGTTATAACCTATAAAGCTGTTAGGCTACATTACTTGAAGGACTGCTTGTCTCCAACCATTTTTGCACATTCCACAATGTCTGACACGGCAAGTGTATTCCGTGTCCCTATTGTCAAACAGTGTCATCTGATGGGATCCAGGAAATGCCCCTTTTCTGTCATGGCACCTGTCCTCTGGAACAACATATCCTCTGAGATTGGGATGGAGTGATGGCCATTCAAAAGATGCTGAAGACCTGATTCTTCTGTAATGCATTGAGCCAAGCTGTTGTATCAGCCAATAATTGGTGATGCGATTATGCGCCTTTGAGAAATTCCAAGTGTGATGTGTTGTTTTAAAATTGTTTTGGAATATTTATGGTTATATTTTATAGATTGAAAGCAACTGTATAAGATTTGGGATGCTTTCTTACTTTTTTCCAGAACTCAAGAGTCAGCATTGGGATGAAGCTGATGAGATTCATCGCTCTCTAATGGTGGACCATGTTTCTGAAGTAAGCCAGTGGATGGTTGGAGTCAAAAGACTTATTGCTGAAACGAAGAACTTGCCTGGAGGAGATCCATTGCAGTAGAGCATGAGCAAGGAGTCATCTGTTTGGATCTGAATGTTTATAAGATTTGCTCAGAAACTGGCCAATATGAAAATGGACCCTTTCTGAAAGGCAACCTGGGCCAGGGAGATTTAACTTCCTAATCATTAGAGGAATAATTTTATTTCCTTAACAGTTGTCTAATCAAAGTTGCATTTTCCAAGTTGATCACATCATGATCAATGAATATTTTTTGATTGAATTAAAAACCCACTTTTTAAAGAAGTGCAACTTTTTGAAGATGACAGATTAAAAATAGCAATTTTGCAAAGACTACTTTTAAATTGTATAATGAGTCCAAAGTGCCATACTGGTGTTACATCTAAACAGTTTGTTCATATAACTATTGTAAAGTCTTCCTGTTTATTTTTCTTTTCTTTATTATTGTTCCATATTTGCCTGCAAAATTCACTCCACCTTGTTCTCTAAACAAAACTAAGTCTGTTTTCTGTTCTTTAACAGGGCTCAGTACTAAAGATTACTAAGATTAGGAACAGATATTAAGAAATAAATGTTAGAAAATTCCTTTATTGCTAGACTTTATTTCTATTTATTTTATATGGCTGTATTAAAACTGTATTTTTCATTTTATTCTTTATTTAACTGGTTGCCTCTGATATCTTTTCTTTTGCAACTGAAAAACTGGAACAGGAATAGTTGCTGTTTACCTTGGGTTTTTTGTTTAAAACATTATAAATAGAATCCTGAAATAATTTTTACTATTTTAATAGTAAAAATTCTGGAGACAGGTTTAAATGGCAGCAAAGGAATTCAAGAAAAAAGTTTAACAAACCGAAGTAATTTCATGGGTCCCTGCATAGAACTGTGGGTGGGGCTTGAGGGCCTCATTGCCCCTTGCATTCTTAGGGGCTTTTAATGGAGGGATGCTGTTGACAGCTTTTTGCTTTGCCAGCATTCAACGTTTTTGATATTGTGATTTTTTTCTAGATTTGGCATGTAGCTTTTAATATAAAATAGCATGTATCAATGTTTGCTAAACTGAGTTTCAGAGGAGTGTGCTTGGTTCTATATGTGTATGTCTTGCATTTATAATCAATGCAATTTGTCATTGGAATTCTGAAAAGCTAGTTTCTGTTTGTTTTTTGTCCTGGTGAATTTGTAATTGGTCTAATTCAGACGTTCCAAAGGAGGTAACTTTTATTGGTCTTTTTTGAAACACCCTCCTCTTCCTTGAATTTGGTTAATTAATGAGTTGGTTCTTTTTTTCATTTTAGCATAACTTAAGTTTGGAAATCAGGTTCTTTTTCACCTTCATATTCTCTTCCTTCTTGTTAAACTTATTCAAATGTTTATAAATCTCAGTAACTTCTTTCAGTCATGCGTAGAGTGAATGTGTAAATGTAATTTTATGCCCATTACCGTATTTTCCGGCGTATAAGACGACCGGGCGTATAAGACGACCCCCGATTTTTGGTTGACTTTTTTCAAAGTCATCTTATACACCAGAAAATACGGGTATTCAAAATTAAGCTGCAAGGATTTGTAAACTAAGATGCTTCTCCTTCCTTCGCGCTCGCATCAGCCGACCGTACAACCTTCCTCCTCCGGCCCCAGGGCGGCTCTCTCGGTCTCTCTCCCCCACACACGGAAGACGACCCGGCCTCCTGCGGAGCATGATGGGCCGGCAGAGCGGCCGCCATCTTGTTCTGTTCGGGAAGGGGAGGAGCGTCTCCCGGCGACGCCGCCGGTGTGGTGGGGAAGTGGCTCCGTTTTGGTTTCGCTCCTGCTTGTTAACCAGCCCCTCGAAGCGCTCAAGCTTCACTCCTGATGTACCCGTATTTTCCGGCGTATAAGATGACCGGGCGTATAAGACGACCCCCGATTTTCGGTTGACTTTTTTTCCTTTCAAAAGTCGTCTTATACGCCGGAAAATACGGTATATATCAATAAGGGTATGGCTATTGTTATTTTTTTCTGTTCTAGCCAGAAGCATCTTTCATGTTCTTTCTAGCCAAGTATTAATACTATGTTTTGTAGTTCAAATATATATATCTACAGTTGCAAGTATATGATAAATTTCTAATAATGAAAATGGATTACTGCTATCCTTAGATGATTGAATCATTTTTTGGATTCTTCTTGATTTATAGATACATTTTTCAGTTATGCTTCTCTAGCAATACTCCAGTCTTGGCCTCCATAGGCTTGTTTCCAGTAATCTGTGCTCTAAGACTTTCATGCAGTTATACCCATGCTTGCCTAGGAGTTATAGTGCCCTTCATATTCAGATCATCATTTATCTAGTCAGTTACTGTGGTCATACTACTTCTTGATCCAATTAAGATTAACTGTCACCTGAGACCTCTGCACGATTTAGCTGTTAGGCAAGTTCAGTTCTGTCAGTTGCCTGACAGATCTGTTATTTCCAGAGGACACTTGAGGATTTTCCTAAACATCTGATAAGCAGTTTTTCTGTGGACATGGTAAGCCTTTGGCAACAGAAACTGATTCAAACCCCTGACAGAATTGACTCCATATGGCTTCTTTGATTCTGGGTGTCCTTCACTTAATGCCATCCCAGGATACTGAAAGCTACCAGGTAGAACCACTGAACAAAATATTTCAGAGTTCCTGCAACATAGGGGAACTTCCAGAGGTCTGGAAAACAGCTGATGTGGTTCCAGTTTTCAAGAAGGGAGAAAAAGTGGGACCAGGAAACTAGATCCAATTAGTCTGAAATCAATACCTGGAAAAATCCTGGAAAAGACAATCAAGCAGCGGATTTGTGAGCGCTTAGAGATGAACAATAAGATCACTAGAACCCAGCATAAGTTTGTTAAAAACAGATCATTCCAGACAAATTAATTCAAGGTCCTTATTTAACAAAGCACCTCAGGGCATGACAAGAAGTACTGGGTAGAAATTCCTTAAAGGGAGATCCAATCTAGAACTAAGGAGAAATTTCCTCACAGCAAGAACTATTTGCTTTCTGGAGTTGTGTGTGCCATTGCTGGAGATTTTCAAGAAAAGAGTAGACAACTATTTGCTTAGAATGGAATAAAGTCTTCTGGTTTGGTCAGGCAGTTGAACTAGAATTTCTCCAAGGTTCCTTCCAGCCCTGTGATTCTATAAGTAGATACCAACCTACTGTGTAGATTTAGTAGAAGGGAAGAGTTTATTCTAGGAGACACTGCTTGTAATAGTGCATGCCTGTGATTTGGAGTGTGTGGGGAGTGGCTTTTGCATCATGGCACCTAACAGTATGATACAGCCTATTTCTAAAAAAGTAGGCCGGCTTTCTGGAAGGTTTTAAAGACTGGGTTTTGCAGAGGAGTCTTTGGGACATGATTCTGCTGGTCTATTTTTGTTAGGCACAATAGTTATATTTTAATATTTTATTCTCTGGATATTTTTGCTGTAAGTTGCCACAAGTTATGAAGATTTGCAGCATTCATATCTGATAGATAAATGAATGACAGACTATATTGGAACTAACATTGCAGACACTTCTGATTGATAAAAGGAAAGACTGGTATTGGAACCAGCAGCAGTACCAAACCTGCAGTGGGGCGATGGCAGTTTATGAACCTCTTTTTGCTTTTTAGAATCTGTTTCAGGCTTAGTTTATTTCCATTCCCATTACAGGGAAATCATCATGAGGCTGCTGGGAACTGGTCGTGCATTCAGAATCCCATGATGGACATTCAAGGAGAATGCCAGTCAGGGAAGGTAGTTTGTTGCCTCAATTGGGGTACTTTGGAAATAGTGCTGTTGCAAAATGGGTGAAACCGATCTTTAGCTAAGGCTTGTCATGTAAACTAACTTTACAGATGCAACAGTACTTTCCATGCTGAACCTTATGCATCGCTATTTCAAAACTGTTGTTTTTCTAACATATATGTTTTATCATGTCATTCTACTTTGCTCAACCTATTCTCTTGATCATATTTGAAAGACAGAACTTCTATTGATGCCAGGAATTCAAATTAAATTCAGTGACAGATTGCATTGTAACTTTTGCTTAAATAGCTGGATTGTACTTGCCATCATAATTGTTTACACTGTCAAAGATAGTTGATTTGGCAACAGTTCTGTACTGTTTTCAGTTATTGTAGTTATGAGCTTATCTTCTGCTCTCAGTCCAGATACTGATATTGGATCTATTAGTCTGAAATTACTTGGGTTCTTTTTCTGGTGACGTTAAAGACATTTATTGTCCTCAAATCAGTGGGCGTATCACTCATTCACAAATTCTTAGCGTTCACATACAGTAACATCTTTTTTTTTAATGAATCAGAATCAGAATAGACGGAAGGGACCTTGGAGGACTGCGCCATGCTTGCCAGGCTACTGCAATCCTTAGGCTGAAGCCATGGTGTGTGTGTACAGCAAGTAGTGCGGCCAAAAGGCTGGAGAGCATCAATTAACAAGTGCACGGCAACCTGGAGCCGGCAGCCACGTGGGACTCGGGGAACTCCCCATGCAGGCACACTCTGGCATTACTATGGTATGCCCTCAAGAACGGCGGCAGGCTCTGGTGAACACTGGCTGCAGGGAAAGAATCCTGGGAGAAGCACATTCCTGGAAGGAACTGGGGAGAAAAGGAAAGGAGGCAGGAAGCCCAAGTGTGCAGTTTCTCCTCCGGGGGCAGCTGTAAACGCTGCCCTGTGCCACGAGTTTAGTGGCTGGAGCTGAGAGACAAGGAGCACAGTGCTGCTCCTCAGATGACATCCTCTTTCTCTCCTCAGTTGGAATGGACCATTCAGACTATCAGGCACAGGGGCGGATGGGGGGAAGATGCTGCCATCGCCTACCTGGCTGCTTGTGCTGCTTCCCTAAAACTGCAATGCCACTAACTAATTTTGCATTTTTAAATGAATAATTTTCACATTCTCAAAAGTCAGGACCTCTTTAGTCTTGTCAAAGTGTTCCACACTGTAAACAGATATAAAAAAAGCTTTAGATCTAATATCCAGCTAAAGGATCTGAAATTGTTTCTAGATGACAAATGAAACACATAGGCAAAAAGTTGGGTTAGAAAATGATTTTTAAGGGATCCAAATTTCAAACTGTTTTAAGTCTTTAAATATCCTTAAGCTAAACTAATTTAATGGAAGTATAGCATCAGTAGTCCGGCTGTACCATTTTCACCAGTTGCTTTCTATAGAGCATGTTAGTATAATTTAGCCTGAGGTAATTAGCAAATCAATGTTCAAAAATTATTTTATCATAATACTCCTTGCAACGTATATCACTTGTACCTCCAAGTATCCTCAAAGATACCATATCTAATCCCCAAATCAAGCAATACTACCAACAATACTTTTATTCTATGAGAATTAAATTTTAGCTTGTTTTGACCATCTAGTCTTTTTACAGCTGTGAGACAGTGATTTAGTTCTATCATTAATGAATGAACCCAGCCCAGTATAAGTACTATAAATTCCCATGATTTATGGTTCTGAGAAGTGTTATGCTAAGTTCATTCATGGTGCATTCTGCATAGCACTGAAGTGTGAACCAAATGACTAGCAACAATTGGCAGCCAGACTACATTGAAGAATTGGCAGTTAATAACAGTTGGCAGTCAGACATCTTTCTAGAACTCTTGGCTCTCTAAATACATAAGAACAAATAAACAAAATGGCTCCCAATCCTGAACCACGTTGCATCAGGAAGACTTAGTGAAGGAGTACAACAAAATTACAACTTGCTCAACAGCTGTCTAACAACTTTGACATCAACACACAGTGGAAAGCCAAATGGGCTCTGAACACCCAGATACAGGCAATTACATAGATGACCCTACACAAAAAGTGCCAGGTTTTGACCTTCCTCACCAGCATTGCTCATCTCTGAATAGGATCTGTACCCAACATGGTGTCTGCTAGGACTCATTGTTTAAGTGAGGTCGTCTCTACCCCTCAGTGTGACTGGTGCTCCTCAACAAAATATCCATCACATTGTGTCTGAATGTCCATCAAGAGCTTTAACATTTGAACTACTATAAGTCCATGTATTTGCCATACATTAAATAAATAAGGTTCTGAATGAAGCTGTGAGGTCCAAGAGAATTGGCAGAGTTATATTTCTCATCAAGTACAAGTCTTTCACTAGGGCAATCAAAGCACTTTTTATCTCCAAGCTGCTTTTATGGATTAAAAACCTACTGTTTCAGAATTAAAACTAAGGAACAGATCCTCAAAATTTTGCCCCTTCGCACAGAAAATGTTCTAATTTTTACTGCAGTACAACAATCACCATGTGACTTCTGGCATAAGCACCATTTTATAGTTCGATTATAAAATTCGCTATTTTGAAATTCAAGTTCTCAGCAGCTATAACTAGCATGGCCAATAGTGAACAATAAAGGATCCTAGAGTCAAAGACATGTTGGATTCTTATTTTGTAGCTATGAATACACAGAAGACTGCCTGGATTACTGTTAAAGTCATGCTTTGCTACTTATTCCAATGGTAGCATTTCTTTGCACATGCATATCCTGACATGACAAAAACCTTCAAGTTGGCTACTAATAGTTCTGAAACTGGCATTGTTGTGAATAAAAAGAATCTCACCAAACAAACTGCAGTCACACCCCACATTTTTTTAAACTGTAAACGGCAGTGATCCATAGAAAATACTGTTGCACAAAATAGTTTATGCTGCCAATTAAAGATTAAAATTTAGATTGATTTAGTTGCCCTGTGCTGGATCAGATTCTTTAGATGTGCCTATATCTGAAACTGTGTTGAGTACAAAAATGTTTTTATAATATTTTCAACATCTGATTATTTTTGCCATGGCAGCCTTGCAGCTACATAGAATTCATTGTAAAATGAATTGCATCATGTCTGTGTAAACATTACAATGGTCTAAATCAGTATTGGTGAACCTTTTCGGCATCAAGTGCCGAAATGGGAACATGTGTGTGCGTGCATGCTGGAAACCGGAAGAGCAGTTGCCCAGTGCGTGTCAGAAACCGGAAGACCAGCCTCCCGGTGCACGCATGCACACTGGGTGACTGCTCTTCTGGTTTCTGGAGCTCCCGTATGTGTGTGAAGACTAGCTGGCCAGCGCACCAGAACCCAGAAGAGCAACAGGTGACGGCTCATGTGCCCAGAGATGGCGCTGTGTGCCACTTCCGGCACGCATGGCATAGGTTTGGCATCACGGGTCTACATATAATAAAAGTGCTTGAGCTTTTTTTAAAGATGAATATGAGAAATATTTTAAAATAATTGTCATTTTTTTACTTCATTTCAAAAGCACCTTAATCTGAAGTATTTCAGTGTTCTGAGCATCTGTTTTATACATCTTTTCCTAGTGAATATATCAATGCTTTAATTAGAATTATGCTATTAAACAAACGGGGACCTGCATATATTTTACTCGTAGTTCAATCTGATGACCTCATTTAGCAAGATCCAATAGTTATTAATATAATTAACAATGATGAATTGAGGAAAAAGTTTTTAAGAAATTTGCAAATATTATACTAACTTATCCAGGCAAAAAAGTTTTAATTCTCAGATTCAAATGCAAATACACCACTGAGTATTAGCATTCAATCAATATATTATTAAGATTAGTACACAAAATCTTGTAATGTTCATCTTTTTATTGAATATTCAGGTAAATATTTCACATTAATACAGGCTACATAAAGTAGAGCCACTATACGACATGAAATTTACTCAACATTTTTCCTTTTAAGTATGTAAACAATTATACATGTATTTACCACCCTAAAAGGTTGAAATCATGTAATCACCTAGTTCTCTGTTGCATACAAGTAGCATTCAGTAGTGTTTAGCCAAAAGCACTAGCTTTATCCGATTTGAATTCAAATGGCTAAACTAACTGGAGAACAGAATCAGCTGAATAGGTAACTCATTTTGTTCTTATAACAATGGGCTAACACGTTTCCCTTGTAATAGCCCACAGTGGAAAAAATAGTTTAGTTAGGCACATTAAAAAAAATCCCAAGTTCTTCCAAGGTCAGACTTCTCCAAACAAAGTTTTTTAAAAAGTAAAAGGAAAGGAAATGTAGGCCCTCTTAGATTAGTTGACATATTTGAGGTGCATGTTTCCAATGTGAGGTGCCCAGGTACCAGGCCAAATCTAAAATGGGAAAAACAACATAAAACAGGGTATTAATTTCATGGAATACTTGAAACAACACTGCAAAGAACTAAAGAAAATTACATTTAGAAGATCCCAACCCTAAGTACCCAGTTTAACTAAACTTGATTCCAATTCAAAACTCCAAGGATATATGAATACAGTGTAATTAAGATTTCAATAAGACTTTTGAAAAAGTAGAGCACAGCCTATTTCTTGGCAAGATAGAACTATGTGGGACACACCATACCACACCAACAGATAGTTTTGCAGTTGGCTAATCCAACTGCCCTCAACATGTGGTTCTCAAAGAAAAAACATCTAAGTGCAGGGAAGCATGCAGTAGGGATTCTCAAGGTTCTGTTTGGGTCCAGTACTCTTTCAACATTTTCATAAATGCTGTAAAGATCAGGGATGTCAAACTCACAGTGTCACGGCGTTGTCATGTGACATATCGGGACTTTTTTCTCCTTCGCTAAACCGGGCGGGGGCAAGGCCAGCACATGATGCATCCGGGCTGTGAGTTTGACACCCCTGATCTAGATGAAATAACAGAATGGGAACTCTTGAAGTTGCATATGAAACAAAGCTTGGGGAACTGCTAACACTTCAGAAGATCAACTCAAGATTCAGAAGGATCTTGACAGACTTGAATATTGGGCCCTATCCAACAAGATGCAACTCAGTGGCAAGGTAAATACGGTCTTGCACTTAGGCAGGGAAAACCAAATGCACAGGTACTGGATAAGATACCACCTGGCTTAAGAATAGAATCTGAGAGGGATCTGTGTGTCCTGATGCAGTATTGCTTAAGTATGAGTCAGTTTGCTGCAGCTGTCAAAAAAACTAATGCAGTTTTAGGCTGCATCAACAGAGGGATAACATCAAGATCACAGAAAGTGATAGTAGCACTCTATCACACTGGTGGAGCCATATGTGGGAACTGCATCCAGATCTGTCAGCACAATACAAGAAAGGTACTGAGGCAAAAAATGAAAAAATGCACATAGAGAAGAGCAGAAAATATGATAAAGGGTCTGGAAGATAAATCCTATGAGAAATAGTTAAAGGAACTAGGTATTTTTAGCTTAATGAACACAAGGCTTAGGGGAGACATGATAAAGACCTTCCAATACTTGGAACAGCTGCAACAGGAAAGAGGGTTGATTTATTTTCCACAGCACTTGAGAGTAGGACAAGAAGCAATGGATGAAAGTTTGTCAGGGGAGAACCAATTTGGAAATTTGAAGCAATTTCCTTACAGCAAGACCTATTAAGCAATGGAAAAGCTTGCCTCCCAAAGTTTTGAGTGCTCACTTGCTGAAGGCTTTCAAAGAGTTTGAGAACTCCCACCTTGAGCAGGAGGTTGGACTAGAAGACTTCCAACCCCTATGATACTATGAAAAGTGACCAGATTTTAGAGACCTAATCATCATAAAGTAATATTTCATTTTTAAGTAGTTTCTACCAGCTGTTACCCTTTAATATGACTTCATTTTAAGAGAACGTGGCTTTCAGTACATTTATCCAGAAATATAATTTAAATAATCACATTGGAAGGATCTAAGCTGTGTGAGTGTGTGTGTGGTGCACACCCCCACACCCACCTACACCTTTGAGTCAGGTTTGAGTCTTAGTGATTACCCAGACCAAGTTTTCAGAACTGGTTTGGCGATGCCTCCTTCCTAGGTTTGAGAGAGAGGCGCTGATGCAAGGTCACCAAGCTGGCATTGCGTATAAAGTCTCTCAGTTTCTCATATCATAGGCTCACATTTAATTTGTACTAATTTGCATGAGCTTGGAAAACAGAAATAATCTCTGCTCTCATGTTCAATTTTATTATTTCAGACAAAACTCTGAACTTAAAAGATGATTACTGCACCTGCTGAGCATCAGTACATTCTGCTGAATTTTGAACAACCTTTATCATGGGATTCCATGCTGGATCTGGAGTATGGAGTCCATTGAAAAGAGGACCACCTGGTCCATCAGCAAGCTGAGGATGAGAGGGTATTATAGTGCCTCCATACATGGAAATTGGTAGGCCCTGGAATAGGAAAGAAGTATTAATTTACATCTAACAGGACAGAACCTGGCCTACAATTATTTATAATAAGTAAGTAAAGATACAAATATATAAGCTTATTCCAAAGCATTTTACAACAGAATGAGACAATCAAAGAAGTTTATAACATCCTAAAAGGTTAGGAAACACACAAAAAGGCATAAGAGTATTCCCCAGATTTTCATACGATTTAAAGATACATTTAAAATCTGTTTTAGATGGAGATGCATTTTCCATATAGGGCCAATTTATTTTCATTTATGTGAAACTAATATAACTCAATAAAGGCCTGTTCATTTGGCTGATCCCCAAATTCTTTCCTCTAAACTAAGATTCCAAAGCTTCTTTTGTAACTTAAATTTTATTTCTAATAATAAAAGGATTCTGGAGAATTGCAGCACTTTTGGGGACAGGACAGCAATGATCTTTCCCTGTCAATGCATTCTTAAATACACACCTATTTTCCTGAGCATCCTTGCCCACTTTGGATTTGAATATTGCCTTTTCTTAGAATTAACTCATAACATCTGGTTGCCCTTTTTAAACTAAATAATACTGTATTATCTCCGTAAATGTAATGATTGGAGAAAAAGTTTAAAATTTATTTAGGTAACTGTCTGAGATAGAAAATTTCAATGAAATTACTCTCACAAAAAGTATGGAAATGAAATGAAACTTATTAACTCTACTGTAGACATTTTGTAGAAAATGCAGCATGTGAGAAAATATAATTAAAAATACATTGAAAAATACACTAAAATGTACTTTAGAGAAATCCACAAAACTGTTTGGCATAGGCTGCTGGAAAATATTTGAGGGAGCCACTATTCCAGAATCATCTCTCTCCATTGGTTGATGTTGGGAAAAAGTGCCTGGATCAGAGAGTTGCTGATGCACTGCGTGATTTCCCATTACAGGCTGGGACCAACTGGATAGGCCTTCTAAAAAGACAAAAAAAAAGCACATTAAAAATTGGACAAAAGCCTGGAAATCCCTTTGTAATTTCCTCTGTAATCTTATGAAAATAGAAATGTCACTTTTTCCAGTCTTTGCTCAGAGAATTTCATGCTAGCAGCTAAAAATAGCTTGATTGCAATGCAGTAATCTTTTCTGCCAAGGAGCACATATGCTACTTAAAAGACAGTAATTTGTCTCTTTCGTGAAAATGTTTGCAGCAGTAGTTAAAAAAGAAAAACTCCAGCTATCAATAGACAGATCTTTCTTCGTCTTACTTTATTGCACCTCAAAGAAACAAAGTCTTCCTTTCTTTTCCTGTTATCTAAAAATCCAAAATGTGGTTTTCCTTCCATCTCCCAAGGTCTTTTTCCTTGTGTCATCTTCTGTTGTGTCCTAACTTCTTAAACAAGCCGACTTTTTTACACTTCATCTGCCTCAGCAACTCTTTTTCTGAAGAACACTCCTCTATTCTCTTATGGGATATCTTTACCATCTTTTTATACTTGGAAAAAATGGTGCAAGTGAATATGATCAAGCCCTGCAAGATGCTTAACTGTATCTTACAGTTACAGAAAAAGCTAAAAATCCACAAACTATTTTTGGTTCTCTATGTACAAGTAGTCTTCAACTTCAACACTTTATTCAGTGACCATTCAAATATTATAATGGCACTGAAAAAAGGGACATGTTCATTTTTCACACTTACAATTGTGACATCCCCTGGTTATGTGATCAAAATTCAGATGCTTGGCAACTGACTCATATTTAAGATGGTTGCTGTAATCACCTTCGACAACATTCTTTTTTAAATATTTTTTTCTGATTTTATTCTTTTATTAGTTTATAGTATAAAATACAAAGATACAAAAACAAGTAATAGGAAAAATAGGGGAGGGAAAAAGGAAGGGAAGAGTCTAGAAAAGAAGGGAAAAAGTAAGAAAAGGTATTGACTTCTGACTCCCTTTGGTGCAGTAAAATAAGATAGTTACATCAAACCTCGACGTTTTACTTTTACATAATAGTATAAACTAGCCACATCTATATCAACAAATCTATCTAACTGGTAAAACCTAAAATCAAAATTTCATTTTTTTTCCACCTCAAACACAAAATCCAGAAGCGGTTTCCAAATAGAACCAAAAGTAGTTATGTTTTTTTCTTTTATTAAAGCAGACTATTTATGCCCTCTCTGCTAACTCCACTGACTTTTGCAGCCATTTGTCCATTGTGGGGATCAAAGTGTCCTTCCATTTTTGTGCCTTTGGAAACATTCTGACAAGCAAAGTCAGTGGGAAAACCCAATTCACTTACTAACAACTGCAGTGATTCACTTAACAACTGTGACCAGAAAGGTCAAAAAATGGGGCAAAACTCATTTAAGAAATGTCTTACTTATCTACAGAAATTTTGGGTTCAATTTTGATTGTACGTTGAGGACAGTGGAATTCAAAAACTTTTACTACCGGTTCTGTGGGCGTGGCTTGGCGGGCGTGGCCATGTGACTGGGTGGACGTAGCTTTTTTTGCAGCCCCCACCCGTATTTGGGAGCTTCTTAGCCACAGAGGAGCCTTGGGGGTGGGGGGTGGGGTGTTTTTGCTCCCCTAAGGCTCCTTTGGAGCTCTGGAAGAAAAGGAACAGAGCATGGGAGGGGCATGTAGCATCCCTCCAAGCTCCGTTTTGGGAGCTTCCTAGCCTCAGAAGAGCCTCTGGAGATGGCATTTTTGCTCCCCTAAGGCTCCTCTGGGGCTCTGGAAGGCAAAAAATGGAGGGGGGGGGGCTGAGCTCCTCCCTTCATTTTTTGCCTTCCCGGGCCTCAGGCAAGGGGAATTCCGGCACAGCTGAACTTATCTACAGCTGATTGTTGGGAGGGGAAAAAAAAAAGAAATACCTTAGGTGAATGTCAGGCAGGCTGGTGGGGTGAACGAGCATTGGGCGGGAGGGTGACCGGATCGGGGGCATGGCCAGCCAGAATTTACTACCAGTTCGGCGACCCATGCCAAATTCTTGCTACCGGTTCGCCCGATCCAGTGCGAACCAGCAGAATACCACCACTGGTTGAGGACTACTTGTATTAGTCTCCAAGAATTAGCTTTCCCTTCTTCTTAAATATGATCTCACCTGAAACATTGTTAACGCCAAATGACCAGATGCCACTGTGTCCTACAGGAGCTGTGAAGTTGCTTCCCAGGGGTGTAGGGGTTACAGAACCTCCTTGCCTAATTCTAGCAAGTCGTTCTGTTCCAATAGGTGGTGGCACCTTCCGATCTTGATTTGTGCTCCCTGATTTTGGCTGTCCCAGATTAGAAGGTGCAGATACAGCTGAAAGAGGAGAAGATGATCCCGAGGAAACTGATGGAATAGGTGATTCACCTGATGGAAAAATAGTTCTCTTGCTTTATTAAATATGAAGGCTTATCTAAAAATAGTTAATTTTCTCCTTATGGGAAAGATATGTATTTTTCAACTGTTGCTAGTACTGAAGCATTTTGAAAGAAATGAAAAAAATCCTTTTATTTCTAATTTAGCAAACATAAGGATAAGCTGTTTAATGAATGGAACAAGTCTCCACAATGCAATTCATAGCTTTTATCAGGCAATAAAGTTGTAAGAATTATTTCAGGGGTGGGTAGCTTTTATGCTGGAGCCTATGTTTTGATTTAATTTCAATGCCAGGAGCAGATGGGGCTGGAGGCCAAGCTAGCAGAGACGCCCCACCTCTTCTCATCATTCACACCAATTCTTCATGACTGTGTTGGTGATATCAGGTTTTAACTTTCCTTTTCTTGTAATTGGTCAGTGAATAACTGAGCAAAAACAGAAGAATAAAGAAGAGATGATTGAAGCCAGAGATTGCTTCAGACTCACTAGTTATTATATCTCTGATTATACATTCTTCAGTGACAAGATATTTGAGATTCAGTTCATAGGTTCAAGGTATAACTTTAAGATTAAGTTTGCTCCAGTAGTAACTTACAAATCTGAAGGAAAAATCCATAGAATTGCCCATTACTTTTAGTTTTTAAAGTTTTAATTATCTTGCAAAAAAGGATAATTTAAGTAAGCATATCCTTTATTTTTTTAAAGACAATATTTGAATAAAGGACTTTCTTTGCTTTATTTAGCCCTTCAGTCTCAAGCAAAGTTCAGATTTAAGGATAACAGTTTAATTCTATTTAGAAATCTCCTCTCTTTTAGCTGCCAGTTTCCTTCATCAATCAAACAAAATCACACAATAAGCAAAAATGCTATAGGAACAGAATTAGACAAACCATCAAAGCTCCTACATGAATTTGTAGCACTTGTCCAAGGATGGGGAGAAAAATGTTGCCTGTTAAAACTGGGAGTCCCAACAGGTCCTTGAAGATAAACCCGTGCTCCTTGAATGTTTGCAGAAAAACCTGCCATAGGTGTTGAAGAAGAGTTTGAGGAACTGCTGGATGGATCTAGAGAAGGAAAATCTAAAATTAGTTCAAGTATATTTGAGAAAATAAATCCAGAGATCAAGAATACATTATCTGTTGTATAACTTATATGAAGTTCAGGAAAAAAAAATAATGAGAGAACACAATACAAATCTTGGAACAGTGAGTTGGGGGGTTTACAAATTTAATCTCTCTCATTAAAATTTAATTACTTAAAGAGCTTTTAGAAAGGTATTTATGAAGCATCTTTCTCTGAATTGTTTACCAAAATACTATATCCCTCATAGTTACATTTAAAATAGAAAAAGAAATATATGTATATAATACAAAACTGTACATAGCAAGCTAGGATACAAAAAATAAACTGGTATTATCAAGTTTGTAGTCAAAATTTTAAATAACCGTTGATCTTGAGAAGACACAGATGCATGTAACCTGCAATTTTAATTTTTCTTCATAGTGTGACAGCTATATTAATCAGATCTAACTGCAAATATTTTGATGCATACATTGACATTTTTCAGTCTACATATTAATAAGCTAATAGAAATAATAATATTACAGAGTTCATATGAAGAAAGATAAGCTCAAAATTACATTTCTAGCTATGGTACAGCAGACATTATTTCAGAAGTTGGGAGCTGTAACTCAACTTCCAATCTCACAAAGGACCACCAAAAGTAATCTAAGTGAGCTCTGACATAATTGCAAGGAATGTGTCTATATTGTTTGGCCTTTTGAAAAGGGGGATTAAAAAGTACACCTTTCTTGTCATTGATTAGTCTAAATATAATCAATATGTAACTAAGATATTTTGCTTTCATATTAAACCCGAAACAAACTCTAAATGGCTAATTTTCAGCACAGTTTGGTGTTCATTCTTTTTATTAATGAGCACAAGGTGAATGTTAGAAAGATTTGGAATTAATTCTGCAATTCTATTTTATATGAATTACATCAAGCTTAGTTGGGGAATGTTATGTATATAAGCATGTTATGTACATAAGCCTTCTATACCTTGAGTCATATATGGATATTTTCATCTCATTATGTGAGCATTTATAGAAGTACTGACTGTGATTCAAGAAGGAAGACTGTGTATGATACACACACTATAAAAACATACACACGGAACGACATAATTAATAAAGGCCTATTAGATTTTAGGAACAATAATTACCTGTTTCCTCTCACATGCTACTGGGAATGAAACACTGAGAACTTTCTACAAAGAGGACCTCAGTTTTGATATGATGAAAGCATTAATTCCTGTTTTATGCTGCTTGTCCTTTCTCAAAATTTAGTTTGTGCTACTAAAATAACATGAGCTTACATAAAGCTTTGTGGCTGCACATACATTAAGGAATGTTTTAAGAGTCTGGCAGGACCCTGAGATATACCAATTATTTCAGTTCCAATATTGATATGGTGGGTTAAAGATAACAAATTGACCAACTTAGCAAGGATTGTGAGAATGCATAAACTGGTTGAAGAACCAGAGTTATTGAAAATTAACGTGATTATTTTTCATGAACTCTGAGGATCATACATCAGAGGATAGCAGGCTTATATAAGGGAATATATAATAAGATCAAGAACAAATGTCTTTATGAAAGGAAACAGTAGTGCTTGTATGGACAGCTATATAATAGTGATAAATGAAAAAAGGTAGAATATTCCATACAGCTGTCTGGCAGATGTATTGTGGTGATACACCTTTGGCAAAGACAGCATGTACAGTAGCTGCTCTCGAATGGCCCTTAAACATAGAAAAAAGGAACTAATCCATCAGAAGGTAACCTACTAATTTGTGTCCATAACCAAAGGAAAATAATAGGTAGAAATTAGTTTTCTAATGTAGAACAAAAACATGATAAAAATGCTATGACATGCAAAAAGATTTGATCTGATTAAAAGAATATGATAAACATTTAAGTGGTGAAACTTTTGCTGTACGTCATCTATATATACAATATGGGAAGGATAATTTCTTGGGTGATATTCAAGAGGAATCTAATTTTTGGAAAGAAATATCTGTTCTGAGTCTTCATGATAGTTTGAAAAAGTGAATCATGCACAGAATTCATTGATTTTAACAAATAAAATTGATTACTAGCACTAAAAACATTTCATACCAAACAAACAACATTCATCACAGGCTGAAATGATGTGGCAGTCTGCAGAATAAATAAACTGAAAATGCCAGAATGTGATTCATTTCAGAAATAAGGAATATAACTTTTATGGTCCAGATCCATTTTTAAGGATTATTGTACTTTTTCCTCACACCAATGATTGGTTATTCTTCCTTTCTGAAAATCTATTTTGCATTCAGTGGTTTTCTTGACATTTCATCAAAATTTCTGAGAGCTTCCTGCAACTCCTAATCTTATCCAGGGTAATTCTAACTGTGTTTATTAGAATACGTAATATGACTGTTTAAAGCATGATATAGTCTGGTGACATATTTTCCACTAACAAATCTTATTAATTTAAGCTCATGAAGGCCTTTCCATAAATTTGTCAGTTAGAAAATGTGCTACCTGATTATTCCTTATTTGTCACCATAGACTAATATAGTTCTCCTATGAAGTAGTTAGAAAACTAATTTTATTTTCTTGATCATGTGGTAAAATATGTAAGTTTCTTCAAGATTTAAAATATCCAATTCCCATTTTAAAGCACACCTGCACATTCATTAAAAATGTACTGAACCATACCTTCAGTGATATCACTACCACCCTAT
Source organism: Bungarus multicinctus (assembly GCA_023653725.1). Lineage (NCBI taxonomy): Eukaryota > Metazoa > Chordata > Lepidosauria > Squamata > Elapidae > Bungarus > Bungarus multicinctus. The sequence goes on from CM042846.1 coordinate 3,170,705, forward strand.
AATCACTGAAGGGTAAATAACACAACAGACATTCGGGCTTACTGTGAAATTCTAATTTCTGAGACAACAAAGGGCATTTCACATTTTGGGCATCTTCTACTGGAAAGAGTAGGCGTGATCCACAACTGCCTCTTCAGTGGAAGAAACTATCCTGCCTTCCATAATCAGACTGGAAAAGCAGGACAGTCCTTAAACTCCACTGCCAAATCTTCTAAAAACATCACTATGCAGGGAGTTTGAAGATAGCTGGCTAAAGATTTAAAAACAGTAGACAGTTTCATAGGTGAAAAAAAATTCAGGACAACTCCCAAATATCCTATATGTAGATGTACAACTACATCTACAGTGGCAGACACTTTCTTTCCCCATGGTTCTTGAAGCTGATTTTGGAAGAATAGAGGACTTCCAGCTGACGGAAGCTCTTTGAGAAAATTACCAAACTGGAAGGAGAAGAATTAAAGAGAGAGGGGAAAAATTCTCTCTTCTTCAAAAATACAGGAAATTGGACTCTCAAAGTGGGAAGACATGGTATTGAGAAGGCATTTTAAAATGCTGGAATTATGGATTTAAAAAATTAACACTGCTTTTATACTTGAATTACAATTCAAAGTAATTAAAATCAGATATACCAACAACAATATTGTTACGCAGCGAGCGACAACTGCTAATGAGGAAAATATACAAGCCTGGGAACATTTATTTGAAGGACTATGAAAATATTTACTGGATTACTTTTATCTACCTTAAGCCACTGGAGATTTAAATAGGAGAACAAGGAAGATATTCAATTAAAATGACTCCTGGATGTTACCTATGACTGAACTTATAAAAGTGACTTAAGGAGGCTTGGATAACTTTCTGGACTATTTAAATGGAACTGACTGTATCTACAGGACATAAGAACTGTGACTAGTGTGCATTCTGAAGAGTAATCTCAGCTTTGAATAAAGGGTTCTTGGGCTATTGGCCAAAAGTGGGATTCATTAAAACAAGATAAGATGCAACACAAGGAGGAAATGAGTGGAACTTTAAACACAATGGAGCTGATGTTTCAAAGCATAAAGGATATTATACAGAAAGAACATAAGGCAACTGGGGAATTAATAGATGGCATAGACCAAAAACTGGAAAATATTATACAAGAGATAATGAATAAAAACCAAGATGCTCAGAAAAAGGAGGAGCCAGCAGAAGGAATGAAGGGAAAAGCAGAACCGGGAAACCAGTGAAAAGGGGATAACAAGGAGGAGATACCAATAACATTAACAATGATTGATGAATCTTAGGGTGGGGGGGAGACACTTCAAGAGATCTAAAAAAGAGAATTGGAGAAGCAGGAAGATGCTTTAGGAACGGAGATAAGGGTTAGAGCAAATAGTCACAGTTAGAGAATGGAAGAAGGTAGGGAAGGGAGAAATATTTAAATTGAACAGTCAGGATATAGACACAGATATAGTAGAGACAAAGATCCAAGAGAAAAATATGGGAGGCAAATCAAAAAAAGAATAAGATTTAAAATATTGATGCAGACAAGAAATGGATATAAAAAAAAAATATTTTTTTTTGTAAGAACATATTTTAACATAAACCCTTGTATTAACATTGGAATTATATAGACTGGATGAAAGCAAAGAATATGAATAGAATTATTTTGTATGTATTGTGATAGGTACTAGAATAATATATTGAAATATTGAACAATGAAATAATAATGGTGAAATAATGAAGGACAATATTTTAATATAGATAGTTGTGAAGAGTGCAATATAGGACATATGAATAATAATTAAGTATTAAAAATGGGAAAATTAGAGATTGAACGATTGTACTATATAATGAAATAATGAATATATTTTAATATAAACAGGTATATTAATAGCAGAATCATACAGACTGGGTGAATGTATACAATATGAATAGAATCATTCTGTATGTTTAAATAATAGTGTGATTGATATCAGAATTGAATAGGGCAACACTGAATAATGAAATAATGATGAATTAAACTATTAAAGCAGCTGAGAGATGAAAACCAGAAGGGAAACGTCTTTTAATATAATGGTGAGATAAATAAAAAGTTAGAATAGAGACAGAAATAAGAGAAAAGGGAATAACAGTATACCCATTTTTATATAATAAGATAAATGAAATAATAAGAGGAAAGTTTAGAAATTGAATGGCGATAGTATCAGGTATGTTTAAACAGTATGAAATAATGAAATATTATAATCTACTATAAATGTGTATTATTATTAGAAATATATAAGCTGGATAAATGTAATAATTATCAGTAATATTATTTTTATTCGTACCAAAATTTTATGGCACCCAGGTGTCACCCTGTTCATGCACTGATGTGTATATGTAATATAAAATAAAAAACTTGACAAAAAAAAGAATAGCGGTGAGTCAAAATACCACCTGTGAAGCTCAAGACATATTTTGGAACCAAGAAAGCACTCCCTAAATATCTTAAAAAAGAAAATTACCTTGGAAGGCAACTACAGTTGCCATTTTCTTAAATGTAAAAGTAGTATTAACCACTGGTGGATATTTATCCATGACTTGATAAAGTCTTAACTAGGCACTGAATTGCCTAGAAAAAGCAGATGTGGAAATCTTAGTAGTCACTGACTTTCTTGAAAAAAATATAAACATTGCTTCAGATTTCCCAAACTCTGGTGCCCTATCTAGAGAAAATTCAATGTATATTACAGCTTATAATAACGACATTCCTGTAAGTATGATAATATTGAGCAAAAACACCCGAGAAGAGTGAAGTTCAACTCTGGCATGAAAGAATGATTAGGAAGTAGGACTGCTTTGTCCATGCCACCCTCCTCTACCAATTCAAACAATTTCTGGCTGGAAATACAGTTTTACTTTACTTAACTGAACAAGGTGCCAAGGAGTTCATGGGAGAATTCATGACAGTCAATGTTGAGAATATCTGTGTACTGGGGAAGCTTCAGAAAAAACACCCTATAAAAGGTCCATTTAAAATGTGGGTGAACTTACTCTTTATCCTCTCCTTAGAAATATTATTAACAAACATTAGAGGAAATAAAGAAATTATAGGGGTTACAATCAGAAAAGGAGAGTATAAAATACAAGCATTTGCCAATGATATAGTATTTTTTCTTGAGGAACCGGATGATACCGGGACTGCTTTAATAAGAGAAATTGAAGAATTCGGTAAAGTAGCGGGATTTAAAATAAATAAAAACAAAAAAATATATATTAACCAAAAATATGACAAACAAAAAAAGGAATTAGAGGAAAATTTGGGAATGCAGTTAATTAAAGAATAAAATATCTTGGTATTTGGCTAACATCAAGATGTTCCTCAATTAAAGAAAATAACTATAATAAATTAATGATGTAGATAAAAAAGGAATTGGAAACATAGGGGAAAATTCCAAATTTCATTAATGGGAAGAATTGTTGACAGTTAAAATGACTGTACTACCGAAAATACTATATCTATTCCAAAGTGTACTGGTAAAATTAGACTTTTTTTTTTTTTTACGGGGGTATGTGTGTGTGTGTTAAATAAAATAATAGCTAAATTCATTTGGGCTGGGAAAAAAATCTAGAATTAAAAATGAAATTGTTGCAGGATAAAAAAAAGACTTTGGACTTCCAGACTGGGAGACATACTATCAGGCGGCAGCTCTGGTATGGATAAGAGGGGAGGGTTCCCGCGGGCCATGTGAGCTGAGCAGCCTTGTGTTTCTGCGCAGCCTGCATTAATTGCTTTGGGGAGGTGCTGTGGGGGTAAGATTTCTCTGCGGCCCACCAAAATTTTCTTGCGGCCCACCGGTTGGCGACAGCTGGTATATATGGTTTGATAATAGAAAGAAATACTGTAACTAATTAAAGAATATGAAGCTATATGTGCTAAATGTAGAATTAACAGAAAACATATTATGTAACAAGTGGTATATATAAGCAAGGAGTAAGGAATAGATAATTAATAAAAAAATTAATATGTAATAACCATAATGTAATAGAAAATTAAGTATAGAAATATGGTAAAGAAATGTTAATGATGTCTTCAACGTTGTTGTAATTATTATTTTTTAATTGTTGGAAAAACTGGATGAAGTTTGTTAAAAAAAATAAAATGTGGGTGAAATACAAACAATTCTGTGCATTTGCTGTTTATACAATGGAGGCCCCTAAAGCTTCCTCCTGCAAAAGCAGCAAAATCATGTTTGTCAGATCTGAGGCTAAGCTCTTTTCTTCACATCACTTATCTATCATCTGCACCTCTATAACTGCCTGGTTTGATTCTGCAACCCAACAGGACAGACACAGACTTCAGAGGATAATTAGGACTGCAGAAAAAAACAATTACTTACCAACCTGCCTTCAATCAAGCACCTATATACTGCATGAGTCAAAAAGAGGGCTGTGAAAATATTTACAGACCCCTCACATCCCGGACATAAACTGTTTCAACTCCTTCCCTCAAAACGACGCTATAGAGCACTGCACACCAGAACTACTAGACACAAGAATAGTTTTTTCCTGAAAGCCATCACTCTGCAAACAAATAATTCCCTCAACACTGTTCAACTATTTACAAAGGCTGCACTACTATTACTATTAATCTTCTCATCACTCATCACCCATCCCCTCCCACTTGTGACTGTATGACTGTAACTTTGTCACCTGTATACTTACGATTTATACTGTTTCCTAGTATGATTTGATTGCTTATTGTACCCTATGACTATCATTAAGTGTTGTACCTTATGGTTCTTGATGAACATATCTTTTCTTTTATGTAGACTGAGAGCGTTTGCACCAAGACAAATTCCTTGTGTGTCCAATCACACTTGGCCAATAAAGAAATCTATTCTATTCTATTCTAGCAACATTTTACTTTTAAATCACAGATTTATCTGTTTTGGCTATCCTCTTTGTTAAGCACTTTCTGAAGTGTCTCTGTAATCTACAGTGACATAAAAAGTCTACATACTCCTGTTAAAATGCCAGGATTTTAAGATGTAAAAAAAATCAGACCACTTCAGAATTTTTTTCCACTTTTAATATAACTTGTAAGCTGCACACTTCAATTGAAAAACGAATTTTAGGGGGAAAAAACAACAAAAAAGTTACAGTAACGTGGCTGCGTAAGTGTGCACACCCTTAAACTAATACTTTGTTAAAGCATCTTTTGATTTTATGGCAGCATTTTGTCTTTTGGGATAGGAGCCTATCAGCATGGCACATTTTGCCTTGGGAATCTGAATCTGTTTGGAACTGTTCATAATTCCCTCCACCTTGACTAAAGCCCGAGTTCCAGGTGAGAAAAGCAGCCTCAAAACATAATGCTGCCACTACTAAACTTCACTGTGGGAATGGTGTACTTTTGGTGATATGCAGAATTGTTTTTGTGCCACATATACCTTTTGGAATTATGGCTAGAAAGTTCAGCCTTGGTCTCATCAGACCATAACATATGCTTTTGCTAGATGTGATGCAGATTTTTGTAAATGAACCTGAACTTGGATGTTTTTATTCCTAAGAAAAGTCTTCTATCTTGCCACCCTACCCACAGTCAGGCACATGAAGGATACAGGATTGTTGTTACATATAACATACAGCCAGTATTTGCCAGAAATTCTGGCAGCTCCTTTAAATGTTGCTATAGGTCTCTTGACAACCTCTTGGACCATTTTCATTAATTTTGGAGGGACATCCAATTCTTGGTAATGTCACAGTTGTGCCCTATTTTCTCCATTTGTTGATCACTGTTTTCACTGTTCCAACTTATATCCAATACTCAGAAATGTTTTATATCTTTCTCCTGACTGCTATCGTCCAACAATTAGATCCCTTTTGATGCTTTGTAAGACCCTGATTTTTGTTGTAAGAAGCAACTGAGTAAAATGTTGGAAAAGACCTACTAGAACAGCTGATGGGCTTGATCAGTCACTTTGATTGATGACAGGTATGTATTGACTACTAAACATCAGTTTGAGTGATCAATTTTGAACAGCCACATTCCTATTTATAAGAGGACATGCACATTTATGTAACCATGTTATTGAAAGTTTTTTATTTTTATTTTTCCCTTTAAGAATTTCAGATTGTTTTCAATTGAACATGTATAGCTATTAAAGGTGGGGAAAATTCTGATTTATCTTGGTCTGATATTTTGACATCTCAAAAACTTGGCATTTTAACAGGGGTGTATAGACTTTTTATGATCACTGTATGTCCTCCAAGAATCACATAACTATTCTGTGGAATGTTTCTGTAGTCTTGAACATGTTAACAGACAAATCTTTTAACCTGCTTTGTTTATTCATGCATTGGTAACTGTTATGTAGGTTAGGTTTGGAAGCAGATGTTGCATATACAAATCAATTTTTGAAATTCCATGGGAAAAACAGAGGGCCAAAAACAGAAGCCTGTTACATATTGTTTGATCTACATCTTTACCACATACATCTGACTCTTTCTTATTAAATATGCCCAGCTTTTTGCCTTCCAATAAGACCAAACTGTTCCATCATAACAGTTTTATACTGTTCAGGTTATAAGAACAATTATCTGGCTTGATGACAAAGGACAGAATGGTAAATGATTGAAATAATTCAATTATTTCATCAACATATCAATACTGTATTTCTATTGTTTTGGTTGGAAATAAATTCAAGCAAAGAGTTCTGATATGTCAGACTGGGAAAGAAATAGTTACAAACACCACCATTTATCTATTACTTTTGGTTAGATCCCTAAATTCAAGCTAATAAATATTTTTTTCTTCTGTTTAATGAAGTATATATTATCTCTTATATGAATCATTTACAAAGACAACATTCTCATCTGTCCTTGCCAGAAAGTGTAGCTTGTTATTCATCCATATACAGTAGACCACAATGAAGACAGCTACAAAAGAGTGATCTAACTGGAAACAATATTACCAGTGATTTACTTCAGACTGGTTGACTAAGGTTTGGTGATATAGTGGAACCCGCCTAGACTATGCCAATGCTCTCTACATGGGGCTGCCCTTGAAGAGCATCCGGAGGCTCCAGTTGGTGCAGAATGCAGCCGCGAGGGTGGTAATGGGGGCACCTAGGGGCTCCCATGTTATGCCACTTCTACGCGTGCTGCATTGGCTCCCGGTGGCCCTCCGGGTGCGCTTCAAGGTCTTGGTCACTATCTTTAAAGCGCTCCATGGCTCGGGACCAGGTTACTTGCGAGACCGCCTCCTGCCACCATCGGCTTCCCACCGACCGGTACGCTCCCATAGAGTGGGCCTCCTCGGGGTGCCGCCGGCTGGACGGCTGGCGACCCCGAGGGCGCGGGCCTTCTCATTGGGAGCACCCCCTCTCTGGAACGAATTACCCCCGGAGATAAGGGCCGCCCCCGATCTCATGGCCTTCCGTCGGTTGCTCAAAACGCATTTATTTCGGCAGGCCGGACTGGCCTAGGGGTTTTTAAATTTTAATCGGGTTTAATCTTTTAATACTTGTTTAATATTTTATTAGAGCAAATTGTATTTCAGTTTTTAAATTTTCTTTTTAAGTTTTCTATACTTTGTACATGATATATGTGTTTATTGGCTGTTCACCGCCCCCGAGTCCCTCCGGGGAGAGGGGCGGTATATAAATCAAATAAATAAATAAATAAATAAACCTCTGGTCATGAATGCTTCTGACCATGACCAAATCGAGTGATGACCAAAACTTTCAGAAAATGTTTGCATCTGGTCGCGAACAAATACTTGGGTCATAACATGACTGCAGCCGATTTTCCCTTCCACACCATTTTGTTTGAAAGCCAAATTTCCTGTTGTTTCCTCTCAATCCATGCGTGCATTAATTTTGTGATTAACCATGGCCTCTAATCAGTTGAAGAGTAGTGAGAGTGTTGGTGAGAAGGTGTTAAGGAAAATAGAAATAGAAGTGAAGAAGGAAATCATTGAGAAATATGAGCGTGGTATGCATGTTACCGATCTTGCTGCAGAGTACAAGAAGTCAAAGTCTACGATTTTGATATTCTGAAGCAGAAAGAGGCTATTAAAGCAGTCAGGTTGCAAGGGAAGGGACAATGCTAACCAAGCAGAGGCCTCAAGTGCTGGAAGAAGTGGAAAAACTGCTTTTAGTATGGTTGAACGAGAAGCAACTTGCAGGTAACAACGTAAGTGAGGTGATCATATGCAAGAAAGCTAGGAAAATACATGGTAATTTGTGTCAGAAAAACCCTTCTTTGAGTGGAGAAAATGATGAATTTAAAGCCAGTAGAGGATGGTTTGAATTTTTTTTAAGAGAAGTGTTATTTATAGTGTTGTAAGGCATGGAGAGGCTTTTAGTTCTGACGTTGCTACTGCAAAAGTGTTCGCGTAAGATTTCACTGAATTAATGGAGGCCAAAGGATATGTTCCGCAACAAATGTTTAACTGCGACGACACGGGATTGTTTTAGAAAAAGATGCTGAAGAGGACCTACATCACACAGGAGGAGAAGGCTATGTCCAGCCACAACCCAGTTTGACCCTTTCGCTGTGTGTGAATGCAAGTGGCGATTTAAAAATTAAACCTCTACTCATCTACCATTACGAGAAGCTTCATGCATTCAAGTATCACAATGTGAACACAGCCTAACTGCCCGTGATGAATGGTTGAATCACAAGGAGCTTGTTTTTGGAATGCCTGCACGAGGCTTTCACTCCCATTGCTAGGAAATATCTTTCTGACAAACATCTGCCTGAAAGGTGCCTTCTTCTGATGGACAATGCACCAGTACACCTTCCTATATGGATGCTGAGTACAATTTCATTGAAACCAAGTTTCTCCCCCCAAATATGACTCCTATTCTGCAGCCCATGGACCAGCAAGTAATTTCCAACTTTAAGAAGCTGTACACTAAGGGACTCTTCACCAGGTGTTTTAATGTGACCGAAGAGATGTTTTTGACCCTGAAGGAGTTTTGGAAGAACCATTTTAATATTGTTCATTGCCTCAACCTCATCGTCAAAGCCTGGGAAGACATCACATACTGGACCTTGAACTCAGCGTGGAAAAAACTTTGCCCCCCTTGTTGTGGAGGAGATCGTGAGCATGGGTCTTGAAGTTGACAGTGATGACATTGAGGAACTGGTCAAAGATCATGATGAGGAACTAACAACGGATGAACTCATTGCACTCCAGAATGAGTAGCATAAAGTGCTCACTCAGGAGCAGTCATCGGGGGAAGAAGATGAAGTTTTCCATAAAGTTTTGATGCGCAGAAAAAGACAAGTCACATTAGAATAGTTTTTGGTGGCCCCACCAGCTAAATGGATTTAAAAAAAACCCAAGAAACCCCTGATCCAGAAATTCCTGAAGCATTAGAAGACTGAAGAAATCGAAGAAATTGCAAGAGAGAAAACGCCTGAAAGAGAGCGTTTTTCCATCGTGGAGGCGGACTCTCCAACAAAACATCTCTCTCTCACAATCAACTGACTGAACAGTTTCTCTGTTCTTCAAGGTTTTCTCAGTGTTTATAATAAAGGAGTTTACATTTTATTATTATACTGTGAATGATTTTTGTGCTTAAAAATCTTAAAAATATACAGTTTGTAGGGATCTGGAATGAATTGATTAATTTCCAATGGGGAAATTAATTTTGGGTAACGACCAAATCGTGTTGCGACCAAAGTTGTGGTCGTGACCAGAGATTCCACTATGCTGCTTTTGAACAGCTGTGGTGCTCTTTTAAAATAGCCTTCCAGGAGACTTGGGAATGGCACTCATCTTTACTGCCATCCAGAAGTTGCTCAAAACAGTGCATTTTGGCCTTGCTTCTACCTTGGCTTTGCTTATAATTGTTTAATTTACATTTATTCTATATTTTCATTAATTTATAAACTTTTTATTTATAGATATTTATGGACAATATATTGGTTCTTGTGTATTTTTCTTGTAAATTGCCAAGAATCCTTAGGATTTGGTGACCTGTATTGTAATAAACAATCCAGTTCTTTTAAATCAAAAGAATAGAAAAGCCACAGACAGCTAATCAACTGCTTTTGATCAAACATGAACATCAATATTGTACATGTGTTTAAATTAAAAGTTAATGAAATAACTGAGTTTTTCCTTCCTGAAATTCTAAAAAATATCCAAGCATTCTATTATGATATTCACATGAAATAAACCTATACGAAAAAACAAGTAACATAGAAAAATCATTTACAGAAACACAAGACTACATATAGGAAGGATCTAGTACCAAGTACTGTATTAATGTTGAAACATGAACTGTTGCAGATACATAACATGAAAAAAATCTGCCCTAACAGGTAAATAGATTTGATCTAATCTGATGTAAAAGATGGTACAGCTATATCTATCATTATAATTATATAGTTATCAATGAACCTACACTGTAATGGTATAAGTGGATATAAATAAACTCTGAGTCATATGAAAGAAAAAATATCCTAGAAGTTCCACAAAAAATTATACTATAATTTTAGAAAGTGCAGACAAACTAATTGTCAGAATCAAAAGGTACTGTGATTTGCTAGGGATACAGTTCTATAGAATACTTCAAGGCAGGGGTGGGATTCAAATTTCTTAACAACCGGTTCTGTGGGCGTGGCCTAATTTGTGGGCATGGCCTGGTGGTCATGTGACTGGGTGGTCATGGCTTGGTGGTCACGTGATTGGCTGGGCATGGCTTGTATGTAAATATTGTAAATATTTATGTAAATATTGAATTTTTTATTAAAATAAGAGCAACTTTTACCCAAAACCAGGCAAAGCAGGCAGGCAGATTGAATTGCTCGCAGAATTACAGATTCACTCAGAGATCTACCTTTCTGCAATCTGCTGCTTGAGCTTGCACTGAAAAATAGAAGCTTCAGTCCTAAGGAAGGTTCAGCTCTGCTTTTAGATTAGCTAGAAAGCAAGAAATCCAACGATTTCCTGCTTGCTAGCTAATCTAAATCTCCTGGCACAGCTGATAGTAGGAACAGCTGATGGTCGGGGGGGCGGGGGAAAAGGAAAAATAGCAACTTACCCAAAATTAGGCGAAGGCACAACACAGGCAAGTTGGATGGCGTGCATACCAGATAAGGAGTGAGGGGGTGGGGTGGGTGAGGAGGCCAGCCGGTGGAGAGATTTGCCAGTTCTCTGAACTGTGCAGAATCGTAACAATCGGTTCTATAGAACCAGTCCAACCAGATAGAATCCCACTCCTGCTTCAAGGACACATGTCCTGATGCTACTAGCCAAAATAATAATTCTTCTCTGCAAGAGGACTATTAACAACTGAGAGAATATGTATGTGTAAAATATGAAAAATCACACAGAAGAATATATTATAGAGTATGGCTGAATGAACAGTGGACTTTATGCAGCAACGTTTTCTTGCAGGTCTCAGGTGACCATGATGTATGCATTTTCCAGCAACAGTTCAGCAGATTTTTATCCTCCCCACTTTCCCCCCCCAACATTGTAAAACTTTTTAAACAGGAAATTGGCCTCAAAGCATCCTTCCCCATATTAGACCAGCTGGACTAAAACTATTACTGCAACCAATAAGGGCCGCTTCCTAGGAATATACAAATTATTATTCAACATCTGGAAAGCTCCAGTTTGAGAGACAGCTTAACATTAATAACAAAATGTATAAGTAGAGAATGACAATCAGACTGAAGAGGCAATAGCAAAGTTATATACAAATCTAAAAAGATTTAAGTAATTTCTACAACAAGTCAAAATTTTCATCACTTCATGGGCTGATTTACTATTAGGTTTCAACTTAATTTCCAGATCCTTTAATTAAATCACCTGAAATGATATCAGCCAACTAAAAATAGCTAAAGATCCAGCATAATACCTGTTTCCGTATTTCTTTGGCTCAGGATAAGCGATAATTTCCTGCAAATAGTTTCAGTTACAAAAGTGCTTTTTCATGAGGCAACTGGACTTTTTTTTTTTGATGGTGGAGAATGGAAGGATTTATATTCCTTCCAGACAGCTGGTCACCTGAATCCTTTTAGAAGGTCGTTATAGCTCTTGGAGGTTTATCTGTGTCCCCAGGGTTATCTGAGTAGTGTTAATGGTTCCTGTAGCCTGCAATTTTTCTGGAAATCTGTTCGTACTGGCACACTACTCGGGATGAACACGCTTTGAATGGTGTGCGAATATGAATGGATTTCCAGGAAAATTGCAGACTACAGGAACCATTAGCACTACTCAGGAAACCCTGAGGATACAGATAAACCTCCAAATGCTTCAACGACCCTCTAAACAGGTGTGTCAAACTTGATTTCTTTGAGGGTTGCACCAGCATTATAGCTACCCTCAGGGGGCTGGGGGGAGGGAAGCCCAATGGGTGGTTGTGCCAGGTTGGTTGTAGCCAGGTTGACATTGCTTGCCTGCGGGGGGGCGGGGGGGCTTTGGGCAGGGCTGAGGGGGATAGAGGGATTGACACAAGGCATTCCAATTGGTCACCACACTGCGACCCCTGTACCGTCTTATTATATAAAAATTATATTATTATATAAAAATCTTATTCTTCAGCAAGCCTGCAATTGGGAAAGGCAGGGAGCCATCCTTAAGAGGCAGCTGGGAGTTCACAGCCCGCTCAGCTCAATTGGATCAAGCTCTGCAAGGCACCCAATCAGTCTGCCAGATGCCGGGGTAGCCATGCAGCCTGCCAGATGTACAGCCACCTGATCTGTCCCAGCTGTGACATCTGCTGACAAAGACAGATTGTGGGGTTGCAGCGAGGCAGCTCAGTCACCACCATGCTGCAGTCCTTGTGCGCTCGACCCTCTCCCTCAAACCTCATCCGCCAGCAAGCCTGCTCCTGCCCTTCTGATTGCTGGGGCCATTGGAGATGGGGGGGCCAGGTGGCTGTGCATCTGGCAGGCCGCGTGACTAGACGGGCATCTGGCAGGCCTGATCAGGTGCCTCTGCCTGCTGCTTGGAGCATCAGCTCGGCGGTCCTGGGCTTGGGCCCACCTGTACTGTGCAGGCTGCGGACTACCAGCTGCCTCTTGGGGATGAGGACTCCCCGCCTTTCCCATTCGTCGGGGTTTTCCTGAGTGGGGCAATGGACAGAAGACACATATGCAGCAGAGTTAAAATATGAAGTTGGGCAGCTCCAACCCCGTCCTGCTAACTGCCTCCTGGCAGCAGTACCGGCAGCAGAAGGTAGAGGCATTGGGGTGGGGTGGGGACACACAACCCAGCCTGCCAGATACACCAGGCAACTGCCTGGCTCACCTATCCCAGCTCTGGTGGCTGCGGGCAAGCAAAGCCAGACAGTGGGAAGGAGCATGTAGGTGAGCGGGTGGCTGCCAGCATTTCCAATGGGCTGGATCACATGCCTCCTCCCCTGTGCCTCTGCCTGCTGCTTAGGGCCAGCCTGGCAATCGCAGCGCCCCAGCCCCACCGCTGGCCGTCCTCTTAGCCGGTGGGCTACTTCTGGACACCATTGGCCCCCTCATGCTCATTGCCTTGTGTACGCACTCGAGGGAAGTCCAGGAGGGGCAGCCAATTCCCCACTGTCTCCGGGGTGACCCTGCAGGCCAAATCTCAGCCTTATATTTGATATGTCTGATTGAAGGCTTTGTTCCTGCCTCAAAACAATAAGGCTGGCACACATGAGCGAGAAGTGAACCCGGGCCACAGAAGGTGCTATTTCCTGTGCCTGGCCTTAGATCTGACCTGTGGGGCTGCCCTATCATCCTGGCCCCGCCTCCTGGGTATGTGCCCAGGAAGCAGTGAGCACTGAAGTCCTAGATGAAACTGAAGTGCTCAGCCTGCAGTCAGCCTGCAGGGCAACACAGTCCCTAGGGATGCCAGGCCCCACATGCGCTTGCCACCTCCTGTGCATGAGCCCAGGGAGCAGGGCTTGACGCCCCCCTCTCAGGCTCCAGGACAGCCCCATGGATGTAAGGCTGGGCGTGTTCTGGCCTGGATGGCTGCCAGCAGGTTGTAGATCGATGCCCGGTCAGCCAGGGCATTGCAGGCCAGTCCTTCGCTGCTTCCAGGGGGCAGCCTGTTGGTCACATCTAACCACCTCATGTACCGGATCCCGCCTGTGGACCTTGAGTTTGACACCCCTGCTCTAAAAGGATGGAGGTGACCAGCTGTTTGCAAGGAATATAAATCCTTCCATTCCCCATTCAGTCAGAGCTGAAGTAGTTTCTTGGATGAGAATCGAAATGTCTTAAAAAACAAAACAAGAAAGTCTAGTTGTCTCCTGAAAAAGCACTTTTGGGACAACCACGACCTGGATGACTGAGAATCTTTAGTTTCAATTACACTACACAGACCACAAACTCTCCTCTTTTTCATATGGAAACTTAACAACTTACCTACAGGACTTGTTGACACTCTCTGAGAAGGAGGTCGGAACCCTGGAGCCTTAGAGTTATCAGGATGTACACTTTCCATGTGCCCCAATACAGAGTTACTCAGAAAAGTAGACTGGACAGTGAAAGACTGATCTGCTGCTGCTCTTGTGGACAGTGGGCAATCTCCCCATCCTTGGTTAGCTGGCATCTGGTTACTATCAAAAAGACTACTAAAATGATTAAAGAGTGTTGCTGGCCCAAAGGTAGGAGGCAAAGGCTTGTTTGATGGATTAATATGCATCTGAGAACCATTCATAATGTTCATGGGTGATGATAGGTGAACTGTAGTAGATGGACCTTGAGACGGTGTTAAAGGTACGGCATTTGTAACAAAAACAGACTGGGTTTCTTGATGGAGATTTGCATTTGGTACCATTGAATAAAAAGAACCTCTAGGCTGCATTCTGTGAGAAACTCTTGGTGCTGGTACAGCTAACTGAGGTAAGTTACCATTGTCCTGATTTTCTGAAGCAACCGATCTAGGCGATGATAAAGTTAATGGAGTGGATTCTGAACTTGAAGAAAAAGGCATAGTTATGGGAGGATTTAATTCAGGCATATTAGCTGGCAGTGTTTCATTTGGGACATTATCTGGAGGTGCAGGACTGCTGGATGTGCATGACTCTAGGACTCCTGGGCTGCTGCAAGATGTGATACTACTGCTAGTAGCAATTGATGATGACACACATGCAATGCCAACAGATTGTTCTGGCACTGATGTTTTTTCTTTGGGTACTGAAACAGGAGGAATAACATCTGTTTTAAGTGCAGACTGCTGTGCCGGTGGAACATTAGAAAGTAGAAATGTAGTGGGAACATTCCCAGTATTTTCATGTGCAGGAGAAGTTGAAGGCAGTGTGCTACATGTTGTTGTCACAGTTGAGATTGCTGTCGTCATGGTACTTGTTTTAGGGATGCAAGCAAACAGCTGCTTCCTGACTGATGATGGAGTCCGATTATTTGTCACACAAAGTGGCTGAGGGGATGGAACTGCTGAAGAGACACTACCAGGACTGCTAGAAGCTAAACCTGTAGATTCAGACTGTAAAATACTACCATTCTGGTTACCTATGCGATTTGAATTGTTATGCTTTGGAGAGCTATTTGTGCTGCCTGGGTTAACTGGTCTCACTGGGAATGGTCCCCAAGTATTTGGAGAGGTTGAAAATGTTCCTCCAAACTGGGCCATAGGTAAACGAGGGTGTCGAATTTGTTGCATAGTTTGAGCAGCCAATAAAGCAAAGTGAGGATGGGAATAAGCTAAAGGTAAAGAGACTGGAAAAGAAGAGCGCACATTTGCTGGGACATTTTTGCTTAATTTGTTAGCAGACTGGAAAGTAGATAGTGTTGATGACTGAGACGTGACAAGAGATGAAGCTCCAATAGAAAATGAGTTTTTGTTTGAAGCTGAAGCAGTACTGACGCCAGATGAAAAATTGGTATGAATTGATTTAGTGCTGGAAACAGGTGTTCTTATGTGAGTTTTAGGAATTAAATCTTCCAGTTCCTTAGCAGGATCTTGAATGAGGGCATTAATAAGTTGTACTGCATATCTTGTTGATTCTGTTCCCCCCCTGAAACAGATAAAGTTATGTCTTTTGTAAAACACAATTATTGTGCAGTACAATTTAATCCAATTGAAGATCAAAGCAAAATCTTATGAACTCTACCTTATGGTGATCATTCTTTCTCCATTTTTATCTTTTTGCTTGTCCACATCAATGTGAGCACCAGTAACATCCTGAATTGCTGTGATATTGCACCCACCTCTTCCCATTATTCGAGACACAACCGATGCTGGAACAGACAGCTTTTTTGACCTAAGCATTAAAGGTTGCAATTATGATTGTTGTCAGGCTTTATTATTAAAAATTTTGCACTATAGATGCACAATGGGGGAGGGAGTGGACAATCTGTTGAACTTTTCAATCTATTAAACTTACAGAGCAAAACTGAAAGCACTGCTCTTTTAACTTAGTAATTACTATCAAAGGTGTTTCTAGATTTTGAACTGAATCTTCAGTTAACTTGAATTTTTTTAGTGATTATTATTAAAGCTAAGTTAAACTACTGAATTTTAGAAGACTAGCTCATCTCACTTCTCTTCTTTATTCCCAGCCAAGATCTTTACAGTTAATGATCAAACTCCATAATCACTGTAAGTTTAAACCAAATTTTAGAGTGATGTACCATATAATTTGAAAGCTGTATAGCTGTGAAATATATACATACAGTGACTGCATTTCTATATGATTATGTGAGACAAGAACAATGATTAAGGGACTGGAAACCAGAGGCTGCAAAAATACAAATGAACAGGAATTTTATAGCACTCTTCAAATAAGAGAATACAACAGCTTGATCCTTAATGCTCATAACTTTATGTCAATAAATATTTCAAAATTAAAGGAAAGCTAATTTTGACTGAATGCTAGGTGAGCCTTTTAACAATAAGAGTGGACCCAACATGGAACTAGTTATCTAAAGAAATAATGGGTTCCTGGTTGTTGAATGTGTTCAGGATTAACATGGAAGGGACAGGGTAGATTCTTGTCTGAGATGGTTTAGTTTATATTGTGATATTGATGTCGGTTAGACTTCATAGTCTAAACCTTGTGATGGAAGAATTCTAAGAGATTTTCAAACACTAATTTTTCCCCTGCATTCCAGATCAAGATTTTTCTTATTCTTTGAAGTTTCGTACACATATCCAGATTTATTACCAAATTGGAAACACAAATTTTGAAACTGCAAATATTTTAGACATGTGTCAGGGAATTATTTGCACAATTACAATGCTATAAATCAGTGGTGGCTAACCTTTTTGGCACCAAGTGCCAAAATGGGACTGCGCACGGGCTGAAAGCTTAGCTTCCTGGAGTGCGCATGTACGCCAGCCACCTGGTCTTCCAGTTTCTAATGCACATGCATGCATGAAGACCAGCTGGCCACCACATACATGCACTCCAGAGAGCTGTTCTTCTGGTTTCCGGCACTTCCACACATGCCAGGACTAGCTGACTGGCAGCACATATGCACGTCAGAACCCAAAAGAGCAACAGGGAACAGCTAGTGCCCAGAGAGATGGCTTTGCGTGCCACTTCCGGCACGTGTGCCATAGGTTTGCCATCATGGCTATAAATCATTTTGATTACCTATGTAGATATTGATCCTAGCAATAGCTGAGAATATTCCAGCAGCAGGAATACTTAAATCTTACTTTCAAAACTAAAAATTATTCATATTACTTTTATTCATTTATTGAAATATTTTGCTCTAATCATTTATTCATTTTAATTTTTAAAAAATATGGTATTAAAAGCTTCCATCAGTTATAAAAGTTAAAATTCCCAACTATTTCTCATAGATTCCAAATTTTTACTCTCAACTTTCATACAGTGATATGAAAATATGATAACAGTCTCTTCATGTTCCTCACTGCAATGACTGCAACAGCTTCAATGTTTCAATCATAACTTAACTCTCTTTTCAGTCCGACAATCTTAGATTAAGTGCACTCCAGTATACCTTTTTGCTCCTGAACAGCAACGTCCTCCCCTTTGCAACTGAAATTGTTCAACTGGAGTCGGCTGTAGAGTGTTGCTAGGGGATGTCTCTTTCAAAACTCTGCCCACTTGCCTGTCAAGTAGTAAAAAAGCAGTTTCATAGGCAACAAAAAAACAAGCTATAGATTTTAATCTCAAAACCCAGATACAATGGAACCTCTGGTCATGAACACTTCTGACCACGGTCAAATCGGGTTCTGACCAAAAAATCCACATTTTTGAATCGGGTCACAATTCAAAAATTGGGTAGCGATCAAACACGGCCATGGCCAATTCCCTTTCTGTACTGATTTCCCCTTCTGCGCCATTTTTTTTGTAGGTGCACTACGCAGTTAGTCTTGCTTCCGGTTAGGATCAAATCGGGTTGTGACTGAAGTTACGGAATGAATTATGGTTGTGGCTGGAGGTTCCACTGTATAAGGCATGACAGCCAGCTGGATGACTTTGGGCCAGTCACTATCTCTCCACCTAATGAACCTCACAGAGTTGCTGATGTGGGGAAAATAGGAGGCAGGAAACCAGACCCAAAAGGGCCCAGATAATCCACTTCCTTCAGAATTCTTCAAAGCATGATCTCTCAGCAACCATCATTAGAAAGTTAAGGCTGCAGACAGAACAAAAGTTACCTAATATGGTCAGATGCAGCAATGACTTCCTTCAGAACTGGTGGGACCACCCTTTCTTACAAAGAATTCATTGCTCCCAGCATGCAACTGCATTGTACGTTATAGTATCTGGCTAGCCAGAAGCAACACTGGTCCAATATAGAAGTGATCGAGTTTACACTTCTAAGTAGTATTTTAAGCTTTTAAGTATATATTTTAAGCTTCTAATTATATATTTTAAGTTTACTCACTAGCAGGAGGAACTGAGCTACTATGCAACCAACATGAAATGACACACTTGCATATGACTTGCATTTCATGAAACTGAAAACATACCTTCTTACTACTTCTTTCCATCCTTCTTCTCTCTTTTGGCCTCTTTTTGGACTGGTCAGATTCAGTTTTATATTTGGAGATGTCAAAGGCAAGGATACTGATTTATAATTTGTTGCTAAACTCGAATTAGCTTCTCCTTCAACTCTAAACATAAAGATAATGCAGTAATTAACTATTTGTAACTAAACCCTGGAAAACATCTACTTACATGTAACGGAATTTGTTTACTTTTACTTTCCCTTCTTCAAATGATCGTTTGTGTTATTGTACATAGAGATTACCACTCTAGTGAAGAACACCACTGTACAAATAGCCCTCAACTTAAAAAAGTTCATTTAGTGACCATTCAATGTTACAACAACATTGAAAAAAGTGACTTATGATTATTTTCACTTACAACTGTTGCAGCATCCCCATGGTCACATGATCAAAGTTTAAATGTTTTGCAACTGACTCATATTTATGACAGTTCCAATGTCCCAGGGACTTGTCATCAACTTTTGCGACTTTCTGACAAGCAAAATCAATGGTGTTGCCAGATTCACTTAACAGCTGTCTAACTAACTTAATAACTGCAGTGATTCACTTAACAACTATGGTAAGAAAGGTCACAAAATGGGGCAAAACTGACTTAACAAATGTCTCACTTAGCAACAGAGATTTTGGCTCAATTGCAGCCCTAAATCAAGGTCTACTTGTACAATATTCGAAAGATGAAATTTTTCTACCACCACAAGGACATTAGGAAAGGCATGCATCTTTCTACCTACTCTGTAGTTACTAACTGGCACAATAGCCCTAGTAATGCATTATATCAATCAGCAAAGAACCTGTGATGAAGTAGGAGGGAGAACTGAATGTTTGCCCAAATGACCATTAAAAAAGGTTTTAATTAAATGACCTCTTTTTTTTCTGTTCCGCCTATAAATGGCATTTATGGTTCACTAGAAAGTTTATCTGGTGTAGGCAGACTAAGAATCCTTGGAATGTACCTCAGTAAGTACTATCTAACTGAAAGAGATATCACAAAGTACTAACTGAAAGAAATACCACAAATTCTAAGCAGAAAGCAGACTTTCAGCCACTAATATGGAATGCAGTTGAACAAAATACTTTTAAAAAAACCTCATTTCAATATTAACAATAAACAATATTCTCACCAAGTATCTACTAAAGAAAGCTGAAATGGTGTAGTTACTTCATACTAAATGCATTCACCATTATTACTCTTTGTAGAATTTACTAATACAGATACAGATTAACAGAGTTGGAAGGGACCTTGTAGGTCATCTGGCTAAGGCAAAGCTGGCTGAGAATTCTGGGAGTTGAAGTCCACAAGTCTTAAGCCAAGGTTGGAGACCCCTGATCTAGTCCAACCTCCTACCCAAGCAGGAGACCCTACACCATTCTGACAAATGGCCAATCTCTTCTTAAAGGCTCCCAATGATGAAGCTCCCACAACTTCTGAAGGCAAGTTGTTCCACTGGTTGATAGTTCTCACTATCAGAAAATTTCTCCTTACTTCTAGGTTGAATCTTTCCTTGATTAGCTTCTATCCATTATTCCTTGACCTTTGGGTATCTTGGAAAATAGCTTGATCCCCTCTCCCTGTGGCAGCTCCTCAAACACTGGAACAATCCTATCATGTCTCTCCTGGTCTCTTCACTAGACTAGCCATATCTACTACTTGCAACTGTTCATCATATGCTTTAGCCTACAGTCCCCTAATCATCTTGGTTGCTCTTCTCTGCACTTTTTCTAGAGCCTCAACATCTTTTTTATTAGTGTGGTGACCAAAATTAGATGCGGTATTCTAGGTGCGGTCTTAGTAAGGCTTTATAGAGTGGTATTAGTACCTCACTTGATCTTGATTGTATCCCTCTGTTAATGCAATTTAGGATTGCATTGGCTTTTATTGGCTGCTCCTACACACTGCTGGCTCATATTTAACTGGTGTCCACTAAGACTCCAAGATCTCTCTCACAGTTACTGCTATTAAGCCGGGGAATGATGGGAAATTAGAAAGCAATTACGAATGTATTCATGAAGATGAACATTCAATGTGACTTAAACAAAAGCATTCAGATATAACATGAACAACTGCTGCAAAGACAAATTTCTGTCTTTGGCAGATTTGAGAACTGGGAGATGAGTGAATCTGGTTTCCCCATGGACTTCGACTATCAGAAAGTTGCAAAAGGTAATCACATTACTTTGAAACACATTAACTGTCGTGAGTCAGCTGCCAAGCATCTGAATTTTGATCATATGACCATGAGGTTGCTGCAATGGTCGTAAGTGTGAAAACAGTCATAAGTCACTTTTTTAATGCTGTTGTTAACTGTAAGTCGAGGACTATCTGTACTTAACATTTATTGGACATTACACAAAACTGCTGAGTGTGGTGAGACATTTAAGGGTGCCATGAATGAAGAATGTTTGGGAATCTGTCTTAGCATAATGTGGTAAAGAGGAGAAAGTCATTTTACAGCATTATTGAAGTTGACAAAATAAGATTCAGAACTTACCTGGTTTGTATTTTGGAAACTGAGGAGTTAGTCTTATCATCCTGAGAAGGGAGTAGTACAGAGGCATATCGCTTATCACCTGAAGAATGCGTGTCCATAGTGAAGTTCAATTCTTGGCTTTTACCACCACTGCTGCTTTCACTATTGCAATCTGTGCTGTCTAAGTTGTCAGAATCACTATTCCCACCAGCACTACCACCTCTTGGCTCACCATTAATCTTGTTTTTATCTGCTTTTTGCTGTGCTAGAGTTATATGCTGATCTGGCAAAATTATCTGCACATTTTGAGGAGTGTCCTTCGTTTTATTCTTCTTATTTTTTCTATTTGTGCTCGGAGTTGTTATCACATTGGCTCTCTTCTTGCCAAAAGCATTTGTAAAAGTAGCTGAAGTTGCAGATATTCCAATAGTAGTTGTAGTAGTTGCACTTGGAGGCTCTAAAGGAATTTCTGAATCAACTAAAACAAGCACATCATAAAAGTTTAGTCATTTGATAGTTAGAAAAGTGACTTTTACAAATACAATATAGACTGCATTGTTTTGTACCACAGTGTCCAAATTGGAATATTTTTCTCTAACTTAAACGAGACTCTAAAGATCTTGAAGTACTTGATCCTGAAATAGCTAAACCAGACTAGACTTGGTTAATAACTGAATGGAAACCACCACAAAAATTTAGGTGGTAATTTAGGCTGCTGATTTGAAAAAAACAAATACTCCAAAATATGGCAATGGCAAATCACTTCTACATTGTGTGTGAAGAAAACTATGTGGAGGATGTTACTTAGTTTTATATTTATCAGAAGACAATATAAAAGTAAAAAATTTAAAATACAGTGAAAGTTTACAATATGAAAACTGACAATTAAAAATGCATTATATTACGAAGTGAGAAATAAAAAAATAATTAAACCAGAAAATTTATAGCAAAAGGTACAACTCATAACAGGGAGGAAAAAAAGCATTATTTGGATTTATTGTTTAAACTTAGTCCAAAATGGGAAACTGCTCTAACATCCCTTTGTTCCTAGAATTTCAGAAAAGTTGCAGCAAGGACTCACTTTACTCATACTATAGAAAGATCTGTTAAGGTGGTTTCCAGGCATAGTCACATAAAATTTTTTATCAGGTCACAAGTATCCTGAGAATGCAGTATCACACAAATAGGGAAATAATTATTTAAGACAGCAAAACATCTCTATCTGAAAGACCTGGATAAACTGTTACATAAGAAATATGAGAAATACACTGATCATAGTTTAGCAAGCAATATGATGAAAAATACATGCTTTCCTATTCTAATGACTTGCCATTTACATTTCAAGGTGTACATTTAAGAACACATAATTTAAACCAAGGGCTAAATGTTTGGTTCCAAATAATGGAAAGATGTTTGGAATTGCAACCATTCAATATCAGAATACCATTTATGATTTAAAGAGACTATGACTTTTGTCCCTCACCATCATCATCATTTTCCTCTTCCTCTTCATCTTCTTGAAGCTCTAGAGTTTCCTTTGGTTTGTGTTCCTCATCTTCCTCTTGTTTTCTTTTCTGTTCTTCTTTTTTCTTCTTTCTCTTTTCTTTTCTCTTTTCTCTTTTTGCAGCAAGAGCCTGCTTTCTACTCTCTTCTCTTGACTATAAAAACATTGACAATGTATAGTATTTATTGATACTAAGAATTGTTTCTTAATGTTTTCAAGGTAATGCAAACACAAATAGGCGAAGAGTGAGGGTAAGTGAGTGAGGGTCTGGGGTAAATCCTGCCTTAGCACATGGCCACCAGTAGCCCTGCTGCTTTTTGCCATCCCTTTGTCCCCTCCTGATCTCTCCTGGTGGTCTCCCATTCTTATCATTGAGGATGCTTTGGTTACAAAGCCGGGTCTCCTCATAAGGAGATAGAGTGGGCCTCCATACACTTTGCCCTCCCGCACAAACCATGAGCAACCTGGCCAAGGAGAGTGAGCACAGCAAAAGTGAGAGCTGGCCACGCCCACCATGACCACGCCTTCCCGGCTCCCCGAAGTCAACCATAATCCTGATGTGGCCCTCAATGAAATTGAGTTTGACACCCCTGCTGTAGTAGGTAAGGCAGAATATCACATACTGCTGTACTCATATGACATTTAATTGTTGTTAAGGCAAAAATGTGCATGCCAGTATTTTTACTGCATACATTTGAGTTAATCATATATGATGCCATTATATCTCAGTAAAAGTTCTATAATTTTAAGGCTTAGGTTATTGTGTTTCTTTTGTTTATTGTGATATTAACAACTTCTAGAAAAGTTTTCTCAACTGGCAAGTTGGAATTTATCTTCAATTCAGATAAAAATGAAGATGGTCTACAGATCCTCTACAGATTTGGGTGAATGTACATGCAATTAAGATGGATTTACTGCAGAGTGAATGTATGCTGTTTTAGTTCTTAGATTTCTCCATGACCAGGTTGGGAATATATTTAATTATACTTTCACAATAAATGTCATGTATTCTACTGTTGAGCTTGTTCTTTTTTCTTGTTTTAATTCTATTATATTACATGTCTAGAGTCATTTTGTGATCAAGGAGGATGTAAATTAATAAGATATATGAATAAAGTGTTAATAATTTTCTTTGTTAGGGACAATTTTAAATGACATTGTAGTTACTAGTGCAGAATATAATTTTTGTTGAATAAAGCATAAAAGAAAAAGAATACATTATTCAATCTCAGATTTTCTATAGCATCTATGGTATCAAAATATAATGGCTTTTCACTATACAGGTCAATGACCACAATTCGTTAAGTAAAGCAGACATTAAGCAAAATGTCATGTGACTGCTTTGTTCAACAAACATAATATTGATAACTCCTGATTGTGGTTATTAAGCAATCTTGGGAGGTTGTTAAGCGGCATTCTAGTAAATATGCTTAGAATAGGCCATCTAGGACCTCCCCTATTCCCCTGATGCACCCCTCCATGGCTTACCTGCCTTTTCACTGAGTTGAAAATCCTCCCTGTCAAAACCTAAGCAGGATTTTCAGCTCCTGAATAGAGGTACTGAAATGGCCTGCATAAGGTCTCCAGAGTGTCCTCCATCCATCCTGAGGCTGTCTGTGCTAACTTTACTGCGCTGCCTCTCTGCTCAGTAACTAAAAATCCTGCTTGGATTTCAACTCCCTCAAATCTCTGGGGCTGGCTGAAAGAACTGCCTGCTGAAGAATTTCATTTCTGTGCAAGCAAGCATGGAGTTGAAATCCTTCAAGAATTAGCTCTCTCAGTCAGCCCCCAGAGATGAGAGTCTCCTCTTGGCAGGCAGCAGCATCTTGCAATTTTCCCTACTGACTTCCCTGCTGAATTTCTGGAGAAGCTGGCAGAGATTGTGGGACACTTGGCAACTGGTTGTAAAGTTGCCAAACACTTAGATTGTGCTTGTGTTTGTCACTGTATTTGTGTTTGTTTGTGTAATGTTTTGAGGGTCAGAAGTGTTTTATAAGCTGTAAAGCACCCTTTCAAAGGACTTTCTTAAGTCAAACCATTGTTAAGTAAGTAGTCATAACTCAAGAAGTATTTGTCAACAGAATGTTATTTAGGAAAGATGATGTAATTGTATATCTTACCTTTTCCAAATCTAGTTCTTTCAACAGGATGCTTGCATTCTTGTTTGCTTCAGCTGCTTGCTGGTCCTTAGCCTTCACAATGGTTTCAACACACTGATGACACTTTTTCAACAATTCCTTTTCAATTAAAAAAATGTTTTGCAGAAATGTAAGATAAGAGTATTCAAAATATATTCTCAGTAACTTGCACTACAACCATGTATATTAGGAATACATAACCTTTTTGGTCTGAGGGTTTTATTTTTCTTTTGTTAGTTTGCTGGCCTCATATTAAAAAAAAAAAAAACCAAAGCCCAGGAGACATTAGGAAAGAAACTAAATTTCACTATCAAATAATTAATTCAAATCAATTAACATTACTCCACAATAAATAAGCTGCTTAGAGCCACTGAAATATGACAGCATTTTGAACAATTGGAAGGAGGTATGTATATCTCATCACAGATATGAACATCTATGATGTTAACTATCTAGTTAGGGTATGGTTTGATTCCCCCCTCCTCCCTGCAAAAAGGAAGAGATGCAGGTAAAAGTCTTAAAAGCCAGGTAAATTATTATTTTTAATAATTAAATTATTCATTATTACCTTTAGTAACTAAAAGAGTATTGTATATTTAATACACATTTTAATGTTCTGGTCTCTCTAAGGCATAGGAGGATTCATTCTTGTGGTGTAAAAGGGAATGTTAATATTCAGTGCAAACTATAGATGAGGATGTACAATTAAGCCCTCCCAGAAAGTTTATAAATGACAGCTGCTAAATAAAACTAATAAAATGGTAACACTTTACTAACTCTTCTCTTGGAAGTAAGCTATTCTACCTGAGGAATGTTTAGCAAAGGAATAGTAGAGCTATAAGCAAGATAACATGGGAAAACATGTCTTCACTGTTATAAAGATAACTGCATGGATGTATCCATTAAGTCATGAAGAGTTGATTTTGATTAGAAGGCTTAAACTTTTAAAATAAGGTTTCTCTTACTTTTCTTCTTTCTTCTTTGAGGTACCTATCTTTGCCCCAATTGTCCAGTTTTATAGAATCATGGAAAGTACCTTAAAGGTCTTCCAGTCCAACCTCCTGTCCAAGGCAGGAATCATTATACCATCCCACATAAATGTTTTCCAATCTTTTCTTGAAAACCTCCAGCAAGACAGCACCCAGCACTCTCCCAAAAGTATACTGAATTAGCTTTATATATGATAACTGCTACAGCAAAATTACATGCACTGAAAAGGTTCTCTGATGCCTTCTTCAATGGAAGAATAATTATGGGAATATATCTTGATGTCTGATAGTTTTTAGTAGTAAGAGTTAAGAACTATGGTGTACATTTTGCTAATTTATACTCTGTTGACGATGGTCTATATTACTCATTAGCTTAAGTTCAATAGTGAATCTTAGTCCAATTAACATGACATATACAGTACCTCTACTTTTTATATACTTTCCTTTACAACGTATCTCTATCTCTCCCCCCACCCATTTTGTGTTATTTCTCATAGAAGGAAAATCTAAGTTTGTACATCTGGTTTGGTGTGTGAAAGCAGTTTCTGAGAAAGAATGCTTGGTATATGCCAGGGGTCTGCAACCTTAAACACCCAAAGAGCCACTTGGGCCCGTTTCCCACAGAAAACAAAACACTGGGAGCCACAAAACCTGGGTGGGCGTGGCCAATTCGACGTCCCTCACTCCCACAGTCACATGACCCCCCAGCCATGCCTACCCAGGTTTTGTGGCTCCCCATGTTTTTTTTTCCTATGGGAAATAGGTATGTCCCTCTCTCTGTCTCTCTCCCATCTCTTTCTTTCTCCCTCTCATATAATGTGATATATGCCTTGGCCCATAATTTTGGTAATTTAGCCTCCGCCAATGCTTCATTCTATAGTTTCAACATTAGCATCTGCAATGGTCCTTGTATGGTTTTATATAGTTCCCCAGAAGTCCATCAGGTCCTGGAGTTTTATTACTTTTTTGTTTCGAACTGCCTCTTTTACTTCCGTCAAGGTTATTTTACTATTTAACATTTCCCTCTTGTCTTCCGGTATTATAGTTAGACATCTCTCCTTTAGGTATTGTTGTATACCCTTTTTCGCTACTTCTTCCTGACTGTACAGGTCATCAAAGATTTTTTGTGTAATGATTTTTTTCTCTTCCATCTGGTAGTGTAGTGTTTCTCTCTCTTTCTTTCTCTATCTCTCTTTCTCTCTCATCTCTTTCTCTTTTTCTCTGTCTCCTTCCCTCTCTCTCATCTCACTTTCTCTCATCTCTTTCTTTTTCTATCTCTTTCTCCTCCTCCTCCTCTCTCCCTTATCTCTTTTTCTCTGTCTCTCCCTCACTCTCTCCCTCCCTTTCTCCCTCCACTCCCCACTCCCCAACCCACACACCCAGGGAATAACTCAAAGGAAATTTGACCACATTCTGTCTGTCTCTGGAAAGATATAAAAATAAACCTTGCACTGTGAAAGGGGTGAGTGTCAGGCTGTTACATCACAGTGCCACTAGGTTTCTGCCTTAGGTCACTGCACGCATTTCAGAGAAGCATCCTCCCAAGCAGCAGCACACTCAATACAGGCATGCATAGCATCCTGCAACTCGGTCCAAAGTGGCCGGAAAATATAGTCCCTGGGCACCCCTGAAGATGTTTGACAGGTAAAGTATGGGATGAAACTCCCGCCCCATCACCAAGGCAACGTCCACTGAATCCTTGAAAAACTGGGCAAGGTGGAGAGAGGAAAGCAGACAGAGCCAAATCGAGCTGAATATGTCCCCCTCTCTGTTTTTCTCTTGCTGCCTGACTGGTGGGAAACAGCGGACAAATGCACAGGCACAGATTAGGTGGTACCTGGCTCAACAGTAGTAACTGTAAGAAGGATCTGGCAGTCCTAATGGATAATCATTTAAATATGAGCCAGCTGTGTATGGTAGCTGCCAAAAGAGCTAACACAGCCCTAGGCTGCAATAAAAGAGCTATAGAACGTGAAGTGATTATACTACCTTGGTAAGACCACAGTTGGAATACCACATCCAGTTTTGGTGGCCATAGTATTAAAAATATGTTGAGATTTTAGAAAATATGCAGAAAAGAAGGGGACTGGAAGCTAAGATATATGAAGACCAGTTGAAGGAATTGGATGTGTCTTATTTAATGAAAAAAATAATAAGTGACATGATGGACCATCCCTGATCTCCTGACCTTCCGGCGGGCGGTGAAAACTCATCTATTTCGCCAAGCCGGTCTGGCCTAGGGTTTTCTTAGGGTTTTTAATCTGGTTTTATCTGGTTTTTAGTCTTTTTAATCCCTTTTTATATGTTTTTACCTTTCAGCCATTATATTTGATTTTTAATTGATTTTAATTTAGTATTGTTGTTGCATTTTTATCGGCCGTACACCGCCCTGAGTCCTGTTAGGGAAAGAGGGCGGTATATAAGTTTAATAAAATAAATAAATAAATAAATGATAACAGTGTTCCAATATCTAAAGTGAGAGAGTGGGGGGTCAATCTATTCTCCAAAGCACCTGATGGCAGAAAAGGAAGCAATGGATGGAAACTAATCAAGGAGGACCAACCTAGAAAAAAGGAGAAATTTCCTAACAGTGAGAACAATTAATCAATGGAATGGCTTGCTTTCAGAAACTGTGGGTCCTTCATCACTGGAGGTTTTCAAGAAGAGATTGGATTATCATTTGTCTGAAATGGGATAAGGTCTCCTGCATGGACTACAAGGCCTCCAAGCTCCCTTCAAATTTTGTTCTTCTGTTATTTCATTTGAAAGAGCTTTTATTTTTTATCTTAGCTAAATGATAGCAGCAAACTTACATTTTGAGAAATATTACTACAAAAACAGGTATTTTACAGGTGAAGTCTCAGGTTATCTGAGTACAATTATTAGCTCCTTGGCACTCACCTTGTCTGCTATAGTTGCTATGTATCTCATGCATTCAATATCCGAAGGAAACTGGTTAACCTCTTTCACCAAAAATTGAACTACTCTCACATGACCCTAAAAAAGAATGGTTTAATCATATGAATTGGAAAGAGTTCTTCTGTAACACTTATAATATCATACTAGATTGTGCCAATTTAATATATTTCTTTTATTTTGAGTACTGTAATGCCTAGGAAACCTCATAATGTAGGCAATCTTTAATGCTACTAATCTAATTTAAATTGTTTTTCCTTACGACCAGCTAAATACTAAATACTGTAAAACAAAGAAAACATATGGAAATAAATGAGAGACAATAGAGATGTGAAAGAAAATGAATTCAGAGTATCTGTATTTCTGTATGTTAATTTTCCCTCTTTAGAATTCTCTGGACAAAACATTAATTCCAAACTCCCAACAATGTTGAAATGATATTGCAAGTCAATAACATGTTCCTGAAATCCTTCTGCAAAAGTTCCCTGGTGCTTTATTACTAAAGACTGGTCAGAATTTGCCAGCAAAAAAGAAAAAACATTTTTGATTCCTGATTTTTTTTCCTGCAAGAATAACATATCAACTTTATAGAAAACTAAATTCTCTTGTTCTTGAATAGATAAAGCACTGGAGAATTATGCAAAATTAGAGTATTTGCATACATTACATAGAAATGGATTATCAGGACATAATACTATAATGTGCCATAACAGACATTCTCAGTGAAAGACCCAGAGATATATCAGGATTTTCTCAGTAACAAGGTTACACTGGCACATAATAGAATAGAATACTTTATTGGCCAAGTGTGATTGGACACACAAGGAATTTGTCTTGATGTAAATACTCTCAGTATACATAAAGAAAAGATACATTCGTTAAGATCAAGAATCATAACGTACAAAACTTAATGATAGTCATAGGGTACAATCAACAATCAAATCATACTAGGAAACATTCAATATAAATCGTAAGGATACAAGGGACAAAGTTACAGTCCTACAATCACAAGTGGGAGGGGATGGGTGATAAGGAGTGATGAGAAGATTAGCAATAATAGTAGTGCAGACTTTGTAATAGTTGAACAGTATTGAGGGAATTATTACTTAATAATACTTTCCAAAAGATAACTTGCCTATCACTGTTTATTTAAACAAAGCTTCTGGAATAATGTACAATAAACACATAAAAGAAAATTAACACAGGTAGTCCTCAACTTAAAACCATTTGTTTAGTGACCCTTTGAAATTACAATGGCACTGAAAAAAGTGACTTATGATAGTTTTTCACACTTACAACCATTGCAGAATCCCGGGTTACCTGATCAAAAGTTGGACACTTGGCAACTGGCATGTATTTATGACATTTGCAGTTACTAACTTAATATCTGCAGTGATCCACTTAACAACCATGGCAAGAAAGGTCATAAAATGGTACAAAATTCATTTAACAACTGTCTTGCTTAGCAATGGAAATTTTGGGCTCAGCTGTTATCATAGGTAGAGGAGTACCTATAGTACAATTCAAGTTAAACGTATCCAAACAAATGATATAAAAATACAAAATAAAAACAATATGTAAAACATTTCAAATGAGAAGTATGAAATATCTGAGTGAAACAGATTGTTTTGATGCACTACACCAGGGATGTCAAACTGGATTTCTTGAGGGCCGGATCAGCATTGTAGCTGTCCTTTGCGGGCTGGAGAGGGGGGAGGGGAGAGGAGATGGGACAGACACACTCATGCAGCAGCCTGCCAAAATGGGACGCAGGGGACTGCCCACGGCCTCCTTGCACCCGATTTTCGTTAGCAGAGGCACCGCAGGCCAGTCCTTTACTATTTCCAGACTGGCCCTGCAGGCCACATCTAAGCACTCCATGGGTCAGCCTTGAGTTTGACACCCCTGCACTACAGTGATGATGTTACCTAATCTGATAATGAAATATCTGCAAAAAAAAAACCCCAATCATGCTCAGAGGACACCAATGACCTCACAGCTCAACCTGTAAGCTATAAATATTTTCTTCTGTGGATAATGTTTTGAGCTTGAAATACACTGGAAATCTTGAATCAGTCCGCTTCGTACTTAAGCTACCAATTTTGCACATAAATTTGGATGTTTTGTTAAAGTTCAAAATAAAATGTTCTGCACACTTTATTATAATAGTAATTTGAATCAAGATTTATCATCATAATCTGTTTAATTGGCTAGATGAAGAGCATCAGTCAGTCTCTGAATACACAGAGAAACTTTGCAATACAGATAGTCCTTAACCTACAACAGTAAATAGTGACTGTTCAAAGTTACAACAGCACTGAAAAGTGACATGACTGTTTTTCATACTTATGACTGTTGCAACATCCTCATGGTCACGTGATCAAAATTCAGATGCTTGTCAACTGGTTCCTATTTATAACAGTTGCTGTGTTGTGGGGTCAACCTTTTGACAAGCAAATGTGAAATTCCTCCCCAAATTGGTGTGCTGAGCAGCTACCGTGTTTCTCCAACAATACGCACCCCCCAATAGGAAGACCCAGCATGTTTTCTAGTGATAAAATGAAATTAAGCCCCTCCCCCCCAAATTCAGGCCTATTTTAAAACATGCGAAATTGAGGGGGAGGGCAGGAGGGGGGGGAACTTGCCTTTAACAGTATGTCCCGCGGGCAGCCACGCCTTGTTACCAGCCGCTCCTAATGGCCGAGCGCTTCCTACTCCTGGCCAAGTGCCTTTACTGCAGACCCGGGTATGGTGCTGGTTGCAGGCCGGGTCAGCAGGCAGGTGGCAGTGGGTGGATGTCAGCCTCGGCAAGGCACTTTAAATCGTGAGACCTTCAGCGCCCGCCGCTGCTGCTTCCTCTGCTGCTCTTGCTTTCCCTTTGCATTCCTCCACCAGCAGTGTTTCAACCGCATCTCGGGCAGGGGAGCTTCCTCCATAGCTTCCACTGTTCCTGCCGGTGAAAGAACTAGCGGCAGCACCGGCGGGAACCGTGGAAGCGTTCCAGCTGCTTCTCAAGGGGGGGGAGCCGCCTCTATGGCTTCCACAGTTCCTGCTGGCAAGAGAACAGCGGCAGCGCCGGCAGCAATCGTAGAAGCATTTCAGCTGCTTCTCGAGCGGGGGAGCCGCTCCTGTTCTCTCACCAGCGCCGGCGGGAACAGTGGAAACCACTGAGGTGGCTCCCCTGCTCGAGAAGCAGCTGAAACGCTTCCACAATTCTCGCTGGCGCTGCCACTGTTCTCGTGCTGGTGGGAACAATGGAAGCCACAGAGATGGCTCCCCCGCCCGAGAAGCAGCTGAAACGCTGCCAGTGGAGGAATGCGAAGGGAAAGCAAGAGCAGCGAAGGAAGCAGCAGCGGCGGACTCCGAAGGTCTTGTGATTTAAAGTGCCCTGCCAAGGCCGACATCCACACCACCGCTGCCCATCCGCTGACCTGGCCTGCAACCAACACCATACCTGGGTCTGCAGCAAAGGCGCTTGGTGGGGGTAGGGAGCGCTCTGCCATGATCGGTAGGATAGGAGCGGCTGGTGGCGAGGCGTGGCTGCCTGCAGGCTGCTCTAGGTGAGGGTGCGGGGGGAGGAAGAAATTAATTCACCCCTGAAAAGACAACCTAGCCTAGCTGTCTTTTCGGGGCTCCCAAAAAAATAAGACCCGGCCTTATTATATGAGAAACACAGTAGGAGTGTTTCTTCTCCTGCTGACAGCTGACTGCTGCAAAAGCTATTTCTTTAATTGCAACACACAGTTCCCTAGATCAGGGGTTGCCAACCTTTTGGACCTCAGGGACCACCAAACTCATAATTTTAGATCCCAGGGACCACTAACTGGTTCTGGGGCATGGCCTAATTTGTGGGTGTGGCTTAGTGGTAATGTGACTGGCTGGGCATGGCTTGTATGTAAATATTGTAAATATTTATATAAATATTGATTTTTTTAATAAAAAAGAGCAACTTTTACCCAAAACCAGGCAAAGCAGGCAGGCAGATTGAATTGTTCACAGAATCAGATTCATTCAGAAATCTATCTATCTGCCATTGGCTAGCTCAGTCTGTCACATAAAATTTGCTTACAAGCAAACTCAAAATTAACTCACAACACACCATGTATGTAAATATTGAATTTTTTATTTTAAAAAAAGAGCAACTTTTACCCAAAATTAGGCAAAGCAGGCAGGCAGATTGAGTTGCTCACAGAATCATTCAGTGATCTATCTACCTACCATCGGCTAGCTCAGTCTCTCAAATTTACTTGCTATGAGTCTGCAATGAATTTGCTTGCAAACAAACCTTCAGTCCTAAGGGAGGTTCGGCTGTGCTTAGCTAGAAAGCAAGAAATCCAACCATTTCCTGCTTCCTAGCTAATCTAAATCTCCCGGCGCAGCAGAACAGATGATGATCGGAAAAAGGAAAAATAGCAACTTAGCAGACAAGTTTGCCAGGTAAGGAGTGAGTGGGGAGTGGGGAGGGTTCCCGCGGGCCATGTGGGCTGAGCAGCCTTGTGTTTCTGTGCAGCCTGGATTAATTGCTTTGGGGGGGTGCTCTGGGGGTGAGATTTCTCTGCAGCCCACCAAAATTTTCTCACGGGCCACCAATGGGCCGCGGCCCACTGGCTGGCGACCACTGCCCTAGATCAAATAGGAGCTACTAGAAACGACCCAAAATGACTCTCAGATGGCTGTGGACCTACCTGATGAGGAATCTTAAATGATTGCAATTCTTGGTAGGAGCACCATTTCCTCTTGGCTTTCTGGTTTTTAAGCCCAACTTGGTTTTAACAGCATGATTTAATATTTCTTTCTGACTTATGCTTTTAAATGTTAATTGGTGTCTGATTTAATGTATTAATAGATATAAATTTGTTATTTATAAATACTGATTGAATGTGATCTTAGGAAGACCACACTTGGAATACTGCATCCAGTTTTGGATTACAAAAAAAATTGTTGAAACTTTGGAAAAAGTGCAGAGAAGAGCAACAAAGATGATTAAAGGCCTGGAGATAAAAACATATGAAGAATCGTTACAGGAACTAAATATGGCCAGTCTAGAAAAAGAAGGACTAGGAGTGACATGATAGCAGTGTTCCATTATTTGAGGAGCTGCCACAAAGAATTTATTTTTTAAAGCACCAGAAGGCAAGACAGAAAACAATGGATAGAAACCAATCAAGGAGACAAGTAACCTGGAATTAAGAAGAAACTTTTAACAATGAGAACAAATAACCAATGGAACAGAAGTTGTGGGTGCTTCATCACTGATGAAGAATAGACGTGACAGCCATTTGTCTGAAATGGTATAGGATCTCCTGCTTGATCAGGGGGTTGGACCAGAAGATCTCCAAAGTCTTTTCCAGGTCTAATCTGAATTGAATTGAATGCTGTATTATTTTAACCTCTTGCAGTGTTTAAATGAATTTCCTATGCTTTCTCTTACTGCTTAATAACTGTCAAAATTTTAGTTTAGTTTTGTCAGAATGGAAGCAATGGCATTTTTCTGGGAGGTGAAAGAGATAGGTAATTGTGTTTCTACTGGATTTTCATTACAGGATTTTGTATTTTATTTATTTTTAAAAGCTCTGATCTTTATTTTTTTTTTTTCCTTGTATCTTTTTATCACGGGAGATCTTTTCAATGCTCTTTGAGCTCTTTTGTTATAGTGCCTTCCCTGTCTCTGATAACTGTTTATGACTGCCTGTAAAAGTTACAGAAAAATCTTAACTAAAACAAAATGCAAACAATAAATTATCTTAAAGACAGAATGTTTGGGGAGGTTTTTGAAAATAAAATGCTTTACAACTTACAAGACATGTTTGAAATTTTAGTCAGAAAGTTTTGTAATGCAACAATAGTTTTAAATCAACTTTAAAATGATACTCAGATGCAAGCAACAACCTTCAAATCAGGTTTACGATTGCATTGGAACTTAATTTGTAGTTGGCATAGCCGAAGCAAGAATCTGGTTTGAAGGCAGGCTGCTTAGAGATAGATGAAGGGGCTATGGATCTTAAAGACTCAAAGTTGGCAGAACTGATGACTAATGAAATGGATTCTTTGAAGAAGACTGATGAAGATTGGGGAATGGACATTATATTTAACTGGAAAACAAATATTAAGAGATGTTGTGTTTCAATTTATAGGAGGGCCTTTGATTTTGGAGAATGGAAAGGAATTTTGGGGAAAGTTCCTAATTAAAACTTTCAGGAGATTTATTATTATTTAAGATTTAATCTTCAATTCAGTCCAATAGTTCAGGTCCTAACCAAGAACCTAAGAGCTGTTAAGATAACACTTGATTGGGCAGGCATGTCCGAGTAAGGTGGTTTTTTGCAAAGTCAAGACTATTCAGATCTAAGAAGTTTTAAATTTCCTTGTATCTAGGCAACTTCTGGGATATTGCTCCAAGGACTCCTACTACTATTGGTGCAACCATTGATTTCTTCTTACACAATTGCTCAACTTCAATAATAATAATAATTTAACAGTATGGACAAATATGGACAAAATACCTAAGAACTTATTATTGCATGATTTCCATGATCATGAGATCAAAATTTGGGTGCTTGGCAATTGGTTCATATAAACTGGTATCATGGGATCATATGATCATCTTTTGTGATCTTCTGACAAGCAATGTCAATGAGGAAGTCAGAATCACTTAACATCCCTGTTATTAAATTATCTACTGCATCGATTCACTTACCAACTGTAACAAGAAAGATAATAAAATGGGGCAAAACTCACTTAACAACTATCTGGCTTAACAACAGAAATTTTGGGCACAATTGTGATTGTATGTTGAGGATTACCTGTACATTTAACAACCAATGAGATATGAAATAAAATGTGTGCAATGACCTAACAAGAAGTATGTAATAGTAATTAAGATGCAGTAATTCAAGTATTTGCAGCTCACCTCAATTCCAAATATTCCAATGTCAAAACCACCAAATAAAATTACCTTGCGAAATGCAGACATAAGGGGTGTGATTTTCCGATTATCTGCAGCATCCACATCAGCTCCTGCCTGCACAAGAAGCTGCACTACATCAAGGTGCCCACCATTTGCTGCCAACCAGAGTGGTGTATTTCCTTTCTTATTGCGAACATCAATATGTGCTCCCCTAAAATGAAATCAGATTTTGTTGGAACAAATAATTCAGATACCAGTTGAAATTAAATCTCACTTTGCAAAAAAACAAACAAACCCTTAATGGCACCTGGTTAAGAATTTCATATTGCCTTTAATTATCAATTAAAGAGAAAACAAGAAATGAATATTCTGTATGTTTGGTCTAATAGTTAAGGCACCAGGCTAGAAAGCAGGAGATGGTGAGTTCAAATCTTGGCTTTGGGCCAGTCACTCTGTTTCAGCTCAACCCATCTCACATGGTGGTGTTTGTAGGAAAAATAGGAGAATGAAGTTGTGTTGAATATATTTGTTACCTTGAGTTATTTGTAAAAATAATAAAGACGATACAAATGATAATTCAGATTTGTCTCTAAACTACACTTCAAAAAGTACTGGGGTATTAGAATGTAAATAAATAGTAAATTATGATAACTTAAATTATTTAGATCTGGTTATAGAAGTGAAACTAATGAATGAAGAGTATGATTTAATGAGAATTTAATTTATGAGAAAAACCCACTTCTCCTACAATCTCCTATAATAAAATTCTCAGTATCCCCATTTAGTTATAAAACTTATTTAGTAAAAAGGATTCTCTGCCTTAAGATCTCTGTGTAAATAAGCTAGATATTATCCATTCAGATTTTCAAATCCACAATGATTTTCCATTGTGGATTTGAAAATCTGAATGGATAATATCTAGCTTATTTTCTCCACTTAGCAGTTCCCAACTTCCTAACTTGAGATCATTAATTTGAAATGCAAAAACTGATTTCCCCTTCTTCTACCATCTCTCAGTTTTAAATTAAATTGGGTAAGGGGAAATTCCTTAAAATGATCCAACTCTACAATGAGGCGATAAGGCAGGTCAATAAAAATGGAATAAACGAAGGAGGAATAAAGTGCCTAGCATGTATTGTACCTTTGGGAAAAAATAACCACTAAACAAATTGCACTGAAAACAAAAACCTGGGAAATGAACTTAAATGGAAAGGGCCAATAGTTACAACACAGTAACAAACCCAAAATGTAGGCCAGCTGACACAAATTTCAAAAATTTCCTTAACCTTCTTACTCATTTCTAAATAAAAAGTAATCTGTTTGCATTTGCCCTATACAAATGGTTTTTTGGGCCAATGATGGCACAGAACATACTTGCTGAAACAAATTTTGCTTTGGCCAAGGTACAGGGCTGCTCTGATGCACAAATCAAAGGATAAAACCTAGAAAGGCAACAGCAGTAATGACAAAGATGTGAGGGCAAGGATAGAAAGCATGGGGGCGGACACACAAATGCAAATTTGCCACTGAAGTTAAGTAGTAGAAGGAAGGGAAGAGCAGGGCCAGATCAGACTGGTTGGGGAAAGTGCATATAGCTCCAATTGTGCAATTCAAATATAACAGAAAATACTATACCGATTAATCAGGAGCTCACAAAACTTGTAGTGGCCTTTATCTGCAGCAATAGTTAAAGCAGTGTCTCTTGAAGAAGGCACAGGAGGAGCATTGACATCTGCTCCTTTATCAAGAAGAACTCTTCCAACTTCTGCATAACCTCCTGATGCAGCTTCCATAAGAGGTGTGAGTCCAGTCTGTTTAAAATAACTTGCTTGAAATTCAAACCTATATGAATAAATTACTACTAACCCTTTTAACTTCCATGTCCAAAGCCACACGAGTCCAATCAACATTAAAAGAGTATCACATGCAAATATTTAATGGAGAAAAAAACCCTTGATGACTTTTCACTACTCAGACATCTGAATCACATGAACTCAAATTTGAAGATCTGTTTGAAGCCCAGTTTAACTACTTCACACTCCACCCAATTCCATATTCACAACTCCTGTTAATATAATGACACAATACAACACTGAATTGGGACTTCTCATGGCATTTAATTTCTTTTCAAAATTCAAGACTGAAAAATTCTACAAATGTGGTTCTTAATTCAGAAGAGACCATAGAAACAGATAGGGCCAACATATGAATCAATACATTATATAGATCACGGATGTCAAACTTGACGGTTTTTTACCATTATGAAGGTGGAGTGGGCGTGGCCTGCATGTGATGCATTCAGCCCATGGGCGGCCAGTTTGACATCCCTGGTAGATTGTCTGATATCTCTGCAGTATAATTTTGCACAAATAGATTTTATCATCAAAATTGCTGGGTTTTTTTTATAACCAAACTATTTGCACCTGGACAGTTTAGACTTTTTAAATAATTGATTTGCTGAGCATGCATGATTTTGTTTATAATTTGAGGCTTTTCCTTCTCTACAATTTGGTCTCTTTCATAATATACAACACTTTCTATCTGTTACCTATATTATTTTTGTTTTGGAATATCCACAACACAGAACAGAAAAATCATTCTTCCAAACAAAGCCTCTACATAGCAAATTAAGGGAAATCCCTCTCTTCAATATATACCTGGACAATATTCCTAAGTCTATTGAAAATGCCAGAACCTTGATAGACCTTTCCAACCAAAAGCAAAAAGGGCGTTGGTACTTACCTGATACGCATTACGTTCTCAGTGAGCTGCGACGAGCATCCAGAGATTGGGAAGTGCTTAGTCTCTGGTTTTGATAGGCTGAGCTTAATTGTTAGGACGCCATGGCTCCTCCTCCGTCTCCTTCCTGGCGTCCCCCAGTTTTTTGGCGAAGACAAGAGCAATATACACCTCACCCGCACTAATGTCAAGTAGGTTGATGACATAGAAACCTTAATAAAAATAACATTGATCGGAGCAGAGTCAAACAGACGGAAATGGGTGGGGCTGGATGCTCGTCGCAGCTCACTGAGAACGGGCGTATCAGGTAAATACCAACGCCCTTTCTCCATTGAGCTGCTCCGAGCATCCAGAGATTGGGACATACCAAAGCTTGGCGTGTCCTACAGGAGGGACCCCGTCTGATCTGAAGCTCCTTCCTTGTCCGAATGGACCTGTTGGAACACTCTCCTGCCAAACGAAGCCTCAGCAGAGGCAAATACGTCAATTTTGTAGTGCCTGATGAAAGGCGAAGGAGAGGCCCATGTAGCTGCCCTACAGATCTCAGTGACAGACACCTGGGTGGCCCAGGCCGCCGAAGTTGCAGCACTCCTGGTGGAATGTGCCGTGATACCACTAGGAACCCACAGCGAATGAGCTTCATAAGCCTTAGCTATCATGACCTTCAACCATCTACCGATAGTTGAGGGGGAAACTTTCTGTCCCTGCGTAGCCGGCTGAAAGGACACAAAAAGAGCCTCAGACTTCCTGAAAGGAGCCGTTCGATGGAGATAAATACGGATTGCCCTACGGACATCCAATCGATGCCAGAGATGTTCAGAACCTTGGGAAGGTCTGGGACAAAAGTTAGGCAGGATCAGTTCCTGTGCCCTGTGAAAGGTTGAATTAACCTTTGGTGTGAATGTGGAATCCAGCCGAAGGACCACTCTATCCGCATGAAAAATACACAGATCTTTGCGTGCCGATAATGCCGCTATTTCCGAAATGCGCCTTGCAGACGTAATGGCAACTAGAAAAACTACCTTGTATGTAAGGAAGTGAAGACTTGTGGATCTCAAAGATTCAAAAGGACATTTGGTGAGGGCAGTGAATACCTTGCTAAGGTCCCAAGTGGGATACCGATGTATTGTTGGAAGACATGAATTCACAGCGCCCTTTAAAAAACTGCGTATGCGCGGATGATGGGAAATGGAAGCAAAACCTTCCCAACGCACTACTGAGGCGATTGCTGCCACCTGTCGTCTTAAAGTGTTGGGAAAGAGACCTCTGTCCAAACCCTCCTGTAGAAACTCCAACACGTGAGCTACTGATGGTGAGCAGGGATCAACTCCGGTCTTACTACACCACTTGTGAAAGGCAGACCACGTAGCTTTGTAAATATGGTTCGTGGAAGGGCGTCAAGCCGCCTGAATGGTATGTATTACCTTGTCCAAAAACTTCTCTAGCCTGAGATGTTTCCGCTCAACCTCCAGGTGGTTAGCTGTAACCATTGAGGTTCGGGGTCCTGGATTGGCCCTTGAGAAAGCCGAACCTTGTGTGGTAGAATGTGGAAAACCTCCTGAGGTCCGCAAACCACAGCCTTCGGGGCCAGTGCGGGTCCAGCAGAATCAGTTCCGCCCTTTCTTCCAACATCTTCCTGATCACCCTGGGGACCAGAGATAGAGGTGAAATGCATAGAGGAGCCCCTGAGGCCACCGACAACGGAGAGCGTTGAAGTCCTCTGATCCCTGCGACGGAAATCTCGAGATGAATCTGGGAAGTTGAGCGTTTTGGGGGGAAGTGAACAGGTCTACCACTGGGAGACCAAACCTCCGGACCATCTCCTGGAAGAGATCCAGATGCAGACGCCATTCCGAATGATCAATAGTGGCCCTGCTCAACCAGTCTGATTTCGTGTTGGTGACCCCCAAAATATGCTCTGCTGTGATGGAGCCCAGATTCCTTTCCGCCCAGTGAAACAGTCTCTCTGCCTCTTCCATAAGCTGTATCGAGTGTGTACCCCCTTGTCTGTTGATGTGAGCCTTCGTTGTGACATTGTCCTTGAGTATCAGGATGTGGTGTCTGTGAATATGGGGAAGTAAGCTGCGAAGAGCCATGAGAACAGCTCTGAGCTCCAACCAATTGATGTTGTTCAAACGCTCTGTTACAGACCACCGACCCTGGGTTGAGATGGTCTGGAAATGTGCCCCGCAACCGGACAGACTGGCGTCTGTGGTGATAGTAAGTCTATGTGGCTCCTTTAGAAGGGATCTGCTGTTGATTTTCAGCACGGTCCACCAATGAAGCGATAGACGGACTTTTGCTGGAACCAAAACTCTGTGTCTTGAATTGCTTCGCCCTGATCTTTGATAAGGAAGTAAAAAACATTGTAGCGATCTGGCATGAAAACGAGCCCACGGAACAATAGAAATAGAAGAAATCATTTTTCCAAGAAGTCTTGAAAGATCAACTAGGGGAACATGTTTTACTGTCCTGACCTGAAGGCCTAATGTCCTGATACTTTCCAAACGCTCTGGGGATAGAAAAACACGTCCCTGAATTGTGTCTATTATTATCCCTAAGTGAGCCAAACGGGTAGAAGGAACTAAATGGCTCTTACACCAATTAACTGAAAAGCCATGCTGTTGAAGAGCTTGCAAGTAATTTGCAAAGCCGATTCCGCCTGTTCATATGAATCAGACAAGATCAAAATGTCATCCAGATAATAGTGAAGTCTTATGCCTAAGCCCCGTAAATGAGCGGCCACTGCCGCCAGAACCTTTGTAAAAATCCTTAAGGCTGACGCCAAACCAAAGGGTAAGGCAACATACTCAAAATGTTCATTATTATAACAGAATCTTAGAAATTTGTAGTGAGAAGGCCGAATTGGAATGTGCAAATAAGCCTCCGTTAAATATATGGAGGATAAAAAATCTCCCTCTCGTATCCCAAGAAGAATCGATTGTAAGGTACTCATCTTAAACCTACGATAAACGAGAGAACGGTTAAGCCGTTTTAAGTCCAATATCGCTCTCCACTCCCCCGAGCTCTTGGATATTACAAATAAAAGGGAGTAAAACCCCTGATCCTGTTGATCCCTAGCCATCGGTTGGATGGCCTTAATTTCTAACAAGTGATTAATTGCCTCCTCCATCAAGGCCCCTTTACTAGAATCCCTGGATAGGGGA
Source organism: Bungarus multicinctus (assembly GCA_023653725.1). Taxonomy (NCBI): domain Eukaryota; kingdom Metazoa; phylum Chordata; class Lepidosauria; order Squamata; family Elapidae; genus Bungarus; species Bungarus multicinctus. The sequence goes on from CM042846.1 coordinate 3,212,458, forward strand.
CATGTCATAAAAGAATTCGGGGGAGTAGAAGAAAACTCCAGAGCCAGACCAAATCGAATGGTGTCCCGAACCCAGGAATCCGATGTGGAGTCCCAATTATCAGCGAAAAGTTTTAAACGGTCCCCAATGGGAACAGGGACTCTTGTATTATCTTGGGCGACAAAAACCCCTGTTTCCGGAACCCCGAAAGGATCTCCTCCCCTGACCTTCTCTACGGGATCTGTCACCAAAATCCTGTCCCTCTGACTGTTGGACACCTTTAAACTCTGGAACTCTCTGGAATCTGGAAGTGAACGTCCCTCGATAGTAGGGACAAAAGGAAGTCCTCCGAAAGGACTGGTAAAATCTGGTATCCGGCCTGCGTGAGAGGGAAAGGAGAATCTTCTTCTTATTCCTGGTTTTGATTAATAGCGGGTCCAAGGCCGCGCCAAACAATTTATCTTTTGAGATTGGGGAGGAAGCGGGTTTCCATTTATGCTTATAGTCAGCTTGCCAATTTTTTAGCCAAAGCATTCTGCGAGCCGTAATTTGAGAAGCCATGGCTCTAGCCGAGAATTTAACTGAATTATACATGGCATCTGCCGAAAACTCTGCCGCAGCAATCAGTTTGGCAATGTCCTGATGTGCCCTGATGTTGGAATTTGGAATAGTATCCCTGAGGTGACGGAGCCATCTAAGGGAGGTTCTGGTAAAGAATGAAGCGGCAGTAGCCGCCCTGATGGCCCACGCATCAGATTGGTGACTCTTTCTAAGAGCTATCTCAATTTTCTTGTCCTCTGTTTTAAGCGCATCCTCTGACTCTGTAGGAACTGATGAAGGGGATGCCAATGCCACAATAGGATCATCCACCGTAGGAGTATTTAGATTATCTGAAAATTCTGGGGCCAAATTGAAGAATTTCTTATCAAAATTTGTGGGCGGGGGGTACAGAGCTGCGGATGACCACTGTTTTTGAAGAAGATCCGAGAACATTTGTGGAACTGGTATGACTTCAACTTCACTAATAGGCTGGGAGAAAACCAAGTCCTCCGACTGCTCCTGAGGTTGTTGTGGAGCAGATGGAGACTTATCCAAGCGAGCAGTAGTTTTTGCCTTATATAAAAGGGATCTGAAAAGTTGTGGTTGGAAAAGGCCAGTAAAGGTTGGTTGGTCGGGCCTGATGTCCTCATCATCAAACATGCCCTTCTCAGGGGATTCGTCATCCAGGGGAAATTCGCTATCGTGGAGGGAAACTGCATCTAACAGCTCCATCTGCACAACACCTTCTCCCTCCTCATGGCTATGTCAAGAGGGAGCATGCGAAAACAGGGATGGCTCTGCTTGGGGAGGTACCTGGGGATACTGAGAATCCCTTCCGCTCAGGGATCGTACCAAATGGGCATCACATTCTGAAGTTGGCGCCTGTCTGGTCCTGATGGATTGTTGAAAACCTGCTGCGATGCCTCTGCTGATGGCTACCTCCATCCATGACCTCAAGGATTCTGGAACCTCCTCAGGAAGAATCTCCTCCTGACTGTAACCCGGCCGCTGTGGGTGTGAAGGTTGCTTCTGGAGGTCTTCTCGGAACCTGTGAATGGCTGGGAGTTGTGACACCGGGTGAACGGGATGGCAAGGATAAATCTAAAGGCCTAGGAATACTTTGAGCCTGAGTTTGAGTAGACAAGTCAGCAGGGAGATAACACCTCTCTCTCTCCCTCGTGTGTCTCTCCATGTGCCTCTCTAAGGCCTTTTGGCGCCTGGAGGCGTCCTTGTCAGCAGCCTTAGAAGAACCTTTGGTCCGTTTGGACTTGTCGTGGGTTCGTGACGTAGATTCCCCTCTACTTGCCATTGCTGAACACTCAATATGTCTCTCTCCTACCCAGAATTAATATATATGTAACTATATATATGTGTATTTGTATACGTATATGTGTATGTATGTATGTGTGTATGTATGTATGTGTATGTATGTGTGTGTATATAGATAGATAGATAGATAGATAGATAGATAGATAGATAGATAGATAGATAGATAGATAGATAGATAGATAGATAGATAGATAGATAGATAGATATATGGGTTTATATGGACTGTTGGCACGTCCGGACTCCTGAACCCCACCTGGAACAGTGAGTCCAATCAATATACTTCTCCCCACTTTTTTATTTTTATTTTTTTATTTTTAATAAAAACTAATTATTAAATTAATATACTTCCAAGAGAATGAAACTATTTACAATCAAATTGAAACCAAAAGGACCGAATGGAGAACAAAAATATATGTATATACAAGGAGGGCTTATATATCTATTTAAAATTGCCCTGAACAGTATTACCTACGGCCTCAGGCCCAGGCAAACTGTTTTAGAACTGTGAGGGTAGCCAACAAGAAGAAAGAAACTCAACTCCCAAACCGGAGTTAAAGGGAGGAAAATTATTTTTTATAGCCTCCTCCCTTCCCGGGAGTAAGGCACTTAAATACCCTCTCACAGCTAACTGGCCTGAAGTTTAAGAAGGCCTTCACAAACCAAGAGATAATGCCAGGCCTTCACAAACCAAGAGATAATGCCAGGCTATGGGAAACACACGCGCAAAAATGGCGGACTGTCCCAGGTTGATAGCGCAGATACAATCTTTGGCGCCAAAATGCAATCAATAAATGTAGCTGCTATACGGAAAAGTCGGCTCGGCAGAGTAAGAACAAAGATAAATAAGGTGGAGGGGTAGGCTCCAATGTCTTCCCCCCTGCGTTCTCCTGGGGAGGAATTATCGATTGGGAGAGCAACGGCAATGGCAACAGAGGGAAATCCGAGTTGCAGAAGGGGACCCTTGCCGGCTGAACGCGAGCACGAATGGAGCGCTAATCGCACTCCGCGATCGCCTCAGCCAAATCTGATAGCCTCTAGCCGAGTTTTAAAGGGATAGAAAGAAATTTAAAAGAGTCCAATTACAAGAAGAAACAGTCACAATATCACCTCTAGAGTCTGCTCCAATCAAAGAAAAGCTGCCTATCTCTCCAAGGCTGAGCAAAAAACTGGGGGATGTCAGGAAGGAGACGGAGGAGCCATGGCGTCCTAACAATTAAGCTCAGCCTATCAAAACCAGAGACTAAGCACTTCCCAATCTCTGGATGCTCAGAACAGCTCAATGGAGAATTATGTAATTATCAGCATTTTATTTAATACTGGACCTTAACCCAGATGTTATCTCCTAGAAGGAAGTCCCCTGGGATCTTGAATCAGTGGGTAAATTAAATATGAAAATTATTTGCTACTCAACTAATGCAGAGCTCTGGGCATTATATTTGATTATATTCTCTAGCATTTCCAAATAATGTTTGCTGCTAAAAGTGCATACATAATCTCCTTCCGTAAGTGTGCATGAATATTGCTAGAGGGCAAAGAAAGTACGTATGGATTAGATTTGTATGCCACCCATTTTATCAATAAAAAGATGTCTATGAAAAATGTATATATTGTGCATTGTCAGGCCTGCTGCTGAACTTGGTATTGTGCAGTATACAGTGAAATTTACCCCGAGCCCATGGGCCTTCTGGAAGGGCTTTAAACCTGGCTCAACCAATTGGCCTGAGTCCTTATGGGAGAAAGGGCATGCCATACTGTAGGTGATTAATAGATTAAGAAAAGACTCCACCTTCATCCTGTTATATGTTGGTTCCTTTCCTAGCTACTTTTTGGGTAATTTTAATTTTAATATTTATTGCTTTAATATTTTATATTGTTGGTTTTATCTAGTAAACTGCCTATGGGTTTCCCACCCATAGTCTAAATCACTCCATGTCCCTCAGGTCACATAAGTGAACCTCTCAGGTAAAGTGACTAGCAACTTCCTTTAGACAATCCCCAATTTTAATTTTTCTTATAAGATCATGTTCACCAAAGTTCAATTGAGAAAGAAATCTATTGATTACTTACCTTTGCCCTATGTTCAACATTGGCTTTTCTGTCCAAAAGCAGACTGACTACCTCTGCTCTGCCCTGGAAGCAGGCTAAAGTAAGTGCGGTATTCCGATTGGTTTCAATCTGGGCATTAATATCAGAACCCATATCAAGCAATAGTTTTACTGCAGGAACATGACCATTCATAGCTGCCAGCATCAGAGGAGAAATGCCTAATTTACTCCCAGTCCTAAAACAGAAAACCAATAAATACAAATATAACAATGATATAGACAAATGTAGAAGAAAATATTTGAGTATAATTATTTTATGAAAAGCTGACTATTGTGTAATAAAATACATCCTCATTTCACTGCTAGAAAGTGCACTATATAAAAATCATCTAGATTTTAAAATATAAAATAATAGATATAAAGACCAAAAAGTACTTGAAATATGCTAAGAATACTAGCAACATACAAGTGCTGGATGGAATTCTGTAAATCTTGGCATAGCATATCTATAAATCACAATAGCAACTGAAGAGGGCTCCATGGAAAGTGAAGTCAAGGGCAACAGTTGAATGAAGAGCCAGTAAGTAGCAGTGGTTCTTCAAAAATGCCTCTTTGAACAAGGAGAGAACATCTAGAGGTACTCAGGCAGTTGGCTCCTTGTGAAAAGACTACAATAGTCATCTTGCTTAAACTGAAATCTTGTGTTTTGGATTTTCTAGGTTCACATACTTTCTGTTCTAATCACTTTTGGAAATTGTTAACTGTTTTGGAACTTTTGGATCAATAGGTTTTACAGCAGGGATGAATCTTCTTCCATTCTTAGTTACACACGTTTTAACTGTAAGTCTAAGGGTTTCAAAAAAATTGAGAATAAATAGCAAAAGGGTGATTAAAATTTGATTTTAGAAGGTTATGAATGTACTAAAGATTCAGATAAATTTGAAATAAGAAATTGTGATTAACTATGAAGAATCCTTCCTGTGAGGGGAAAAATTATTTGAACTCTTTTTTGAAAAAACACTAATGCTTTAAAAAATTAGTCACTAATAGGAAGTGGAAGAATCTAATGATTACAATTAAAGGAAAACATTCAAATACAACTTATCAATACAGAATTAAGCAAAACATTGTAATGTTGAACATTTTAAAGAATATTGTTGAATAATGGACTCAAATTAATTTTAAGAATGTCTGCTTCTAGTCTGCATTAAAAAGTTATTTATGGAAAAAGAACAAGTTTTATTTGGCAAGGCTGAGATCGATTTGAAAGTAGATTTGAAAATGGCTGGCTTCAAGAATCGTATGGAAAAAGATGTTGCACTGGACATACAAAAGCAATTGGCTGATGTCTTAATAATTAAAAAGGATATACAAATAAACCAAGAAAATGACCTGGATAATTTTTCCTATATTGGCTGTACAAGAGAGGCTTGTTAAAACTTCAAAGAATTTTGTGAGAAGAGGCAAAAAAAAAACCAAGTTGGACATTATTTGAATAATTAGAAGCAAAAGGAAAGGATATAAAATTGGTTTATTTGATTAAAGTTAAAATAAGTAAGTTATCATATCTGGTAATTCCTAATAGACTTTTGCTGACACTAGGACTAAAATGCAAGGATTTGTGGATTTGTTTATAGATAAGAGATGGTGTTTGGGAAGAAGAGATCATTTGTTCTATTTTCAGAGAAGGCATTTAAGTTATTAAAATGGTTTATACTTGTGATGAAGGGAAAACTCATTGTTTCATATATTTTTCATATATTTTTCTTTTTCTCAACTTCTATTTTTTTCATACTCTTCTTTTTATAGTTTACACTAATATTTTATTACTGTAAAAGTAATTTAAAAAAATAAAATTACTGTTTAAAAAAAAGCTCACTATTGATCACCACGTTTGTTCTGAAGAATAAAACCAATAAATCTGTGGAATTCAATCCTACTTTATGTTATATTCATCAGAGAACTCAAAATCTTTCTAAACCAATTACCTTGAATTAATTTCTGCTCCAGCATTGAGTAGTATCTTAATAATGTTAACATATCCACCAGATGCAGCAAGACTTAGAGGAGTATAATCAGACACATTTCTGTGTTCTTTGTTTGCTCCTCGTGCTAGGAGAAGATCAACCACCTGAAATATGGAATATTATTAACACTATCAGAAGTTGACAATAGCACCAATATGTTCAGGATAATATTGAGTTTTAAATCTGGCAACAAACTGCTACAGAGCATAACAAAAGCATGGAAAAGGTCATAGAAAAATTATTAAATAGTAAGTTAATGTCCTGACTTAAGCCATGAAAGCCAGCTGGGTGACTTTGGGCCAGACACATTCTCTCAGCCCAATCCACTTCACAGGGTTGTTGTGGGGAAAATAGGAGGAGGAAGGTGTGCTGGGTTTGTTTCCTACCTTGAATTATTTGTAACAATAATAAAGGCAGGATACAAACAAACAAACATATTAATATCAAATCTTCACTTTTCATATTACTGCCTTACTGAATTTCAATTCTATGAATAAAAAATTACATTTACATGATTACAGAATGGACTAACCTGAGAAATTATATGGAATGTACAATGCTCATACATTCCATGTAATTTCAGAATTATGTGAAGTATCCCAATCTTTTTGGATTAGTGGGGAGATCTGAAATTTTGAGAACTCACTGTTGTAATCTTGCAATATGGCAGCAAGGGAGGGATTGCTAAATCATAAAATGGTTTCACAGAGACCGTAACTTATTACAAAGCATTAAATAACCAGAATGCCATTTGCTATTCCTTAAGAGCCCCCAACCTCTTCAGCTCATTGACTTCCTTCATGAAATTTCAGGTTGTACCATCGATCCCAAATGTTTATTAAATGAAAATAATTTAATGAACATGATTTATACTAATAATACTATAAATAATAACATCAACTCCTTGGATAGTCCCTTGGGACTGATACAACTACTTTAAGGAAGCCTAGACTAACCCGCTCCCTCAGTCCTATTCACCTGGAGGGAGGATGCAAGTGGAAACAATTAGAAGCTTAACACACAACTTGCATCCAGCATTTTTATATTCAAAGAATGTTTTTTGTTTGTAGCATGCCAGACTCCCATTTTTTTTAAAAAAATAAAATGGTTATAATAAAAATAAAAAGTGAAATAGAGCAAAGAACTTGAGGAGCATTAAGGGAAGCATTTGTGGACATGCTGTGGATACAGGAAATAGTGTTTATATTTGAAGCATCCAGTATATGTAGATATATTCTAAGATGATGATGTCCACCTAACTTGGGAGGGTTTGGAGAATCAATATATGCTTTCATAATCTATGAAATGCAGTAACTATAATATGCAATAAAAATTGTACCAAATGAGGAGACATAACAGGATGCCAGATCCTGTTCTTTCAAACTATGACTATAGTAGTTAAACAGTAACATATGTAAAGTTTTTTTTAATGTTAGCACTTACTTCTTGACGGCCACCAGAGCACGCTAATGAAAGTGGTGTGTCCTTAGTACGCTCAGACTGGGCTTCTATGTCTCCACCTTTATCTAGAAGTATTTCTACAACACCAACATGTCCAGCAGTTGCAGCTAAAATTAGTGGTGTAAACCCTAACAGAAATGATTCTATTATTAGAAGCCATTTGGAAAACAAGAATCAAAGTTAAGTTATGCTGACAGTAAAACCAGAGTGTTTCAAAATCAGTAATTCACAATATAGAGTAGCAATGAAGATCACTATGTAACTGTGTAACTGAAGTAAAAGTTCTGAGTTTTGATCAAACATTTGGAAGAAACAGAAGCACTGTATTTTTGAAACCCCAACCCTCCGTTTAATTAAGCCTTGAAATCACATATAGAAAAAAAGATTTGCTGCCCAAATACTTATCATCAGGTAGCAAAAAACACAAATGTTTTTGGTCATCAGAAAGTTATGAAAAACCAATGGGATGCTTGACTGGATATGCATAATTTCCAAATAAAAGCAATGATAAACAGCAGCACTTTAATAGCTTACCCTTTTTGTCTCTATGTTCTATACTGGCACCTCGTGCTATCAACACAGAGACAAGTTCTTCATGCCCACCAGCACATGCAAGCGTCAGCGCAGTATCATGATTACTCTCCGTCTTAAGATTGGAAAAAATGTATTTAAATTTTATTAAATTGTGTTATTGCATCATTTAACCAAAATAGTTTTCAAAAAATATAACTATAGCAGTAATCAACATTACTCACATGGGCATCAATATCAACAGAAGGGTATGTAGGAAGCACAGACTGAGAAGTCATATTGAGCGTTTGTGAACAGGACTCAGGTGTAGCCGAATCCATGACATGTGAGGAATTGGAGCCAGTAGGCACTCTGCTATTGACAGCTGGGAAGGAAAAACAACATGCTCAATATCTCTTGCATGAAGAGCATCTTTCCAAGAGACTGACATGTTTTGCTGTTTCATTCATGAATCAAGTTAAAGAAAATATAAAACCATACTCTTGTTCCTGAAATGTGTAAGAAGGAATCTTAATTTAATACACTAAATCAAATGTCCAAATTAAAGTCAGACAAATCCTAAAATGTGTGAATGGTATAAGAAAAATCTGGACCATGCCTGTTTATACTTAGTGACTGTGAAACTATCTTGTCAACATTTCAAACAGATAAAGAATATATTTTATATATACACAACACTGCCATCTACTTATTTTATTTCCCAACTCCTGGCCCACTTATACAAATAAAACAAAATCAGGCTATTGATAGCAAATGCCAGGTGTGTTTCCAGTAAGACCTCTCATCATCATGACTTGCTTGTGCTTTGCATTTATATTAAATTTAGTATTACTAAAACAAGGTTTGGCAAAAGTAATGATCTCTCCCTCTTACAGATCTATCTTTACAGGTTTCAAATCCTTTATCAGATGCAACTGGGGAGGGGGAATGGAAATAAAAAGTATCCTGCTTATAACCAGGAGCTTTACTCCAGAAATAGCGATTTGCAAATGTTTGGTTTACTGAGGTCTTCCAAAAAATAAAGCAGTAGAAAGACACACCTAAGATTATTGCTAAGGGAACATGAATCCAGGAGCATGGTACAAGCTAAAGTATGAGCTTAGTCTGTGGTGGTAAGGAAGGAGAAGCTGAACTATCTTCCCTCATTGCACTGATAGGTTATCACCCAACTACCTTGTTTAGATTGGCCAATTGGCTACTAGATGTTCTCTAATGATTTATATGGTATAGCTATGTCGATGATACCCAATTATACACCGTTATCCCAGGCAGTAATAGAGATGATATCAACACCTTGATCCAGTTTCTGGACTCTATGAAGTTTGAATGTGTCCTAAACAGGCTAAACCCAAATAAAATGAAATTACTATTTCATTCACCCAGTTTTGTCTATTAATAGTGTAACAATGCCCCTGAAGCAGGTCTTTTTTAATTTTTAATTTTACTTTTAATGTAATTTAATTTTTAAATTAAGAGTTTTCCTGGACTCCTAGCTAGATAGGCAGGTTAAGGCTACTGCCCTTTGCAATCTTATATACAATGAAATGATCTTGCTAGAGTGTCTCATGCTCTCACCACCATCCACTTTAAATGGCTGTTACATATGCAGCAGTACATATGTTGGTAGTATTTGGTATTATGACCATGTAACATCAGTGTGCTAGATCCCAGCTACATATTAGCTTTCTTGTACAATTCAAAGTTTTATTTTTGACTGTTCAAGTCCTGCTTGTTGCTGAGTTATCTCCAGGTTCGCCTTTCATCCAATTTTGACCTGCCTGCTATGAAGTTCCAAAGAAAATCTTCTAATAATTACTTATTTTTATGGAGTAAGCTCTTAGACACTGTTTCTCTGTCATAGCATTGGCACTTCCAAACACTTTTCGTCTAAAATGCATCCTTTCAGAAATTATTAAAAACTGAAATGTGGAATACAATGGTTCACCAACCAGTCTGCTGTTGAAGAGACAGTTCCCAAAACAATTTATTCAAATATAATTGAACAAAAAGGGACCAGCAAGGGGAAAAAACTGGAGAGAAAGTAGACGGAGAAAGTTAACCAGGAAAGCTTGGTGCATGAACTTCAGTTCTGAGTTTGATCTACTATAAACCACTTGACTTTTAGTAAAGAATACATTCACTACAAAAGGAGTGGAGAGTCTTTATTGCCTAAAGAATCAAGTCAGGGCAGATCTGGCAGGCCTCATATGAGTTGTGTGGTGCTGCAGCCATGGAAGTCTTACTTTGCCACCTGGTCTGCCAATTCAAGCTGCTCAGGTCCATGAAGTTTCATCGCCTACCTGACATACCATTGCCAAGTGAAGCGCCCCACTTATATTTGCCATTTGTCCACCTGCTGACAGGATTTTTCAGCAAGATTTTCAGTCCCATAGCACACAGGCAAGTCTCCCCACTCTTGGGTTGAAAAAGATCCATGCCAAATTCTAAGCAGGATTTTCAGGAGGAAAAGGTTTCACAAGGCTTTTTGGATTTTGACATGGAACTTTTTTAATCAGTCCCCATAAATGAGACAACTACCCCCTATATCTGAGGACTGATTTCAAATGCCCTGTACAGAAGGATTTCATGGAACTTTTTCAGCCAGCTTCCAGAGATGAGAGGGAGTCCTCTTATCTCAGGGGATTGTCTGAAATCACCCGTGCCAAAGTACTGCTTGGATTTCAGCATGGAGCTTTTTTAGCCAGTCCCAAGAAACACAAGGGAGTTCTCTCAGCAAGCCAGCAGCAGCTTGCAACCTTCCCTGCCAGCTTCCTCACTGAACTTTTGGGGAAGCTAGCAGGGAAGACAACAAATGGTGATCACATGATCATCAGTTAGTACTCAGATTGCAGTCCCATGGGTGCCGAAGGGCTAAAACAATCATAACTTAGGGCAATGATATTAAGTCCCTTCGTTCAGCACTATTGTAACTTCAAATAGTTGCTAATCGAATGGTTGTTAAGTCAAGGATTACCTGTAATACCACAGGCACACATGAAACAAGAACTGAGCTCAGTATAGCAGCAAAAAATGTATAAACTAGATACAGGACAAAATTACTGCATATATGATTAAAGAATAAATTACACAGAATTATGATGTAATAATTTGAACTGTTTTATCTCAAAGTATTCAATAAATAGATATCTGAAAATACCATCAATAAAAACTGGCTAACTATTTAAAATACCTACAGGTGGTCCTCAACTTATGACTACAATTGGGATGCTGCAGTTATCATAAATGCTAGCCAGCTATCAAGCACTCAAATTGCATGACTGTGGGGGTAGTGCAACAGTCATAACGTCAAGGACGGGTCATAAATATTTTTTTCCAAGGTTGTTGTAAATTTGAACCATTGTTAAGCAAACTATCATGGCCCCATTCGATCCAGGTACAGAGGAGGAAGAATTGGAACCTGGATCATCTGATGGGGATGGCATGTCTTCCCTGGAATGTCTGAAGAGTCCAGAAACTGAGGACAAAGCTGTCCAAGGCTCCTCCGGTTTTGGGGAAGGCAATCGAGTAGACAGGGAGCTGTTTACCCTCACAAATGCAGGAGAGGATCAGTTGTAGGCAGCCAGTGGTGAATGAGAGGCAGCAGATTCCCTCTGAGGAGGAACAGTTCCCCATCCCTGGATCCAAGGGCATGGAGAGAAGCTCATGGAAGGTCTGCAAGGCAGCTAGCGAGGAGGCTACCCCGTCCCTCCTCACAAGGAACACCTGCCTTGAGATGATTTATCGAGTCTGGGGGAGGATGTCTTTGTCAGGAACAATTGTTTTGCTTTGGCACACACTTCCCCAGCCTTTGTAAATTCTGCTCCAGATCATGTTTCTGCCTTGTGGACTTTGACCTTCCTTGTGGACTTTGAATCTTGTTTTTAGACTACGGATTTCTTCCTTGCTTTGTAAATCAGCTCTGGTGATTATTAGCTTTAGTTTGTGGGACTGTGTTGCATTGACTGTGGGTGGCTGCCTTCAGGAAAGTTTGGGGTGGAGTTTTACTGGCTACTGTAGGGCCATTTGTCTTGGGATAGTAGTTCAATCAAGAAATTTATTGAAGCCTGTATCTACTAGATGGCCCAGGTCATAACAGAGACAGTCGTAATTCAACGACTACATCAAAAAGTTCTGCTTAGATCCAAATTGTTATAAATCCACAGCAGAAATCCTCACAAAGCATTTTCTTCATTTCTTAAATAACATTCATTTAAGCAGACATTTTTATAGTTCACATTTTTGGATTTGAATTTGATGCAATTATTATCCTGAATTATTTTAACTTAATATAATAATAATCATGATAAAGCAAAGTGTTAATTGCTTATCCATTGCTTCCTCCCAAAAGTTGTGAAAATATTTTTCCAAAATATCACCCAAAGTTCTGTACAATTAAAACACAATTAGAGTATGGTGGAATGCATGAGAAAAAAAGCAATAAATGTCAGTGCAATTCAACTATAAACTATCGATTAAAGATGTTATAGATAATCTTGTATTCAAGTCAACATTAAAAATGTATTAAAATAGAGATCAAGAGCAAATCTTTTTAAGAGGCCAAGACATTTTTTTCTTTAATCACTGATTAAAAGCATTATATTCTTAAATTAACAGAAGGAAGATCAATTTTGGCTAGTTAAAAGAGATAACTATTATTAATAGGTGTTATTAATTCTTATTCTTTACAAGTGGTCCTTGTTTAGAAGCCACAATTTGGACTAGCAATTCAGCTATTAAATGAAGCAATTGCTACATGAAACTATAACTATACTTATGACCTTCAGTTTATAACATGCAAAAGTTGTAAATACGAGGATTGGTCACAAAATCACCTTTTAATCACCATATCTGTGAATGTTCATTAAAAGGGGCAGTTCCTATACAAGATATACTATCTTTATTATTTTCCAGTGTTTTTTATACATAACTCAAAGTGGCAATCATACCTAATATTCTTGCCTTCTACTTTCCCCATAACAACTATATGAGGTGGGCTTGGCTAAGACAGAGTTCATGACCCAAGTCATGCAATTAGTGCAGAAAATCTGGAGTCTGATAACACTTTTCCCAATTAATAAATTTTATTAAAGGTATTCATTTGTTACTTGGAAAAAATGTTATCAGAACCCTGATTTTTTTTGTCACCACTGACAAACCAAGTTTTTCTTGTATAATGTGAAAAGCTACAGGTTAACATCTTCCACATTATTTTATAGCACAGCTTGTTTTATAACAGCTTACTGAACTAAAGCATAATAGCTTAGTTTATATAAAATGCTGAATGATAAACCTCTGTTTACAACACATATGATTGAACCCAATTAATTTGTAGCAAAATGTTATTTATTAAATTTGCTAACAGCATACTTGATTTGTTATAAGAGTATAACAGGGATGTCTACATCTTTTTTTGTTTCTAATGCATATACAAATATTCATATAAGGTTCATAATATTGGCTGACAACAGTAGTAACAGGACAAACTTAAATGTGTAACTGATACCTATTTGAGTTTTATGCTGCTGAACTTAAAGAGTTCAATTAGTTTAGAGGCTCACACATTTGATTTCAAAATGTTTATAAATGTTTTAAAATTGAAATCCCTAAATCAAGTTATTTTAAAATTTAAATACACGTATTTCTTAAAAAATTTAAGAAATTGAGCTATTTTAACAAAGTTTTGAATAAAAAACTTAAAAGAGAATTAAGATCAATGATATTTACCCCTCATAAAATTGAGTCACAAAAGGTTGTTGGATACTTGTTTACATTCCACTAAAGCTTTCCATGCGATTTTCCTTACTCTATTGTCTTATGAATTCTTCACAACCCATCTTGTTCAAATAATGAGAATGCATATAGGTTATGTTACAACTGTTTCCTAATAACATGGTTTCATTGCATCATCTCTTTTTATTTTTTTTCACTGCACTTCTTTGGAAAATGGGCAATCTGAACCCTTTCTTATGGAATTATTTCCCTCATATTCTCCATTAATGAATATAGGTGGCTGAAATCAATCTTATGTAGGTAGTCCCTCAAACTGAAGTCTGACAAGAGATTTGAAAGAAGGGAATGGTATCAAACACACATTTTGTAAAAGTAAGAACCAGGGATAAAGCAGAATTATGTTAGACAATTTAATACTGGATTCTCAAATTGACACTAACATGAAACCAGTAAATATTAGATATAAAAATACATTTGCTATTAAATAGTAAGTTCTGCAAAAAAATGGGCTGCCTAAATAAAAAATGATTTATATTCACAAAACTGTTCTTGAATCTATTCAGCTGTTAATATAAGGCTCTTATAACAATATCTGTACTGACTCAACTATCTGACATATGGAGATAACTTTCTATTTCAATACTCCCATATTAGGAGTATTGAAAGAAAAAGTAAAGGAGCTGTACTTGGTAGCCATATTCAGCATTTAGAAAATCTGAATACTGCAATTGGGAGGAGTACTGCAATTGGGAGGAGTTTACACTTTACAGATCTAATGGCCAGGCTCTGCAATGGTCGTAAGTTGAGGACTACCAGTAAAACTTTTAATTTTATCACAGCATAATTCCATGCACCACATAAAAGATTTCTAGCAATGTCCTTCCTGTTGAAAATAATCTGTAGCTGTAACAAAGGCCTGCACCATTATAAATATCTTACCTGTAGAGACCACAAAGAAGGTGGCTATATTCAGTGAGAAAGTTTGATACGTACACTTTTATTGCTTTCTAGTATAATTAAAGAAAAAAGGAGAAAATGACTGAATAGCCTTATATGAATCACTAATCGGGGCTGATGTGATGGGAGTCATTTTTCTTATTTCATAGATCAGAGTGACCTACTTTCATCAATTTGATAGTTTATGGAGCATAGTAAGGGCCACACTCCCAAAATGGGTAGATCTCAAAGTTGGCTCGACTATAGGTTGGAGATTTTAAATGAGCAAATTGTATACTTTAAGCCCTATAAGACTCATTTTGCCCTTAATATTCCCTTAAACTTTAAAATCGGGCCATTTATCAGGTTTCCCATAGCGTATAATTTGCCTTACTATATGAATACTATAAGTAAAAGGTAGTATAAAAGCAAGCATTGACCGAAGACCTATTTTGCATACTATCCAGAATCTCGGGTGTTATGAAAATGTCTTGTCCTTAACAAAGACAATCTAGAGACATTTTTACGGAATATTACAGTTTCATGGAAGGAAGACTTCATTATGAAAAACTGTAATGTGACATCTTATAAGAAATGTATTTTGGGGCATGAACGCATTTCTGCATCAATGGTACGCTTCATAAAGGGGGAGCTCCTCATTTGGAACATGATTCCACTTTCACGTAGCCAACAATAGCAAATGAGGAACTGGTGAACCTTGGAACTCCTCTCTGAATTGAGAAGACAACAAGGAATCATCAGAGATTGCAAATAGTGATCTCCAGATGCTCCAGACATCTCTGAGAACTGAGGGAAAATCATTGCCTAAGCTGCAGTTCAGTACCTTTAAAGAGACATTGGGTTCACCTCTCCCTCCCCCCTTTAGCTACTTTAGGAAGCTGCTTATGTTTTTTCTAGATGCTTAGAACTTTTGGAAGGACAAGGTTTATTGTACTGAGAGAATCTCCTATCTTAGAAGAAATAAGTTTTATGTAGATTTAAGGATTAAAAAAGAAAAAAAACTTTTGGAAAACAGCAAAAAAGGAGGGCTACAATGTTGATTCTGAGGCCAAATGGACTTGATAGACCTTGTGGGAGTTTTAACACTTTATAAGGAATATCTGAAGATTTTGAAATTAAAATGGTCCTGGTTCCGGTGACCGACTCAGACTGGATCCTGCAACATTACACTAGTATGTGTATATTTGCCTTCATTTTGAAATTAATTTTAAGAAATAATCTTGTGGGAAAATTTTGCTGATTGGATGATAAACAGTTGATAAGAGAGGATCTGGAAGGTTGATTAGAGGGAATCAGAGAATGCTAAGAATTACAGTTAAAGGAAAATAAACCATACTATACTATATTACAGAAGAAATTAAGTCTGTTTGGGAAGAATGTACTCAGAAATTACAAGTTTGTCTGATACTGTAGCAGAGGATATAGAAAAACAACAGAGGTGAAACTTATTTGAATATGGATTTGGATTTTTTAAAAATGCCAGATTATAAAAGTGAAATGGAAAAAGATGCTGTGAATCTGAAAATGGATTTTAAAATATAAGACTGATGTGGGAAAAGATGGCACAACGAACAAAACCAGCAGATGTCTTAATAAATGGGATAGAATTAAAGAGGGCATATCAATAATAGAACAGAGAAGTGGGAAGGATGTGTTCTTGTAAAGAATCTGTTTTGGAGAGGAGGAAAAAGAGAAAATGATAAAAAATGATTGGGGGACACTATATGATGGGATAAAGAACAGAAAAATAAGCAAAGAATTTGAGTCATTCTATCTTGGTTAATGTTACGTTGTCTCATAGCTATTGAAATTTCTTTTTGGCCAGGACTGAATGACAAGGCTTTAAAATTTTGTTTATAGATGGGAAAATATTTCTTTTGCTTTATTTCTTAAATAACGTGATAAATTGGATTTATTTGATTAGGGTTAAAATATATACAATACTATTTCTGGGAGCTCTTAAAAGACTTTTGGTGATTAGGACTAGTTTTTAGAATGTCATTATTGATAACGAATGAGACTTATTTTTTTATTGAAATACTGGAGGTGGTGTTAAATTATTCTTGTCTGTAGGGAAGAGGGAGTTATCTTATACATATATATATATATATGTTCCCACTATAACTCTGCCAGGACAAAGAGAAGAAGAAATCTTTTTCTGACTATTCAATATTTTGAGGCCTTGGCCAAGAGGCTATGGTAATCTTACTTACTGATGAGAACACTGTTTTAATGGTCAAGACTTGAGACCAGCAGCCCCAATTCCTCAAAGAGTCCCCCAATTTATCAAGAAGAATGAAGAGTATACTGGACTATGAGGAACCATGCTGACTTTCATATGGGTACAGTAGGCACACATTCCATTTACAATGATAAGATAAATTTTTTTCCCCAAACTTCATGATATTCAAAAAGGTTTCGTGCTAGAAAGGTTAGTCAACGAACTGACAAGAGCAGTGATTCTGAATTTAATCTTTCATCAACTTTTGATCAATTGCTTAGTGATTTACCTGAAAATGGGGATTTACGATCTGGATCTCAAGTTC
The DNA here is from genome assembly GCA_023653725.1 of Bungarus multicinctus. Lineage (NCBI taxonomy): Eukaryota > Metazoa > Chordata > Lepidosauria > Squamata > Elapidae > Bungarus > Bungarus multicinctus. The sequence continues at coordinate 3,229,603 of CM042846.1, forward strand.
CAACAGTTCCCCTGTTCATGTGACTGTAGTTCAGGTGCTCAGCAACATGGCCACATTCATGGTCATTTGGAAGGTCTTGTGGTCACATGACTGCATTTTACTACAATTTTGCAGAAAACTGGCAGTTCTGGTTTTCAAATACTGAGTTCACTTAATGAACGCAGTGTTTGCACTTAAGATTGCAATGCTCATTTAACAACTGCCACAAAAAACATTAAATTGGGTCAGTCACATGACTGACCCATTTTACGATTATTATGACTTACAACCATAATGAGTAGGCTCAATTATAGTTGTAACTCGAAGACTACTAGTAACAGAACAAAACCTAAAAATCCAAGGGATAAAAATCTCAACAATGAAAGTTACTCAAATCCACAGTAATAACTCAACAATAATGTATAGTTTAAGTGAGAAAATCTCTAACAAATCATTAGGATTAATAAGCCACCTCAAGAATATCATAAAAATGAAAGCCTACTTTCATAAAATAGAAAATTTTCAAAAGAAATGCAGGAACCAGCTAATAAGGAATGCAATAAATAAAATATTTAAGGTCAATACCGCAAGAATATTAAGGTCAGTACATTTTAAAATAAATAAATAAATAAATAATAATAATAATAAGGTACTGGTAAAAAAAAAAGCATTGAAGAAGTATACATTATGAAAAAAAGCCAGGATTATTTAAAAAAGCCACTAATGCAAGTTAAAAATTGGAATTTACTAAATGCAGAAGAAATAAAAATGAATATTGAATAATGTAATAAAAACCCACAAAAAGAATGTTGGCAAGAAAACACACTACTATACATAGCCAATTTCTACAAAAAAATGAGCGGAAAATAGACAAATATAAAACCTGACAATGGTTTATAACTATAACATTAAAAAAGAAACTGAAGATTTGATTTTAGGTGCTCACAAGCAAAGTTTCAAACTAATGCAAAGTCAGAATTGAAAAACCATGTGCAAATTGTGCAAAGAAAGAGAAGAATATTAGATCATATGCTCAACTCTTACAAAATGATTTCACAAACTGATTATAAACAAGTGTAACACAGTCATCAAAATGATTCACTGGAACACATGTAAAAATTATTATGTATCCTTAATGAAAATTGATGGAAACATACAGTTGAAAATGTGATTTAGATATTGTGGATTTTCTAAATACAGACTGATAGTCTTAACTCATAACACACCAAGTATGTTTATGACTGAAAAGGAAAAATTAAGGATAACTGATGTAGCAATACCAGGGGATAGCAGAATAGAATTGAAAAAGATCACAAAGTATTAAGATTTGAGAACTGAAGTTGAAAGATTATGGCATAAACCAGCCTTGATGGTCCCAGTGATTATCAGCACACTGGGTATCACAGCAAAAAATATTGGATGGCACTTGGATAATCTGCACATTGACAAAATTTCCCCATCAATTATAAAAGCTGACACTGCTTGGATCCACATATATACTATACCAATACATTACAACATCCTAAGTTCTTGGAAATAATGTGATGGGTATGAAGGACAATAATTATTATTATTTGGTTAAGGTCTTATGAGACTTTAAATAAAGTCTGGTTCATTGGTGTTGTGATGCTAGGAGCAAAGAAAAATGACTGGAAAAAAATTATAAAAAATATCAGGACTTTCAGTTCATGGTTGAATGTATGTGGGATAAAAAATTGATATACTAATTATTGGAGCCCTTGGAGCGATACCTAAAAAACTTTCTCGATATATAGAAATATTGAATTTATCGGATTTGAACATCTCAGTTTTGTTTTGTTTTTTAAACTAATCTGCCTGGAACTGCTTATATTTTTAGATGCTACCTTTATAATTCTTAAATACTTGGTTAGGAGTTACATTATTAACTTTCCACCAGATTAACCCACACATAATAACAACAAATCATTTACTGAATATTAAAGGAATAAAAAGGGGCAAACACTAAATAACACAGATAATTATGTTATTTTCGCTGGAAAGAAATAAAAAACATTGAGGGACGGAATCGGAACTGTTCATGCAAAAGTAATGACAACACATGGAATTGTTTTTCTAATCCAAGTTCAATTAAAATTTATCTGAAAGTTAATTGTTTTAGAATTATTGAACATGTTATAATACTAAAAAGAGACCACTGAAAATATTTTAAAGATTTAAGTCTTATTGAAGAAAAGCCAACATAATTTGGTAAATTAAATCATGGCATATTCTTCACTATTCTTTTGAAAGGTTCAACAAGATATGGATGGGGTAATGATAGATATACAAAGGCTTTTGATAAAGCCAATAATCTAAACCCAATTCAGCTGTTAATCGGACAAGAGATTGGACAGAAATTAATGAATAGGAATAAATGGTCAGTTTTTATCAGATAAGAGTTTCATTGGGACTAGTACTTTTGAAGTTCTTTATAATTTTTTTTGAGTTAAGGTTTTCTTATCACTAACAATAAACTGGTAAGGTTTTCTAATCTCATGTGATCGTGACCTGATATACTAATTATTGGATCCTCAGTTAATGATGGCAATTGGGTCTGCCAGAACTGCTATCACTAAGTGGTGCAATCATGTGTTTTTTTTTTTTTTTTTTACAACAATGATGCTTAACGGCAGAATTTCTGGTCTCAATCAGCATCATTAAGCAAGGAAATATCTGTACTGGTCAGAAAAAAAAACTTAGAATAGAATTCAATGAAAGCATTTTCATGTAAGGAATTATGAATCCTCCATCTGTCAGTATGATAATATCTGAATTTTTTCCATTTTCCAAAATTATTCATTTGTTTAATGTTTTTTAATTTCATTTTTCAGTTACAATGCCTCCCAAATATGGAATGTTGCTTACTACTAAAAAAAACTGCAAAATTACCACTTAACAGATACAATAGTTTAAGAAAACTGATTAGAATAAACCCTATCATTAGGTGAAATCAATCAGCCACTTTGAAGACAAACCCAAAATAAACGCTATTGAGGCTAAAAGCTGACCCATTCACTGCCATCCTAATCCATCTCCTAAAACAGCTATTTTCATTTTATTTAGGTCAGTTTTCTAGAACAATTACCCACCCATCAGCAAGAATGGCAGTGCCTCTACTAATGCATGAAAGTGAGCAGCTGGGGGCAGTCTTAATGGGTGAACAACAGACCATCTTCCTACCTTCCATCACCTTCCAGCTGATTAAACTACTGCCAATCAAAGAAATAGGGAACAGCTCTTTCTAAAGTCATCCAGTAAGAAAGAATGGCAATAGATTTAGTATAAATAAAATTATTTTTTTTCTTTACATAGCACACAATATGCTACCATTTGATACCATAATATGTAGTAATGTCACCAAGTTATACATGTCTTTAAGAGGATTAATCAATTTTATGGAGAATAAAATTATCAATTGCTAGCCAGATAAAATAGCTATATACTATCAGTAACAGAAGCAATATGTCTTGCAATATTCACTTCTGGATTGAGTTTACTCTTGCTTTGGAGTTTCACATTCATGTTAGTTGATTACTATGAGAAAACATGCTAATCAATGGACATTTTGAGTCTATTCAGCCCGGTTCCTCCTCCCCCTTCCTCCCTCTGTGTGTGTGTGTGTGTGTGTGTGTGTGAGAGAGAGAGAGGGGGGGGGGGAGAGGGAGGGAGGGAGGGAGGGACAGAGAGACCCTGTACTTATCTATTTAACTCTAGGGACTATTGTATGTTTAAGTCAAAATATCCTAATTTGAAGTGCTAGTCTAATGGGATATCTATGATAAATAGTGCAAAATGGGTAAGTAAATAACGCTCAAGTTTATTACTAAATATAACCTACTCTCATTCCCTCACTCACTTCCAAGTATCTTTGGTCTTTATCTTTAATTAGTGGAGTAATACTTTTCAAAACTATTCCATCTTATGAGTACATGTTTATGACATTTTACAACTACATAAAATAAATAATTAGAGATTGAGTTCTATTGATACATAATTCAACTAAAAATTCCTCTGAATCAAACAATGTCAACTTGAGATCACTATGTAGAGATTATGAAGAGAGCCCCTACAAAGAATCAGATTCACCAAAATACTATCTTCTCACAAATGTTGCCTGATCAACTAAATATGTATTTGCATAATTCTATAAACTGACATATTTTCTTGAAAAGATTCCCATAGTAGTAATTACACCAGAAATGAAACCCAAATGGATCAATACAGTAAAAATCCAATAAAGCAAAACATTAGTATTTTTGCTTTGGATTAAACAACCCAAAAAGTTGGATATAACTGAATGCCAATACTAATAAAAACTGTAAAAACAATAAGGGAAAATTAAAAAACTTTGCGAAAGATAATGGGAACAAAAGAAACTAATAACACACATATTTATTCAAGAAAAGGTACATTTCTCAACCCACCTGCTATCAGGTCATCAAGAGTGTCGGTAAGCGTCTGTGCTGGCGAGGCAACCATTAATCCATCTGGTTCTTGAACTAATAGTCCCTGAACATGTCCAGCAATTGGTTGCTGCTGTCCTATAGTTTGCTGATTACCTAATACTTTCTGAAGTTCAAAAGAATCTGTCCCATTACAACCTATGTTATTTGAAAAGTTACACTGTGGTGTTGCGAGAGGCTGAAGAGGGGCAAACTCAGTTTGCTCAGGAGATGAAGGAGATTGTTGTTGCTCATCTTTATGCAGGACACTGTCAACCTGTGACAACCCTGAAAGGTTATCCCCAGGAAGGCCCTCATTTCCTTCCAGTTCTGGGAGGTCACCTGTATGTGGACACTGCTGTTGCTGAGTAAGGGGAGCCTCTGTCTGACCTTTGGTCTCCAAATATTCTTTGGTAAATTGCTGCTGTGTTTTCATCTGCAACTGCCTTTCCACCTTTTGCAGCTCCTTCAGTATTTTCTTTTTCTTTTGTACTTGTTCTTCTCTGTTCTTTTTGAGCTCTTCAATTTTATCTTTATTCAAAGGTTCACCTTGAATCAATTCCAATGATTTAAGTTGTGCTTTTTCAATTGCACTAATTCTCTGTCCAAGTTCATTGAGCTTGCCTTCAGTTTCTTCTACTATACATTCCAAAGGCTGGTATGGGTGAAAAGGTGATAGTAGTTCCTGATCTGCTACCTGAAGGGAAGTTGACTTCTGCTTGGATGTACCTAAGCACACGAAAAATGTTTGAAAAAGTGCCATGCTGCAGTTCACCCATATCTCCCACAACCTTTTCCCACCCAAACGTAACCATTTTAAGATAAAATAGATCAAATCCATTACTCAGAAACAGAAAAGACATTAAAACATTCAACGGGAGCTTAAATATGTTCCCCTGCTTTAATTTTAACGCTCAAAGGAAAATTCTGTCTGAAGTATAGGCTACCAGGAAATCATTTACTATACTTGGAAACTTAAACACAACTTGCAAAACAGTTGTGATACTCAAATATTTACTCTCACACATCTTTTTTTTTTAGAGATGTGCTAAATAAATGCAAAAAAAATATAGTATTTTTGAAAAATTGTGCATCTTTATAAATGTAATAAAAACTAATCTAACAAGAAATTGCTGCCAATTCAACCTCCATGCAAATACAAGCCATTATAGGATAGGAGCTTTATTGTGCAAAAGTCCAAATTCTAAATATTTTTCACAAGCGAATACATTTGGGTTAATATCCAAAAATTTTAAAAATAGTAATGAATCAAATATTTTGTAGGGTAAACAAAGAATTTTAGGAGGACCTTTATACATATTCAAGAAATTATATTTTTATACACAAGATATGCAAGACAAATAAATATTTGATTTAATTTCACTGCTCCAAGGTTATATAAAATTGTAGCAATGTGTAGATAGATACTGAGTTCCATGTTTCTAAAAAAAAATGAACAATTCATATTAAAAAAAATAATACTAATTATACAAAGTCAATAGAAACTTTGCCATTAGCCATGTTCTTACAGGAGTTTTGCTTTTTTAAGTGTATTATATCTAATTAAGACTACTAGATGCTTCTGTGGTTCTTTCTATTATTATGTTGGGGAAAGTATCTAGTTGCCTTTTGTATGAATCTTTTTTATGTAATATTCTTGATTTAGAAAGTCTATTACTTGATTTACTGCACAATTAAACTGAACAATCTTGTTCTCAAACTATAGAACCTCACTGAATCAGGATATTTTTATATATGTCAGTTTTCACTTTAATTTCTTAACTGTTTCTTCCACTAAGACTTTGACAATGTAAAGAGATAAACTGAAATATAGACCTCTGCCTACAATGTAAACTACAACTGAAGTTTCTAATATTAAATCTATACTACGTATCTTTATGTGCATTTGTTTACAGATTCCAAAAGAAGCAAATGGTGATTAGACCAATCTAAATAATTTGGATAGCCTATCACTCGGTCCTTTTTTAAAAAAACTCTTTTGCAATAGTAGGGTGGTGAGGTGACTCAGTGGCTGGAAAGCTAGCAGCCCTAGGTTTGAGACCTGAGTGAACTGCAGTCCTCGCTCCAGCTCTTGCCAAACTAGCAGTTCAACAGCATGCAAATACAAGTAGATAAATAGGGACTACCTTCTGTGGGAAGGTAACAGCGCTCCATGACATCATGCTGGCCACATGTACACAGAAATAACTTCGGACAGCACTGGCTCAATGGCCTTGAAACAGAGATAAACACTGTCCTCTATAGTCAGCAACGACTAGTGGAGTACAATCCATAGGGACCCCTTTATCTTTTTTTTACCTTGCAGTAGTAACAGCTTCTAAACATATCCTGTAGTCAGCCAAAACCCTTTTTTATTCTTGGTTTTGGAATTTCTCTCATTCTTCAGTTGCAGAAATCTTCTAACTCAGAAAACTGAGCATTCTTAAGTCTCCTTCAACATACTGCACGTTTTGAGATTTCCCCACAGATTTTCAATAATATTCAAGTTCCAGGATTGTGAAGATTATTCCAAAAATTTTATCTTTTTTTTCTTGTAAATGCCTCAAGGCTGATTTCAGATAGTAATCTTAAAGTAATACACAACCGATTTACAGTTTAAGGTTTTTTTCCTGATTGTGGAACATTAACTTCTAGCCAACCTTAGCAATATTTCCCATGCCACTGGTTGTTACACGTCCTTAAAACAAAATAGAGACATCCCCTTGTTTAAGTTAGCAAAGTGTACCCAACATGCTTTTCCTCCAAATGTATACAACTGAACAGTTCAATTTCATTTTATACACTTTATGAATACTTCAGAAATATCAATATTTTCTTTTGAAAATATTGGATTATGACTTTTATCATGAGGATGGAGCAAAGATATCCTTCTCAAAATTCTCTCATGCACGTAACAGTTCTATAATAAAAGTCGCACTGTGGACAGCAACTTCAATATTAACTAACCTTTACATACACTTTGTTTATAATTATGTCTATAGTTCTCTTTTGAAAATCTGAACAATTTTCAGGCAAGTCTAGCAGAGAGTTTTTTTTTTCAAATGGTGGTTTTGTCTTTGATAATTCCATATCACTTCTATATCTTAACAAGGATGAATTTATCTTCATTTCACACTTGAGATTTTGGCTGATGAAGGTTCAGATAATTTTTTCCCCGTGTTTTCTTTAATGCAAGAGTGTCAAACTGGCAGCCCAGATGCATCACTCGCTGGCCATGCCACCCCCAGTTTTGCGAAGGGAGGAAAAGTTGTGATACGTCACGTGATGACGTGGCGCCACGAATTTGACACCCTTGTTCTAATGGGTCAATCATCTTGTGGGAACTTATAACTTTACAACAGTTTAAAAGAAGTAGCACTAAATCAACTAAAAGGCTGCCAAAATGTCTGCATTCCTTTACTCTGAATCTCCAAACAACTGCACACAAACCATAAGCATATATTCAAATTTGCAATAGAATGTATTTCATTTTCTATCATGTAAATATTGTGCCATTTTGTTCATTTAAGGATCAACCAAAACACAAATTAACAAGGGCTGTCCAAACTTTTTAATTCAACTGGATATTTCAAGTCAAAATTATGAAACAAAGTGCACATTTATTTCACAATCAGTAGTCTTTAGAAAAATCTACTGAAGCAAAATTATCTACTCAGGAGGAATCAAGATCTCTAAAAATAGTACTTTTCTTTGAATCCACCTGCTAAAAAAGGAAAAATATTTTCAATGAGAAATAACTGTCACTCACATCTCACCTTTTAAAAAGCTAGTTTATAACAATAAAATCTAATAATGCTATCTAGAGAAATAATTCAGTGTACAACCACTTCAAGTTTAATCCTTTGTTTATGAAACTTGAAAATGGGTAAATATTTTTGTTCCCTAAAATAGCAGTGGTTTACAGGACATGGTTCACATGCATTAAATTTTCCTCCCCCTGCAGCTTGTGTCTTCTCTTTTAGAATGTTGAAAAAGTGTCATTGAGAAGGCCAAGGCAATGAGACCTCTTCTTTCCCTCCAACAACCTTACTTGCAAGACACTAATTTCCTACTAATGAAATCAGATTGTGTGCAGCTTCATTCTTCTCCCTTCCATAGAACCTCTTGTAGAGGTTTCCTGATGTTTCCTCATAAAAAAATACTGGGAAACCTAATACAGAAAGAGTGGAATTTTAGTAATAATGTCTTTTCATTGACCAGGGAGTTTTTTTTTAAAAAAAAAAATTCACAATACAGCATACTGAACTAATCAAAACAAAAAGGTGCTTTTACTAAAGTTAATTTCACATCTGAAATTATATATAAATACTTCAAACTTTATTCTTTGACTAACCCAGAAAATTAATCAATACAGCGAATTATGGAATAAGCATCTAATTCTTCAATACAGATAAGGATTACATGAGAAATTATTGAACAGAAAGGAGGTTTGCATAACTGGCACAAAATTCAAATACAGTATTTCTACAATCAACACCTGGCAGAAATCTAAAATGAAATCATTTAATAGGTAACTATAGCAATTTTACTAGCTATTTGTTGCAGAAATCCTTGAATTACTAATCCAGTTATCTGGAATAGGCCAATAATGATCAATTTTTAAAAAATGTATTATTTTGTTCCACTGAAAACTTATCGTAAGGGACATTTCCATGTTTTTTATATATACTTTTCTCTCATCATCCTCATTTCATCTTCTATCTCATTACATTATTATTCTATTAATCACTTTATAACTTGTGGTCCTCTCACTTCATAAACATTAGTTAATTCTTCAAAGAACTGTGGAACATATACAATGTTCCATTATCTGTGGGTTTCTTTCTGTTAGAGGTATATTAAATATTTCTATTGTACAACAGATTAGCATTTTTTATTATATCATAGTTGACATCAGAAAAAAATCATTAAATGTAAGGCTCCAAGTAGCCAATTCCTCTCATGCTTCAATCATTCAATAAAAAATGATTTTGAGTCTATCAACGTATTTTATTAGTTCCTGTTTGCAACACTGGTTATTATTATTTTTAAATGAATTATAATCAGATATTTTCGTTTAAGATTCTGCTATCCTATATTCCGGTTCAGAGAACAAAAATGTATAGTCACAAACCGCTCATCAGTAGTCTAAGCAAATTATTGTATGTAGTATAAATAATACTACAAAATAATATAACTATATCTTTATATTATAAGAATAAACAACACTAATTAAAAAGCTGCAACCCACAATTCAATACAAAAATTGCATTTTGATATCTTACTAAGCAACCAGTTAGCAAATATCACATCAGACCTGGACAGCCCAGGCTTCTCCCTGGTTTTCTGATGGGACTGTAAGGATGACATAGCTAGAATGCAAATGGTTCATCAGATATATGCATATATAATCGACCCATTCATATGGCAACAAAGACCACAAAGGTAGTTTCTTCTGTGACCTCCACTGCTTTCTTAGTTGATGTTCAACAGAACTCTTCAGAATAGTCAAAGGCTTATCACCTACCCTGCATCTTGATTTCAATCTTGGGATCCTCAGCAACTGCTGTGACATATTTTAGAGGCATTTCAAAGTTTTTAAGAAGAGACTGGACAACCATTTGTCTGAAATGGTATAGAGTTTCCTGCCTGCGCAAGATGTTGGACCAGAAGACTTCCAAGATCCCTTCTGTTATTGTTATTTTCTTGGTGATTTGAGCACTATTATAATGTAGTGTATACTAAATTTTCAGTGAACCATTCTAACTGCATGGAATTACTCTCAGTTTAGTAGATTTGAGAACTTGGACCATATGCTCTCTTGATCTCTATCCATTTGGATTAATACAAGTTAGCACATGGGAATTATCTGGGTAGATACAGACAGCAATGAATACATCTTTGTGCAATGCAGATATAAGTCTAGCTTTATCCAAAATTAGCCAAACTCAATTAGGCAGTGCCACCTGCTGTGATCTTAATAGAGACACACAATAATCTTACTTGCTTGCAAGTGAAGATTTACTTTTTAAAAAATCAACAAATTAAAGTGCTCCATGGCTCGGGACCTGGGTACTTACGGGACCGCCTGCTGCCATCATCAACCTCCCGCCGCCCAGTACGCTCCCACAGGGTTGCCCTCCTCGGGGTACCGCCGCCCGGCCGTTGTCGGTTGACGGCCCCGAGGGTTTGGGCTTTCTCTGTGGGAGCCCCCTCCCTTTGGAATGATCTCCCCCCGGAGATACGGGCTATGACGGATATTCTGACCTTCCGGCGCGCAGTGAAAACCCTATTTTTTAAACAGGCTGGCCTGGCCCAGTAACTGTATTTTAGTTTTTAACTTAATTTTAATCGGGGTTTTATTAGTTTTTAATTTTTAACTCTATTTTTGGGTTAGACAGCCGGATCAATTTGGTTTAATTTATTTTAATTGTATTTATTGAGTATTTATTATATGTTTTTAGTAGGCTGTACACCGCCCCGAGTCCCTTTTTGGGAGAGGGAGCGGTATAAAAGTTTAATAAAATAAAATAAAATAAATAAACAATGATTTTGACAATTTTAAGCTGAAAACAAAATAATCAAAAATGGTTATTTAATTTTATGTCTTTTCCAATGTTCTAACATCTGCATTTGGGTTTTATGTTCTTTAAACTTTTCTAAGCACTGAAAGTTTAGAAAATAAACTTAATAAAATGATACACAAAGATTTTATCTCTGTAACAATTGACTGCATACTATAACTAATTGAGGAGAGGAAATGGAAATGCATGGAGGATCATTAATCATATTCCAGAAATTAGAAATCATTTTGGACATAAGAAAAAAACCCAGCAATATGTCATTTTTGAATATTCTGAGACAGGCTGTTCTTCCCAGGCAGATTTCGAAATCAAATGTGCATTGTTACAGTGGATTGTGCATATAGCTGTTTTGCTGTTGAGTTTTCAGACTGCCAAATGCAAAAATCATATTGTTTTGCCTGCCTTTTTTCTTCCAAATATAAAACGATGCATTGTTAGATGCATTAGGCAAAAGAATCAAGACAATAGGCAAAGAAGTGGGTTTATTTGCCACTATTATATCATTTGTGTAAGTTCTTTTCAGGAACTCAGATCTTGGCTGTTTGTGTAAGCAGAGATTGAAAATCTGTGCTTAACTATGATTTATTTATTTATCGAATTTAAATGGCTGTCCATCTCTTAAGAAATGATTCTGGGTGGCATATAGCAAAAATATTAGAATAATAAATATATTAAAAGGAGACAAATAAAAATGTTAAAAAAGCATAAAATATGCATTCCGTTGCTAATTAATTTTTTAAAGTTTTTAAAAAATAATTGGGCAATTTTTGGGTGGACTGCGTGATGGGTAGCTTTCACACTACTGGGATGAGGGGATGATACAATGACACTTTTGTTAGCTACAGAAATATAAGAAGGCATCTGGCTGAAAACCAAATATTTCAAAATCAAATTTGAAACAATATTATCTCCCTCTAGAAAATATCTGTTTACGATATATTTATGGGTCATTTACCCATAATAAATCAAATAAAACTCTCTGACCTATGAAAATCTAAGCCACACAGAAGTGGATATTCTTTTTTAAAATATTTTTTCTTGTTATTTTTATATTTGTATATTTTTTGAAGTGTTAATTTAATTTTTTAAAATACTCACTGAAAATGGAAACCTTGGCTTAAATTTTGTTATCAAACAGAAATGCCAGCCAATATACTTATTACATACAGGGTGGAAGGAATCTTGCTTCACTAAAACATAAAAGACCTTCAGACATAGGGACTGCTATCAATTCTAAAAGAGTATAAATTTCTTTAATTAAACCTTCCCAGCTTGTTGCTCTTCAGATATACTGAATTAAAATTGTCATTATCTCTTAACGTGAGAAATATACCAGACTGTGGAACTAAGGAACAAAACTCAGCCATTCTTTTCCTGAATTAGAGGTCTTAAGATCTGAAGGGGGGAAAAGGTTCTGCAGCATGTGGCAATATAAATGTAGCATTTGCCTGGGCCTCCTTAAACCAAATGTATGTTCGGCCCCGAGGGTTCGGGCTTTCTCTGTGGGAGCCCCCTCCCTTTGGAATGATCTCCCCCCGGAGATACGGGCTATGACGGATATTCTGACCTTCCGGCGCGCAGTGAAAACCCTATTTTTTAAACAGGCTGGCCTGGCCCAGTAACTGTATTTTAGTTTTAACTTAATTTTAATCGGGGTTTTATTAGCTTTTAATTTTTAACTGAATTTTTGGGATAGACAGCCGGATCAATTTGGTTTAATTTATTTTAATTATATTTATTGGGTATTTATTGTATGTTTTTAGTAGGCTGTACACCGCCCCGAGTCCCTTTTTGGGAGAGGGAGCGGTATAGAAGTTTAATAAATAAATAAATAAATAAATGTTTGCCCAGAAAAGTCATAACTGCTTTAAAGATGCAACAGGTAGGTGTTCATGCCACTTTAAATGTCATTGCAGTGCTTTATAGCACTATGTATTAATGCTGCAGTAATCAGTAGCAAATGAACACAGTCCTCATTTGTCCAAATTATTAACAAACCTGCTAGAATAATTTTAAAATTTTAAAAAGAATTCAGCAGCATAATGATTGAGATAGAAGTCAAGCAAGAAGCTCACTTAATCTTCTTAAATAACTTCTCGCACAATATTAATTGCCCACAAGCTAATCTGCAGATTGGGAACAACATCAGATGCGGTGTAAGTTATAAATTTATATACAGAATAGAGTGCATGCTGGTTGCAACCTTTCCATTTTAGGAAAGATCACATTTCTTCACCAATTTCATTAGATTTCTAGAACTCGTGTAAAAAAGTAATATTTAGATCATGAGTAGTATCTACTCATGTTTCTAAAGATAAAAATTATTAATAGTTTATTACAACTGCCCACCCACATGATTGTTAATAATGTATATACTCAAGTAATTGAGTATAGTGTCCCCCCTCCCAATTTATGTTTGTATTACAATTGAAAAAGCATATAAAATTGATTTAATAAATAATTGAAATATGCTGGATTTGCATAATCCAAATATATTTTTTCTTTGAAAAAATGACTTCAGAATTCAAGCATAGAATATACAGGTATGGATATCGTGGCCAAATATTCTGAGCATTTAAGAAAAACATTATATAAATCTAAATAATATATAGAGATAATTTTCCATATTTTATTAACAGCTTAAAAGATACTTCCAGATTATTCAACCCCATCTATTCATTATTAGTCCTGTACTCTTAAAACCATGTTTGCACATCACATTTTGTTTAAATGTTAAACATTCTAATTTTACTTTACTCTTGCAGAAAGTGATTTTATATATCCTGCCAGATCTCAGATTTTATTTCACTTTTTTACTAATACTTCATTTAATGTATACTGTATTATTTTGATCATTACGGATGGTAGAACAAATTATTTAAACAAACCCTCTAAAATCTAAATTTATGCAGTGAAATATAGATTATTTTACCAATGTCCCTAACTAGTACAATTATGCCATTATGTTTTCAGTATATCCTATTATTAATGGTTAAGATAAATTTGTACAGTATGGTTTCAAGTAGAAGTACACTCATCCCCTAAATGCCCAAATTAGAATGTTAAACATGCCATAAACTGTAAGGAAGATAATGTACTAACCTTTCTGTAGAGTCAAAAGTGGAGGGGGGTTTTCTTGAGGTGCTCTGTCGGGTTCCTGGGGAGGTACAACCATGGCAAGTGCATGCATTGGTACACGTGGAACCTGTAAAATCAACTCAAGAGAAAACCAACGTGTCAATGGTAAATTGTAATCTATAAGTATTCCATCATGTTTAGAACAGTCTTAATCTGCTTTAAAAGTTCTATGTTTACTTGTATTATTCATGTAACCCTTGGTTAGCTTTTAGCAATACTAAAGTCATCACTTCTATTATAAAAGTTGCTCCATTTGAATTAAGTTTTTCTGTCTTTGTATAAGCTACCTCTGTATTTTTCTCATTATTTCTTATATAATAAAAACAATGCCTAACATAATATGAGATGAACAGGATTTTAAAAAGGAAATTGTAAAGTAGCATTAAAATATTTTTTTAAGTTTCTATCAGCCAGCAAAGGAGAGTACAAACAATCATTGTTACATAAAAGAATAATTTAAATAAAATGATGGCCATCACAATCTTAAATACAAAGTGAAGATTCAAGTCAATATATTTTATTCATCTTTGATTTCCAAAGCATAGATGTGTCCAAATGTTTCTTGTGATTTTACTTATCTTTCATTGTAACATCTATTATATATTAATATATGTTATTTGCTGCTAAATAACTTAATCCCAACATTAGATGATCTTAATGCTAGAGCTAGCTTTTAAAGATTGTGCAGTGATTATCTAGGCCAGGGGTCACCAACCTTTTGGACCTCAGGGACCACTAAACTCATAATTTTAAATCCCAGGGACCACTAATATGAATTTTGACTGATGGTGGCTTACTGACATTGGGGAGGGGAGAGAGAGAGAGAGAGAGATCTGATCTAAACCCCCTGCACACACACAAAAACACAGAGGCAGGGATTAAAATGTTTTAACAATTGGTTCTGTGGGCATGGCCTAATTTGTGGGTGTGGCTTGGTAGTCATGTGACTGGATGGGCATGGCTTGTATGTAAATATTATACATATTTATGTAAATATTGAATTTTTTATATAAAAAAGAGCAACTTTTACCCAAAATCAGGCAAAGCAGGCAGGCAGATTGAGTTGCTCACTGAATTATAGATTCACCCAGAGATCTATCTTTCTGCCATTAGCTACCTGAGTTTGTCACATAAAATTTGCTTGCAAACTCATAAAATTTGCTAGCAAGCAAACTCACAAAATTAACACACAACACACTATGTATGTAAATATTGAATTTTTTATAATAATAAGAGCAACTCAGGCAAAGCAGGCAGGCAGATTGAATTGCCCACAGAATCACAGATTTACTCAGAGATCTATCTTTCTGCCATCGGCTATCTAAGTCTGCACTGAATAATAGAAGCTTCAGTCCTAAGGAAGGTTTGGTTGAGCTTAAAAGCAGAGCAGAAGATCTAAAGATTAGCTAGAAAGCAAGAAATCCAACCGTTTCCTGCTTTCTAGTTAATCTAAATCTCCTGGCACAGCAGAACAGCTGATGGGGGGGGGGGGGGGGGGAAGGAAAAATATGAATTCAGCAGACAAGTTTGCCAGGTAAGGAGTGAGTGGGCAGGGAGGGTTCCTGCGGGTCATGTGGTGTAGCCTTGTATTCCCACGCAACCTGGATTAATTGCTTTGGGGGGTACTCTGGGGATGACATTTTTCTGCAGATCACCAAAATTTTCTTGCGGACTACCAGTGGACCGTAGCCCACTGGTTGGCGACCACTGATCTAGGCCAAGCTGGGCAACTATGGCAACTTTACGACTTGTTGACTTCAACTCCCAGAATTCCCAAGCTAGCTATGCCACAGATTGTAAAATTGTAGTAGCTGCCCATCCTTATCTAAGCTATATAATCTATAATCAGCATGCAGTACCTCACATCATAAGAGAAGACAAATTAGTAAAGGAAAAGATTGAAGATCTTTGCATTATATTATCAATATATTATCATTATATTATCAATATATTATCAATGCCTTCTGTTACCATTATAACAATCCTTCATTTTAATGTAACAATTGGAGAAAGGAGCCTTCGCTATTTGAAAGTCCATTATATTGAAACAGGACTCTATATATTCATAAAAACAGACATGAATGCATAAAATAGCACATAGATTTTGTCTGTTCAATCCAAAATCTGCTAAACTGAGCTGTGCTAAATTGGGAGTTTATGATGTACAACTGCGTGAAAAAGTCCTGCATGCTTTCAGTTTTAACCTGTATTTACATATTTAATCAATAACTTTTCACTCATAGAAACCATGCAAAATTAGTACTTTGATGAAAATTTCTGTAGTCAGATTAAGATGCATATATTACTATAAACAAAGTTTTTTAAGGTTTTGAGTGAATTTATGTGCTAAAACATACACAACTTGCATTTTTGAGAATGTTAGGATCAAAAGTAGCCAATCAGCAGCAAGCTTTGGCTGACCAATCAAAATGCAGAGGCTAAATCTATGAGCTAATCAATGTTGTCATACTCTCTGACTATAAATAGGCATGAAAAGCATTGAGAAATTTAATTTAGCTCTGGCTGCGGGCAATGATGAAGGCCTTTGCTTTCACCAGTACTGAGCAGCGGCATCGCATCATTATGCTTCATGAAAAATGTTACTCCTGTACAGAAATAGCCAAGAGAGTGAAATGCCACCGCACCACAGTGAGCAGAATGTTTGAAAAATATCCAATAACTTGTTCAATTGATGACAGGCTCCGCTCTGGAAGACCAAGAAAGTCAACAAAACGGCAAGATCGGGCTCTGCAACGCATTTCGATGGCTGACAGGAAGCTCATCTCAGATTACAAGAATTTGGGGTGAAACATGTGATGTAAAAGTGTGCACAAGCACACTTGCCAAAGGGCTGAAAGGCTGAAAGGCTGCAAGGCTCGAAGTAAACTTTGCTCACAGACGCTCACCGCTCATGTCGACATGCGTGGGCCAAGAAATATGCCAAGTGGACCAATGAACAGTGGGTCAAGATCATCTTCAATGACAAGAGCAATTTCTACTTGATTGGGAATCAGTGCAATAAATATGTCCGATTTCCTGCTGAAGAATTTAGGCCGTATTGCCTGAATCTATCTGAAGCATCCATTGCACATGATGATCTGGGACTGTATCGCTGCTTCTGGTATTGGTCAGATACAAATCGTGCAGGGAATCATGAATTCCAAGCAGTATGTTGAAGTCCTGGAAAAGACTATGCTTCCTTCATCTCAGCAATTTGTAGAGAAGGACTTTTACTTCCAGGATGACAACACTCCTTGTCATCGAGCCAAGTCTGTCCAGCAGTGGATGAAGAAGCATGGTGTTCGA
The DNA here is from genome assembly GCA_023653725.1 of Bungarus multicinctus. Taxonomy (NCBI): domain Eukaryota; kingdom Metazoa; phylum Chordata; class Lepidosauria; order Squamata; family Elapidae; genus Bungarus; species Bungarus multicinctus. Next base: position 3,247,073 of record CM042846.1, read on the forward strand.
CTCCTGGATTGGTCAGTTCAGAGCCCGGATTTGAACCCAATTGAGAACTTGCAGGCCAGGATTGGTTACAAAATAAGCAAGAAGCATCTGAAGACCAAGCAGGAGCTGATTGAATCCATTATTGCAGCCTGGCACCACGTTGTCACCAAAGATCACATGCTTATACAGTCTATGCCAAAGCGATGCTGCCTGGTGATAAGCAATGAGGGCTGGCCAATTTCATATTAATAACCATGTTTGGTTACCTAAATGGTCCTTTTCAGGGCCACAAACAATAACAAAACACTAGCATCGGCCTTAGTAATTGCAACACATATGCCACTGGGTATGCATCAGTTAATCTGTTTTCGCATGCATTGTAAGCATGCAAGAACTTTCACAATCCTCATCCAAACAGCACCAAATTGCAAAAAGCTTGTGCTTTTCACTTAAAAACCACCAGTATTTATTTAAATATAACAATATTTGCATAGCAGTTAGCATAAAACTGCTGATGGGCGGGAACAGGCTCCGGCTCAGCCCGTCCAAGACCGAGTGGCTGTGGTTTCCGGCGGCCCGATATAGTCAGCTGACTCCGTCGCTGGCTATTGGGGGAGAGATTTTACCCCCCACAGGGAGGGCTCGCAATTTGGGTGTCCTCCTGGATGCACGGCTGTCTTTAGAAGACCATATTACGGCCGTCTCCAGGGGTCTTTTTATCGGGTTCGCCTGATTTACCAGTTGCGGCCCTTTCTGGATCGGGACGCCTTACGCACGGTCACTCATGCCCTTGTCACCTCTCGCCTGGACTACTGTAACGCTCTTTACATGGGGCTCCCTGCGGGGAGCACCCGGAGACTCCAACTGGTACAAAATGCGGCCGCGCGGGTGATTATGGGGGCGTCACGAAGCTCCCATGTGACGCCTCTCCTGTGCGAGCTGCATTGGTTGCCGGTGGTTTTCCGGGTTCGCTTTCAGGTTCTGGTTCTGACCTTTAAAGCGATCCATGGCATTGGACCAGGTTATCTGCAGGACCGCGTTCTGCCAGTGATCTCCAACAGACCTGTGCGTTCCCACAGGGAGGGCCTTCTCCGGATGCCGTCAGCTTCTATGTGTCGTCTGGCGGACCCCAGGAGTAGGGCCCTTTCTGTGGGGGCCCCCGCCCTCTGGAATGGTCTGCCTCCAGAGATACGCACCAACACGAACCTGAGAGCTTTCAGACGTGTGTTAAAAACTTGGCTCTTTGAGCAGGCTGGCCTAGGCTGATATAGGATTTTTAATTTAGTCTTACGTTTTAATTGGTTTTTAATATTTGGGTTTTAATTATCTCATGGGAGAGGGGCAAAAATTTTAGACAGCCTAAATTATTTAATCTGTTTTTAATTTTTGTATAGTGTATTGGGGTTTGTGATTGGCTGTGCACCGCCCTGAGTCCTTCGGGAGAAGGGCGGTATATAAATATTATAAATAAATAAATAAATAAAATATCATAAAATCAATAGCCTATCCAAAAAATGTCATAAACCATAAACCGTGAAGGACTTTTTCACACAGCTGTAATACATATCTAATATATTCCATTTGCATTTTTATATTTATATACCTATTTTACTTTTACTTCTATGTTGGCTCTCCAATCTCACTATAGTTAAAATATAGAAAACATGTGGAAGCATATACATGGCTGAAATTTTTCCCAGAGTCAATAGATATAAGAAATTGCAGATGTATTTTAAAATATCCAGAAATTAACTGAGTTCAATTTATTTGATTTTTACTGAAACTTATACTTTTAAAAATCTCAATCTGTAAAGGTGAAAGGTTGTTTCCATGTGATAAAGTTAAAAACTGACCTGAGACTGATCCTGAGATGGTGGTGTAAGTTGTGTCATGTCTGTAGTTGGAACTGACAGAACATTATTTGGGTAATCCAATAAGTAGGAAACAACATTTGTGTGACCACCCTTGGCAGCTTCAATGAGCATAGTTGAGCCATCCTAAGATACAAATTTGAAAAGAAAATACAAAATAGTAAGTATTGAAGACTTTGGCATCAGATTTTCAATATTATATTATCAAACCAGTGCTATAGTTGGAGTATTTTAGGATTGTTTACTTCTTAGACAATTAATATTTAATAAATTTAATAATAAACTTATTTGAAGTACCTTAAGACGATGAGTAGGATCGGCACCATGAGCTAGTAATAGCTCAACAACAGCAAGATGTCCCCCAGCGCATGCCAGTGATACCACTGTATGATCATTATTAGCTGTAGCCCGATTAACATTGGCACCTATAACAGAAGATACAATTAAAGGAAAGTTCTAATTAATAAATTAGTGCAGGTAATCTTTACTTAACATTCAGATTTAAAACTATTTCATTTACAGGAAATCGTTACTTTTGTAATGAAAATAAGAGGGAGGGAGGGAGGGAGGGAGGGAGGAGTTTTACATATTTTAGAAGTTTTACACTGAGCAGGCTACATCCAAAGAAAAATATATGAATAATTGGATTGCCTGTTCTCAGATTATTTCTTTTTGAAAAAAAAACATAATTTAAACAATCCTTTTCTGATTTTAGCACCATAGTTAATCTAATTTAGTAAGATCTTCTGAACCTAAAGTATTTTCAGAGCTACTTAGGAGAGAGCAAAGTTGTCTTATAATTGCCAGATTAGAAATGGCTTCTTTCTGAATTTAACCTAGGTGGGTAGTTTGGAACAATTATTTCAATTATGAAATTGTTAGATTTTCAAAAACATTATGAAACTCCTATAATAATATGCATTCAGCCAATCTATTGCCTTAGGGAAGTACTTTCTTTCAATCATGTTATATTTACATAGCAATTGTAAGACTAATATGTATTACTGATTTGTTAAGAGAAACATTAAGAAAGTGCAGTTTGATATAATCAAATAACTATATATAATCAAATAATATTAATAAAATAGCAAGTTACACTTATCTCAAATAAACACCAAAATTAGACAGTAACCTAATTTTAAATACATAATAAATATAATAAATAAAACTTTACAAACTTCAAATATATCAAGCAATCCCTCAGTTCCTATTACTAACCTTTACTAATAAGAAATTGTACAGTGCATAGATGACCAGCTCTTGCAGCCTTCATTAATGGGGTCCTTCCACCTTCAGATTCATGTTCCTATTTTTTTTAAAAAAAAATCAAAAAGTGTAACCAGACTAACAAACATTATTGCATCCCACTATGACTTTTAAAATATTTACTGTTTTCCTGTATGATCTCTAATCCTAATAAAAACCTCAATAATAGTCACCTAATTCTGCCATAGGAAATTTCATTCTGAACAAAATCTAAAAAAACAAAATATCTAGATCCTAGGGAATCCACTGTTCCTCAGACGACTGGATGTGAATCCCTCTTTGTGAAGTGTGGCTCCGGGGTTCAGATGGGCCTTCATACCTGGCTCCCTGCTATGTGACGTCGGCCCTGCCTGAACTCCTCGAGGTCATAGCCAGCTTGGCGGTTGAGACCCCCAGATTGATGGTCTTGGGGGACTTCAACTTGCCGTCAGCTGGCGGGGCCCCGTGGGGTTGCTCATGAGTTCTTGGTTTCCATGACAGCCTTGGGCCTGACCCAATTAATTGGGAGCCCCACTCACACTGCGGGTCACATGCTGGATCTGGTTTTTGTCTCTGGACAGTGGCAGGATGATCTCGATATAGGGGACGTTGTTATTGAGCCCGTCATGGTCGGATCATTCGCTCCTTAGGCTGGACTTCCAGGCCGCTCCCCTCCCGCTGCAGGGAGGCGGACCAAATACGACGGTTCCGCCCCAGGCGCCTGATGGATCCAGATAGGTTCCTGATGGAGCTTGGGCCATGTTCCGACGTTCGAGCACACGATTCGGTTGAGGACCTGGTGGCCACCTGGGAAAGGGTGGCGGCTGGGGCCCTTGATCGGGTCGTGCCCTTGTGGCCTCTGACCCGGTGCCGATCTCACTCGGCCCCTTGGTTTTCCGAGGAACTGCGGGAGATGAAGCGCCGAAAAAGACGCCTGGAGAGTATTTGGAGGGCCACTCGTTCCGGATCTGACCGAACACTATTACGGTCTTATATTAAGACCTATTTAGTGGCGATAAGGGTGGCAAAGCGTTCTCACTTTTCCGCACTTATTGCGTCTGCAGGAAATCGCCCAGCCGCCCTGTTTAGAGTGACCCACTCCCTCCTGGAAGGGGGAGCACGGGGGGTCCCCTTGCAGGGACGGGCTGAGGATTTTTCAAATTTCCTGCTGGACAAAATCACTCAGATCTGGAATGAGTTGGACTCTGAATGGGCAACTCTGGGCGGGGGGACGGGGGCGGAATTTGGAGAGGTCATTTAGGAAGAGTTTGATCCTGTGACCCCCGAAGATGTGGACAGGATCCTGCGGGGGCTGAATGCTACCACATGTTTATTGGACCCATGCCCCTCCTGGCTGGCGTTGGCCACTCGGGAGGTGACCCGAGGTTGGTTCCAGGGTATTATTAACGCTTTCTTGAGTGAGGGATATCTGCCCGCCGCCTTGAAAGAGGCGGTGGTGAGACTCCTCCTCAAGAAACCGTCCCTGGACCCAACTTTGTTAGCTAATTATCGTCCAGTCTCCAACCTTCGCTTTGTAGCGAAGGCTGTTGAGAGTGTGGTGGCACGACAGCTCGCCCAACACCTGGATGAAGGTGACTATTTGGATCCATGCCAATCGAGCTTCAGGCCTGGGCACAACACGGAGACGGCTTTGGTCGCATTGGTGGATGATCTCTGGAGGGCCCGTGACAGAGGCTATTCCTCTGTCCTGGTCCTACTAGATCGCTCAGCAGCTTTCGATATTGTCGACCACAGTATCCTATTGCAGCGGCTGGGGGGGTTGGGAGGCACTGTTTTGCAGTGGTTCTCCTCCTTCCTTTCCGGCTGTTTGCAATTTGTGTTGGCGGGGGGGCAGAGATCGGCCCCGAGACCCCTGATCTATGGGGTTCCTCAGGGGTCGGTGCTCTCGCCCCTTTGTTCAACATTTATATGAAGCCACTGAGTGAGATCATCCGTGGCTGTGGGGTAGAGTTCCATCAGTACGCTGATGACATCCAGCTGTACATTTCTACCCCGGGCCACCCCGATGAAGCCGTCGAAGTGATGGCCCGGTGCCTGGAGGCCATGCAGTGTTGGATGGGGCGGAACAGGCTCCGGCTCAACCCATCTAAGACTGAGTGGCTGTGCTTCCCGGCACCCTGATACAGCCAGCTGGTTCCATCGCTGGCTGTGGGGGGGGGGGGGGGGAATTCTTGCCCCCACAGAGAGGGCGCGCAATCTGGGTGTCCTCCTGGATGTGCGGCTGTCGTTGGAAGACCATGTGGCGGCCGTCATCAGGGGGGCTTTTGGTCAGGTCCGTAGGATCTACCAGTTGCGGCCCTTTCTGGATCGGGATGCGCTTCGCACGGTCACTTCCGCCCTCGTAATCTCCCGCCTAGACTATGCCAATGCTCTCTATATGGGGCTTCCCTTGAAGAGCACTTGGAGGCTCCAACTGGTGCAGAATGCAGCCGCGCGGGTGGTGTTGGGAGCTCCTCGGGGCTCTCATGTCACGCCACTCTTACGCAAGCTGCATTGGCTCCCGGTGGTCCTCTGGGTGCACTTTAAGGTATTGGTTACCATCTTTAAAGCGCTCCATGGCTTGGGGCCGGGGTATCTAAGGGACCGCCTCCTGCCATCATCGGCCTCCCACCGGCCAATATGCTCCCATAGAGTGGGTCTCCTTGGGATGCCGCCGGCTGGATGGCTGGTGACCCCGAGGGTGCAGACCTTCTCATCGGGGGCACCCTCCCTCTGGAACAAATTACCCCCGGAGATGAGGACCATCCCTGATCTCCTGACCTTCCGACGGGCGGTGAAGACTCATCTATTTCACCAAGCCGGTCTGGCCTAGGGTTCTCTTAGAATTTTAATCTGGTTTTATCTGGTTTTTAATTTTTTTAATTCCCCTTTATATACTTTTATTCCAGCTACTATATATTTGATTTTAATTGTTTTTTAATTTTGTATTGTTGTGATATTTTTAATCGGCTGTACACCGCCCTGAGTCCTGTCAGGGAAAGAGGGCGGTATATAAGTTTAATAAAAATAAATAAATAAATAAACAAACAAACAAAAGACTTAATTCAACACAATGGTGTATGCACAAAATTGGTTCATGAGAGAACTTCTTTTCTAGAGGTAATTCCTATTTTTTTCATTTTTCAAAAGATACCGGAAGCTGTCTACTCTTGAGAATATTTTGAAAACATGCTAAAACTTACTAAATCTGCACCAGCTTGAAGTAGAACATCTGCAACATCAGTGTGTCCATTTTCACAGGCATAGGTCAAAGCAGTGTCTCCTGTTGCAGTTGTAGCATGGACATTAGCACCTGATAAAAATCAATGAATTGCTATCAGAATGGGTTTAGGAACCGTAAATAAAGATTGTTTGCCAATTGTTTCAGCTAGAATGTACTAAAATGACTCAGATACACATAAGATGTTCCACTTTAAAAAAATTCATTTGTCAGATTATAAAAACATTTTAAGGTTATCACTAATAGGAGAGTGCATATTAAGTATTACTGCTGGATATTCTTGTAATGTATTATATATGTATTCATTTCTCAATCCCACTAAGTATTATTACGGAATTAAAAATATCAAAAAAAATATGGAAATATTAAGCAGACAGATAAGTAAATAGCAATACTTTCCAGTGGTTCTATCACGGTGATCTTTATAAACTCTATCATCTACCGTATTTTCCGGCGTATAAGACGACTTTTGAAACGAAAAAAAGGCAACCGAAAATCGGGGGTCGTCTTATACGCCCGGTCGTCTTATACGCCGGAAAATATGGGTACGTCAGGAGTGAAGCTTGAGCTCTTCGAGGGGCTGGTTAACAAGCAGGAGCGAAACCAAAACGGAGCCACTTCCCCACCACACCGGCGGCGTCGCCGGGAGACGCTCCTCCCCTTCCCGAACAGAACAAGATGGCGGCCGCTCTGCCGGCCCATCATGCTCCGCGGGAGGCCGGGTCGTCTTCCGTGTGTGGGGGAGAGAGACGGAGAGAGCCGCCCTGGGGCCGGAGGAGGAAGGTTGTACGGTCGGCTGATGCGAGCGCGAAGGAAGGAGAAGCATCTTAGTTTACAAATCCTTGCAGCTTAATTTTGAATACCCGTATTTTCTGGTGTATAAGATGACTTTGAAAAAAGTCAACCAAAAATCGGGGGTCGTCTTATACGCCCGGTCGTCTTATACGCCGGAAAATACGGTAATAAAAACATTTATTGTTATATTGAAAAACCAGCAAGGTCAAAGGAAAGTTATTTAATATTAGTTCATCTAAGCACCCTTCTAACATTTTGTTCCAATTCATCCATTGTGTACTGCTTTTCTTGGAAGAGTATTTTTCTTCAGAAGTATTAGTTGGATGAAAAGTTTTTATGTTGCTGTACCAGTTTACATAAATCTATGTGCTTGCTGAGAGTTGAAAACAACTTGATTATACATACAGGTAATCCTTGATTTACAATCACAATTGTTAGTGGGATTTCTGTCAAGCCATTAGTCATAAAGTTGAGTCATGTGACCATTCCCAATTCTACAATAATTTTTACCATGATTATAAATTAAGCCATGAGATTTTAAGCCTAATAATGTGGTCATAAATGTGAATCCAGCTTAACCAATGGCATTTTTTGCCACAAACTGGCAAAATCATAATCAGGTGACTGCAGGATGCTACAATGGATTATAAATACCAGTCAGATGCCGTGCCCAAATTGTGACCAGGGCAATAGGGTGACATGCTTAAGTTCGAATTTAAGACTATAATTATTTTTTTGGAGGCTATTGTTAAGCCATTGTTAAGTGAATATCCCTTTTAAATTCCAAGAACTATTTCCAGAGCAGGAAATAAAAAAAATCAGATTTTTTTATTTTTTAAATGGTGAGATTAAAGAGAAGTAAAAATCTTAAAATGAAAATAATTACAATAATCACTTAAATTTCTCCATTTCCCATCAATAGATCCTAATCCAACTCTTTTGTAGTTTTACTGTGTGATCCTGAAGCAACTTTCAAGACAAAAACACCCATGTATGTATTACTGTTGTTGCCACCAGTTGATTTAATCAAGCCCAAATTCTTATTTCCATAATAGGACGGCTATTATTTGATTTGATCTGATTTGTGTGCTGCCCATCTCGTGGCGTATTATGTGCTAACCATAAAACTGAACTAGGCCATAAAGTCATTTTTCCCAAAACTTTGAACTGTACCTACAAACATACCTGCTGCTAATAAGTATTTCACCAGCTCTAAATGGCCCTCTTGTGCTGCTTCCATCAAAGGTGTAGAACAACCAAGTTCTATGTCAGCTCCTGCCTTAATGAGAAAATCAGCTACTTCTGAAAATCCTCCACAGCATGCCAAAGTTAGAGCTGTTTCCTGTGTCTCTTCTGTCTGTGCATTTATGTTAGCACCTATGAAACAATAGTTATAATTATTAAAAATAATAAAAAATACTTGCATTCCATTTCTTCTTTAGCAGTGGGCATAAGTATTAGGCTGTGTATTTTGTGTATGTATATAATATTTTAAACAAGGAACAAAGTTTTTAATCTTAAAGCAGCAATCAAAGATATACTGGCCAGACTGCTACCTCCTCCTCTGTTTTCCAGGCAGGAAGAGGGAAAGGAGGGAAATGGGCATGAAGAGATTATGAAAGGGGAAACTAGATGGAGGTGGGTTTCTGCCTTTTGCTTGGCCCCTACCTCCTCAGGTAAGTTGTGCATTAAGAGTAACCACTGATGTACTGATGCGATTTCCTCTTCCTTCTCCACCTCAGAGTTCACACTCATTAATCATAGTTAAAGATCACTTTATTTTAATAACTAAATTTAAAAAATAAACAGATAAAGGAGTTGTTGCTCTGTCCATGCTGAGATAGTAGCCCTTCATTTTTAGGATCACAGTGGGTAAGGTGGATATAATATTTCGTTTTTGGGACTACAACACAGATAACTTCAAGTAGCAGGTCAAATCTAGCCCACAGGCATAGGTTGTTAATCTTTATCTTAAATTGTTATCATCAATCTAGGTGCCAATTGTCTTACAATCCTTAACTAAAAGATTGTAAAGCAAGCAAAGAACCCTTTAGAGACCCTTCTCTTTTGCTAATCCATAATTCCTTCAAACAGAACAGCACATGCAGCACTGATCAGACATATGCCACTCCATTCAGTGTAAGTAAAGGCAAAATGGGCAAGAATGGTATATACTATTTTTGATGCATTTCCATTTCAGCTGAACAATTTACTTTTTCTAGCCCACTTTTATATAGAAATTGTTGCCACATAAATGTTTGTGCCCTCATATCTCTGTGCAAAGTTATTAGCCATTTTAATTCAAGCTTCTAGATGGTACTGAGATATAGTATTAGGCTTCAAGCTACAAATTAAAGGTAATTTATAAGTCGATATTATTGGCCCAAATTTGAACAGTTTAGAAATTAAATCATAGTATAACATTGCTTAAGCTTGAATTCATTAGACTCACTAGTTAAGTTTAACTATAATTAACAAAACAAACCAATCTCAAATAACTGTCCATGCAATTAGATATTCGGTAATTACAATTATACTACCTGTAGCTGGATTCAGACCATGCATTAAGCTATAATTTTATTAAAAAAATCCCGAACACTCTAATTGCATTGGAAAATTTAGGAAGGAATATTATATTCGCCACCTTTAAGTTATTTGTAAAAACAATAAAAGGCAAGATAAAAGAAAATTTAAAAATATTATGAAAGTTATATTCAAATGGAGCAAGTACATACAATAACAATTAGCAACAAAAATATTATGCTAGCCATATTACTTCTTAAAAAACTGAAAATAGCCAGAAAAATTATTAAGCTATACCTGAGGTCACCTTCTCTTACCTTGTGCCAGTAACAGAGCCACCATCTCCTCATGACCTTCCCTTGCAGCTTCCATCAATGGTGTATAACCTTCATCATTAACTTCCTCAAGATTTGCTCCTCTTTCTATCAACAGAGCTGCTAATTCCACATGACCACCACAAGCAGCAAGTGTTAGTGGAGATTCAAATGAATCAGCAGGCATGTTTACTTGAGCACCACTGTCGAGCAACAGACGAGCTACTTCTACATGCCCATCCTATTAAAAAAACACACAAATATCTTTCTAAGGAACTGTTCTATATAATCTGAATGAAAAAAGACTATACTCAATCATAATTGCAAACACAATTTATGAACTATTTCTCCGGTAAAACAGTAACACAATTTTGAATGAATATTTAATGAAAATTTAAGAATACAGTAACAAAATATTTTACTACTTCTTGCAGGAACTCAAATTTTTAGTTTCTGTGATGTTATACAATAATCTCCCTGACAAAATCCATTTTGGTGGCAAACTAGGCATTCATTTGTGCCAGAAATATTATCAGGAACTATTGAAGAAGTAATATTTCTGGAAAACAAACAAAAACAAAACTAGCCCTTCCCCAGCAAACATATCATATTTAGTTAATAATCATAAATGTATTAATTTTTATTAGTGAAGAAAAACACTATAACATAATTTAAAAATATATAGATGTTTTCACATATTAACTATTTTAAAGAGTATTTAGAACTATTTCATAATAAGCTATTTTTAATTTTTCCCCATTAAAAAAAAAAGCCTCAAATACAAAAATATAATTTCTCCTAATTTTTCCATTCTCTCCCATCTCTGCTCCAGAAGCTATGACTGTCTCTAGGAGCTCTCCATTACTTTAGTAGCCCTAAGGACAACCCCACCTCCCCCCAATATAGATTGCTTCTGATATAGCCAATATTTAGGTCCCTTCATGCTGCCTCATGGGCTTGGCACCTAGGAGACCAAAGTTTGAGGATTTTTTTAAAGCAAAATTCTTTGATTTGTCCTTTGATAATGTTGGACATTCTTCAACCCCATATCCCATCTACTGATTGCAAGGAAGGGAGAAAGCAGAACTTAAGATTTGTCTTTCATACAGTAAATGCTGGATTACAGTTGTCACATTTGTGCCATTTCTTTTCATTCTCTAGGAACAGTGAGATGTGCTTCATTATTACAGCCTTTCAAATAAGAACAATCCTATTCACTGAACCTGAAAACCACTATTTATATTACAGGTAATCCCCGAGTTATGACAGTTTACTTAGTGACCATTTGAAGTTACAACCTAGCCCACTCCAAGTACTTATGACCCAGTCCTGAATTTAAGAATGTTTCAGCAACATGGCCATCATTCACATTTAAACCAACAGCTAAGGCGCTGCAGCATTCGCCCTATCTATTCCCCCACCACACCACGCCGGGACTTACCTTGCAATGATCTAGCGATCCATCAGTTCTTTTGCCTGCTTTGGTGCATTTGCAAAAAACAGAGGCCTAAAATAGAGAGATCATGCGAGATCAGTAGCGTGAAATCTCATGCTACTGATCTTGCATGATCTCACACCATAGTACTTTAGGCCTGTGTTCTCTGCAAGCCAAGGTCTGTACGAGATCCTGGTCAAAAGGCTTTGCAAACAGAGGGAAGGCCTTTTCTTTTTCAAAGCCTTTTAACCCGGATGTTGCGCAGGCCTCAGTTCAAGAGAACTGTGAGATCTTTGCTACTGATCTTGCACTAAAGTAGTTTAGGCCTCTGACCTGTACCAGATCCAGCCAAAGAGCGCTTGCAAGCCGACAAGACTTTGGGGCAGTAAAATCCCTTGCTTGAAGCTTCCCGTTACCTTTGCACCATCCCAGCCTTGGTGCAATGAGCATTTACAAGCTGATGGGATGCTTCAAGCAAGGGATTTCACTACCCCAAAGTCTCATCAGTTTACAAATGCTCTTCACACCAAGACTGCAAGCAGGCAAAGAAACCATGGGAAAGACAGGAGAGGAGACAGATCTTCACAAGTTAAGTGACCTGGCGCAACAGGATAAGGGAGAGAAATTGTGGAAACCCCGAGAAAGCATGAGGTATCCTAGGAGGTTGGGGGAGGCCTTGGGTGATCTGAAGCAGGTGGCCTGTTCTATCACTAGGCCCTCACCTGCTTCAGATCACCCAAGGCCTTCCCAACCCTAAGATACCTCCTGTGCACTTAACAACCCACACACATTTGATTAGTGAATTGCGTGGACGAAAGCAGGGATTGATCGTGCTCAAGTTACACGATTCACTCCTATGAATCTTCAGGTTACGAATGTAATTGGCAGGCTCCATTACATTCGTAACTTGAGAATTACCTATATAAGTGACAGCATGACTATGCTTTTCATGTATCTATCATTCTAAGAAAAATAGCAATAGTGTTAACACTATATGCTACTAGAGATAGCAATAGCATTTAGATTCATATACCCTTCAATGCTTTACAGCCCTCTCTAAGTGGTTTACAGAGTCAGCATATTGCCCCCAAGAATCTGGGTCCTCATTTTACTGATCTTGGAAGGATGGAAGGCTGAGTCAACCTTGAGCCGGTGACGATCAAACTCCTGGCAGTGAGCTGACTTAGCCTGCAATACTGCATCCTAACCACCGCACCAGCACGGCTCCAATACAAAAGATAATACATTTATATCTAAATGCATATGATAAATGAACAATTCTGAAGAATTATCCTGAATAAAAATCTTTTCCAATCAGGTCTTCTTGGGTGGGGGTCAGAGGAAGAGATAGAGAATAGATCCTTAACAGAATAGATTTTTTTCATTGGAGATTTACCATACAAGCCTCCATTAAAGCAGTGTGCATCTCATCTGTTTTGTGCTCTTGGTCAGCTCCTGCTTCAAGCAAAAAACGAACCATATCTAAGTGACCTTCAAAATGCAAAATAAAAAAAAATGAATGATTAGCTGTAGAATATAATATCTTGCTAACATTTTGCATGAATTTTACTGTTTTCTAATTTGAAAACCAATTCCTTGAAGATATTTTCCACAATGAATCTTGAAAACTGCTTATCAGTAGAGCATGATAGCTCCATTCTTAGTTATAAAATATGTTATATGAAATGATTTCCTAACTATGCAGTGTTCCTTAAACAAATCACTATTAAACAATTACTTGTTTAGGTACTTTTCTGATCATAATACTGCCAATTAGCCCAAACTGGGTTGTACTATTTCTGGAGGCCAACTGTACTCGTCTTCTGAAATACCCTAAAACTCTTTTCTGCCATTGAGACTGGTGATCCTATAGAAGCATGCAGTCCATTAAGTGATTGAATTATGTTTAAGTTCAGAATGCACTCCCTTCCCCTTTTTATTATAGTTTTGGTTTTAATTGTATTGTTTGGTTTTTTGTCCTTTTAAATGTGTGTGCTGCCTAGAATCACAAGCATGAGACGGGTAGGTTATTAAAGAAACATGCAAAGTATTTGTGCTATGATGTATGTTCAGGACTATGTATATTCTATAATAAATTCCCTGCCAAAGAAATCCAATCATGCCATCTGAACAAATTCCTGAATCGCTAACCTGGTGCCTGTAGAGTCCTTCATTGTCATTTTTACTATTGATTATTTTATTTTTTATAAGAAAAACTACTTTGGTGCTAAGGCACCAATGTCATCCATGATTTTTATTTCTGAAAATGCTTCTCAGATTTGCACATACTTATTGGCATTTCTAGAAAATGTAAGTAACAATAAGCTGCAGCCCAGAATACTGTTTGATGTTTAAAAAACTAAATAAATAGTGGTGTAGAAAGTATCACTAGATGAAACACCGCTAATTTCCTTTTTGTAAATGATTTTTTTTTAACGTGCTCATCATCATAGTGCAATAATGGGCTTTCTAAATTCCTAATGTGCTCTTTTTCTTTATAAAGGTTGGAAATCTGTTACAGATTCAATTAAAATACATGTATCATTATAATATATACAGCTCTCCAAAATTCCATACCTTTATAACAAGCAAGTGTAAGGGCACTTTCTTTGAATTCATTAGAATGAGTGTTGATTCCAGCACCGTATTCCAGAAGTACTCTTGCCACCTCAACATGACCTGCACTGGCAGCCTCCATTAAGGGAGTATGTCCATTTTCATTATGATCTTCAATATTTGCTCCTGCTTTCAACAAGACTTTGACAATGTCAACAAATCCACCAGCACAGGCATAAGTGAGTGCAGTGTTCCCTAAAAGAGAAAGAAACATTTAAAAGTTATATCTAACTCTTAATGTATTTTATATACCTACAATTTTAAACCAAGTATAGTTAGCAACATTTCCATTATTTTACTGCCATAAATTAAGTTTATTTCTATCATTCTATACCTACTTGTTTGATAGTACCCTCCCTATTAATATCAATTTACTCCTGAGCTTATTTACTTCCAATGATTGAAAACTTTATTTTTTAAATTTATATTCTGCCCATCTTACTGTCCAGAGCCAACTCTGGGCATCTTACAATAAAATAATAAATATAAAATTACTAGCAATATTATAGAGGCAGTATGATAACCAACTTTGGAATAATTCCCAAAGTTATCTTGTGGCATGATAGCTTGCAACTACATAATTAAAATAGATATAAAAGATGTTAAGCTATTAAATCAAGCTGAAGTTTGAGAATTTTGAACAATTAATCCCATAGTAATAATCGGCCTCCCTCCTAGTGCATCAGAACTAATTTTCTTCCAATGCCAATGAGCAATTTTCAACCAGAAAAATCGAGATATAAAGAAACAAAACATTTCAATCACAGAACTATGAATGTACAAAGTCTACATTTTCAGATCTTCAATGGCATTTTCAGATGATGTTTGTAGGTTGGGGTGGGGAATTGGGGGGGGGGGGGGGAGGAGAGGAGGTATCCTGGGTTTCTTTCCAAATTGGGAGGATGAACTTCCAGAATATATTGGAAGATCACTTTCAGAACAGTTAGATCAGTATGATCTGGACTGAAAGAAAAACAGAATGTTATATGATTTTTCTTTGAAGTTTCATTCCCAAAATGAGCCCTGCACATAACTAATATGCTGCAAGGCCAAACAACATGAATCTTTAGAGATTAGCATTTCCACAAGTCTATAAATTGGAGGGAATGAAAAATTGCCACAAAACTGATTATTATAGACACTATTCATATTTCAAAGGCAAGTCCTGCAACTGATAACAACAATTATTCAACTATAAAGAACATTCAAGCAAAAATGACATTCTGATAACTGAAAAAATACTTTAATTCAACTTTTACTGACTTGTAGAAGGAGGCAGAGTAGGATATAATGCCCTCTAGTTTGTGACCTTGAAGACTAAAGTGTTATGCTCCAACAATTTTGAAAATCCTACCTTTCATTAAGGAATGTTAATGAGTTAGAACATATAAAGTAGTAATTTTTTTTGTTCAAACAAATTCAGATGAGATTGAAAAATACTGCAAATTTTCTTACAGAAAAATGTATAGAAAATTTCTTATTATGTTAAGGTCTTGGGATTTAAGAGCTGACCAGCAGTGAAGCTGATGCAATATAGGCTGATGCAACAGGAATGAATCAGCTTAGCGTGGGTATTTCCATTTAAGACTGGGGGTGTGTTCTACCCCTTTAAGAGGTGTTTATATAAAGGCAGCCATTAGAGGGTGTGTCTTGTGTCCAGTATTCATTGCAGAGTTCTCCGTGTAGAGTTAAGAAGAAGAAAGATTGCTTGTAAGGTATTTTGCCTATCACATATATGTCTGTATATAACTTGTATATAAACCATTGTTAAATGTCTAATGCTGTGTTTTGCTCCTGGGTTGTCTCATAATAGTAGTCACACTGCAAATGCTGTGACATAGAAAATGTGAAAATCAACATCTTACTCAGAGTCAGTCAAAATTTTTTACACTGGTAATTATTTTTTCTTTCTATACAAAGACAGATTGAGTGAGAACAAATAATATTTATGCAGAATGAAGGACAGTATATTTGCCTGCTGATTCTTTCTTTCTATAGTATCAACAACTTAAATAAATCACCTTCTAGGAGGGTATTAAATTTTTAGAAGTATTTCAACATCAGTTAAAAACGAACAGCAATCTTGCTCCAAGTACTACATGAAAAAAAATTGTGGAGTCTATTTTAAATTAATAATATCCTGATAATAAAAAGTAGCCTGCTATGTTTTCAAAAGTATATCAATTTCTTCATTGATATACTGTCTCTAACTGAGTTGGCAGAAATATAAAAATGCAGTTAATGCATTTTAATATGTCTATATTCCTTAGTTCCAAGCGAACTATACCATGTCTACACTTGAAAATTCTTTCTTAGATCTGGAAATTATTCAAATGTTTCATAATCAGACCAATTTAATATTGAATTTAACCAATCTCAATGTATCCCTTTATCTTTTCTCAAAATATGTGATGCTGTTTTTTAAATATTTTAGATAATACTAGCTCAATTTCTTCCTTCAACTTTTATCTGAAGCTATTTTTAAAACAAGTTATTTCTCATGTGTAGCATTATTTTTTAAAATATGATTCTATTTGTAGCAGAAATCTAATATAAGCCTGCAAATAGGAAACTAGGACTTGCACCCAAAATTAATTGTTTCTCATTTGTTTTATAAAATCTTACCTGTAGATGACTGGGCATTCACATCAGCACAATGAACAAGGAGCAGTTTTACAATGTCCACATAGCCTCCACTGGCTGCTGCCATGAGTGGAGTTATATCTCCTTTATTCCCTCTGTCTTCAACATTTGCATGCATGGCGAGCAACACCTGCACAAGTTAAACATGTTAGCCTTATTTCTTTCTTGCTATTCTCAAAGCTTTAGCTATTATCTACATGATTGAAAAGAATCAGAAGTTTAACTACAAAAAAAGTTGTAAGACATCAGCTCTGTGCTGATCATTAGCAAAATAGTCTTTGTCTGCTCAGATACCTTTCAGGTTACGATTTAGTTATTTATCTACATTACTTATAGCCCATTCAATCCCAAAGGACACTGGACAAAATGAAATAAAACAAAAACAATGTAAAAATAATGTCATGATCAAAATCTCCAAATAGATGCCTTCAATCAGCAGGGGCTGAAGACTGAATGAAATAATACATATTCTAACATTTTCAGATTTCAAGTACTTCTGGAGAAGGAGTCATGTACAAAGTGGCAGGGCCTATCATCTTATCCATGCCCCATGTATCTCAAAAGGATAGACCCTGAATAAGTCTTCTCCAAAATCAAGAGTGGACAGGCATGTTCAATTCTGGTAGTTATTGTCCAATGTATTCCAACTTGTATATAGTTTTAAAATTAACCACCAGCTCTTTGTATTGGATTCAAAATGCTACTGGCAATCAATGCAGCCTTTAATATAGATGTTATTCTGTTCTTCTATGGCTGTCCCTTCAGCAATTTGGTGCAATTTACATTTGCACCAAAAAGTCTAGAAAATGTGTGGAAAACTCTACTTACTTGTGCCAATTCATAATATCCAGCTGAACAAGCCAAGCAAAGTAAACTCTCTCCTTCTTCTGTATGTTCATTTACACTTCTTCCTTCATCAAGCAGTTTTCGAACAGCATTTACATCGCCATCTGAACAAGCTTCTGCCAAACTGCGACTAGAAGATATATTTTTAATAAAATTGTATAAAATTAGTCACTGTTAATCTTAAATTAAGAACAGCTGTTATGTTTAAGAAATTGGTTAATGAAACAGTTTTAAAAGGCTTAGTAACCTAGCAACTATTAGCTTAGACAATGTTTTCCCAGCCAAAATAGAATTGTGTCTCGTTTTATACTATTTCAGAAAAAAATGAAGTAACTGGGGGAGAATAAGAACTTACCTTTAGACTATCCAACAATCATATACATGAGATTTATATGTGTACACATCATTCAGAATGTTCTAGTTCAAAAGTATTTGAACAAAAAGCTTTATTTCTAGGTCATTCTGTTAAGTTTATGAAAGTGATTTACTGTTTTTTTACTTTCCTCTCAGGGGAAGAAAATATCTTGCAATGGAAGAATAGTGTAAATGCACATAAGACAATTTAAAAAACAAATGTGACTAGTAAGCAGGTTAAATAAAATAAAGAGTGTTGTTTATTAAGTCCTAAATTTAAATTTACATTTTTTCTTAAAATATTTTGTAAAAAATGTATAAAAATATAAGAAATATACAGTTATAAAGTACCTGCTAATTAAAATTTATTATGATTCCTAAAATGGACAGAAGTTGACAGATTTGCTAGACTCTAAAAGTGCAAAGTCAATATGAAGAATTTAAGCTGTGAGAGCTAATGTAGGTAAGGAGAGTTTCTCAGCCCACCCCTCCTCACAGGGCTGTGGTGGAGAAAATAGGAGGAAGGAGGTGTGTTATGTTCTCTGCCTTAAATCATTTGTAAAAATAATAAAGGAGAGATACAAATAAATAAATGCAAGGGTAAGGAGCAGGAATTAGAAAGTGAAGCTACACCTAAACAACAAAATTGAGCAATAAATTTCTTCTCCTGAAATCTACCTTCCTTCCTAAAACTTAATCATGGCAGCAAGAAATAAAAGATTTAATTTGGGAATATTTTAATCAATACTTGTATGGCTTGGAAGCACACAAAATATATATAATATACCAAAAAGATTCAGCTTGGGGGTCTTAATGAAGAATAAGAATTTAGAAAGTAAAAATAAAATGCAGAGGTACAGAAGAGAAGAGAACTGATTTAATAAGATTACTTATTAAGCATGGAACTAATTGTATCAATGTTAATGTAATTCCAAAATCAAAGGAAATGATTATTCTATTTTAATTTCAGACTGGTCAGAAACTATTTCATGCACTATCTAATTCTTTGTACAATTAAGAGAAATTATGTAACAGGTTCAGAGGAAAGTAATACAGATGATCAGCGGACTAGAAACAAAGTCCTTATGAGGGGAAAAAGAAAGAATTTGGAATGTATAACAGTTAGAAAAAGGCTAAGAAAAATATGTTTTTTTAATAATCCTTCAAATGATGTCATATGATGATTAACACTATCAATCCAAGTTGCAAGATGTGGTTTAGTAGTGGGCTTGAATTATTGAAAGGCAGATTTCAATTAAATATTAAAAACATTTTCCAACAGTAAGAGAAAGTAGAGGTCGTCCTCAACTTACAACAGTTCATTTAGTGAAAATTTAAAATTACAACAGAACTGAAAAGTGAGTTATGACCATTTTTCACACTATTGCAGCATCTGCATGGTCATATGATTTACATTCAGATGCTTGATAACTGACTCACCTTTATGATGGTTGCATTGTCTCAAGGTCATATGATTCCCTTTTTCAACCTTTTGACAAGCGAAGTCAATAGGGAAACCAGAATCATTTAACAACTGTGTTACTAATGTAAAACTGCAGTGATTCACCTAACAAATGCGGCAAGAGAAATCGTAAAAGGGAGCAAAACTCACTTAACAAATTTTTCACTCAACATCATAAATGTTGGGCTCAATTGTGGTTTTAAGTTGAGGACTATCTGTATAACCTATCTCCTAGGGAGCTGGAGAGCTTCCCTTTGCTAAATGTGTTCAACCAGAAGCTAAATAGCCACCTGCTATAACCTCGCTTTTAGATGAATTTCTCAAATTACTCAATTCTCTTATTTGAATGAAAGAAAGTTATTATATTACAGCAGCTTAATATAGTTAAACAAAATCAGCAGGTATTTAATCAGTGCATGCAGTCAGCAATAGTAAAAAAAAATATTAACTACACTGACTTCTTTTCCTAGATGGAATTATCTTCAAAACACAAAATACTGATGACTGTCCGCTTGCACAATTGTACTACCTACAATTGTACTACCTTGAAAACGGCGGTGGTTTGACCCCTCCTCAAGAAGCCCTCCCTGGACCCAACTCTTTTGGACAACTATCGTCCTGTTTCCAACCTTCCCTTTGTGGCGAAGATTGTTGAGAGCGTGGTGGCATGTCAGCTTCCCCAGTACTTGGAGGAAGATACGTACCTGGATCCCTTCCAATCGGGCTTCAGGCCCGGGCATAGCACTGAAACAGCATTGGTCGCGTTGGATGATGATCTTTGGAGGGCCCGTGACAGGGTTTATTCCTCTGTCCTGGTCCTATTAGATCTATCAGCGACTTTTGATACTATCGACTATTGCAACGGTTGGGGGGGTTGGGAGTTGGAGGCACCGTATTGCGGTGGTTCGCCTTCTTCTTCTCCAACCGCCTGCAATTTGTGTTGGTGGGGGGGGGAGGTCCACCTCTAGGTCCCTCGATTGTGGGGTGCCTCAGGGGTCGGTCCTCTCCCCTCTCCTGTTCAACATTTATGTGAAGCCGCTGGGGGAGATCATCCGTGGTTTTGGGGTGAAGTGTCATCTGTACGCTGATGATACTCAGCTGTATATCTCCACCCCAAGCCACCCCAATGATGCTATGGAGGTCATGTCCCGTTGCCTGGAGGCCGTGCGGAACTGGATGGACGGGAACAGGCTCCGACTCAACCCTTCCAAGACCGAGTGGCTGTGGTTTCCGGCGTCCCGATATGGCCAGATTATTCCTTCGCTGGCTATTGGGGGTGAGATTTTGCCCCCTTCAGAGCAGGGCTCGCAATCTGGGCGTCCTCCTGGATGTACGGCTGTCCCTGGAAGATCATATTAGAGCCATCTCCAGGGGGGCGTTTTATCAGGTTCGCCTGATTCGCCAGATGTGGTCCTTTCTGGATCGGGATGCCTTACGCACAGTCACTTATGCCTTGGTCACCTCCCGACTGGACTATTGTAACGCCCTCTACATGGGGCTCCTGAGTGGGAGCATCCGGAGGCTTCAACTGGTACAGAATGCGGCCACGCAGGTGGTTATGGGGGCGTCAAGGTTCTTTCATGTGACACCCCTCCTGCGCGAGCTGCATTGGTTGCCGGTGGCCTTCCGGGTGCGCTTTAAGATCTTAGTGTTAACTTTTAAAGCGCTCCATGGCATCGGACCAGGATATTTACAAGACTGCATTCTGCCAGTTTCCTCTCATCAACCGGTGCGCTCTCACAGGGAGGGTCTCTTGCGGGTCCCGTCGGCATCTATGTGCCGGATGGTGACCCCGAGGAATAGGGCCTTCTCTGTGACGGCGTCCGCCCTCTGGAATGGGTTGCCTCCGGAGTTGCATATAGCTACGGACCTGGGGACCTTCAGGCGTGCCTTGAAAACCTGGCTCTTTGACCAGGCCGGCTTGGGCTGATTTTAGATTTAGATTGGGGTTTTAGATTGGGGTTTTTTAGTGGCGACTAGAGGCTTGAGGTTAATTTTAAGGTTTATAGTGGGGTTTTAACCTGTTTACAGCCAGGTTATTTAATTTAGTTTTAATTTTTGTATATTTCTATGTTATTAAATTGGATGGCTGTACACCGCTCCAAGTCCTTCGGGAGAGGAGCGGTATATAAATAAATATTTATCTTATCTTACTGTATAATTTCAAGAGTTGTTTAATAGCAATGTTCCTATCACATTATTGCAAAAAAAAAAATAAAGTTAAATTGTGTACATTTGTTTTAAAATTTATGTCAAAAACACGTATGAATTCAAAAACCCTAAAACATTACACAGAAGAAATAACAACTGAAGAGTTAGGAGGAAATAAATTAGGTAAGTAAAGATAACGTATTTTTTTATAATTTCCACTGTGGCAGTGTAAGAACCTACACCTGTAATTATGACATAAACGTAGTTCTGGAAGAAATCTTCTGCACAGGCTGAAACCATAAACATGACCCAGAGACCTTTAAGTCAGTTTATAATTTTAATTATACTACTGAAATTCAAATCTAGTTATCTGCCTTAGTTCTTAGTTGCTGAACTCAAAACCATAAGTTTACAAGATATTCTAAACCTTGAGCTATTCTAACACAAATGCTTCTTTTCTACATTAAACACATAAACAAATAAATAAATATGCATACTTGTCCACTTGTCCTGCATTGTGATTGTTCTCTGCTCTCATCCGTGTCAGTGCAGCAGCAGCTTCATCCAATGCACAGCTGACAGAAGAAGTCAATCTTCGGAGCACCTCAGGATCTGCGAAGGCTTTACCATCGGCAGTGGACAATTTACCAATCCCTTCAGCGTATATGTGTTCATCAATCAGATTAGTATGAAAGCCACACAAAAAATGCAGAAACACTATTTTAGACTTCAACCACATGCATTATTAGTTAGCACCAGTAGCAAACATGCCAAATAACTAAATGTTCAATTGTTTAAATATATTATTTAAAAAACCACTAAAGCTGGCTAAGACAATCTTGATTGCATATAATTCTAGCTGCTGCATGTATGCAAAATCTAGTCCTGAAGACCCACAGGAGATTTTTCAAGAGGCATCTGGACTTTCTGGTAACCAGAAAGTCCAGCTGCCTCTTGAAAAAGCACTGTTGGGACCACCATGACTTGGGTGACTGAGAATCTCCATAGACATCCAGTCCTAAACAGTCAAATAAAAAAAGAAAAAGGGCTCAGTGTCATGGAATGTGAGACTTCAATTATTTTTTTCAACTACAGATTTCCCACATTTTCAGGTAATACAAAGACTGGTGAGGATTTAAATTAAAAGTTGTTTGCATGCACCTATATAAATTAATCCACTTCCTAGAAGTTTAAGATGATCAGAACTATTTTAGATCACTATGAGTTGGATGCAAAATTAGCCATACTTACATTGAATGTTAGAAATTAATGTGATTTTATGTAGTAATTAATTACAGAAACCTGAGGATAACTAACCCTGGATCCATCTTTTTTTTTGCAGTAGTATATGTTAGCTGTTTTCCTTTATCCCTTTCCCTTCTTAATTGATACATTTATTTCATTCATACATGTACCACTATGAAAAGTTTTTCACTGTAGCGAAATATAGATTTTACATCTTTCAAATGCAAATTTATTTTATATTACAATTCCTTTTAAGATTTATTTAAAAATTAAATATTTTAATTTCCCTTGGTCCCAGTAGATCAGGGGTGTCAAACTCACGTTGTCACAGCATCATATGACATATCAGGACATTTTCCCCCTCTGCTAAACCGGGCATGGCCAGCACGTGATGCATCCGGCACATAGGCCGGGAATTTAACAGCCCTGCAGTAGATCATCTCATAATAAAAGGAACTTTTCAAGAAAGATACTACCACAGGAAAATAATTATGTAATCACTGAGATGTCTGAACTTGTATCTCACAAGGGATCCAGACCAAATTTTTATGTAAGAACTGTACTAAATTCCAAATTGCCCTAGAGCAAGAATATTTTTAAACATTCAAACAATGATATCATGTATGCTGGCAATTATTTATTTATATACAGAAACCTTGTTAGGATCAAAACTAGAATCTGTCTCTAGCAAGTCAAAGTCTACGGTAAGGAATGCATGCATGGCTCATGAAATAAAATGGTTAGAGTCAAAGTTAATATCCTTTTTATTTCACACCTCATTCAGCCAGTTGGCAAGCAATGGCAACCTAACCTGAATCCTAATACCCCACATTTCCTTCTAGTCCATACTACAACTTGCCTATCAAATCTACATAGAAAATTACATAGAAAATATCTAACTGAGAGGTCTGCATTATTGTGTTGTCTATCTTTGTACAAAATGTGCTAAGCTTGAAAAATCCATTTTAAATGTCCTGAATTAGGTCAATATATTTGATGTTCATTCTACCTTGCTTCATTCATTTAAATCTTGAAATTGGAGAAAGTGCATTAGCCAGTAAAATAGTGGGTAAAGGTTCTATCCTTGTTGCCATTGGCTGAAATCAACTATGTTAACCACGTCTGTTTCAGGTTCACATTCCTATTGTTTGCTAAAATCCATCTGTCCCTCATTCTTATTATTGTGACTCATATTTACCACCTTATCTTAATATGCAGGTATATGCACATGAGAAGATTTATCCATTCTTACACAGACCCAAGCCTTTTAGAATCTTAAAAATAAGAACAACCAATTATAAAATGACACTTCAGTTTTTCAGGCTTTCTTAAGAGGACTTACATTTTGAGTAGCTGGTCCAATCAACAAGCAGATTACAGCATTCTAAACAACTGAAACTAGAATTGTCTGTATATGACATTCTGGATGTTATTGAACTACAATTCTCTGCAGTTCCTATTAGTAAGGTTAATTCTAAATAATATTGGGAGGGAAAATTCAGCAGCATCAGGAGAACCACAAGTTCCTCAACTCTTCATTAGTTTCTAGAAAAGGCAGCTTATGTAAATAATACTTCAAAAGTACACCTCTGTTATAATTAAAACATGACAACCATAAATGAAAATGAATACTCTATACCAGGAGTCTCCAATCTTGGCAACTTTTAAGCCTGGCGGACTTCAACTCCCAGAATTCCCCAGCCTGTTCTGGGACTTGAAGTCCGCCTGCTCTATACCATGGGTCCCCAACCCAGTGTGTGGACTGGCACCGGTCCACTGTATGCCAGAAACTGGGCCATGCAAATAAGCGAAGCTCCATCTACAGGATGTAAGCAGCATGCAAAATCACACCCCTTCCGATCCATGGAAAAACCTGTCTCCATGCAATCAGTCCGATGCCCAAAAGGTTGGGGGCCACTGCTCTATATCAGTGGTTGCCAACCAGTGGGCCAGGGACCACTGGTGGTTTGCGAGAAAATTTTGGTCCGCAGAGAAATGTTACCCCAAAGCAATTAATCTGGGCTGCGCGGGAACACAAGGCCGCGCCGCCCACATGGCCCGTGGGAACACAAGGCTTGTGACACTTGCATTGCGAACACCATGAGGTAGTGAGGGGAGGTAGGAATGGGTAGATGGGGGGAACTTTCCTCCACTCGCCCCACGTGCCGGACTGCTTCTTTCCGCTTCTTTCTTCTTCTGCTTTTGGCTGCACACAAGGAAAGCAGCAAAAGTCTTTCTTTCTCTCCCCCAAACTCCGCCAGAAATGAGTCTTTGGGACCTTGCAAGGCATCCTGTTCCAAGAGGCTGTGCCAGTGCGACAAGTCTCACAGACTCATTTCTGGCGGAATTTGGGGGAGAGAAAGAAAGACTTCTGCTGCTTCTGCTGTTTTCCTTGCATGAAGCCAAAAGTCTCTCTCTCTCTCTCTCCCAAGAACGGAGATGGAGATGGTATCCTGCGATCCCAAATAAAGAATAATCGAACGGTAGGAAAACGGGGTGGGGAATTTTCCTGCAGACTATTTTTGGGATTTTCCTAGGGTCTCTAGTCCATGGGATTTAAAATTATGAGTTTGGTGGTCCCTCAGGTCCAAACGGTTGGCGACCCCTGCTTTATATGAATAGTTAACATATTAAGAAAGATGTACTGTACAGGTAGTACTCTTTTAATAACTGGAATTTCTATTACTAATGAATGCTGTCATAAAGTGTGATGTCATGAGACGGCACCCTTTAGTGACAATTCTGATGAGTTCCCGTTACCATCATTAAGAGAAGAACTCACATAATCACAACTTCTGATTTGATGACTATGTTAATTTATGATATATTTCTCTAACAGAATTGTCAGTATGGTCACTAAGTGGTGACACCACACTTTATGACAGCACAAATAAAATAGAATAAAGAGTAAAAGAATTGGAAAGGGAGATTGGCAGTCTTCTAACCCAGCTCCTTTCTCAAGCAGGAGACTATACCATTACAGACAAATGGTTGCCCAATTTAGTCTTAAAAATCTCCAATGATGGAGGCGGAACTTTCCAATTCCTGCTTTGCAATATGAACAAATCCAATATCTCCATTTTTCATTATATATTTTATGAATGAAGCTAAACAATTGTTTTCTTATGCTATTTCTGTCTCTTTAATCATTCCCCTATTTTCCATATTTCAAACTTCACCAATTACTAATGTCCAGTTTGCCAATAAATACTACAGGTAATCCCTAGATTACGAGTGCTCCCTTAGTGAAGATTCGAAGTTACATGATTAGCAGCCCCTAGCGTTTACGAACAAATCCCAAAACTATGAATATCACAGCACCATGGCAGTTTTTCGCCCTTATGAATGACCGCAGAGGCTCTTTCATCCCGCCTATTTCCTCCCTCCTGGCCGGGTCTTCACAGGCACTTTGCCTGTGGAGACTTACTTACCTATGTCTCTGTCACACTTTCTTTGCCTGCTTCATTTCTTCAGGCTTTCAGTGCATCTGCAAAGAACAGAGGCCTAACGTACCGCTAGATCATGCAAGATCAGTAGCGCGAGATCTCATGTGATCTCGCACTTTAGGCCTCTGTTCTCTTCAAATTGAGGCCTGGATGTTTAGAAATGGATGGAAGGCTTCCGTTCTTCAGGCCTTCCCTCCATTTGCCGTTTCCTTGCCAAAGCTTGCAGGGAGATTGCATTCCTGTAGGCTTTGACAGCTCTTTGCAAAAAGATTTTGTTGGCACCAGTGGAGCTTGGGAGGAATGGGCATGTCCCTCTGAAACTCTAGGCAAAGGCTTTCTGAAAAGGGCTGCCGAAGTCTAAAGAGACACAATCCTCAAGCGCTTTGGCAACAAGGAAGAAGGCATGGAGGGCCACATGCGGCCTTCTGGGGCTCCTTTTTCAACACCAGAAGCCTCGTCAAATGGATCACTGGTGAGAAAGGAGACCCAGAAGGCTGCACATGTACTTCCAAGCCTCCTTTTTCATCACCTGAGCCTCGCCAAGCCATTTGCTGATGAAAAAGGAGGGTAGGGAGAATGAGGTACCATATTTTTTGGTGTATAAGACACCCCCCCCCAAAGTGGGTGGAAATGTTTGCGCGTCTGATACAGTGAATGTTGCTGAAGCCCTGCCCACCCACCGGCCCTACCTTTGGCCTCTGCCTCCCAGCAATTTGCCTCCTTGCAGCAAACAGCTTGGTCAGCTTCAGCACAGCCTGATTAGCACAAGCAGTTGATTTTCGTTGGATCGGCCTGCCAATGATCAGCTGTTCCAGGCTACAGGGATTGCCATCACCTATTGCTGCCTCCACATGCCCCGTTTTCAACCTCCGCACGCCCCCGGTCCATTCCGGGCAGCAGGGATCGGAACGGGCAGAAAATGGGGCATGTGGAGCCGAAAAAGGGACACACAGAGGCTGAAAATAAGATGTGAAGGCCAAAAATGGGGTTCACAGAGGTGGCAATAGGCGATCCCTGCAGCCTGAAACAGCTGATCATTGGGAGGCCAATCCAACCGACAATCAGTTGCTTGTGCTAATCAGGCTGTGCTGAAGCTGACCAGGCTGTTTGCTGTAAGGAGGCAAATTGGTGGGAGGCAGAGGCAGATTTTTTTTTCTTGTTTTTCTCACCAAAAGCTAGGAGCATCTTATACTTCATGGCATTTTATACTCCGAAAAATATGGTATCTGTGGGTCAGGGGAGGCCTTTGGTAGTCTGAAGTAGATGGTCTGTTCCATCACTAGCCCCCCCCCATGGCCTCCCCCATCCCAATATCTCATGTGTACTTAATGAGCCACACATTCAATTATTGATTATCGAATGTGTGGACGAAAGGAAGGAGTGATCACGTTCAAGGTATGAGATTCACTCCCATGAATCCTCAGGTTATGAATGGAATGGGCAGGCTCCATTATATTCATGACTCGAGGACTACCTGTAGTATCAAAGATCTAACACTTTTTTCCTGCTACAAATCTGAGTGACAATTTTTGTAGCCAGCACTTATCCAAACACAACAAAAACATTAGCAAATGGTAGGACAGTAGTTTGCTGTAATTGTATCTGGCAGACTAACAGCTTACAACTAACCTAACAAATCATCTTACAATTAACCTAACAAAGATCATGTCTCTTCATTTTGCTAAATAAAGAGGGTGACAAAACCTACCTTTTTAAAGGTTTTGAAAAATAGCAATAGCACTTAGACTTATATGCCGCTTTACAGTGCTTTAAAGCCATCTCTAAGCAGTTTACAAAGTCAGCATATTGCCCCCAACTATTTGGGCCCTCATTTTATCCACCTCAGAAGGATGGAGGGCTGAGTCAACCTTGAGCCTGGTGAGATTTGAACTGCCAAATTACAGGCAGCCAGCAAGCAGCAGAAGTAGCCTGCAGTACTGCACTCTAATCACTGTGCCACCATTGCTCAAATTAACAAATCAATAGTTAGTCCTTGATTTATGACCATAATAGACCTGCTTATTAAGATGTAAGTAGTGGCGGTTGTTAAGTGAACCATTTCGCTCAACAACCCCCGAATTTTTCCTTTCTCCTTATTGCTATGTTGAGATGTGTGTTTGACTCCCTCTTCCCCTTTTTCAAAGCACTGGAAGGAGAAGAGGAAGGCTTCTTTTGGGGACACACAAACACGTCTCAAACACTGCAAAGAGGCAGAGCTCACCTTCCCCCTTCTCACCCTATTTGAGTCATGTCTCTGCATTCTTCAAATAAACCTGTCTCTTTCTGCTGCTTTATAGTCTTAGTTTTTAAGTTACAGAAAGGTATTTTCTAATCAAATCTTAGAAAGGTTGTCAGAAGTTTTTAGAATTCAATAGTAGAAGCAGTTATAAGGAGAAGTAATGAGCTTCCTTTCACTAGATATTTTTAACCAGTTGCAGGACAGCCACTGGTCAATAAAGTTTCCTTGCACTGAGAAAAGAATATTATTGGATTACTTAAATGTCACTTTTATGGTCCTAGAATTTTCCACTATTTCAAATATGCTATCTGCATTTTAATTGAGATAGCCATATTGTCATGCCCCTGTTAGAATCTGATTCCGAGTGGGAGGTTGAGCAGCTGACAGGAAGTGGGAATATGGCTCCGTTGGCTGTGGAAGAAACTGGGGAAGAGCAAAGTCCGGCTGGGCAGAGCAGGGGAGAGGTAGAACAAGGCAGAGGGAATTCAAAGGAAGACTCGACCACCCCCTCTTCATCCTAGGGCATGCAGGGAGGAACGGAAAAGGGAGCAACGTGAGTTGCGTGGCTTACGGGGGAGGAAAGGGCCCTGATTCCCTTCATTAGTTGCAGCTGGGAACACAGTGGGGAAGCTACGCATAGCAAAATTGTTGGAAGCAAATCATGAGTTATTTGTTATTGTCGAGGCTTATCTGGATTCCTGGCATCTTCCCAGTTGTGTGTGTTTTGTTGCCTTTCAAGTCTGCAATTCCTTATCCTGCCCTGTCAAGTTAATTGCTACAGCATGGTTTGTGTGGATTTTTATTTAGAGTTTGTATGTACTTTGTTTTCAGACTGAATTTCCTCCACTTAAAGACTGTTTTTGGGAGCGTTTTTTTTTTCCAGCCAAAGATAACCTGGACATTGCGGGCAAAGTTGGAGGTATTAAAGGGACTCTTCTTGCTTATTTGATTGTGTTGCCTTTATGCCATGCCCTGGGTCATCATATATATCTTCTTTTTTAGGAAAATCTATTTAAAAAGTTAGTTATTCCTACTTCTTATGCTTCTTAAAAACACTTTTTTTAAAAAATTGCTTAATTACAGAAATTCAATTTCTCTTCCTAGCTTTAATTTCAAGTTGTTACATTGCTAAGTATTATGCCAATTTTTAAAAACTTACCTGCTGCTTCCAATAAAGCTTCTAATCTTGCTTGTGTTTCTGGATCCACTGTCCGTAAATCTGCTCCTTCAGCAGCGCTTGATAAAAATATCTCAGATGTTGTTTTAAGCACTGGGTTATCCAGATCTTCTTGGTCCAAAATAAATGATTCAACCTATTTAAAGAAAAATATAGAAATTGATTCTAACACATAATAAAACTGGGATATGTTAGTAAAATATCCTATCTCATCTCTCATAAGAATTTTATTTTTCCAGACAAATTATTACAGAAGCATGAAATTTCAGATAGAATACAGGTAGCCCTTGACTTATGATCACAATTAAACCCAAAATTTATATTGCTAAGTGAGACAGTTATTAACTGAATAATTACAGTTATTCAGTTAATAACATGGTTGTTAAGTGAATTTGGCTTCCTAATTGACTTTTGCTTGTCAGAAGGTTGCAAAAGGTAATCACATAACCCTAGGGCACCTCAACCGTCATAAATGTGAGTCAACTTGCTCAGTCTTGCCTTTGTTCTTTGCAAAAGGACTACTTGAGGTTTGTTTTTGGAACCTGAAGCTCTTTGCATAGGAGCTGCTATTTTTCTCACCCAAAGACAAGCCCAGTCCGGGTCCAGCAGCCAGTCCAGCATGGTCAGCAGCAGAAGAAAGAAGATGCCTAAGGTCAGCTGAGGATGGCTGGGGGCTTACAGTGCAGAATTGCAAGGGCAATTGCTGCTGGGACTGGGCTAGAGCTGCATATCACCCTGCAAGACAGGGTGCAGGGAACAAAAAGGCAGAGATGGGAAGAGATGTGTGAGTTGGAAGATGGCTTAGATGAGGGATTGTGATCACTAAGTGATGCATCTGTGTGGCATTTCACTTTATGACTGCATCACCTCACGACAGAAATTCTAGTCCCAACTGTGATAGTAAGCTGAGGATTACTTGTACTACTTAAAACAGCAACAGATAATCCTTGACTTATAACAGTTCATTTAGTGACCATTCAAAATTACAACAGCATTGAAAAATGTGACTTACCATTCTTCATAGTTATGACCTTTGCACCATCCTCATGATTGCCTGATTAACATTCAGACACTTGGCAAGTGGTTCATATTTATGACTTGCATAAGATGAGCTGCAGTGGTACAGTGGTTAGAGTGCAGCACTGCAGACTATTTCTGCTGATCACCAGCTGCCAATAGTTTGGCAAATCGAATCTCATCAGGCTCAAGGTTGTCTTAGCCTTCCAAGGTCAGTAAAATGAGGACCCAGATTGTTGGGGGCAATATGCTGACTGTGTAAACCACTTAGAGAGGGCTGTAAAGCATTGTAAGTCTAAGTGCTATTGCTATGACTGTTGCTATGTTCCAAGATCATGTGATCCCCTTTTGCGACCTTCTGAGAAGCAAAGTCAATGGAGAAGCTAGATTCACTTAACAACCTGGTTACTAACTTATCAACTGCAATGATTCACATTAACTATGGTTATAACATTAACTATTAACAAAACTCAACTAATGTCTCACTTAACAACAAAAATTTTGGGGTCAATTATGTCGTAAATCGAGGACTACCTGTATAAAAATACAAATGCATAACTAATATTCAGGTTTCCTTCAGTGCTCTCAAATTATATATTTTAAACACATTTGTTTCCAAAGAAAAAATGGTACAATTTCAGCTACTCAGAAAAAGTAGAAAAATAAAGATTTCTTGAAATGTTAAAACCTTATATTTTTTCTTGCAAAAAAAAATCAATTCATTCATTAAATTTGTTTAATCCTGGAAATATGCAGGACAATTCTAACAATTCAACTGAGCAATCACAAAATACAATGAACCAAATATGAATAAAAAGTAGTTAAATTCCTTTTTTCACTAACATCAAAGACTAAAAAAAAAAAGGCTGAGACCAGGGTGGGGGACCTGTGAAGGTCATAAATGCAGACGTTACCAAATTACCTTTTTATCAACATTGTTACTGTGCTGTCTAATTAAGACAAGACTCCTTCTGAGCTATCTGACGGAAGGGAAGAAACATTTTCAACGAGCTCATCCTTAAAATATCTTGCTATCTAAGCTTGTAAGGCTTTACAAGTAATGGCCAGAACTTTGAATTGGAATCACTGACTCCAGTAATCACAAAATAGCAATTATTCTATAATGGAGGGGTTTGTCCATTGGGAGTTTGCCCGTTCCATTCAATTGTAACTTTTTAGCATCATTGAACAAATTACCATGCAGAGCAAGCTATAACAATCTACCTACATACGTATCTCCAGCATCTCCCAGTTCTAGAAGAGCTATAACTCCCATAACGGCTGAAGTTAGGCAAAGGACCCCTACAAAAGGAGGCGGTTGTACAATCAGACAATCTTACAGGTTTATAAAAGTCTGTTATAATAATTAATTTCAATAAATGTACATTCAATGGTGGAGTTGAATTTGCAATCTGACCCATTTAATGGAGCTGACATCAATTTAGTTCAATGAATTAGGGTAGCATCTGTCTGAGCCTCTTCCCTATGTTATCTGGTTTAGAGAGTGCTCTAGCTCTTTGTTCCTAGGCAGCAATTCCTGCGTATTTCCATCAAGGTCATCTTCTTTACTTGGTACATCTGAGGATGCCTAACAGGGATCTCCTGTCCCAGTGCTTTAATGCATGTGATACAGGAAACACAAGTTCAATTGCTTTTCCTCCATTACTACCATCTGATAGTTGGCCACTAAGATAAAAGTGAGGCCCTTCCTCAGAAACAGTGTTTCCAACCCCCCAAACTGACAGACGGTCGTAATGGTTGATGTCATCAAACAGAATTGAATAATCTAGTCAGACCATACTCTCTCCATCCATTTAGATTATCAATTTCCTCTAATGATTATTTGCAACTGATGTTATGGTTCAACTGTAATTTTTTCCTGGAGTATGGAAATACAGACTTTCCAGACTCTAAAAGGAAGAAAGCTTGAGGAATATGATGCTATAAGAATTAAACCAGTCATGAGACTTGTTATGAAAAACAGCCAGGTGCAAATTCAAGACTTTTCCCTTGCTGGAACAAAGGAAGGCTGTTTTTAAAAATCATATTTCTCTGCCCAAATGTGGAGGTATACTAGCTTTAAATGAGAAATTGTTCATTTAGTGCCTGGAATTTCTGAACATCTTTCTTTTCAGTAAATCTTACTAAAAACAATTCTGCGATAATCATGCTAGGAAGGAATCACTTTCAGTTCAGGGTAGTGGCAAGAGTCTGATAATTAACTCTCCACCACACCTTACAACTTACCTCAAAAACAAGAGATTCAAGACTAGGCAAACATTGTCCAGTCTGGTTAGATCAAGAGATGATCTTATTAAAACGTCTTTCAACACTAATATAAAAGCACTGTACCTCAGAGAGGCATTAAATACTTCTCATATCCAGCTAACTATCCTAATCCTAGCCATAGGTCCAGTGCATAGATGGCAGCTTTTGTAGTATAAGGATCTAACTAAGTTCTACAAGCTCAGAAGAATCCTGAGATTTCAATATGCCACTCTATAAATTTCTAGTTATGCCCAATTGATATTTAATGCTGAGCGATCGTATCGTAAGTGATCGTATCTGTGAAGTGGATATAAATGAGTATATCTACAAAGAGTCTGGGTTATCTGTAAAGGGCTATAGGGAAGAAACCTGCAGAAACAATACCACATACTTTGCTACTCTTATCATTACTGTTTAAGACCAAACTTTGCCATATACCACACCACCATTATCATTTCTTTTTTCCATTGAAGCTTCTCACTCACTCTTAGTGAATTTTAATTATTATTACCTGAACAAAGCATGCATCATTTATAACAGCATATCAAATAATTTTATCTGTTTATTTACACCATTCAGATTATGTAAAGATAAGCTTAGACAAGTTTTTACAGTAAAAATTTAAGACAATTTGTGCAAAATCATTCTATATAAGCTTACACAAAAGACCAATTTCATCGAGTAATGTTTTTTGATCAAGTAAACATATTTTGAATTTGAAAAAATAATCTTTATTTTGTGGAAACAAAATAGTTAATGTACAATGAAGAACACTGTACTATTCTATGGAATTTTGAAAATATTTTGGCTTTTGTTATTGAACAAATAAGGAAAAAATATGAAACATCAAAATAGAAAACAAGTATTATGAAAAATTGGGAGAAGAGCAATTGAGTTAACTCATACAATTATAGGATCAAGATCAGCAGCATATTTTTAACAATTAGGTTTATGATCATTCTTCATTAATATACATTCTAAAATAAAAAATATTATCTCACATTGGCTGAATAAAACTTCATCTTTAAATGGCATTTCATCATTCCATTTCTATAAACACTTTACATGAGGCTCCCCTTGAAAAGACCCTGGACATAGTGGTCAGTGATAATTGCATTTAGAAAAAAACTATTGCTACAATATGCCTTATACATGAAAGCTCTAGTGTGAATCCTTTGAATTAATATATCTTTATATTACTAAATGTTAAGAAGCGAAAGATGAAGATCTTATAACAAAAGAACTCTAGACTATTAATCCAGCATTTTGTTTTTCATAATACCTATTTCATATATTATGGGAAGCTCAGAAAATCATACAATGCCTATACTAAAAGTGTTTTATTAGTTGCCATTTGTTTACTTGGGACAATTTAAGACTATTTGTTGACCTGTAAAACCCCAAATTGCTTAAGGCCTGTTTCTCTCAGGATGAACCTGTCTAGTTACTTAAGTCACCAGGAAAAGCCTCTTTGAAGATTCTCCACCGCCAGAAGTTTATCTATCTGACATATGGAGAAAAAAACCCCTTCTTACTTGTCTTACAAAACCTATTGATTGTACTGCCCAAGTATTCAGGAAAATGGTCAAAAGAAGCATTTCTCTAAACATTTAATTTTTAATTTAAGGATTTTTAAAATAGAATCCAATGGCTTATGCCATTTTTCCAAGGCATTTGGTTGGCCAGTATGGGGGAAAATAGCCTTTTGTCATTGTATATTCCATCTGTGAATGATAAATCCAATTTTCCTTGGGGAAAAACTCTATACACACATATTCATCTTTCCCCATGCTTTACGCCTCTAAACAAATGTACAAGTCAATGTAGAACAAGCCTTTACTCATGTCTGCTATTCCATGAGAATTTATTTATACTGAGTTTACGGGGTTCTTCTGATAAGGATAAATCTGCATTATCATACTATTTTGTGTTCTAGGCAGAAAGGTAAAACATAAACCTAACTGCAAATATACAAACTTTGCATATCCTAACTTCTTTTCTTGAAGTTAAAGTTATAAGAAACATTCATGCCTTATGATTATGAATTATAAGAAAGTAAGTTTTCAGTTGGTACTTGAGGTGCCATAGTTATAAGGCCAAACTTTCATCTTATATGAGGGCCCATAGCCAGATCCCTGTCAAGGCAGATTTTAAGTGGGCTGCAAGCTGGGATAAAGTTGCTTCATTAGTTCAGAAATCTAGAACCCACATTAAGCTTGCAAAAACCTCTTTTCTTCACCCAACTTTGTGAACACAATATTTGTGAACACAAATATTTACATTTTTATTAAGAACAGAATTCATTATGAGTCCAGTAGTGCTCTTATGTTCTGACAAGTTTACTATGTCTCTTTATTCTTTTTTCCTTGTGTTTTATCCACAAAGGAAGACCAAATACCGTGCTGAGTTAATTAGTATTTGTTTATGAATTACTTTAATTTAAAAATGTGATGTTTGAACTGGCATGGGAAGAATTCTAAGTACAATTTAGTGTTAACATGGAAGTATTCTCTGTGCCATTGGAGAACATATTTCATGTCCAAAACATGTATTATTTTATAAAATAGTAACATATACAATAGAAACATTTCTTTCTCATTTCAAAGCAATAAATATTTGTAGTTGCTATCCCATGGAACAGTTATTACATTTAGTAAAAATATAAAGGTATGATAAAATTAACAACTCCTGCATTTTTGATTACTGAAATAAGTAAAAAAGTGTTTTTAGTAGAGCATGCATGAAATGGGGAAAAAAAGTTGAGCTGAGAAAAAAAACAGTACTGGAGCATTCCATTTGAATGTTTCATGTAGGTTATGTTCACAGAACAAAAATCAAAATATTTTGAGTGTTCTATGTTCAGATCAAACAATACTTGAAATGGTTCAAGTGTTCCATTATAGAGAACAATGGAGTTCAAGTCAAGCCCTTGATCCCTTATTTTACACAATATGGCCAATAAATTAAATAAGGGATTTGTACGTACTAAGAACTATCAACCGATGAAAAGAGGCCATGGAAATGAGTTTTATAAGCGTTGTAAACATTTTTTAAATTCCTATATCCAATGATTAGTTTTCTAACACTTATTGCAAAACATTAACACCTATCAAATACAGCCTATCATTTCTACATGATAGCTCTGCCTTGTTTTAACCTGTTAACAATTTGTGATCTTCATTGAGAAAATACTTCTATAATATTGATTTTATTTTGAACATATTGAATATATTCGCGGTTAAGCTAAAAAAAATAGGTTCTAAAATACATCCCAAAATTGGATTCAGTGTAACTGTGATGGACATATAAGTATATACAGAAAAACTTTTAAAACACTTGCAGATATTTTCTTGCTCTACCACCTGGCCATGAAATGGGACAAACAAAATACAAAGACATCACTGAAACTGAGATAAAATTCATAATAGTGTCATGTCTTACTATTAATAAATATCCCATATAACTTTGCCAAATGCAAGAAAGATATCATCAGCAATTGCATACAATACTGTCCTTGAAATTGCATTCTGGATCCATTCTGGATCTTGTTGTGAATCAAGCAAAGGAAATTTTTCCCTCTAATCCCCGAATTATTATCGGAAAGTATGGATAAAAAGGTTTTTTCTTCTCTTATTAATACTCCCTATAATTCTTAATTAATTAAATATGCATTGTTTATTTGAATTTTAAAATCCTACCTTTATTACCTTATAAATAACTCAAGGCAGCAAACGTACATATTTCTTTCTCCCCCTGTTTTTCCCACAGCAACAATCCTGTCAAGTGGGTATAGGTGAGAAAAAGATACTGGCACAAAATTAGCCAGTTGGTTTTTCATGTCTAAGGTAGGACTAAAACTCAGAGTTTCCTGGTTTCTACATCATCACTTTCACCTCTATACCAAACTGGTTCTCTTATATCAAAACAACAGCAAAAAATAACTTTAGTAAAACGGGAGGGAATGCCTGGGCAGATAACAGTTGACTCCATATTTGTAAAACTGAGATTTTCAACCCATCTTACATCACTCTGCAAACAATTCAAAATTATTCTCAAACTCGGAACACGTAGTTAACTAGCTCTCCCGAATTCTCCTTGCCCACAAATAGCATTATTAAATAACACAAGATACAATCTATGTTTTGTTACGCACTGAACTCCATGTCTCCATGATGTGGAATTATTTAAAAAAATGATTTTGGGATATAAGAACAGTTTATGTTGAAGAGTTTCTCACTTTGTCCTGAGGTTAGAACATATCTGTGAACAACCTGTTTTGTTCCATGCTAGGAACGCTGAAAGGGCTAATTCAAGCTGAGAAAATTCTGCTAATCTACATTACAATATTTTAATATTTACAGTCCAGGACAAGGATTATGCAGGTTTGGATGGGGAGGAACTGTCTCCAACTGAGTCCTACCAAGAGTTAGTGACTTGGTGTGTAGGCATCCAGACGTGAGGATACAAGTAGTCCTCATGTAATGATGTTTTACTTAACAACTGTTTAAATTACAATAGTACTGAAAAACTTTATGACCAGTCCTTGCTTTTAATGAGTGGCAGTGTCTCTGCAGTCACATGAGCGAAATTTGTGTGCTTTGCCACTAATAGTCCACTGTTCCACAGTCACGATTAATCTTTGTGCACTTGATTGCCAGCTTGTGATAAGCAGTGTCAGTAGAGAAGTCAGTAGTAAAATTGTAAGGTCACAGAATGTCTTGCTTAACAATCTTGATGATTTGCATAATGATAACCACTTAAGTGAGGCAATAAGGTCACGTGACACGTTGTTGTCATTTAGAAGACCTGTAAAAAATTGGCTTTTCACTCAGGCCTTTGAAGAAGTGGAGCCTGCCTGGGATGTTTTATTTTTATCTACTCTTTACTGATTTTTATTTCTTTGCTGGATTGTTGTGAACCATCCAGACTCAATAGCAGCATACAAGTTTAATATATTATTATAATTCCTCCCTATTTTCTGTTTGAACATTTTTAGGTTTTAATAAACCTAATAAACTTACCAGGCTATTTTAATCAATGTTTTCTCAGCACCTATCTGGAAAATACATAATCTCACATGTGGAGATTCATATATAGCGTGTGGTAAATTTAAGAAATCTGGTTTTGTTTTCATATCTGGAGAAAAGCTAGAGGAAATTGGCATACCTTCCATAAAGAAATACCTGCTAGTTGTTCAACAGTTCTGCATTAACTTCCGAAAGCTAAGTGTAATTTTTAGAGCCAATGGAAGAAATCTGTCTAAACCAATACCTACTCAAAAAAGAATGCATTTAATTTTTATCAGTTGCATTGATCATAAGATTTGCTGATGTAGCAAAGTATATCCCCAAGCTTGCTGGCAAACCACTACACATTGTGGCATAGGATAATGTAATCCTCTAGAAAAATCTGTTGGCTTGAGAAAAACTCCCTAGATACTTTCCATTTAATGTAATTCTAAAGAACTATAAAAATCTAAAGTTATGGTTTTTTTAAAAAAATGGAAAAAGGATGGGAATTATGTATAAGATTATTGAAATACTTGCCTTCTCAACCTGGGAATACATATACAAAACACTCTGTAGAAGGTTCTCAGAAAATGTTTGTTTCTGAACTATGTCAGTATTGTTTTTGAAGTAAAAACAACAGCTGCTTTACAGTATTTCCTTAAGAATTATGCGCATTAAAGAGGTGATTTAGTACTATGTTCTATGGTCTATCCTTGTGATATAATTTCAGCTGAGATTTTGGTTCATTATCAATTCAGGAATGAAACTTATCTTTGCTCCAGTAGAATTATTTTGTTAATTATGGTTTATATGTGTAAAAAGACACTGAAAAAAGCACCTTCTAGCTTATCAGTTTTCCTTTGTATGTCTTTGCTTTTGCCTGAAAAAGTTAAATAGAAATACCTAATTGGAAATATTTGATTTCCAATCTCTTCTATGTAGAAGTGCCTAAGAAGCAATCTCTCCCTATCTCGAGTGTTATAGAGCTGAAATATAGGTGGGTCTTTACATTGGCCCAAGTAAATGTTTTTCTTTCAGTACTATTAACCAGCTAATAGGGTAGTTGCCCTGTATGTATCTACCCTTCTGAATAAAGGTAGAATGGGCAGCTTATATTTTATTGCCCTGCCCCTTACGTATAAATATTTATATAGCTCTGATTGCATCTTGCTAGGAAGTGAACTTGCCTTTGTCACTGATCAGAGCAATCCAAGCACCTGCAACATTGAAGCTAAGTTTCATAATATCATTTCCTCTGCACACTTATATAAATATAAATTAACTTGTTTTGATTAGTTTGGCAGTAAACTTTTTTTTAGGATTTTAGAGATAAATCCTGAACAATACAGATTTATTAAAACTCTTTTTACATTTTTGTAAGGAATTGTACTATGCCCATCTTATTGATATTTACAAGGAGATGGACTAAGCAGTAATCTGTCATTTGATGCTAAAACTATATTAAACATGACTGTAAAAATAGTAATTTTACCTTTCAAATCCCTGACTAGTATAGGTTGACTACAAAAAAAAGCTAAAAATGATACTGTAAATTCAAATCCTATTTCCAGCCTTATTAAATTACTGCCCAGGAATTCTGCAATTATTCTCGTTTATGAAGAGACACAAAGTATTATGCTTTACATGGGCAGATTTTAGGTTCATGAAACTCCGTAATATGGAGTGCTTTCTTCCTACTCCAATAATGGCCTTTGTTGACAAAGAATAACATGACCA
The DNA here is from genome assembly GCA_023653725.1 of Bungarus multicinctus. Taxonomy (NCBI): domain Eukaryota; kingdom Metazoa; phylum Chordata; class Lepidosauria; order Squamata; family Elapidae; genus Bungarus; species Bungarus multicinctus. The sequence goes on from CM042846.1 coordinate 3,286,686, forward strand.
CACTAATCCATTCAAAGCTCCAACACCAGATCAAGCTATTCCAGAAGTTATAGTTTATACCAAATATGCAAAGGCTATGTTCACCCTTACCATACCCGTCATGTCATACTAGTTCTAAAAGGTTTCATTAGTTAGCCACTACTTTTAATTTCAGTATGATATACAAATACAATATTTAGGAACATTTGATGAAGCACCTGCTCTCTTAGACATTTGCTCATCACTTAAAAGATTTAATGATGATGCCTTCTTGAAAGAATCACATCTGACAATCAGTTCACTATGTTAGCAATATGAGAAAGGGCATCTCAATAGGCATACCCAACTATGAAATTCCCTTCTTATTAAGTGTATCTGTTCACCTAAGCTTAATGAAATTCTGCACTTTTTGTTGGCACTATTACCATTTCAAATACTTAAGGAATTTATGGGTAAAACATGGTTTAATGTTTACTGGATTTTTTTGAACTGTAGCTTTTAAAATATTTTCTTTTTAAAAAGTTAAGTCCCCGCATTGTAATTATTTGTAAGGATAATATAGCATATGCATAAATTAAATCCACAATCTGGCTTGATTTAATAAAATATATAAGAGTTCTGAACCAAGGAACTTGATTTCTGTGCTAAAACATATAGTTCTTCTATGCAAAAAAAGCAGGTTCTGTTTATTTGGCGGGGGGGTAGTTTTGTTGTTGCCATTCATAAAAATGTGAGTCATAAAATATTGCAGGCTACTTCATGCTAGTAAATTCAGGTCCTTGGCTCTCCACTGCCTCATAAGTTAATACTGATCACTTTTCCATCTCTGTTGTCATAAAAATTGAAAATTCTCCAATTCTCAGATACTGCCTTTGCAACTTGCTGCAGTTTTCTTGCCAAGGTTTTTCTGAAGTGGTTTGCCATTTCCTCCTTCCTAGGGCTGAAAGAAAATGACTGGCCAAAGGTTAACTTCATGCTCAAGGCACAATCAGAAGTCATGATCTTGAGGTTTTTAACCTGGTGCCTTAGCCTGAGCTACCAAACTGGCTCTGATGCAGCTACTACCAAAGTGCAAATGGAAATATGGTTTATAACAAAACTATTTAATATTAGGTATTAAGAAAAAATAAGGAACTACCATAGTTGCATTTGTAAAGATCTACTGATTGTTTCAAGAAGAGATAGATTTTACAAGTACTGATCACAGATTACATTTACATTCATTATGTTCATGAACAGTTTGGTTGTTTGGTATTTAGAATTTCAATTCATCTAACATAAATCCAATTATCCAATTTTGCTAAATCATGTTATTGAAAAAAGTGCACCAAATTGCTGAATTCAGATGAATGGTTTCTAAGTGCACTGAGATAACCCTGACATTTTGTGGGGAGGTCAGTAGGATTTTTTCTTTGACATAATCCTAAAGATAGACCAGAGTTTAGAAATGCCAATTGTTAGTTTCGTACTTTCAGCTACAAACAAGCAAACCACATTATGGATTGATGTTGTGTTTGAATCAAGCCTTTGCCTTGATGAATAAACTTTTCCTAGATCAGACTAAAGCTTTTAAGAATTTTCTAAAATACAAATATGATGGCAGCAAACCTAGGATAGGGAAATTTAAACAATTGTGTACAATTATATATTTAATACTGGATCAAATTCATAGTGGTATGATGAGTAAATCCTAGCCTCTCTCACACATGGCTCATTTACACTTTTCTAAGCTTTTCCTTCCAGCTGGAATCTAGCTCTGAAATCAGATTTAGGGGGGGAAGAGGTGGAGGGGAGAGAAGGTAGGTAATTGGCAGAAAAAAAGTTGACTTCTCCTTAGTATTCTCCTCAAAAAAAACACCTCCACTTTATGGATGATGTGGCAGCTCCCAGTTTCAATCTTCTTTTAAACAGGGAACTATCCCATGAAATGCACATGGAGTGAATTTAAAAATAGAAAGGGAATAGTAAGAATTCAATTAACTCTCTTCCTGCAATTATCTACATCCCTCACCCATGTATCTTTGTCATCGTAGCATGAACAGCAATGTACTGCAGTTTGACATTTTAGGCTGCATCAAGAGGTATAACGACAAAATCATGAGAACTGATAGTATGACTGTATGGTGCGCAGTCCCAGTCACTAGGACAAAAAGGATGCTGAGAGACTGGAGAGTGCAAAGAAAAGTAATGAAGATTGTAAGGAGCTTGGAGGCTAAATCCTATGAAAAATGATTAAAGAAATTTGATATATTTAGCCTAAAAAAGAGAAGGGTAATAGGGGATAAGACAGCAGTCTTCCAACTATAAGTAAAGTGGATACTGTATCATCTAAATATCAAACTACAGACAGTTTACTAGTCAGTCATGTTGGTTGGTGTATCAGCCACCTTTGCATGATCATTTGTTAGTATTTTACTTTTGCACTGTATTAAATTAAGATTTGTAAACCCTGGTTTATTATAACAGCTGGGTTTGTACAAGAATTAAATCAAAACTGAATCATTTTATGGTTTAGCATAGTGAACCAGCCTAAGTATCTGAAACAAGGTAAATTAAGTTTATATTAATCTCAGACATGAAATGTGTCATCTAGACCTACAAAAATGAGTAAATTTCTATAAAATACAAAATCTTTTGATTTTAAATTCTGACTTGGCCATCATTTTAACCAATGGCCCACATTCAAATGTCTGACCAGCAAGCCTGAAAAGCTGCTTCCTTTCCCCCCAAGTAAGGTAATAATGAAACCCCCAGATGCAACAAAGATCTAATCATATATGTGTATGGACCTTGTAAAACATCATACCCAAACTAATAATCTGAAGTAGTCATGCAGGAGATTATTCACAGGCAGGCTGGCAGAAGAAATATTATAAGTTAAAATGTAAACAGGGCCATGGCATATCTTCTGATCCTAAGAGAACATGAATGTTAAGGGATAAACATGAACAATGAAGGTAAGGGTCTGAAATAATTAACAACTGAAATCTACATTTTTGATACAGAAACTAAAATTAGATTTTAATGCTCTTTTTCTGTAGACTGCTTCAAAATCTTACAGCCATAGGAACTTACTACTTCCATGTAAATTGAATTACATAGCCTATGTTTTAATAATAATTTTAACTGTTGTAGCAAATTGTATATTATAAAGACAAGGTTGCTGAGAAGATCCCCTTCAAAAGACAGCCGCTTAAAGAAAATTGTTTGCAGTAGCCCCTTATTATAAAAATGAGAGAATATAAACCAAGATCTAGTTAGCTTTAATAATCTGTCCCTCATCAAATTAGCATTAATCTCCATATAAAAAAATCAAGTAGAGAGCCATGTAACAATATTCTTGATTGTTCTATAACTATTTTTTCTGGTTCATATGGATGGAATTGAGAATTTGTACTGAATTATGCACAGTAGCACTGTGAGCTTATGCACCGGAGACAAATTCCTTGTGTGTCCAATCACACTTGGACAATAAAGAATTCTATTCTATCTTCTAAGCACTAGCACCGATGAATTAAACCTTGCCCAATCTAGTGCCACCCATGTGTGCAAAAAATCCTACAATCTATTACAGGGGGCCTGATGAGTGTTTAATAATTCTGAAAAACATTAGATTGGAGAATGGTGAATTATAGGGAACCCTCAATTTACAACTACAAATGAGCCCAAAATTTATGTTGCTAAGTGAGACAGATTAAGTGAATCATCCCATTTTTACAATCTTTCTTGCCATAGTTGTTAAGACAATCACTGTATTTGTTCAGTAACACAGTTAAGTAAATCTGGCTTTTTCATTGACTTTGCTTGTTGGAAGGTTGCAAAAGGTAAATCACATGACCCTGAGACACTGCAAATGTCATAAATGTGAACCAGCTACCAAGCATCCAAATTTTGATCACATGATCATGGGGATACTGCAACAGTATAAAAAAAGTGTAAAAAATGGTCACAGGTCACTTTTTTCAGTGCCACTGTAACTCTGAATGGTCATTAAATAAATGGTTGTAAATTAAGGACTACCTGTAATCTTTTTCTTTAAATGTATTAATGTTATCTTATCTAAATCCTTCTGGAAAAACTTCTGAATTTTGCAATGAATATTTGCAATTAATTTTTAATTATAATGGGATCCTCTTAAATGTCGTCAGAATTTCTATTAAGATCAGTATTATTCTATGGTCTTTTAAAAGATTTTATAATATGTTCGTATAATGTGAAGCTACAAATTAAAAGTAAATAATACAACAAATTACAATAAAAACATTATCAATTATCATAAACAACATACCTCCTTAAAAGCGATGTCCAGGGTGAAAATAGTACCTGCTGTTTTCCCCCCCACATACCTGAAAGCAATTATTCATTTCAGGATCACACGAATGATGCTCCTACATGTCTAGTTAGGCACATTTATGCTTGAATGTGAGAAGCCATATGAATATCCAGATCAGATTATCATCTATCTGAATTTTCTGGCATTCTTAAAATAAATACATGCAGCTTAGACTGTTTTTTACCTATGAGATGAAGTTGAAGACTCGTACATTGAGAATGAATCCTCAGCTGCATCTAAGCATACACAAAACTACCAAGCTGAAGTACAATTCCAGTCAAAGGGATCTGAATTAAATTTACACGTTAAAAATAACACAAAAAGGTCGTTTTTTTATCCTCACAGATCTCTCCCCAGCCTCGAAAAAGCAATTAGCACAACTTTCCACAATAAAAACCCTCACAGGCACGGGAAAGAAGAGTCTGCAGAAAGCAAAGATCGCTTCCGCCATCATCGAGACCTGAACAGGTAAGGCGAGAGAGACGGGCTAATAGGAGCGTGCAGGGCTCGTCTCCAGTTGCTCTCCCTTTACACAATGAATCAAGAAGGGCAGGCCTCGGCCCTCCTATTAAAATCGGAGAGGCAACCGGGGGCCGATTTGGGTGTTGGGGCGGGTGGCTGGGTCTCCACCCTCCTTTATGCGACCAAGAAGGGCCTGCAGAAAGGATCCCGGAGCTTGACGGGCGGGGCTGGCACCCAGCGCGGCAGGGAGCTCCACTCGAGACGGCGACCATCCTTCGCGGATAGCCTGGCGGGAGCGAAGGCCTCTCTCACCTCAGACACTTCGTCCTCGTCGCTGCCAGATCCACCGCCGCCCCCACTTCTTAGGACAGCGGCCGCCAGTTTAAAGTCGAGGGCGGCAGCGGCGGCAGCAGCCCCGGCCTCTCCCGAAGTTGTTGCCGAACCTATCGGCCCACAGGGCCCAGCCTCTCCGAAGAGGCGCACGGCCCGCAACCCCAACGGGTTAGGCCCGGCCGTGGAGGCCTCAACGATGGCGGCCGGGGCAGCACGGGGCGTCACCGAGTCTATTTCCTCATCGCCGGTGGGAGTCGGGGCGGCTGTGCCGTCCGTAAGCATCGCGCGTTGATCCAAGCTTCAGCCGTGGGAGGGGGGGGGGGAACGCCGTCTCCGTCCCCTCACAGCAGCAGCGCCACTAACTTCTCACACCCTATCTAACCCACAGTCACCGCGCTGCCCTCGCCAACCCAGTTCGCTTTTTCCATTGGTCACATTCGCTCGATGCTTACAGCCCCATTGGATACAATCGTTGTCACTCTAGAGTCTCGTCACGCGCTCCTTCACCCTCCCATCAGCAAGATACTTTGAGAGTACACGCTGAGGCGGTTTAGACTGCCCGCCCACCACTTAAGTCCTACAAGCTAGCTTCCTGAAACTGATTCGATATTATTAGATAGCTGCTATGTCAATCAATTTCTAGCATCCAAATTTTGTTATCTGAGTGGCTGAGACAACGGTATTTCGAAATACCTTCAAGCTTGATTAAACAGAATAAACATCAATCATAGCCTTCTCTTCTTGGCGGTGTCCGATTGGTGTATGCTTTCTTTTCCAACTTCCTCTCTTTCCACTAAAATTTTCGACTGGAGAAATCCAACACCCCCGCTTTTAAAAAAAAAGCGTCAGGATAGGGAAAGAACCTGTGTTTGTTAATCGTAGAATATACAAACCTGCCTTGCATTCCACTTCACACCATTCCTTAGCAAAAGAGCGTTTGGGCAAAAGGGATTTGGAAAGTGAACCCGAGCTCTGATTTGATGGCTAACGTTCGAAACACTACTTGTTTTTCTTAACGAGTTATAATTAAGCAACCATGGTCTAGTGTGATACGCCAATTCAATCAGTAATTGTGTTAGCACAAAGCTTAGTATAAAGGATTCCGTTTGATCTTTTCAAAGTTACCACCGTGTTCGCTTTTTGATTAGATTGAGAGGTCATTGGTAACGTTTCATAATCTTACTGCCTAAAGCTTAGTGTCAGTCAAAACTTAGATTCAGAAACCAGTATTGTGTCAGGAAAATAACTTCAGGTAGAAGAGCACAAAGCAGAACTGTTCCCTGAGCAAAGTCTGCTTTTAGTTTTTTTTTACCTCTTGTATGTGCCCAACTACTTAATTCTGCAAACAGAGGAGCTTAGTTTAAGTGAGCAGTTCAGTTGGATCCTTGGGCACCTTCTGTAAAGCAACATGTGAACTAGGTTGTAAAGGTGATGCACAGAACAGTATCTCTACAGCAAAAGCCAGGGAACACACATCTTGTTTCCATTCCACAAAGCATGGAGAAAGGAACAAAAAATGAATATTATTTTTTAGGTGGAGAGGAAGAGCCCTCTTTATCCAAACAAACATAAATGAAACCAGGTCCTTCACAGGTTTCCCCATCATTTTTGTCCACCTACATAAATTTATATTTTAATTGGTTATGGTTTTTAAGTTTCATTGGTTTGGATTATGTTTTAATCTGACTAGAAAGTGCTTCAGAAACCTGTACATGGCCAAAAAAGCAGATATTAAAAATAAACAGATCAGTGTGGTAAATCTGGATTTTCTTAAATGATACTTTTAGCTTCCTTACACTGATGTTTGTTGTTGATTTCATCCAGTACAGTCAGGTGTCACACTTAGTCCCTAAGCATAATTTCTATTTATCTTTACTTTTGTAACTGAAGTTTCAAGGTTAACATGTTCAAACTTGAAATGGTTACCATTTTAGATGGTTGTTCTTAACCCAGGTTCTCTTGGAAGCAGAATTTGTTTCGACTCCTCCTATGTCACAATTTACTAATGTGTTCCCATTGTGCTGGGCATTGATTGATTGATTGCAAATCCATAATCCAGTTATTCAGTAGAAAGCAAGGAACAATTTCTTTTTAATTTCAAAGATGTCAGCAACACAGTTTGCAATCTTCTCCATCATCTCTGTTCTCTGGATCCTCTTCTTTGCCAGAAAGTTATGCAACTTGCTAATGGAACCCTGATTTGAAGATTCCAGCTAGGAAACAATATCCTATGTCTCCACAGGAATTCAGCACTTTAAAAGTTTCTGGTTGACAATTTGAGAAAAGGATTTATTTGCCCTTCCACCAGTCCACATCTATATATATTTACCATATCCAAGAAAGGTAATTCCTTGAAGACTGTTCATGACTGCATACTTTTTTATTTTATTTTTTTATTTTTATTTAGTTTGTCAGTTGCTTACAAGATAATAGGTATAAGTAAAAACATCGTTATGAATACATGGATACATATAAGAAAAATAAAAGAAACAATAGGACAGGGACAGTAGGCATGTTGGTGCGCTTATGCATGCCCCCTAAAGACCTCTTAGGAAAGGGGTGAGGTCAATAGTTGAAAGTCTAACGTTAAAGTTTTTGGGGTTTGGGGAAGAAACCACAGAGTCAGGCAGAGCATTCCAGACATTGACCACTCTGTTGCTGAAGTCATATTTCCTGCAATCAAGTTTGGTGCGGTTAACCTTGAGTTTGTAGCTATTGTTTGCTCTTGTATTGTTATGGTTGAAGCTGAAGTATTCATTGACAGTAGGACATTACAATGTATGATTTTATATACTATACTTAGATTGGACCGAAGGCGGCGTAGTTCTAGATTTTCTAGGTCTAGAGTTTCAAGTCTGGTGGCATAAGGTATTCTGCAACAAGTAGAAGAGTGGAGAACTCTTCTTGTGAAATATTTCTGGACTTTCTCAACTGTGTTAATATCAGATATGTAATGTGGGTTCCGGACTGATGAGCTGTATTTAAGTATTGGTCTAGCAAATGTTTTGTATGCTTTAGTTAGTAGTGTAATATTACCAGAGAAAAAGCTACATAAGATTAGGTTAACAACTCTTAATGCCTTTTTGGCTATGTAGTTACAGTGGACTGTGGCAATCAAAGACCAGTCACTGCAGGGTCCAAAGATATCTGACTGCCTGGGCAGTGTTTATTACATTTATAGGGTTTTTACAAGAAGACAAAGGCAACATAGATACAGCATCTGGATTGGAGAATAGATGCCACATGGGTGAAAGCTCCCATCCACATTGGTACAACCTCCCAACCAATCCTTAAGACTAGTGGTGATGTTAATAAAATGAGATCATCTGTATGCCTGGAAAGTTAAGGACTTTCCACCTTTACCAAAATATAGGGAATGAGATCATGCAGTAACAAAAGAGGCCCCCTTAGCCAAATGTGCAGTCTGCTGCTAGCATCTAGCACCATCCAGAGGATCTCAGTGGCTACCACATTGGACTCTAGCACTTAGATCATTAGAGAGGAGTACTCCAAGATCCTTGACAGAGTTTGGATCATCAACGAAGTCTTGACTATTCAACCTGTATTTTATTTTCTGATTTTTTTGCCAATATGTAAGACAGAGCATTTATTTGTTAAGATTTGAAGTTGCCATTTGTTTGACCATTCTGATACATAGTCGAGGTCTTTTTGAAGGGTAGCAGTATTGTCTGTGGTGTTGAATAGATTTACATCGTCAGCGAAGAGAATGCAGTTGCTCTTAATATGATCACAGAGGTCATTTATATAGAGTATGAAGAGAGTTGGTCGTAGAACACTGCCTTGGGGGCCACCACTGTTGACAGGTACAGAATTTGATAGGACGCTCCCAATTTTGACTTTGTTGTCTGTTTGACAGGACTGCTTCTATCCAGTTATGCAGGTGTCCAGAGATACCATAAGATTTTAGTTTTAGGAGTAGTTTGTCGTGTACCACTGAATCAAAGGCTTTACAGAAGTCTATGTAGATTGCGTCTATTGCTTTGCCCTGATCGAGTTGTGTAGTCCATGTTTTTGCAGTGTAGGAGTTGCAGATTACAGCATAGTTTTTTTCTGAAACCAAATTGTTTATTAGAGAGTAGGTTGTTTGTCTCTAAGTGGAGGATAATGGATTGGTTAATAATTGATTCCATGACTTTACAGGTAATGCATCATAAAGAGATTGGTCTGTAATTTTCAACTAGGCTGGGGTCTCCCTTTTTGAAGATGGGGATGACTGGGGCTTGTGACCATAGTTTTGGCAAGGAGTTTGTCTTGAAAGATTTTTCAAAGATTATGCTTAGAGGTTTGGCTATGGCAGTGGATAGCTGTCAGCTGGTGCTCCATTCAAAATCCAAGAAAGAAATACGTAGACTCCATTAGTTAGAGAAAAGATATCTTTTACTGGAAGTCAAGTAGTAGCAAAAAAAGAATTCTGAATCTGAGAAAATGAGCGCATAAATCACATATACAAAGTGATGGCAACATTCCCACCCCCAATAATTCAATTTGCTCCTCCAATTAAAAGTTGTGGATAGTATCATGTGGGCATCTTCAGGTGGTGATGAGGCCTCTGTACGTTGACCTTGACATATTTTGATAAAGAGTTGCAGCTGCGCATAGCATAGGATAGAAGCCTAAGCAAGACTCTCCTCCCGCCCCCTCAATTTATACAGTTTTGTTTTATAACACCTCCAGCTCGCTTCCCATAACCATGGCCCTCTCCCTTCCCCCATTACTTATGACAGCCAAAAGATGCAAAGCAAAGGAAGAGAAGCAAAGGAAGAAAATCTTGAAGGCTGACATTCAGCCCTCCTGCAAAAGAGGCATTAGTCCTAAAAAAATAAGAAGAGAAAATCATAGAACATATACATGTAACAGCAACATTATGGTTCAGGGTTTATCAGGATACTTAGTACGAAATGCCTTAATGAACCTAGGAGCTCTAACACCCTTCTCATTCACCCATTCAGACTGGGAAGAAGGAAAATGCTTCCAAGCAACCAAATATTGGATTCGACCACTCTTTTTCCGAGAATTCAAAATTTCTTTAACTTCAAAATGTTGTTCACCTTCAATAAGTAATGGTACGGGGGGATCTACTTGAGTCGGTCTCAAATCAGAAGTATGTTCAGGTTTTAATAAACTAACATAGAAAACAGGATGGATCCGTCGGAGGGTTTAGACAATTTCAATTGGACTGCCACAGGGTTCATAATTCGTTCAATTGGGAAAGGTCCTACATACTTAGGTCCAAGCTTTTTCGACTTTTGTGTGGTCTGCAAATATCTGGTTGATAAAAAGATCTTGTCACCAATTTGATACGGTTTTTGTGGATTTCTCTTTTTATCTGCAAATTTTTATGAGCTTGATGAGCATCATCTAATGCTTTGCAGGTAACTGGCCAAGTTAGCTAGAGCTGTTTTATCCATTTATCTAATGAGGGAATGTTAGGTTTCTTCTGTGGAAGCTTGGGTATGGGTACAAAGTCTTGTCCCCAAGCCACTTTAAATGGAGTAAACCCACTGCTGCTATGTACCGAATTGTTATACGCCACCTCAGCGAATGGCAGTAAGTCAGCCCAATCATCCTGTTGATAATTAATGTAATATCTCAGATACTGTTCCAATACCGAATTAGTTCTCTCACAAGCCCCATTGGTTTGTGGGTGGTGGGTGGAACTCAAACCCTGGGTGGAGCCTAATAATTTCAGGAACTCCTTCCAGAAATTTGAGGTAAACTGGATGCCCCTATTAGAGATTATGTGTTCAGGAACTCCATGTAACCTGTAGATATGTAGAATAAACAGTTTAGCCAACGTTTTCGCCGACGGGATCTTCGCACAAGGTATGAAATGTACCTGTTTGGAAAACAAATCTGTTACTACCCAAATAACTGTATTTCCCCCACTTTCAGGTAATTCAACTATAAAATTCATGGAAATTTCCTTCCATGGAGCAGTTGGTCTAGCCACATTCTGCAATAAGCCTGCTGGTTTACCAGGCAGCCGATTGGCTGAGGCACAGATAGGACAGCTAGCTACATAAGTTTCAATGTCCTTTTTTAAGGTGGGCCACCAAAATTGCCTTTTGACCAAGTGTAAGGTCTTCACGAATCCAAAATGTCCAGCAGCTTTAGAATCATGAGCTTAATGTAATATTTGGTTTCTCAGCTTTGTTGGTACAAATAATTTGGCTCCCACCCAGGCCAATCCATCTCTAACTGTACAGTTATTTGAGTGAGCTAGGAACCAATCATCAAGTTTTAGAGCCTCTTTTAATTATGCAGATAGATCGTTTGATAAATCAATGTCCTTTTTCTTCTGGGTTCTGGTAATCATTGGACCTGCCAACTGTTTGGTTGGGATAATAGGCCACACCACTTCTTGGTGAGCACTATTATACTGAGGTAATCTAGACAAAGCACCTGCCACGAAGTTCTTTCCCCCAGGAATGTACTTTAATTTTTTCATTAAAGCGTTTAAAGTACTGCGCCCAGCGAACTTGCTTGGGACACAGTTTCCAAGGCATTTTCAGAGCCTCCAAAATGATCTGTCCACACTTCAAAAGGGTATTTGGTCCCTTCTAGGAAATGCCTCCAAGTTAACAGAATCCATTGAACTGCAAAAGCTTCTTTTTCCCAGATGGCCCATCTTCTCTCGGTTTCAGTTAGTTTATGGGAAGTATATGCACATGGTTGCAGAGACCCCATCTCGTTTACTTGTAGTAAACCGCTCCAACTGCTACGTCACTCGGGATTACAAAAGGAGCATCCATGTCTGGGTGCTTGAGTACTGATTCAGCAGCAAACAGTCGTTTCAGTTTTTCAAAAGCAGCTTGACACTCCATGGACCATTTCAGTGGTTTACTAGGCTTTGGTTTCATCTCCCCTTTGATTTTTAGGAGATTTGTAATAGGCATTGCAGTCTTCGCAAAAGCAGAGATAAATTGACAGTAAAAATTAGGAAATCCCAAGAAACTTTGAAGTTGTTTCCTGGTGCGGGGAGGGGCCCATTCCCAGACAGCACGAAACTTCCCTGGATCCATTTCTATGTCGTCATGTGATATGCGATAGCCTAAATAGTTGATTTTTTCCTGGTGAAATTCACACTTGGACAGCTTGACATACAATTGAGTAGCTCGAAGCTTTTCTAGGACTGACCGCCCTAGTTTTGTATGCTCATCACGAATCTCCATGTAGATAAGAATATCATCAAGATAAACTAACACCCCTTTGTATAAATGTTCCTGCAACACCTGATTTATCATTTGCATGAATACTGTAGATAAGAATATCATCAAGATAAACTAACACCCCTTTGTATAAATGTTCCTGCAACACCTGATTTATCATTTGCATGAATACTGCAGGCACCCCCTATAGGCCAAACAGCAGAATGTTGAATTGGAAACAACCCATCGGATAGTTAAAAGCAGTTTTCCATTCATCCCCTTCTTTAATTCGGACTCGGTAGTTATGCTTCTCTCAGGTCGAGTTTTGAAATTTTTTCCCTTTAGCCAGGTGGGCCAACATGTCCTTCACCAGGGGGAGGGGGTACATATTCTCCACCAAAATAGCGTTGATGTTTCGGTAGTCAACTACCAAGCGTAAGGAGCCATCTTTCTTCTCCCGGAACAATACTGGAGCCGCCACGCGGGGCCTAGCAGGTTGGATGAAACCACGTTCCAAATTTTTATCAATAAATGACCACAGCTCTTCTAATTCCTGTGGTGTCATCGAGTACAGTTTCGGTTTTGGGAGTTTCACTCCTGGTAAAAGTTCAGTACTACAATCTGTTTGAGCGATGGGGGTGGGGGTTGCTCATCCAAGGCCTTCTCACTGAACTCCTCTTTTAAGTCCCAGTATTCCTCTGGAATTTTCTCCTCCCCCCTCAGAATCTCGGTGCCAGTGGAAGCCAACTCTGTGGGATTCTTGGGTTTCAGTTGAGATTGCCCCTCCCCTTCTGGGGGTTGGTCAATACGTATGTGCAATGATCCCCTCCTTCAATCAACATGGGGTTTCCATTTCCTGAGCCAGGGCAAACCCAGTATTAAGGGGTGCTCCATCCCAGGAGCCACAATAAAATACAAAGTCTCTCTATGCTTCCCCCATTGTCATCTCTACTGGTTCCATTATGAAGTGCGCAGGGCCGCCCCCTGGCTACCGATTCATCCAATTGGCAAAAAGCTATGGGTGTTTTTAAAGTCTTTAGCCTTGAACCCAGTTTCTCTACCACCTCCGAGCTGATTACGCACCTTGTGCACTCAGAGTCTAACAAAGCCAACATTTCCCCTTTGGCTCCTGATGTGGGTATCCTTAATCTCACTGGAATGGTCATAGGATCCTTGTTTGGACTTACTAGTGAGTCGTCTTCTGACTCGGATTCACTGTCTTCAGAAGAGGTTTGAGTTCCCAGCTCCTCTCCTTTCAGAGGGACGACCTCTACAACCTCCTCTGCTTTAAGCGCCGTTTCATGAGGCTTGGCTGGAGGTTTCTCAGATTTTCTCCCTCCTCCTGGCGCCCCCTTTGGCTCCAACTTGGCAAGGCAGTCTGCAGCCCAGTGACCCTCCTTCCCACATCAGAAGTATGCAATGGTATTGGGTTTTGCTGCCGTTCCTCCCTTTTGAGGTTTTAAGGCTTCTTGAGGGCTGGTGGGAGGGGACTTCCTCAAACCAAAATCCTCCCGGTGTCTGTTTCGGGTCAGGTCAATTTCCACCTCTGCTGCCAGCACATACCACTGCTGCAGCTCACGGGGGTCTCTTCTGGCAACACAGCGTTGATAAACATCTTCATTCAAGCCATCTTTAAAAGCTTCTATCAGGGCTCCCTGGGACTAGCCTCAAATATGGCACGCCAGCTCTCTAAATTCCTGGGTGTAATAAGCTACTAATTTCCTGCCCCTGATTTGTGGTTTTCATCCTAATTCTAGCCTTGCGCTCAGCTAGAGGATCTTCAAACCTGGCATGCAGTGCTGTCATAAACAGGTCATAATTCAACAGTTCGGAGGCATTATCATATGGAAAGTCACCATCCACTTTGCAGCAGTACCTTCCAGAGCCCTGGTCACACATCTGACTTTGGCTGCTTCCGAAGAAAAATCCTGCCCATATTCCTCCATATGGCTCCAGACTTGTGCTAAGAAAAATCCTAACTCTTGGGAATCTCCTCCATATTTTACTTCCAGCAGAGGCACCTTCAGAGCTCTACGCCTTCTGGCAATTACTCCCCCAGCCGGGGGGCCCTGGGCTGCTGCTGCCTGTTGCGCCAGCCCAGGTTGATTTATGGGGGTGGCTGCTCTGGTTCTTCTGCCTGGGACTACCTCCCCCTCTTCCCCCTCATGCCTTTGATCAGTTTGAGCTTCTCCGACCGCTTCATGTAGAAGGTGCATGGCTTGTGTTAGTAAGAAATTTCTCCTTTCCTTCTTTTGCCATGGCTCTTCCCTTCATCGCCAATGGGTAGTGGTCACTCCTGGAGGGGGTTTTTCCTCAGGATCCTTCCAACCAACTCCCAGGGACCATTTGGGCTTTGCAGCTGGGTTTTCGCCAAGACTTAGTTCTGCTAAGAAATCGGCTTCCCCCACTTCCTCCATTAACAGGGAATCGGGTCCTCCAGTCGCTCCCAGGTCTTCTTGGTCACTGGCTGGATTAGACATTGTTTTCAAACCCCCTTGGAAGAAAGTTTGTTATTTCTCCAGGTGGGCTAGTAAGTGAGATTCAGAATAATGTCAGCTGGTGCTCCATTCAAAATCCAAGAAAGAAATACTTAGACTCCATTAGTTAGAGAAAAGATATCTTTTACTGGAAATCAAGTGGTAGCAACAAAAGAATTCTGAATTTGAGAAAATGAGCGCGTAAATCACATATACAAAGTGATGGCAACATTCCCACCCCCAATAGTTCAATTTGCTCCTCCAATTAAAAGTTGTAGATAGCATCATATGGGCATCTTCAGGTGGTGATGAGGCCTCTGTCCGTTGACCTTGACATATTTTGATAAAGAGTTGCAGCTGCGTATAGCATAGAATAGAAACCTAAGCAAGACTCTCCCCCCACCCTCAACTTATACAATTTTGTTTTGTAACACCTCCAGCTCGCTTCCCATAACTATGGCCTTCTCCCTCCCCCCATTACTTATGACAGCCGAAAGATGCAAAGCAAAGGAAGAAAATCTTGAAGGCTGACAATAGCTTTTTAAAGAAGTAGGCACATATTCCGTCCGGTCCAATAGATAGAGATGGTTTTAGATTGTGTAGTGCTTTTTCAACATTGTCTTCTGTAAAATCGATATTAATTATATCATTGTAGTTGTCTGTGGTTCAACTAGAAAATACTGGGCATGATCCATTGCTCTTTACAAATACTGAGCCAAAGAATGTGTTAAAGATGTTGGCTTTAATGGTGTCATCATTGCAGTCTTTACCATTAGGTCCTTTCAAGGGTGGGATGGACCTTGAGTCTTTTAGTTTATTGTTTACAAAATTGTAGAAAGTGTGGATGGAATTGGTGCGTAGAAGGTTTTCCACTTGTTTAATGTGATAATTGGTGCATTCAGTCTTTATCTGGTGGCATAAATTTTTGTATTGGCTTTTGAAGTTGGCAACGTGACCAGATTTGTTTTTCCGCCAAAGTGATCTCTTTTTGGATTGAAGCTTCCTTATTGTTATGGGTAA
Organism: Bungarus multicinctus; assembly: GCA_023653725.1. NCBI lineage: Eukaryota > Metazoa > Chordata > Lepidosauria > Squamata > Elapidae > Bungarus > Bungarus multicinctus. The sequence goes on from CM042846.1 coordinate 3,302,459, forward strand.
TCTGTTTTTTCTGGTTTTTGGAGTTGTTATTGGTACATATAGTTTGATTACTCTTTTGACTTCAAGTAAAAATACATTGTAATGGTCTTCAACAGTATTGCATCCAGTGAATAGAAATTGCCAATCAAGGGATGAGAGATCATTGTCTATAAGATCATAGTTGCCTTTTTTGAAGTTATAATTGGGGATCACATCGTTGTGTTGATTTTTGTGTGGACATATGTTGAGACAAAAGTCAATCATGCTGTGGTCACTGTTGGAAAAGGTGTATTCCGTAAATTGAATTCAAACTATTGCAGAAGATGAGATCGAGGCAGTTGTTAAGTCTAGTATTGTTGGTTACTAGTTGTTCCAGTCCCAGGTTTGTTACAGCATTGTAGAAGTCTGCATGTATGGGTTCAGTTTTACATTTATTTAGAGTCCAGTTAATGTGAGGTAGATTGAAGTCACCAAGAAAAATAAAAATGTGTGGGCAGGATGTTGCCCATGTTAGTAGTGAATTTAGCTTGTTTACATGTTCAATGTCATAATTGGGCTCTGTAACATAGTAAGAATCGAAATGTGATATTTAAGGACAGTCCACAGACGATGGTCTCAGGAAGAGCAAGCGCCTGGGTAATTTGGATGTTTTTTAGATGTAAGGACTTTTTATAGAAGATAGCAACACCACCTCCTCTACGGATTTCACGATCTGATTGGTAAACATGATAGTCTCTTACTGTGGTAATGGAGTCAGGGAGAGATGCATTGAGCCATGTTTCACAGAAAAATATGATGTTGAATTTAGCCATATTTAGTAAGAGGAGAAATTCAGGTATTTTATTCATAAGGCTTCTTGCATTGAATAGCTTGCATTTAAGGCCAGTTGTAGTTGGAATTGAGGTCGTTAGGGGCATGCGTGCCTAGTTTTGAGTGATGGTGGGTTGGATGAGGTAGGGTTGGATGTGGAATTGTGGGTTGTGTGACTTACTTTTGATACAATCAGCGCGGTAGTCAATGTACAGATCCTTCTCTCCATTGTCTAGATGTCTTTTGAGTTCATTGCGGAGTTCACGGGGGGGGGATTCTTTGCAGTATGGATAAGTCTGGTCTTGAGCGAAGTTTTTTGTAGTTGGGATTGGTTTTTGCAATGGCGTTTATTGTATGAATGAATATGAATTTGCTGGACTCATTTTTCCATACAACTCTCAAAATTTTAGGGCCACCAAGCCATCATTGCATTTGAATTCAGGGCCATCTCTGGTTATTTCAATGATATCTTCAGGAGAGATGTTTGTTATATTTGAGTTGCTTATGATATTGCGAACTTTGGTGTCTGATTCGTTGGTGTCTTCAGACCAAATAAGATGGCATTTGGATGTTTCTGATCACGTTCCATGATGTCTCTGATGAGTAAGGGGATATTATTTGGGGAATTATTTGATGGGATAGTAATTATTTGTGGTTGTGGTTTGGTAGTTATTTTTGGTTGTAGTTGTGATTGTAGTTGAGGTAGTAGTTGTGATAGTGGTTGTTGGGTTGGGATTTGATTTTGAACTGATAGGTAGTCGCTTATCAGTACTGTATTTTTTTTTTCAAGAGAAATTAGACTTTCTTTTATAATTGTTTCAAAACGTGTTGCTAAACGTTTTTCTATTGAGTGCATGAATGATTCTATGCTATCAATTCTGTCAGGCAGGGTACTTCTGAACTGTATACTTCTGTATCAAGGATCACTACTTACTGCCTCATATTTCAAATATGCTGACCAGCTTCAGCAAATAGTTTCATGAAATTGCACTTGGCAGGCACCTACAATGTGACCACAATGAAACACAGAGAAACATTTAACCACCTCTGATAACAATTGTGGCAAATTGAATACAGACATGCCTTTTGATTGTGTTAATTGTGACATGGTCTACTCCAGATTCATGAATGAAATATTTTCCTAATATTTGGATATGTTGTGATGTACCTGGATGCTATATTGACTTTTTAGACCCATCTTTGCATGAGGGTTCCAGGGTTCTTTGAGAAACTTTGCAAACATGAGCTTTTTGATAAAGTGATGTCCGCCAGTTGGACTATTTGGGTTACCAGATCTTTGCAAAAGGAATACAAATGAATCATATAAAAGTGAAATCTGCATTCTTGTGGTGGGCATCTAGAAATATGAACAATATCCTGCATACTCTGGGCTTTGCAAATCGTTTTACAGATCATTGATCCCTAATTCTTCACAGTATTCAAGAAAATCACTTTCTCAACTTCCAAAGAAAGAAAGTATGTGAATTTATATATTCCAGAGTAAGTAGCCCTCCAGGACTTGAAAAGCATTTTTGTAGCTGCTATCAGACATCCATAAATAAACTACCATATATTCAGTGAAGATCTGTTTGTGAAAGCAGTAATTAAGGCATTGTTTGAGGAAGAAACATTTCTTGGAGGTAACCATCCATCCATGGTAGGAACCTGAATCCTTCATGTCTCATTAGGTTAGACTAGGGCTGTCAAATTTGCAGGCCACGGGCGGATGCGTCATGCACTGGTCACGCTCACCCCCAATTTAGCAAAGGGGGAGAAAAGTCACAATATGTCACGTTACGATGAAATGACAACACAGATCCTCTCAGGTTGGGAATAGAGAGAAAACTAGGAAATTTGCTAGACTGTATTAGAATGCAATAACATAATTCATTTGTCAGGGTTTGGATGGGTGACCTTTAGAGACCCCACAAGACTGTTCTTCATCTTTGTTGATGAATACTTCATAACAGGAATTTATACTGCAACAGCACGATGATAGTAATTGTACTCTACTAGTAGTATGAAGTCTGTACTTGTCTACATCTTTGTCTATAGTACAGAATACTGATTCTGATGGTTTGTGATGAGGTCTAGAGAAGGCAAAGATAACTTTGGAAAGGAATGCAAGAATCATTACAAGAAAAAATCAACAGTAAAATGACTTTCAGCTATGGGAATGATGGGAGCATGAGAAATCTTCCCTCCTAATCCTAACTACATGGTCCCTTTATATTCCTCCCATTATCATCCTAAAAGTTGCCAACAATGCAGTTTATCTCCTTCCACATTTTTTTCATTTCCCAAGGAATGAAACAATAATAACTACCACATAATCCCATGCAAAGTTTTTGTTTGAATCAGATCTACCATAGTCTTTAATTTTCTTATTTCCTCTTTGTCCATCACCAATCTTCCCACTCTAAACCTGTTCTCTTTTGCCCTAACCCATTCCCATCCAGCAAAGTCTCTCTGAATTTAGTTTCTTTGCACCCCTTGTCTTATCATCTTCTTTCCCTGCACCTCTGAAATTGGTCCAAAACAAAAATAATTAATAGAATTACTAACAACCATAATTAAGCAATCCTTTATTTACATATGTATAAACATATGAACATATGTTAATTTACACACAGACTATTTTTGTCAACAAAAGCACTAATAAACTAAAAATTAAATATTTGGATAAAGCATGTTCAGGGGCATACAGTACTTAGAACCCCAAAGCAGGTAGATCTATTAGCAGTGAAAGGACTCATGCTACTCTCCGTCCCCATATCTAAAAACGTGCAATAAAAAGGGAACGGTCAATGTATTTAAACTGCAAACATCTGAAAGATGCCTGGTTGACAGTAGTTTTCTGTATCTTTTTGCTGTCTTCTCCTGGTCATCTGGATTTTTTCAGGATGGATGGAGGGACTCCCTTCCTTCCCTTCCCTTCCCTCCCCTCCCCTCCTTCCTTCCTTTATCCTTTTTCCAAGGCTAAGCCAATCGCCAAGCAATTATGGCACAAGCATTGAGAGATTAAAAGCAAGTAATGTGAAGGAAGAAAGGTTAGGAACAAATCTGAGCTTGACAATCCAGGAAAATAAGATAGGGATGGAAAGTGTATATTACAGTGAGTATTAGGGGGGGGAATTCACTAGAAAATTGAGGTTAAAGTCAATTGGGATTATCCAAGACAATTTAGAAATAGTGATAAAATGCTGTGTGCCACTAAGAAGCATTTCCTTGCACTTTCATGAAAATATTTGTATTATATTCCCAGTCCCAATCATTTTTGCAAGAAATTCGCCCTTTGGGTATTTCAATCAACCAAGGGAAGTGGAGGAGGCATAAATAGCACACAAAAGATTCAACAATCAGCCTGACTAGGATATCTCTCTGGGGCAATGATCCAGCTTAGTATTGTGATAGAGTCCCAAGTTCAAGGAATACCTCAACTTATCCTGGGAAAGCAAATACGTAAAGTAAATCTTTGCCAAGGATAGAAAAACCATTTGTGAGACTGTAGATGGCAGTATACCTTACCAAACAAAGCATACGTTTGCACAATATGCTGAATGAAGTTTGATACTAAACATGAAGAAGCCATTTGCCCCTTTGATTCATCATCAGATGATCTCATAAGCTCTTTGATGGCTATTCAAGAGTTGGAGTCTTTGCAGATCAGTTGGAGGAATCCCCCTTTGTGCCAATCTATATGGACTACAATCTATATCTACATGCAGGGAAGTAAGTAGTGGAGTACCACAAGGGGAACTCATCAAGTTTGCAGATGACACTAAACTGGCAGGAATAGCCAACACACAGGGGTGGGATTCAACCGGCATTACTACGGTTCGGTAATTATGTTTTGTGTGTGCATGTAGTAAACCATAAGCTGTGCCACCCAGATAAGCGCTGCACGCAGGTACGCAGCATTTGAAAAAGCACTTTTTTACTGTTTTTTCAACCTTAGCTGTGCCGCGCAAAGCAGCTGAGGTTGACAAAGCAGGAAATAAAGGTAAGGTAAGAGCCCAGGCAGGCAGGTGAATCAAACAGCAGCAGACACAGAACCGGTTCTGTGTCTGCTGCTCTTCAGAGCTACCAGTTCTATAGAGCCGGGCAGAACCGGTAGCATCCCACCCCTGCCAACATCTCAGAAGATAGGTTCAAGAGCCACATGGATCTTGACTAATCACTTAAATATGATCAGCAGTGTGCTGCAGCTGCCAGAAGAGCCAATGTAATCCTAGGCTGCATTAGAAGGAGAGAATCAAGATCACATGAAGTATTAGTACCACTTAAGGCCTTGGTAAGACCACACTTGAAATATTGCATCCAGTTTTGGTCACAACAATATAAAAATATGTTGACACTTTGGAAAGTATGCGGAAAAGAGCAACAGGTGATTAGGGGCTGAAGGCTAAAACATAAGAATGGTTGCAGGAATTGGATTTGTCTAGTCTAATGAAAAGATGAACCAGGGTCAACATGATAGCAGTACTCCAATGTTTGAGGGGCTGCCAAAAAGAAGAGGAGTCAGCCTGTTTTCCAAAGCACCAGAAGGCAAGACAAGAAACAATGAAGCTAATCGTAGAGAGAAGCAACCTAGAACTAAAGAGACATTTCCTATCAATGAGAATAATTAATCAGTCAGACAGCTTGCCTTCAGAAGTTATGGGTACTCCATTACTGGAAGCTTTTAAGAAGAGACTGGACAGCCACTTGTCTGGAATGATATAGGGTCTCCTGATTGAGCAGGGAGTTGGACTAGAAGAGCTCCAAGGTCCCTTCCAACTCTGATATTCCGTAATTCAAAGGTGGAGGACTCAAGGAAGAGAAGGGAGATGATACTGTGGCTGAGGCAGCCTTGCTTTTGGGTTGTTCCAGCTCTGCTTTGCAGTCACAGGTAGGAAATAGAATTAACTATAAATTAGCTTTCCAGTGTGGATTTGGAATGTGTGAATAAATATTTTCAGTTATGGTTAAGATTTTATTTATTTGATTTGTCAATCACTTACAAGATAATAGGTATAAGAATCTGCATAGTTATGAATACATGAAATGGGTACATATAAGAAAAATAAAAGAAACAATAGGACAGGGACGGTAGGCATGTTGGTGCGCTTATGCATGCCCCCTGCAGACCTCTTAGGAAAGGGGTGAGGTCAATAGTAGAAAGTCTAAGGTTAAAGTTTTTGGGGTTTGGGGAAGAAACCACAGAGTCAGGTAGAGTATTCCAGACATTGACCACTCTGTTGCTGAAGTCATATTTCCTGCAATCAAGTTTGGTGCGGTTAACCTTGAGTTTGTATCTATTGTTTGCTCTTGTGTTGTTATGGTTGAAGCTGAAGTATTCATTGACAGGTAAGTCATTGCAATGTATGATTTTATATACCATACTTGGATCAGACCGATCTACTATATACTATAGCTACAGTTTAAATGTCTGCCATGTAAGTATCCACAATATAGATGGATATGGGTTTAATTTAAAAAAGAATCAATAGAACACACACAAAACCATATTTAAATACATTGTATAAGAAACTGGAACTGGGTATTGGACAAATTTTAGCAAATATCCCAAATGTATTTGTAATTGTAATCCATTTTAGGAATGATCCTTTCATATAAATCTTCTAAATATTAAAGTCCTTCCATTGCATATTGTTTACTTTTATCAACGTAAAAGCCATGAAATATAAAAGGTTCAAGGAGTTAAAATCCCATTTCCAAATTTTGAACATATTTAGAGGAAATGAATTTTGAATATTTAATATTTTTGCCATGTATTTCTTCACTAATCAAATTATTAATTTTTTTGACTTTATCAAACTAAGAATGTTGATATGGCTAGCTTCTTATTAGGATTTAATATTTGACATTCCAAGACTCCCTTAATTCGAAAGACTCCCTTCATGTCTTTAATACATTCTTTCCTATTTTCCATTTTGTAAATATTTATTAAGCTTTTCCACCATTTTTTTTTTACAGGTAGGGTGTATATGTGTATTAGTACACACACAGACACACACACACATGCACACACACTATATTAATTGTTTGGAAGTGATGTAAGAAGAACGGAATTAGTAACATTTTTACTGCAGCTATTTTACGATGCGATGATAATTTTAATTTTGATCACTTTCATTTCCCCAATTGAATAATTAATGAATTTGGTTTAATTGAAATTGTTTTAATAATATTTTTAACTTGTTTCAGGAATATAAACAGGTAGATAAGTGAAATAATGTTTTCAGATTTTATTTTATGCTCATTTGCTTAATACATTTATATCGTCATAGAGATTTTAAATTCTGTCTTAGATAAATTAATAAACCTGCTAATGTGCCAATAATTTGCAAAACTTCATAATTCTAGGAAATATCCCAACAGATTACATACAATCAATGCAATGTTATCAGCAAAAAGAAATATTCAAGTCATAACAAGATAAATGTCTGTTTTGGAAAGTGAACACTGTGTGTGTGTGTAAAGATAATAAGAAAAACAAAGGAAACAGACTGATATCAATTAATATGAGCCCTGGGACTTCTACTCATGAGACCACCAGTGCAAGATATCCTGCTTTACTGGGCAGCATCATTTGTGAGTCACAGTCAGGATTTGGAGGTCTCTTTTCTGCTATCTCTTTAGGAATTGCCTGAAGGAGATGCCCCCTCCCCCATGGAATTATCAGGGAGTTTTGCTTGGGCCTTAATGCCACAAGCAGAAAAACAAAAAACAAAACAGCACATTAAAATGAAGCTAGGAGCAGCTTTGTGTGGATGTAGGTGTATCTCTGTGTATGTGCTTGGGCATGCAGCTAGTTTTGCAATAGGCAATACAGACATGCTGGACAATTTTCCCTCCCTACCAGATAGAAGTCCAAGGTGTTCAGAACTTGCTGGGCCAGCCACTCTCAAATACACTCCTTACATGAGTACATCAAACTGGTTACAATATAAATGATACAAGAAAGAAAACAGTACAATGAATTTCACATTACAATGAATTTTCAATTACAATGAATTTCCACCCTCCCCCCGTAATCTTTCTAACTATCTTCTGGGGATTGAAAAAAGTCATTTAGTCTTTTACTGGTCCATCTCAGAGTCCTTTCCTTCATGTCTCTGGGTGGCGTAGGCTTGGCCTGGTGGTATGGGTGATCAGTCAGGCTTGGGAAGGTCTGCCCCACTCTGATTGTTGTAATGACTTTCAGTGGAGGCTGGATCCAAACCCAATTCTTTGGCTCCAGTGGATGGAATGTCTCTAGGGAGTAGCATCTGCTTCCACATGTGCCAGGACTGAAAGACAAAGAACAAAAGTCCCCTCCCCCCTTTGCTGGTAATTCTATCAGGAAAGGTTTTGTAAAAGGATTAGAGATTGCGGGGGTATAGATTGCTTGCAGGCATGGTTTGAGGAGAAAGAAAAAAACACATCAGTATTGCAGTTACTAAATAGGTAAATCAATTTCAACAAAATGGAGACACAACAGATGAGAAAGGAAAAAAATGGATTCACATGCTTCAGGAAAAGGATGAACATGTAAAATCATTTAAATACACAGTAAATGCAAGGATGAAACTTTTCTTGTAAATGAACTTAGAACATTCGTTAATAACCTTGGGTTTTTCTTAAAAGCACAGAGAGGAAAGAAAATTGAACTCTGTTCCTCATCCAGTCTAACTGGCCAAACCAGTCTGGAAGAAGACATTTTCTTTTCCCTCAGTGTCTTTAATTCTTAACAATTTAAAATTCATATCCGAAGGGATCAGAGACACTTAACAGTTGCAACAGTTATCTCGAGAACACACAAAAACTTAAGCACACATGCATGCATGTGCGCGCACACACACACACAAACAAACAAGGATACAGAGGAAAACAAAACTCTGAGGTTTACACACACACTGATTATTCCCACTATAAATCTCTCAGTTAAATTGGGAAAGGCACAAATCTTAAGGACAAACCATGTGGTTGCATAGAAAACAAAGAAAGAGACACAGGTACTCTCAGCACCTCAACACCCTTTTTTTTCTTTTTCCCCTTTTCTCTTTTCCCCTTCTCTTCTCATCTTGAAGCATGTGATCATTCTTCTCTGGAGCTCCAGGCCATGTGGCCCTGTAACCATTAAACCTTCCAAGCAGCCTCCATGTTTCCAGTATCTTTTCCCCACTTGGAACTGAACCCAGAAGGATATTTCTTTCAACAATATATTGCCCTTTTCTTTCATTTTTCTTTTCTTTTTCTAAGTACCTTTATTTAGCCACATTGGTCTTTCTGTATCTCTCAGCAAAGCCCATTCTCTACATATACATTTTGCCTTTTTCTTGCTCATGCCGGCTAGAGTCGGCATCTGCCGCTTATACCAAGCCTCCAACAGCTCTCCCAGGGGGGTTCCACTCAGGACCCTCGAACTACCACTTCCCATGTTTCCCCTTCTGATGTGGGGTTTCACACTTTGGCTTAGTCGGGTCAGTCAGTGACCCAGTTTTCAGACACAAGAAATTCAAGAGCAAGAGAAAAAAAGGTGTCTGTGGGAAACTTTGGTTTAATTTACTTTTTTGTCATTGCACCTCGTACAATGAAATCAAGCACTATCTTAAAAAAACTCTCTCTTTCACAAAGTATTCCACAAAGTATGCGCACTCCCCTTGAAAAACAACAAGAGACTCTCTCTCTTCACCACGGTTTTCGGACTGGGGGTAAACTACATGGCCTGGAGCTCCAGAGTGAAAAAGAAGGATGATCACATGCTTCAAGGTGAAGGAAGAGATCAAGAAAAAGGACTAAGGTGCTGAGAGTGCCTGGGTTTTATAACCTTTGTTGAGATTTGAATTGGAACTTGTATTCTGATTGGTTGTCAGACTCCCATGAGGCCATGCAGGGGCAACTCTGTAGGCTGTTCTGAGTTTCCAGGCTTGGTTGAGCCTTGCTGGATGATGATGCACTGAAAAGGGCTTTTGAGCAATTGCTATAGCTTTACCTGGAGATTTTTGTTATGTAAAGTATTCTGGCCCAGGCCTTAATGGCCCACTCATTAACAAAGATGGGGGTGAGCTTTTGCTTCTGAGGTGAGTTTCTGCTTCTGAGTTTCTACTCTTTTTAGAGGAAATATTCTGCCTTTTTAATATTTCCCAGGATATGTCATTTTTCTAGGTGGGTGCTAACTCCCTACACTAGGAAATATTAAAAAGACAGAATATTTCCCCTAAAAAGAGTAGAAACTCAGAAGCAGAAACTCACCTCAGAAACAGAAACTCAGCCCCCAAGACAACCCCCACTTTGCTAATGGACCATTACTCTGGTCTAAGCCAGTCTATTTTACATAACAAAGATCTACTTCAGGTAGAGCTATAATAGGAATTGCCCAAAGCCCTTTCATTTTACATCATTATCCAGCAAGACTCAATCAAGCTTGGGACTCAGGACAGCCTATAGAGTTGCTCCTGCATGTCCCCATGGAAGTCTGACAACCAATCAGAATACAAGCTCAAATTCAAATCCCAACAGAGGGTATAAAATCCAGGCACTCTCAGTATCTTGCCCTTTTCCTTCTTTTCCTTCACCCAACATCTTGAAGCATGTGACCTTTTCACTTTCCAAGCCATGTGGTCCTGTCCACCATTAAACCATCTTTCCAAACAGCCTCCATATTTCCAGTGTCTTTTTCCCCACTTGGAACTGAACCCAGAAGGATAATTCTTCCAACACTAGATATAATGGGCAATGAGAATGTTATATATTGTTCAGTTTCTTTCTTTAAATGTAAACTTTTGTGTATTGAATTTTTCATCAAGGTTGAGATAAATTAAATGTATTGAATTTTTGTTTTTCCAGATTTAGCTAAACATACGTATATGTAAGTTGATATTTGAAAGATTTTTGGAAAAATCCTCAGTATATCTGCCCAACTGCAGTCTTTTTTAAAAATCTGTTAAACCATTTTGTGCTGTAAAAACAACTTTGTGTTTGTGTTCTTGTCCCTATCTTTGCCATTGTTTTCTGATTAACATAAGGAAAGGATGAAAATGAATGCTTTCCCACTTATTTGTTTTTAAATGGCAACACAGATGAGATTGTATTTGTTTGTCAATGACTTGGCACAAATGGGCCAGGAGTCACCAAGTTTCTTGGTTGTTTCTTTTCTCTCCCCAGTCTATGCACACACCATGTACAAATAAACCTTTTGGTACAGCATTAAAACTCATAAATTTCCTTGATGGATTATAGTCAACTATTCAAAATGCTTTTGCAGCAGACACTGCCTGTAATTTTAAAAATATGATTTTTTTTCTGCTCTGCCTCAAACTGAACTTCAACAAATCACTGGGATTTGTTATTAATCTCCATAAGGTTTATTTCAGTATTTATTCATTTCACCTCAAAATGAAAAGGGAGTATATATCACTTCATTCCTAGGAATACAAGGAGAAAAAAGTAAGAATAGAAAGCATAATTGGATTCATCAATTGTTTTTGTTTGGTTCAGTTATTTGCTCAAAGCATGGATGGACAGAACTTCATCAATGCAAATGACCACTGCTATATATCTTGTAAAATGTTGAGACAAGTGAAAGTCTAAAGGCAATGCGTCTAGTACAAACACCGGAGCATAGCACTTAAAACAAAATTTATAGATGTCTGTTTGGTTTTTATAGGGTTCAAAACTACTTTTTCTTCAGGACCTCAACTCAGCTAAATTTCTGAATATAAGAATGTGTGTGTGCATGCACACCCACGCACACGCACGCACCCCCCCCCCCTCTATTACCAGAAATCTTGTGCCAGGGTTTCTATTTTGTTCTGTTTTGTATAGTGATTGCCCAGCTGAAACAAAACTGAATAAATTATCAGGAGCAGAAGATTCCAAGCACCTTTGTCTGGGCATCCCTAATAATAAGGGAAGGAGCCTGCATTCTGAAATAATTATCCTTATCCAGGCCATAGCATCAGAATATCCTTAAGATTATTGTATACCCTTCTTTTATTTCTAGTCTCTTCTTCTTTGATAACATAAATAGGCATCATGTAAATCCACCTACTGGTCCAAACATAACAGATTAACAGCATTGGAAGGGACCTTGTAGGTCATCTAGTCCAACCTCCCACTCAGCAGGAGACCCTACACCATTTCTGACAAATGGCAGTCCAATCTCTTCTTGAAAGCCTCCAGTGATGAAGCTCCCACAACTTCTGAAGGCAAACTGTTCCATTGGTTGATTGTTGTCACTGTCAGGCAATTTCTTCTTATTTCTAGATTGAATCTCTCCTTGATCTGCTTATCTGGCCTTCAGGGGCTTTGGAAAATAGCTTGATCCCCTCCTCTCTGTGACAGCCCCTCAAATACTGGAACATACCATGTCTCCCCTGATTCTTCTCTTCACTAGGCTAGCCATACCAAGTACTTGCAACCATTCACCGTATGTTTTAGCCTCCAGTCCCCTAATCATCTTGGTTGCTTTTCTCTGCACTATTTCTAGAGTCTCAATATCTTTTTTATAATGTAGGGACCAAAATTGGAGGCAGTATTCTAGGGGTGTGGTCTTACTAACGCTTTATAGAGTGCATTGACTTTTTTGGCTGCTGCTGCACACTGCTGGCTCATATTTAACTGGTGGTCCTCTAAGACTCCAAGATCCCTCTCCCAGTTGCAGGTCTTCCCTGAGGTCCTCACTCACTCTCATTATATCTCCTCCCTCCCTCCCTCCCTTCCTTCCTCTTCCTTTTCCTTCCCCTCTTTCCTTATTTTTCCTTCCTTGGTCTCTTCACACCTTTCCTTTTTCTTTGTCTTTCCTCTTCCGCTTTCTCTTTCCTGTCCCTTCTTGCATGCTCAAATGCAAAAGGGGAGACATTTCTCCTGTTGTTTTGTTTTTGGGTTTGTTTGGATAGCCCTCTGCCTCAGAGTCGTGGTGGATGGCTGAGGAGGAGCTGCAGGAGGCTGTAATGGCCAAAAACAAGGTTAGGGTCAGTGGTGGGATTCAAATTGTTTTACCACCAGTTCGGTGGGCGTGGCTTGGTGGGTGTGCTTTGCCTAATGCTAGTGTGCAGCCTTCCCCACACCAGCTGAGACCTGCAGTGCCAATCAGCTGAGAGGATAAAGAAAAGCACAGGGGCGGGTGGAAAGGCCGAATCTGTGCTTTTCTCCTCTTTTTCCTCTCAGCTGATTGTCCAGATTTTTTTCCTTCTCTCAGTTGATCATTGTTTGTTTTTTTACTACCGGTTCAGTCAAACTGTGCCAAACCGGTAGTATATCACCACTGGTTAGGGTCCCCCAAGTTCTGTTTTTGCTGGCAGAGACCTTGTGGGCCGGTCCTTTGCTGTTTTCTGGCTGGCCCCACAGGCCAGATCTAAGTACCCTGAAAGCTGGATCTAGCCCACGGGCCTTGAGTTTGACACCCCTGATCTAGAATGTTAACTATTCCTGCCAGGTTAGTATCACTGCAAATTTGGTAAGTTCCCCTTCTATTCCCTCATCTAAGTTGGTTATGAAGATATTGAAGAGTATTGGGCCTAAGATGGAACCTTATGATATCCCACTGCTTACTTCCTTCCACAGGGAAGGAGATTAGATGTAGACGTAGACCATTAAGGACTACTCATTGAGTATAATTTGTCAGCCAGTTACGAATTCATCTGGTGGTGATGCTATCTATCCCATTTTTTTCTAGCTTACCAAGAAGTAGGTTGTAGTCTACTTTGTCAAATGCCTTGCTGAAGTCTCAGTATATTATATCCACAGTATTTTGCTGGTCTACTAATTTAGTCACTATGTTGAAGAATGAAATAAGATTGGTTTGACATGATCTGTTTTTAACAATCCCATGTTGACTGCTAGTTACTACTTTACTCATTTCTAGATGTTGGCAGATCTGGTTTTTTTATTATCTTTTCCAGTATCTACCCGAGTATTGATGTTAGGCTGTCTATAGTTTCCTGGGTCTGTTTTTTTTTTCTTTTTTGAAGATGGGAAACACATCAGCATGTCCTTTATTTTCTTTGCCCTGGCCCATCTTGGGCATAATCCAACTTTTTTGAGTCTAGAAGCTTATAATTTTTTTGCAAGTTGTCTTTTTCTTTCTTTCATTCTTTTTTTCTTTCTTTCTTGTTTTCTTTCTTTCTTGTTTTCATGTTTTCTTTCTTTCTTTTGCAAGTCACTGCCTACTTGATTAAATTTGAAGCCTGTGGATTTAGCTGACATTTATTTCAAATACTTCTATCAATCATGAGAGTCAGTTGCTTATATCAGTAATACAATTTCTACACAGTGATCATAAAATAGCATTAATAAATATCAGCATAGAAGAAGTCATAATTACTGATAACCCTATCATCATTTTATAACATATAGCATAGACTACATGGCTGTCACCTGTGCCTCCATTCAAAATCCAAGAAAGAAAACATTAGACTCCACTTTATAGACAAAAGTACTTTTACTGATATGAAATGATAACAATAAAAAGAAAACAAGATCTGAGGCAAAAGATGCAGAAATTACATATTGAAAGTTATCCCAAGTCTCCACCCCCAACAGTTCAAACTGGACATCCAATCTGAGGTGGGTATAATGTCATGTGGGTTACATCTTCAGGTGGCATCTCACACATCTGGTCAAGATGGTTGACCTTGGCCTAGAAAAGATAAGTAGCTGCATTTGCACAGAAAGTAGGAAAGCCTCTCATCTTTTACAGTTCATACAACTTCAACCTCCAGCACCCATCCCCCAAGAAACCCAATTATCCCTCCTCGCATTTCCATGGCAGCCGGCAAGAGTCAAGCAGTTAAAGATGTCAGGAAGAAGATGTTGGAGGCTGACACATGGTTATTTTCTTCCTCATGGTGCCTAACATCATTTCTTGACATGCCTTTTTCCATGAACTGTTTTGTACCTTGGTTCAGGGTGGCCCATTGGGCATTGGAATGTATTATCTCTGATACCTATTGAGGCCAAAGCAAGGCTTGGTTTAATTGACTAGTTCCTTTTGCACCACTTTTTGGCACCTAGAACTTCATTTTCTAGTTCTTTATCTATGTTGAGTACCAAATTTGATTAATTTCAAAGCAGTTGAGTACCAAGGTACCACTGTATGTTATAGCTAGGCAAATTCAAACTGATTATTAAAATAAACAATAAAATCAAAACAACAGCAAGAGTTCCTAATTTGACAATGGAACCAGTTACAACAAGGTACGCTTCCTTTCACAAAGAACCTTAATTTTTGTTCTAGTCTCTGGGGTAATAGAGAAGAGGTGGTTCAGTCCATGCCCCAGAAAGTGGAATCTAACCAGTTTGCTCTTTTGGGGCTGATTCAATTTGGATTCCGGAACTGATAAATGGAAATCAGACTCAACAGCCATCCAAACCTATTATTTTCTTAACAGTATTTAAGGATTTCACAAATAGTTAGCTTTTTCCTAGTTTTGCTGTTATTATCAATAAATTGATCAGAGGGTCATTCTATCTTCTTCACACTTTCTTGGATTATTTACAAAAGTTTTTTAGGGTTTTTAGAACATAAATATAGGTAGTCCTCATCTTACAACATTCATCTGGCAAATGTTTGAAGTTATAGTAGCACTGAAAAAAGTGACTTAAACTGTTTTTCACACTTAATGACCATTGCAGTATTCCCATGGTCACGTGATCAGAATTTGGATGCTTGGCAATTGACTCGTGTTTATGATGGTTACAGTGTCCCAGGGTCATGGGATCACCTTCTGTAGCCCTTTGATAAGCAAAGTCAATGGGAAAGCAACATTCACTTAACCATGTTGCTAACTTAACAACTGCAATGATTCAGTTAACAACTCTGGCAAGAAAGGTTTTAAAATGGGGTAAAACTCACTTAAATAAAATCTCACTTAGCAACAGAAATTTTGGGCTCAGTTGTGATCATGAGTTGAGGTCTATCTGCATAATCCTACAATTAAGGGTTTCAGGGAGCCTGTTGCTAAAATAATGATTTTGGGTATAATTTTATGTTGTTCCTTGCAATATTAACTAGATCTGTGTATTGAAGAATAAAAGAACTGAATTCAATGTATTATAATTATTCATGAGAGCTGATTCACTCAAAAGTCAATTATGCTGGAAGTGATCAGCGGAAAAGGAGAAAGGGCCACCCTAGCACTTGATAGCTGGCCACTATAAAGGATGACACCAGGATGACCATAGAGGATCGGAAGGAGGCGGTGTGAGACACACAGAGGCATGGAGAGTGCCAATCCATAGAGTGGCCAGGAGTCGGGCACGACTGAATAGCTGATGACAATGACGAATTATTCATTAAAGTAAGCATCATCAACATTGGTTTTTGTAAAAAGAGCTTTTAAGAGCTTTCACAATTTACTTTTTTTTTTTTTTGCAAAGTCATTCTTAATATACTGCAAAATAGGATTCAACCATGGCTTTGCATAGGCCTTTCTTAGTCAGTGCAAGAAATGTGCTTGCTTGCATTTATCATCCATAGATGAAAGGTTTTTTGAAAAATCAAAGCTAACACTTTAAGCGGACAAATTTCTGAAGGGACAGAACAAGCATTTCTGATAATCACCATGAATTTCTCCAACAGAAAAAAAATGAGGTAAACTAGGAAGAACTAGAATTCAAAATATACTAGGAAATACATAAGAAATTTTGCAACAATATTTCTTTTGACAAATTTTATTTAGCATAACTTTAAGGAATTTTAAATACCGCAGGAAACCCAGACATCACCATTGTTTCATGAATAAATAAAGGCATAGAACAGCAAAATACAGCTGAAGGACACAGACTGGATTCATACATTGAGGCTGAGTTAATGTGCTGTGTGAATTATGTTCATGAACAGACTAACTTATGTTATATAATAAACTAGCAATAAATACATGATCCATACTCATACTCAACTGAGTGTACAAGCAATGTCATAGAATGACTAAGCAGTTTTCAGTTTGCGCTTAAATTTCTCAAAACATTTAACTCTGCTTTACATCTTTATGAGACACATCATATATTGTGTAAATGAAAACAACTGAAAATGCTGCCTCCTCCTCCACCAACTACCCTGAAGCACAACTTAAATGCAACAGCTTGAAACTTTGTATGTAAAGAAGAAAAGTGATTTGATTGTTTCATTGCGAATTCAATATTTGTTGTTTATATCCTGTATATAATCTCCAAACAACATATCAAGGACCCCACATTCTATATTTATGATACGTGCTGTGAACCAACCAACTAACAATGAAAAATATCAGGGAATTAATATGCAATTGGATATGACTTCCTGAGAGTCATTTAATACTAAATGTACAGTGTAAGCGAGGAAATGCATGTGAATGCTATCATTATTATCCTCTTCAGTCATTAGAAGATGACTTCCAGATCAAAGGTCTTCCAAGCAGCTTATAACAACTGATTGGGTAATACCCACAAGATGAAGGCATCTGTAAGAAGAACCAACTTTATGTAATATCTTCAACATGTCCCCTCAGTTGTCTTTTGCTGTGCTTACTTAATTTATCATTCTGCTCCTATAACAGCAACTAATAACAGAGAGTAAAAGACACATTTTCAGCCTATTGAGCAATCCTTATGTGATACAAACATATCCAAGCTTCAAAAAGTGATGGTATCAACAGGAATTACTTAACGACAATTGCTTGTATATGCATGATAGGGAGAAAATAAAACAATGATGTTCCTTGTTCTTTGGGCCAGAAATGGAGATCTGCCTTATCAGAGATATATGGGCTTTATATGCCTTGGGGTCGTCACAATGGCTAAGTGGCTAAGTGCCATGACCAGAGAGCTTGGATGTTCTGTCCTCAATCACAGTGACACAATATTGTCAATGGCAATAGTATATTTTTAGGTAAGAATGAATTTGGCAAAATCGATGTGACGAAGAGTAAAATGCAGGATGTTTGCTACCTGAATAAAACCAGGGTTTTAAAGGCAGCCAGTTTTTTTTCTTCCTGTGTATTTTTTCTTCACTTCCAAACTCTTATGTTGTGCAATTGCAAGAAATGGGAATTCTTAAGGATAAAGTTCCTTCCACCTGAATAGTCCCGTAATTGATTGATTTTCATATTCATAGTAAACATCTTATTCTCTTATTTAGTCTAAACTTCCCCATAGGTTATGCCTTCTTTAAAAAAATATTCTTACATACTGTCCATGTTCATCTTTGGCTTGTTAACTGATGGATATCTCTTTATCTAGTTCACAGAGATATTGATTTCTGGTCCTTTTTCTTGGTACATAAGTTCAGACTAAAAATGAACATAAATCAAAGAAACAGTTATTTAGAAGGCGAGAAGCAATATGTGTACTCTCACTCATGCTTTTGATATATTTCCCCCCTCAGAAAATGATTTTATAACTTCTAAAGAGACAAAGATACAGTGGAGAAAAAGTCAACTTACAGAGATCCTTTCTGCAAAGAGGATCTTTTATCCCTCTCTCTGTAGTATCTGGAAATTCTTAATCTCCATTCTAGACAATTGCTAAGTGTGATTTGCAACAGTCCTACTTTGCTGAAAACTACAGTCTGCAGGCACAGTGCTAGAAAAAAGACTGCTTGAGCAGAGAATTGGGTAGAAGACCTCCAAGATCATTTCCAACTCTGTTATTCTGTTACGGTATCTTGTCAATTGTAAGAAACAAAGGATATATCTTGTGAGTTGCTTGTGGAGCAAACAGTAAAGAGTACCTAGCAGCTGGACCTAGTCATCAGTGGTTAGTATTATATAGAAAAAGGGCCTGGCTATTACTCTGCTAAGTCAAAATAATATTGGCCCTGAAAGGAAGGCTGATAACAGTTAGGGTGATAAAGGTAAAAACACCATCCAAGCTGATAACCAGCCAAGCAAGTATATCTTCTGACAGCTAAAACTGAAGGCTGCAAGAGGCTAGGTATAGAAGTGCCACTATTTTATCCCCCCAAAGGATGCGTGCCCATGTTGTGAATGAGAACTTCTTATTCAGATGTGCACATACAGCACATTACATGCTTTTTGAGTATTGTAAATGACAGCAAAAATATAAAAGGAAACCTAGTTCCTGCAGTCCCACAACTATCAGTTTAATGATTGCCAATATTGATCAACTAATTTTCTCAGACCTCAAAATGGGGATTGAACTAATGTGCTAATTCCAGCTAATATGGATTACAGCTGAAGATGACTTCTGAAGGATTTGCCTGGGAGTGGTAGGAACTGTCTGCCCAATAAACAAGTTATACAACTTATTTCTTCAGTAGTTTACACTGGGATTTTGAAGTGATGGTGCAGAAAGAATGTCCAATTACTACCCAGTTTAGCCCTTTCCCAATCTTGTTCATCCACCAAAATATAACCATGCTCACATCTTCACTGTCACTCTCATCCTGATCTTGTATCTTCTTCAGCTTTTCTTCTTCCTCTTTTTTTTCTTTTTCCGGCATAATATCATCTAACCAATTCAGATGTTGTAGAGAGAAGATGTATTCCATTGCCTTCCGAATACCGACTAGAGCCAGCAACTGGAAGGTGAGATAATCATCACATAAAATTAGTCTGCTTGTAATTATTAATAATTTAAATAATGTTATTACTGCATATACAACATCATGGCAGAATATAAAAATGCATTAAAATGTCCAAGAAGTTTACAGTTGAAATGTTGAAAAAGAGAACTGGAACAAAACAAAGACAAAGCTAATGAGGGATTAGTATGAGCAAATGTGGGTATTTGTCTTCACATTCTGGCTTGCTTTGGGGTGAGAACTAAGGGGTTGTGCCAAAGACTTCACACAAAATATGAATTTGAAGAGGTGTTTGAATGAGAACAAGAACTGCCAAATTTTGTTAGGGAATTGTAGATATAGAGATGTTCCTCCCATGCTCCTACATGAAGAGGTCCTGGTTATCAGTGGTGGGATTCCAAATTGCGCGCTACCGGTTCTCTGAGAGTGCGCTTCACAATGCCCTTCACAGTAAAAATATTTCTAAAATATTGTTAGAAAACTATTTTGGATTGCTTTGTACCGTAGGGTAACCAGACGTGGAAGGACAACCTTAGGGATGGCGTTTATTCTGATTATTATTTGTGTTTGTTGGGGGTTGTTGGTTATACATTTGTATTTCCTTTTTTTGCTCTAAAGTAAACTGCTTTGCATCCTTTGAAATATGCAGTATATAAACATGTGTATGAACAATCAGACAAATAATTACATTTTAAAACATTAATAATTACATCAAGATTAAAATTCAGCTTTGAATTAAAAATCTGATAGAACCATTAAAAGCAACCAGATATTTTAAAACAATGGAATGTTTATTTCAAAATATTGATGTAAAATATTAATGTATATAAAAAACCCAGTACATCAGATACATATTCAGAAAATAACTGACAATAAATGGGTATGGGTAGGTGGACTTAGTTTTTTTTTTCCAGGTTGGGTAACTTAAGGATTGTACAGGTAGAGGTAGAATGCTATGGACAAAAATATGCTTTTGTGTACATAGGAAAAAATCTTGGGCAGATTCACTCATTCTCTGCTATACTACAAGACATTCATGTCCAAGGGCTCTTACCATTAAAGGGAATATAATAGCAGCTGCAGTTGACTTAATGAGCCACAGGACAGCAAGGCAGAAGATCTGAATGAAGGTGTAAAGATGCACTTGGCATAGTGGAACGTGGCGTAGATAAATGAAGTCTGGCTGGTGTTTAGCAGGCATCAACAAGAGTTGAAGTCTCTCCATGAACTGGAAAAAACGAAAGCAAAAAATATAGTAGAAGCTCCCCAGTAGGAATCAGGGCCTGCCTACTTCTCTCTCTGATATCAGATTGGCCCTGCCCAAGTTATTTCAGGGGGCTCCTCGGAGCTGAAGGAGTCCTTTGAGTCTCTTTTGATGTGAATGGTTACAATGGTTCATCAGCATGGGGAATATTATTACACATTGCTTATTATTTATTATGCATTGTTATGTTTTAATGATATTACCATTTTGGGAGATCTATAAGCTACTCAGACTGAGGCATAGGAAAATAAATGAATGAATATTCCATCTCTGCCTGGAATTGAGTTACTTAGATTAGCTCTAAGATGTTAAAAGAGAATTTCCAATATATTTCAGGGTTGCTTGGCTAAGCATGGCTTGCTCCACATTTCAAATTGAAATTGCAGATCTGGAATAATAAGTGAATCAATGGCTGATCTGGCTCTTCTCCTTTACACATTAGGAATGCTCTGACCTCCAGCTTTACTTTTAAAAGCATTTATCTTCTGCTTTATTAACACTATGGACTTCTTTGTGGTGATTAAACTAGCAGGCTAGAAACCAGAGACTGTGACTGTAATCTGGCCTTGGGCATAAAGCCACCCGGGTGACCTTGGGTTAATCACTCCCTCTCAGACATAGAAAAAAGACAATGGCAAACTACTATTGAAAATCTTGCCAAGAAAATTACAGGGACTAGTCCAGAGAGTGGCCAGGAGTCAGATTACAGTTTACAGATTAACAGAGTTGGAAGGGACCTTGTAGGTCATCTAGTCCAACCCCCCACCCAAGCAGGAGACCCTACAGCATTTCCGGCAAATGGCAGTCCAATCTCTTCTTGAAAGCCTCCAGTGATGAAGCTCCCATAACTTCCGAAGGCAAGCTGTTCCATTGGTTGATTGTTCTCACTGTCAGAAAATTTCTCTTTATTTCTAGGTTGAATCTCTCCTTGATCAGTTTCCATCCATTATTCCATGTCTGGCCTTCAGATGCTTTAGAAAATAGCTGGACCCTTTCCTCTCTGTGGCAGCCCCTCAAATATTGGAACACTGCTATCATATCTCTCCTGGTCCTTCTCTTCACTAGACTAGCCATGCTCAGTTCCTGAAACTGTTCTTTATATGTTTTAGTCTACAGTTCCCTAATCATCTTGGTTGCTCATCTCTGCACTTTTTCTAGATTCTCAACATCTTTTTATAGTGTAGTGACCAAAACTGGATGCAGTACTCTGGAATGGTCTTATTAACACTTTATAGAGTGGTATTAGTACCTCACTTGATGTTGATTGTATCCCTCTGTTAATGCAGTTTAGGATTGCATTGGCTTTTTTGGCTGCTGCTGCACACTGTTAACTCATATTTAATTGGATGTCCACTAAGACTCCAAGATCCCTCTCACAGTTACTGCTATTAAGCCTGGTTTCACCCACTCTATATGTGTACTTTTGGTTTTTATTGCCTAAGTGTAAGACATTACTTTTCTCTACATTGAATTTCATTTTGTTAGATAGGGCCCAGTGTTCATGTCTATCAAGACCCACCTGCCAGCTTAGTATCATCCACAAATTTGATAAGTTCCCCTTCTATTCCCTCATCTAAGTCATTTATGAACATATTGAAGAGTACTGGGCCTAAGACGGAACCTTGTGGTACCCCATTACTTACTTCCCTCCATGTAGATGTTGATCCATTAAGGACTACTCGCTGAGTATGGTTTGTCAGCCAGTTACGAATCCATCTGGTGGTGATGCTATCTATCCCACTTTTTTCTAGCTTACCAAGAAGTAGGTTGTGGTTTACTTTACCAAATGCTTTGCTGAAGTCTAAGTATATTATGCCCACAGTACTTCACTGGTCTACTAATTTAGTCACTATGTTGAAGAATGAAATAAGATTGGTTTGGCATGACCTATTTTTAAAATTGATTCAAAGGCACCAAACAAACATGTAAACAAAACCCCCACAACTCACACAACTTATTGAAAACGAATACACAAACACCAAGGAGATCTTAATTATAGACGGAGTCCACATTATTCCGACTATATGTCTTGGAAAATACTACATACTCTGCTGATTGAATTAAACTTCATCAAAAGTCACACTACCACCCTCCCCAACCCTGCAGAATGTATTTCTACAATTTCTTTGCACTCACCTGAATACTGCTAAGTGCAGAAATACCCATATAAAAGAAAATGCCATACAGCACAGGCATTGGGATAAACTTGGGATATGAAAGAAAGAAAAGTAATCACATTTAAAGTATGAGTCACAAAATACTGTCTTTAAGGTCAGTAAAACATCACTGTCAATGTTTGCTTTACAATGAATTGATTCAAGTCCTTCACTCTGGGGATACTAAACATTTCTGCCTTCTTTTACGTGACATCTCTTCAGGTAATTTTCCCTTCCCTGTGGTAATCATTCTCTGTAACAATCTGACTATCAAAATGGTCTATTCAGTCTACCTTCTCTTAATTTTTCAAAGTAGAGAGGGTTACATTATGTCATGGCTTATCTTAAGGAAATCTACATGATTTCCAAGTCTCACCCCCCCAGGGTACATCCTGTGTAGTATTTTCTGTTAATATCTGTCATATTGTGTTTCCAGGTTCCTGCTGGTTTATTTTGCCCTTCTCTGCACCTAAAAGTACAGTGCTTGAAGAACAAGGTTTTGCTCAATGCCGCATACAGTGGAACCATTCCTTCAAAGAGAAATCAAACAGTCACAATCACACATCTAGGAGGTCTGTATTTTCCATTCTAAGTACACAAAAATAAGAACAAATCTCATAGCCAGTCCCTTTCTGTTCTAATATTTTCCAGCAATACATTAGGCTGAAATTCAGACAGCTGAATTCAGTTTGCTACCAAAATATTTTAGACAACAAAATCAAAATCTTCACATGAACAGTGGGAAATGAAACAACAGATCTATGTATTACATAGTTATATGAATACCTTGAGCACAGGAGCAAGAAACACAGACAATCCTGTGAGAATAAAGACCATCAATCCTGTAACTCTTTGTTCCCTGTAAGAAGAGTATTTCTAAGTTAGGCCTTCATATTTCAGCCATTTACCAATCTCATGTCATAAATCAATCCCAATCTTCCTAAGCCAGTCATCTACTAATTCCACTCAAAGCTTTCATTATGTTATCCAGCAAAATGGGGTAGGCATCAATCAATCATTTTCTACTATTTAATATGGTCGTCCCTAATTTGGTGTTCTTCAAATGTGCTGTGTTAAAACTTCAAATCCCAAAGTGGGCATAGCCTGCAGGAATATTGATTTTGAATGTTGTATATATTTCCATGTTGGAGAAGGCTCATGTAGATGAAGGAGAATCAGTGACAGATAATAATGCCTCCATTTTTGAATCCTTAAAAGTGTGGTCTGTTTCCAATACCTGATTCCAAGGAACTTCGGCTGTTCTCCTGGAGCACTAGTAGTACTTTCTTTCTTAAGGCTGTCCATATGCGCCAGAGATATGACTGTGGCGGACACATACCAGGGCAAGCCCATAAACGATGTAACAATCATCAGTAAGGAAACACAGAGGAAATCTAGATGAAATCCTGCCCCTTTCTGCAAGAGAACATTGGAGATAGCACTAGGAGATGTGGGCTGGATAATGCATTGTAAAGTTTTCTATTTTAGACTATGACCCCTTTAACTGGTTGGAACAATAACATTTTAATAAGTTGTGTGACTTGCATAATTGAGTATGTTTCCAGAACTTCACTACCTGGGTTAGAGAATTTTATGTAAGATTTTGTATGTAAAACAGAAAATGTTGCAAATGATACTAAGAAATTTTGTATGAACCCTGATGGCGCAGTGGTTAGAATGCAGCACTGCAGGTTACTTCTGCTGACTGCTGGCTGCCTGCAGAATCTCACTGGCTCAAGGTTGACTCAGCCTTCCATCCTTCCAAGGTTGGTAAAATGAGGACCTAGGTTGCTGGGGGCAATATGCTGACACTCTAAACTGCTTAGAGGGGGCTGTAAAGCATTGTGAAGTGGTATATAAGTCTAAGTGCTATTGCTATATATTGTCTACTAAATTTGAAGAAGTATTTTTGTTTCCTGATTTGGTAACTAATGCTTTATCTTCTTCTTTTCTTCCAATATTTGCTTTTAGAAATAAGGGTTTCTTCACACCACCAACTACCGTAGTGAAAAATAACACAAAGAGAGAAAAATGAATAATCTGCAATATGCTAAGTTTATTCCTCCTTTTAGGAATAAATAAGCTTGGAAGACAGAATGGATGAAGCATGCAGCCCCTTTTTAAACAATTTCCAATATGCTCTATAAAACCCTTTAAAGCTTGGGCCCAGATTATACGAAAACATGCTGTATAAGCTTACTTGCCCTATAAGCTTACTTGGCTTTAAAAACCTGTTTCTATTACATAATTATCTTTGAAACACAAGTTTAGTTTCAACCATTATTCCAGTGTTCCTCAGTTTACGGTTCAATATGTGTATGTTTAAGAGAGATTTTACAATAAACTAAAGCATTACTACATTGTACAGCCCAAACAATTACTGACCTGCAATTTATATTCCTTGCGATTGAGAATGACAGCTGTTATCTGTTGATCCATGAAGATGAGGATAGTAACTAGAATGGCAGGTATTGAAGACACTAAGTATATCCACCAGGGATTTGCTCCAAATGGAAATACAAGCCACTCTCTCTTAGGATTTGTAGGCTGCAGAGGGAATAATTGGAAAAGATTAGCAAGCCATAGGATGAGATAGGAGTAGATAGCAGATAGGTAAGTATTGCCTCTTAAAGTATTTGGCAAAACATATTTGCATCTTAATTCTTGTCTAATCAAGAAAGAAACTATCAAGGCTGAATGATAGTTCCAGCTGATTAAATTGTAGAGAGATTGTTTCAATTTTGTGGATAATTATTATGGTTACCTGATTTTTCAAACATAGAATTGTTTGATAAATGCATTTGTTTTGTATACATTTTATGTCCCCAGTAAATAACTTTATGTACTTTATAATTAATAGAAGTATACTTTGTATATAATAATATGTGTACCTAATAAGTGTATGTGTGAGTATATGTTATATTTATAAAATATAAAGCATATACTTTACATACAAAGTACAATGATGTATCGATCATTTTGGTTCAGGATTAGGAAAGGATTAATTAAGATTAAGAGGAAAAAAGAAGACATATAAAATGTATTAGCTGCATTTGTATTCTATTACCAAAGTTTTATATTTAAAAAGATCAAAAACCAGGTAAATGCACATATTAAACTATAAAGGTAAAAGATGGGTCAGCAAGAGTCACAGGGCATAAATTCAAACAGAATTAAGGTTGGGATAACAAATAATTTCTTAGCTGATGTCAGCAGCTTGTAAGACTTGGCACAAAATATAATTATATGTAGGGTTACCATGTTGGGGCTGATAACATTCAGGTGATCGCTGAATAACCACATAATTTTTTATGAATCTAGAGGCTTTCTGGATTTTGCAGGCCAGATATGGTAGCCCAATTACTGACTTCTGACACTTTTACCATAGATACCTTCTTCAGACTGTGTCATGGCTTCATCTAAGAAACATATCCAAGAGGACTAAATTGTTCAGGTGACTCTGGTCTCAAAATATTTATTTTCATACAGTATATAAGCCTCCATTCCACATGAATAGCATCACTATCAGGTTGAATATCAGATTGCAAAGGGGCCCCAATGGAGTGAAGATCTATACCTCAGTTTTCCTACATTTACATTAGTCTTGGATTAGTAATTACTTAATAGTTGAATTTGTTAACTCATTGTATCTAATCCCTTCAGTTCAGGCTTTAATGAGTACTAAAAGGGGCTAAAAGGGTTACAGAGAAAGATCATACAAGGCATTAACATTAGAGATTAGTCAAAATCTAATTCAAAACAAGACAATGATATCTTTAAACCCAAAGAAAGAAAACATCAGGCAAATAGATAGGGTTGAGAACACTGCAAAAACAATACTAAAGGAAACTGTAAGATAAGAATATTTGATGATCCAAAATGTTAAAAGCAGCAGATGCCTCATTAATACCAAACATGATATGATAGATCATCCTGGTCACCAAAACAGTAATTTAAAGTCAACTATGATTACAAGCCTAACCCTAACCCAATATATTTTACCTTAAGGAGCTGATATATCAGTATAGGAAGGAAAGATACAGGGCCAGAACAAAGTTTGAAACTTGACATTTATAGTAACAATCAGCACAGATTCCATGACTTGTGAATAATATAAAAAGTAAAACATGATGTTGAAATGTTGAATTTCTCTCCTAAGGAGCTCTTGAAATCTCCCAACTCTCCTTTATCCACATGACCAGTAGAGGAGAAGGTCTTGGTCTCTTTCTCTCCCCCCCACCCTTTCCTTTTTTGTAGCTATATTGTGTGCATGTGAATGGATGTGTCTTTGAATGTGCTTGGAGTAGATAGAAAACAGGTGCTTCCATTACTGAGTTATTTGTCATCAAGTTCTCAGAGAAACCCAGGGCTCCATACAACACACTTTGCAAAATGCTGCTTTGGGATATCGTGAGAAAATGCACTCTAAAAAATCAACTGGTCCTAATAGCATCCACTTTAGGATTCCTAAAGATTAAAACACATGAAATTGTTGTGACTTAGCAAGAAACAAATTGGCTGTCAGCCAGATCTCCAGCCTGGGTTTTCCCTTTGATTCTTGCTTGCTATCAGCTGCCATAGTAACGGGGAGGGGGGGCATGGCAATGGGGTTTGGAAAGTGTGCTGGTGTGAGGAATACCCATGTGAACTAAAAGGGAGGTTTGCTCTCAAGAATAGTTGCGCTGCTGAATGCAGTTGTTTACACCCAGTCAAGGCCAACCATCCTAGAACTCCAGATGGACGAAAACACCTGAAGATGTGCCCCCACATGACACTATGTGGGACGTAGATTGGATATTCAGCCTGGGTTCCTGGGGGGGAGGGATTTGGGGAAACTTTCAATATGTAACTTGCCTTTTGGCTCAGATCTTGCCTTGCTTTCACTGCTATCATTTCAAACTCAGTAAAAGTACCTCTTCTCTACCTCAACAGAGTTGGGGGTTTTCAGCAAGCAGGCCCAGTGCCAGGGAATATCATTGTGGGATGTAGTTAATGTGCCGTCAATTTTAAAAAGGGGCCTAGGGGAGATATAGGAAATTGGAGACCAATCAGTTTACTGTCTGTTCCAGTTAATAGGTAGAAATTACTGTATAATAAAAAATAACAAGGCACATAAAGGGAATATTCTTGTTGAACGAAAATCAGCATGTATTCCACAAAGGTAAATCCTGCCTCATCAAGTTTTTTGAGAGCATCAACTGAAATGTAAACAAAGATGGCCCTGACAACACAAGTATACTTGGATTTTCAAAAAGTTTTTGACAAAGTTCTTCTTCATAGGCTCTTGAGTAAACTTAGCAGTTATGGAATAAGAGGACCTGTCTTTTTACAGACTGCTGTTTAAAGTGCAAAAAGCAAATAAATGAACAGTTTCTCAACGAGGGAAGTTAATACTGTAAAGTTAATACTGTAAACTTCAAGGATCAGTACTGAGACAAGTGCTTTTTAACTTGTTTATAAATCATTTTGACATAGGGGTAAGTAATGAGAAATTACACTTTTCACAGCTGCTATATAGTCAGCGAAGAGCAGTCAATATTTCTCTAAGCTTCTCTTTCATGATTATTTATTTTAGACTCTATAATGGATTTGTTAACAAGAGTGGGTAATTTACACTTACTTAAATTGAAGTACCTTTTTCTACCAGAGTTCAATAAAATGGTCATACAGAGTTGTTTTGTTGGGATTACATAAGAAACAGCTGCATTGCCAACTGGTCTGTATGGACAACTGAACAAGTATGGAACTTCGAGGCAGATTGTTTGCATTTTATGTAATCACAGCAGAATACTATCTGCTCACATTTCTAACATTCCATAGAAACATGTACCTGAAATACTCTGAGCTGCAGGTTAAATTAGAACATCAATAAATGCCTGACAAAAGTAGACATAAAGCATTTCTGTAATGTTGCCTAGAAAGCTGTAGTAACTGGAAATGACTATGAAGTCATCAGGAGTTGAGATTAGCTTGAAGGAGGCTATTCTAAGGCTGGGCTAAGAGCTCTTTTGTCTTATATTGATATAACTGATCTTACCTGGAATGTGTTTGGCACAAGAAGCTTTGGTGTCTCTAATCCAAGAGCAGCATCAATTCCACAGAAGATGAGGATTGCTAGAATAATGGAGAAATCGCCCACTAGCTTCCTTACCTAAGAAATGAAATAACAGAATAGAATAACACAGTTGGAAGGATCTTGGATATCATCTAGTTACCAATCTGGATAAATAAATGCCAAGTAATGGAGCACCCACAACTTCAAGTCACTGCTGTTCTTCTTGCTGACAGGATATTTCTCCTTAATTCTAGGTTGGATCTCTCCTTGTTAAGTTTCTATCCATTACTTCTTATCTTGCTATCAGGTAGTTTGGAAAATAGGCTATCAAATCACCTATAGTCCTTTTTGTGTTAAATTAGACCTACCTACTTTCCATAACCCTTTATTGTGTGCTCTTCCCTTCAGACCCTTTATCATATTTGTTGTTCTTCTCTGCACTCTTTCTAAACTTTCCACATCTTTTTTGTATCATAGTGACCAAAACTGGACCAGTATTCCTAGTGTGATTTTACCAGTACGTGTAATATGGTACTGGTTCTTCATGTGATCTTGATACTATTCCTCTGTTGATAAAGTCTAGTACTGCATTGTTGTTGTGGTTTTGGCAAATGAAGCCCACTGGTGGCTCATACTGATTATCCACTAGCACATCTAGATCCCTGTCATTAGTTACTCCTGCTGACCTAAGTACTACTACCTATTCTACATCTGTGCATTTGGTTTTTCTTCCCTAAGCATAAGGCCTTACTTTTCTCACCACTGAACTACATTTGGTTGGACAGGGTCCAGTGTTAAAGTTTGTCAAGATCCTTCTGGACCTTGAGCCTGTTTTCTAAGGTGTTGGCTATTTGCCTCATCTTGGTGTCATTTGCAAATTCACAAAAGAAATATAACAATTTAGAGTTCATCTCAAGTAACTACTAGACTTTCAAAAATTATGCAGGACTAAAATACCGGTATTTTATACTAAAAAGCCCCAAAGTGAGACATATTTCTTCTTTTCTACAAATCATGGTGTGAATATATATTGCATATGGCAAAGAGTGAATGGCTTCAGAAGAAGTTTGCGAAGGCTTCATGGGGGTAAAACAACAATCCTGGGATTAAGTCTTACTGAAGATACATTTTTTCCCCTGATTAAATATGTAGGAAACTGCCTTTTAAGGTGATGGTGTGCATGTCATGTCTGAATGTTTAGCCATTGTGATTACTACTATTTTATTTTTCCTGTGTGCTTTTCAATGAGTGATGAATAGATGCATAACAGAAGAAAATGATAAAGTTGGTTTTGATTCTGAGATTCTTATTTGTATGAAAGTTTAAAAACAGAGCTCTAAATCCATTTTAAATCTATATGCTCCTGGAAATAACATTAACTAAGATTCTGTAGGAAGTTAGCATCTACCCCTCTCCTAGAAAAATTGAAATAGCCCAGGAAATATTAAAAGGCAGAATATTTCTTCTAAAAAGAGTAGAAACTCAAGAAGCAGAAACTCACTCAAGAAGCAGAAACTCACCCCCACCTTTGTCAATGGGTGGGCCATTAAGGCCTGGGCCAGAATACTTTACATAAGAAGGAACTCCAGGTAAAAGCTATAGCAATTGCCAAAAGCCCTTTTAAGGGCATAATCACCCAGAAAGGCCAGACCAAGCCTATAGAGTTAAGACCCCCGCCCCTGGGAGTCTGACAACCAATTAGAATACAAGCTCCAATTCAAATCCAAACAGAGTATAAAACCCAGGTACTCTCAGCACCTCAACTCTTTTTCCTTTTTTCTACCTTTTTTCTTTTTCCCCTTTTCCCTTTTTCCCTTCTCTTCTCATCTTGAAGCATGTGATCATTCTTCTCTGGAGCTCCAGGCCATGTGGCCCTGTAACCATTAAACCTTCCAAGCAGCCTCCATGTTTCCAGTGTCTTTTTTCCCCACTTGGAACTGAACCCAGAAGGATATTTCTTTCAACAATTCAATCAGTACTCCCAAATATCTGCCAGCCAATCAGCTGCCAGTTTAATGAGCTTGCTCCTGGGAATTGTTTGCCTTATGTATCTTCTATAGTCCCTGAAAAAAGCCCTGCTTGCCCAGTAGGAGGCAATCACAATTACTCACAATAGACAATCGAACAGCTCTTCTCAACAATCAGCAGCTATTCATCACATAAACTTTTCAATCCATAGGTCAATGCATACAACTTCTTTCTTTACTGTTCTCTACCCTCTTTCTATCCAAAGAGAAAACCAAGATAGGTAAGAATGGAAAATCAAAGAAGATATGAAAACTGATGAGATGGAAAGAGGGCTTTGAGAAATAAAGGCAGAGGGGATTTGAATGAGGAAGAAGGAGGCATGCCAAAGATCTTTTTGTCTTTTTCCATTCTTCCCCATTTCCTGCAAGTTTCTACTTTTTTACTATGCAAGGAGGCCATCACAGTCCTGGTATTTTCCAATATGTTTAACTGTAGCTCCTGTCTATTGTTGGATAATTAGATAATACTTGAACGTGTTGCAGGGTAGCCGTTACAGGAAGACAGAGTATGCAGTTTTACTCACAAGAAGGAAATATTCATTTATGTCATAAATTCATTCAACATGTAATTAGGATAGGATAGATAGCTACTTACACCTGTGGGAAAATAGCGACTTGATTTAAACTTTTTCAGGGCCATAGCACAGAATAGGGTTCCCAGAAACAGGATGAAGGACATAAAAGTGATGTCAGGCACGTAGTTGCAACTGTTGCCCACTAGATGGCCCCCTAGTTGCATACACTGATCCTTGGTCAGGAGGGACCAGTTACTCCATTCCACATCTGATTGCTGTGAAAAAGAAAGGATTGTGCCTCAGAGGAAGAATCCCTGTTTGTCCAGGTAATGAGTAAAACACCACTCTTAAGAAAATGTTTAGACTGTTTTTCCAGCGGCCTAAACAAGCTAGGAACTCAGGAAATTGTAATTCAACCAGCCTACAAGACTCCAGACTGGGTCAAATTGTGACTGGATATGAGAGAAAATGATATGATTAGCTAAAAGTGGAAGAAGGATCATTGCTCATGCACAGGTTAATATGCTGCAACCTCCATTTGCTATGGGAAATGTGGCTGGTATTTTATCCTGTGTCATAACTGATTTACATTTTAAGGCATTTGAGTTCTCTATTGGATTATTGCTTTCTCTGTTTTTAATCTACCCTCATTTTAAAAAATGTTCCCCATTTGGATTATTTTTTTAAGCAAGCAAGCAAACAAACAAGGTGTATACCTGCCTAATCTCCATAATATGCAATATTACAGGTAGCCCTTGGCTAATGACCACAACTGAGCCCAAAATTTGCGGTGCTAAGCAAAACAGTTGTTGAGTTTTGCCTCACTTTATGACTTCTCTTACCACAGTTGTTAAATGAATCCCTGCAGTTGTTAAGTTAGTAACAAAGTTGTTAAGTGAATGTGGCCTCCCCATTCATTTTGCTTGTCGAAAGGTTGCAGAAATAGGATACTACAACGATTATAAATAAATGCCAGTTGCCAAGCATTCAAATTTTGATTATGTGACCACGGAGGTGCTGCAAACTTGCAAATGTGAAAACCAGTCATAAGTCACATTTTTCAGTGCTGCTGTAATTGTGACTTTCTCAAGTGATATAGAATCAGCAGCAAATGGTGGAGAAGTCCTCAGCAGCAAAACAACAACAACAACCAAAAGAGCAACACATCCCAGTTGTTAAGTGTAAGAAGACTGTAGTACTCCAAGAGATACCAAATCCCATCCGCACAAAACATGAGAATCACAACATGCTATACCCCTCCTATATCTCAGTTTCCATTCTTTTCTAAGGTAGTAGCCAAGTCTTGTGTACTCCTTTGCTTCCATCTAGTGGTTGCCTGGCCTTTTGCAATACGTACAGTATACGGCTTTGCATCATCTTTCATTCTTATGTGCAGTATTAAAAATATAGGTAAAGGTTTCCCCTGTCCAGTTGTTTTAGTTAATGAAAATAATCTTATTTGTTACCTGTTCAAAACTGCTGAGATTAGGGAATAGAGTCTGGTTCAGGACAGAGGAGTTGCCTGCAAGAAATTCAAGATATCAGCAGTTCATTTTGATTTGTGCAATGCAAGGACTGGAGAGGGTAAAAAAAGTGAGAACTTGACAGAATTTTTGGATGTCTGTTTTGTGGCATCTTAAATATGTGTCCAAAAACAGGTTGGTAACATAATAGAGATACATATTGTTTCTTGCCATAACTCTAAAGAAAGGTTTGCAATCATGGACCAGCTGTTAGGTGGACATTATTATTTAAATATTTAAAAAAAGAACAATGCAAGATAAACCAGAAAAGTTAGCAATATCACAGAAGAGGAAACTGGTACTGCAATCTAGCTATATTTACAAACTATATTCTCCAGCCTCTACCCAGAACATCAAGGAAATACTGGATTTCCAAAAAGAAAATGACTGAAAGATATAAAAACAGAGGAACCTTTACTTACAAAGTAAGTAAATGCAGGAGACTTAGATACTTGGACAGAAGTGGATCAGACTGTGGAGGTACCTGCTTTTCTGTGTGGATGATTCAGAGTCCAATTAGGCTGCTTAGGCCAATCAGAGCTTTTCTTTGAGGTATGGGAGAACCCTTTTAGAACTTCCAGTTGGCATGTGTCAGGGGACTGGTTTAGGCTGCCTTGATCTACTAACAGGGACAAGGGCAAGACAGAGAAAACATAAAAATAAACCACTGAAGATCAACCCAAAAGTATGTTGGTGACTAGCTAAAACAGGGCATTACTGATTGCATCAAGATTTGGGGTTGGGATGGGGTGATTTCTACACTATATTTGATAAATACCCATGTTGCATTTTTAATACCTACTTGTAAACATTTTATTAGTTATTAAGATTTGTAATGTATGGTAATTTGTAATGCATTATAGTGCTACCTTGCTCCAAACACTGGAAGTATCTTTAAATTCAGTTTGGTCTGTACTTGAACTACATTTCAATTTTTTACAGTTGTTTTATACTTTTCATGTTGCTAATTATCTTGAAGTTATTATGTGTGTATGTGTGTGTGTGTGTATGTGTGTGTGTGTGTGTGTTATCAGTAGTCTTTGACTTATGACCACAATTGAGCCCAAAATTTATGTTGCTAAGCGAGATAGTTTTTAGGTGAATTTTGCCCCATTTTACAACTTTTCTTGCCACAGTGAATTGCTTCAGTTTTTAAGTTAGTAACATGGTTGTTAAGCAAATCTGGCTTCTCCATTAATTCTGCTTGTTAGAAGGTCACAAAAAGGTGATTACATGACCCCAGGACACTGCAGCTATCATAAATACAAATCAGTTGCCACGCGTCTGAATTTTTATCATGTGACCATTGAGATGCTGCAATGATCATAAGTCACCATTTTCAGTGCCATTGTAACGTCACTAAATCAACTGTTGTAAATCAGGGACTACCTGTATATTATAACTTATAAATAT
The DNA here is from genome assembly GCA_023653725.1 of Bungarus multicinctus. Taxonomy (NCBI): domain Eukaryota; kingdom Metazoa; phylum Chordata; class Lepidosauria; order Squamata; family Elapidae; genus Bungarus; species Bungarus multicinctus. The sequence continues at coordinate 3,336,709 of CM042846.1, forward strand.
GTTAACAGTTACTTTTCCATGTATTTGTCAAGAATTCTTGATGACTTGCCATCTAAAGATCACTATTACTAGCCCATCTTCTCATCATAACATCACTGGTTGCTCATCTTACCTGTCTTAGTCAGATTGCAAGTACAGCTATACAAGGTGATGTCACTGATTTTATACTCCCAATTGACAGGGTAATGTTCCACCAGGGACAGCATCTTCTTCACAGCATCATAGATGAAAATGAAGCTGATGAGGGCACAGAAGCCTTCCTCAGTGAAGCGTGTGAAATACTGCACCAAGTAACTAGCTTCAGTAGCCACCAGGATAAGGCCAAAGAAGGCCACCCATAAGCCAATCCAGAGGCGGAATTCTAAATAATCCAAGCTGTGGTCTCTGAGAGGAGGGAAGAGCCAAAACAGTCATATTCCTAAGTAGGTTAGTTTTTGAAAATGAAACCTGAGCTCTTAGCCACACAGTTAGTCCATTTCTAGCAGGACTGCCTCCAAATCTCAAGTTAAGAGCCTCGTTGGCGCAGTGGTTAGAGTGCAGTATTGCAAGCTACTTCTACAGCCAGCTGCCTGCAATTTGGCAGATCAAATCTCACCAGGCTCAAGGTTGACTCAGCCTTCCCTCATTCCGAGGTGGTTAAAATGAGGACCCAGATTGTTGGGGGCAATATGCTGACTCTGTAAACCGCTTAGAGAGGGCTGTAAAGCACTATAAAGTGGTATATGCTATTGCTATTGCTAAACTGAAGAATTTCCCTTAGAGTGGCTCTCTTTTGCCTATTAAGAGACCAGATTCAATCACCAATAATGAATTTCCATTAGTAACTGGCTTTTATTGCCTTGCAGCTTGACTCACCTATTTGGGAAGTTAGCAAAAGAGGGTGAAATAAAGTGCCACTATCAATTTTTTATAGCAACCATCAAATGATTTCAGGGAATAAATTGAGGGCAGTGGAATGCCTCCATTAGGGAAGAACAGGCCCTTTCTTCAATACTGGAGCTCAGGAGTCAGTGCTTCTCCTTAGTTACACTATCAGAATACATTGAATATACAGAACACACTATCAGGATATACTGACAATGTTTGTACAAAAGCACCCTTTCCTACAAGCTTATCTTTCCAAATGCAACTCTTATTACACCCAACTAGTACATTCTTGGTCTTTCTGGATAGTATATAGCCTACTATAATGGGAAGATTCGATTTAAAGAAAGAATGAACTTGAAGGATGAGTAAGGCTTTGCTGTCATATTTGGTATCCTCCTTGCACTTGATCAGTTCAGAATTAATTTACACAATCATAGCACTAGCACTTAGACTTATATCTGTTTCACAGTGCTTTACAGTCCTCTCTAAGTGGTTGACACAGTCAGCATGTTTTTCCCAACAATCTGTGTCCTCATTTTACCGATCTCAGAAGGATGGAAAGCTGAGTCAACCTTGAGCTGGTGAGAATTGAATTGGCAAACTGCTGGCAGCCGGCAGTCAGCAGAAGTAGCCTGAAATATTATTGCATTCTGGCCACCACAATCTTGTTGGAAAGAGAAGCTTGGCTGATTTGATTGGCTAAACCACCCTTGTAAAATGTTCCACTTAACACTCTTGCAGAACGGCCTGGTTTGGCATACCTTAGTAAGATTTATCAAGTTGACCTGAATGTATATCAAATCACCGAAAAATTGTGTGAGGTATTAAATCTATTTTAACTTTACTATACTGCAATTGTATTTTGTTCTAAATTACCAACAAGTAGCAATGTTCAAAGCAGAGGTGGAAAGACAGAACGACAGGTCCAGACTACAAGCATGAGTATTGGCTAGTTTATTTATTTATTTATTTATTTTAGGTTTTATATACCGCCCTTCTCCCGAAGGACTCAGGGCGGTGAACAGCCAACTAAAATACATGTATACAAATATAAATAGTTAAAAAAGAATTAAACCCTAGGCTGTCCCTATAAAAATCTAAAAACCCCAATTAAAATAAATTAAAACTTTGTACACCCATCCCAACTAATCTAAAAACCCCATTTAAAATCCCATTTGAGTCAGCTCAGGCCGGCCTGCTCGAAGAGCCAGGTCTTCAGGTCACGTCTGAAGGCCCTCAGGTCACTAGTCGTTCGTAATCCAGGGTAGTCAACACACACAGGCATTGCAAATCTTATATGTTCCCCAATCAACTTGATAAGGCTCAAGGAAAGAGAGTTCGTGAAGGCTTGTTCCCAGCATGCATACCAATATGAAGCACTACTTACTTGCTGAAGGAGAACAGAAGACGTTCAAAGACAAGGACAGGCCCAGTGCTACTCAGGATGGTGAGAGGCTGCCCAGCAAATAGGCAGAAAAATGCACCAGCGAAGGCAGTACCCAGGAAGCTTTCCAGGACACCCTAGATCATATGAGGAAGTACATAGCTTTGCTTGGTTGAACATTAGCAGCATACTAGCTCTCAAATAATGGATACAAGTCAGCCAAATGGCATAATCACATAGCAATATGAAACTGTTTGCCTACTACCATTGGTAGGAATGTACTATATAAGGCTAAAGAAATGCAGACTGATGCGGTGAGGAAAAATAATGGAAGTTACAGAAGGATCCTAGTCTATCAACTTTTTGCACAGACCTGCATGTTATCTGTAGCATCTCCCAGCATTCCTCCAAAGGTTATTGCATTGGTGACTGTAGCCAGGTAGATGTAGAGGATGGCTGAGAGGCACTGGAGGCTGAGGCCATCAGAGAAGTCACTGCCATACCGAGGAGCTTTTCGTTGGATATCCTTTAATAACCCTCCAAATAGTCTGCAAGAAAAAGACTTTTGTTTTTTTTAATTGGAGTAACTGCTGGAATCTGCCTGACATACAGTATATGTGTACTTTGGATAACTTGTATTTCTTTCTAAACTTGTACCCTTGGGGAAAAGAAAGAAGATAATTCAAATTGACTCTGTTTTCAAGAGACATCCATGCTTTAATTTCCCCGGCCAAACCTCTGTGAGTTTTACCTTCCAGTCTTCTCCAGCTCTTCACTTATGAACTGGTGCCCATGAGCCTGTCGGTCATCCACAGCGGATTTGTTTCCATTAGTAGCAGGACTCCAGTCACGGATGCGCATGGAGATCCTGAGGATGTAACAGGGATAATATGCAATACAGCCTTTTTGTGTACACACGAGTCATATTGTAATGACGGTGATTGATTCTGAGCTAAATATCATATTCTGGTTCTTTCAAGCAAACTCCAGCTATTTCTGTTACTTCCAATGCAACTCAATATGTAAGCAACATATCAAAACACAATATTAGAGAAAGCCAATGTGGGATTCATATGTATTCTAAAGTGATACTGTAGGGAGTTGTACTATTGTCTTATCACAGTATATCCCATTTCAAAGCAAAACAACAGAGCCACATGCTTCCTCATATGATCTTGTTTCTAAGAAATAATCAAACTGCATGAGAAAACAGATTTCTCACATGGTTAAGTTGCATATCATGAGTAACACAAATATATTCTCTGGGAAACAGAAATGAGGACATTTTCACAACTCCAGCCAACTAGGATTACAGAGATCATTATGATAGGTGAAGGAACAGCACTTTTTTCAGCAACAGGTACAGAGCTGGAAAAATGGAACATCTCAGCAATGCAAGTGCTTATGGGGTTATGCTTATGGATATCCAGATAAAGCATGTAATTGTACAATACTTTCCTCCTAAATTTTAATTGGATTTCTTTAGATTTGTCAAATGTGAGACACATATGTCTCTATTTGCATCTCTTTTCAGTAAGATACCTTTTCTGCGGCGAGGGCAAATTTTTGGGGGGACAAATTCGAGTGGTTGGATCCCATTTGCCTGGTGGCAAGACAGTCAGCTCATCCAGAAATTCATCAATTCCTGCAACAAGGTCTTCGGTATCTTTTGCTTTCCAAACAATTCTCTGAAAAAGCTGGAAGGTAATATCATTAGTACTAGGTGTTCTTTTTAGCAGGAATGGCAGGGTAAGAGGAAACAGCTTTGTGAAATGGCTTCCTTGGTTTAGCAAAGCAGACCACAACTCAGCATACATAACTTGAGAGAAGATTGGAAAAAGGATTGCCATCTTTTAATCCATAGAATTTATAAAACTATGCAACCAAGTAGCAAATCTGGTAGGACTTTGTTCATTCATTCATTTGACTTAATCCTTCCTGTTTCCTCTTTCAGCAAGGAAAGAAACAAGAACCAAATTTTGATGTTTGTTCATTCAAACTATCAGTGGGATCCACAAAAAGATCTCATAACATTCAGTGGCAAAAATTTTAAAAAATCAGAAAATCCAAAAGGGGTTGAATGCTTCTTTCACAGAACCAGTGAAAACATTTTGAATAGTTAGAATTAAATACAAATTGCTATTTTAAGGTGACATATCATATTTCACTGCAAGTCCTATAATAGAAGTAAGACCGATGTATTCCCTATATGTTTTAAGGCATCTATGACATTTGAAATAATTGTAGTTTTAATTGTTAATTTAAATTCTTTTAAAGTGAGGGGAGTTGTTATCTACATGAAACCTATGAAAAATAAATTCATATTTTTATCCCAGAAGAAAACCAATACAAACAGTTAAATATTTTATTTATTTATTTATTTATTCAAATTTGTATACCGCCCCCTCTCCCTAAGGACTCGGGGCGGTGCACAGCCAGATAAAAACATATAAATACAAATACAATAATTTAAAATAAATTATCACTGAGTATATGGGGAAAGATTCCTAGATAATTTTTACTTAAATTGCAGTTATGGTAATGGAAACTTTTACTTGCTACTTTCATGCCTTTCACTTGTATCAGTAGATATACATATTTGTTTTAATTTCTTTAAAGGAATACAGATGCTTAACTAAAAATTGAGAAAAGTAAAGTCCTACACTTAGGCAAGAAAAACCAAAGTACACATATAGACTGGGTGAAACCAGGCTCAATAGCAATAACTGTGAGAGGGATCTTGGAGTCTTAGTGGACAACCAGCTAAATATGAGCCAGCGGTGTGCAGCAGCAGCCAAAAAAGCTAATGCAATCCTAAGATACAATCAAGATCAAGGTAAGTACTAATACTACTCTATAAAGCCTTAGTAAGACCACACTTAGTGTACTGCATCCAGTTTTGTTCACCCTATTATAAAAAAGATGTTGAGACTCTAGAAAAAGTACAGAGAAGAGAAACCAGGATGATTAGGAGACTGGAGACTAAAACATATGAAGAACGGTTGCAGAAACTGGGCTTGGCTAGTCTAGTAAAGAGAGGAACCAGGGGAGACATGATAGCAGTTTTCCAATATTTGAGGGGCTGCCACAGAGAGGAAGGGGTCAAGCTATTTTCTAAAGCACCTGTAGGCCAGACAAGGAATAATGGATGGAAACAGAACAAGGAGAAATTTAACCTGGAAATAAGGAGAAACTTTCTGACAGTGAGAACAATCAACCAATGGAACAGCTTGCCCTCGGAAGTTGTGGGAGCGCCATCACTTAAGACTTTCAAGAAGAGATTGGACTGCCATTTGTCAAAAATGGTATAGGGTCTCCTGCTTGGGTGGGGGGTTGGACTAGATGACCTATAAGGTCCCTTCCAACTCTGATTATCTGTTATCTGTTAAATAGGATTATAGCTCCAATTAGAAAGTTATTAAATTTCCTTTTCATATCATGATATGATATATTTTATTATAGCTCTATTATATTTTCTACATTAAAACCTGCAAGTCATATCTGGAAATTATTAAGATGGTTATAAAATTTTGACCCTTCTTCATGTGGCATTTTTATACTTATAGGATAATTTGAGTCTAAAAGTAGCACATTTTTTTCTTTTGCAGAAATAATGGGAAATTAGGGTTATACACTGCTAATCAAATTTTTAACCCATTTAACGTTTTTTAAACTTTATTTATATCTCACCTTTATTATTTTTACAAATAACTCAAGCCAGTGAACACACCTTTCTCCTCCTATTGTCCTCACAACAGCAACCCTGTGAGGTAAATTGGACTGAGAGAGAGTGATTGGCCCAAGGTCACCCAGTTGATTTTCATGGCAAAAGCAGGAGTAGAACTCACAGGCTCTGGCTTTCTAGCATTATGCCTTAACCATTAGACTAGACCAAACTTTTTCAAAGTTATTGCAAAAAGAATCTGGGTTGTCCAAATTTGCAAAATAGCAGGTGAAACAGGACAGAGCAGCTATGAAAAATATTGATTGGACTGATTGTGTAAGTATTTTCCTTTGCCTGGATTATTGCAGCACATTCTAATGGGGCTACCTTTGAAGAGCAATTGGAAATGGCAGCTAATGCAATTGTTTGCATCACATGCTCATAATGACCTTGCTACTTCAAGAGGTACAAAGGGATTGCAGGTTAGCTTCTGGGTGCAATTCAAGGTGCTGATAGTTATTGCTAAAGTCCTATATAACTCAGATCCTGAATATCTGCAAGACTGCTACTCTTGGGTGTAGATGCCCATCCAAGAAGACTGGATATAAGCAGGTCTTGTGAATTGTTATTGCAATGTTGCTCCTTTGCTATTGGACATGAAGTTATGGTCTTCCTATTTATTTAGGTTGATATATGTTCGGATTTTGATTTTATACTTTTATGTTTACAAAATGTAGATGCTCAGAGCCTGTTCTGACCAAGGCTTCCTGAGGCAGTAACAGTCACACGCTGTTCCCAAAAACCTTTTTTAAAAATTTCAATGGCTGTTGAATTATATGCATTCACAGCCCATAATGAGTCCCAAACAGTTTATGAATAGTCCAACAGAAGTCTGCCACAGTCTTTCAGGGTAAGGCTGATAAGCAGCCACTGCCAATTAGCTGTACAAGGCCAAACGGAACACAAAATCAACATGGAGCTTCAGATTTTAAACCGACCAGAACGAACAAAGTTGCTTCCTGCAAAGGCTCATGTCCCTTTGTTCCTCCTTTATGTCTTATGGGAGGGAGCAATCATCTCCAAGCCTTGCTCCCAAGTCGCCCTTTTTATCTTAACTGTTCTTGCCTTCTGGCAGCTCTGCGCAAGCGTGCACTGGGAACAGGCTCCCCCTGTTTCTCTGCCTCACTGATGTCAGATTCTGGAGACTCTGGAGTCAGCACATAACTCTCAGATGGCCCTGGCCCCATCTCTGGATTGGATGCAGATCCCTTGTCTGAGCTCTCCCCAGACTCCAGGACAGGCCCATGTTCCTCCCCACTGTCTGACTCTGTTGCCAGCTGTGCAGGCCGCTGGTGGACCACAACAGAGCCATTAACCATTGGAATGATAAATGAGAATAATGAGTGATTTTTATATCACATGATACTAGAAGATAACTGGAAGATTATTCTATAAAAATCATTCTATGCATCTTTTCCTTTGCTTAGTGGGGACTGATTTTATACTAGTACAAGATTTATATTTTTTTAATCACAAACATTAAACATTTTGAAGAATCATTTCCAAGTCATAATACCTACATTTTAAGAAGATTAAATTTCTCTAATTCTCATGTATGAAAGAATAAATACTCCTTTTCTTGACAACTAGAAGCTTGGTCTTGGACATGTTGAACAATTGCTGTCTTCTCTTCTAAGCATTAATGCCATCCTGCTCTGTCCTAATTTGACAAGGGAAGTTCAGCAGCGACCAAACTTACTTCATCTGTTAAGAGAGTTGCCATTGCTCTGCCAATTTCATGGTAGGCCTTCAGTCTGGCTCTGGGACCCAACAGGATAAAGAGGAATCTAAAAACAAGTACACAAAAGTCATAAATGGCACCACTTATATACAGAGCCTTTGAGAATGGGCAGTGTACAAGAAAGTAAGGATGTCAGTAATAAATACAGCCCATGCTCATTTTCCTTGAACACAGAGACCAGAATACTATACCAGCTAAATAGCTGTGAAAGGGGGGAGGCGGGGGCACTGGAAGACTTGGAATGAAAAACAGAGTTTAATTGCCTGGTTCCTGCACTGATCCATTCTTAATCTGGAACAACTTTTGAGTCTTTTTGTCTAAATTGTGCCATATAATCACAAGGGAGAACACAATTGCCCTTGAGCCTAACTATAACAGACAGCCTCAGATACCATAAAGGCTTGGCCTCTTTCCATAACTGTAGTTCTAGGCGTGTTCCTCCATTTGGTGAGAAATTACATCTATTATTTGGCCTTATTGAGTCTACTCTCTGTAGTTCACAAACAATGGTTTATTTATATTATACGTGAACTCAGGCTTGTCCAATAAGTCTTGTGTTGGGAACTCAGTCACCATCTGTTAGGCCTGGGATATGAACACCAACTTAGCTTGTGCTTTCACACACTCAGAAGAACTTTTCAGAAAGTCCAGAAATCGAAAAGGATCACTTAGTTTATAAAAATCAAATTCAGTCCAATCATTGCACAAGGCAAGAATTCAAATTAAGCATTCCCCATATCTTCTTTCTGAACATACCTAACCACTCAGAGGATGGAAGACTAGGAAGCAGAGATGCATTGATGCAGACACATTTTATCTGGCTGATATATTAATTAATTTAGGCAACATCCAACTGCCACAACTGATTGTTTAAGTGTAGGAGTGAGCAAGCTGAAGTCCTCCAGTTATATATCAGAAGATAATTGGTTGTTAATTTCCAAAGATAGCTTGATCTGAGATGCTTGATGCTAATAGTGTATTGCTCCATTCAAGCATACAGTATTGGCCTGAAATGTGCTATTCCACTAGAAATCCTTAACGAAGATCATCTGACCCCTTTTTTTATTCTTTCTGATTACCTGCTAGGAAAAGCAACTTCAGTCAAGCTTCCAAGAAGCACTGAGTTTTGCAGGCGCACAAAAGCAATGAAGGGCTTTTCTAGGAAAGAGACTTCTCCTACAAGAATGTTGGCCACTTCGGTTCCAGCTGGAATTTTCTTTTTAAACCGATTTTTTAGCTGCAGTGAAAGGAAATTAAGAGTAAGAAATCAAAAATCATTTTTGAATTTACAACTACTGTATCATCATGGGAAGCTAGAACTGCTACATGAATCCTGAGTTTTATAGGTTTATATGGAATGTTGGAATGTTACATTAACACCACACATCTCTTATCATGATATGGCTTTCAGGATATGAAAATTACTTGCATGATATGGTTACCTGCTTTCTGTGCAAGTACCCTGTTTACTTGTTCTATTGTACCCAACTCTTCTGGTCTTGATTTTTAATCCATTCTCAAATTCCCACATAGAGAATCTTACATGTCTGACATTAGAATGCAGTGTTATTCTTATAAAAATAAAATTATATGCTAGTCTATTACCATAATAAAAATTGATAAAATTATATTTTTGTAAAATAAAAGGGTGAGAAGTGTTTGTGGCTTCTTGTATGCTGGATAAAAGTATAAAGCTTCAACTTTCTGAATGTGGTAGACCTCAAACCAAATTGGACAGGTTGAGCAATCAGGGGAGAAAATAGGAGTTTGGCAAGAGAGTCAGAAGAGACAGAAGGAGAGGAAGTGCTCAAACTGATGGTTGCTACTCTGCTGATTGACAGCAGAAATCATCTTGTGAAACTAGAGACTAATCTCCTGGTGAATAATTCTGTTTCCAGAGGAACTAAGGCAGATGTACACAGATCCAAAATAGTGTTGCGGAATACATGCTGCCTTCAGGTGCTGATATCCAATACTTGATAGAAAGCTAGTGAAATTATTCAAAGCCATCAGCTATTATCCTTTCCTAATCTGGGTAGGCAAAATAAAAGTGCAAATATTTGGTTTGGTTGTACTTTATGTGGAAATGATATGGATGTCTTTGTCAATTACAAGTTAAATATGAGATAGATTATGAATTCCTCAAAAAGCAAATGGTACTTAAATTCATTAATAGGACTACCGAGTCTGGGTCAGAGGAAGTAATTTTCCCACTCTGCTCTGGTTAGACCATACTTGGACCATTATGTCTAATTTTGCTGTCTGGGTGTCTTATAGGAATATCCTTCACTTGATAGCCCCACCTTTGTATCATTCCCCCCCCCCCTCCAATTTTTACATTTAACACGGTTGCTTACCTGTTCCATTAATGGTACCTCTGAGACCTCACACTTTACATCTGAATGTCTCTTAGCCCTGTCTGTAACATTAAAAAAAAAAAAAGATCAATGATGCTTCTTATAGCTTAAATATTATGAATTACTTCAACTGTAATTACAATTTTAATTACAATGGATTATAACCTTCAAGTCTTTTTAACTATTTTAATCCAACCTATAACAATTTTAACAATATACTGAACCTTTGTACATGCTGTTGTTGCTGACTTCAATTTATACTGCTTTCAACATTACCACCTTCACATTCATCTGCCTTCAGAATTTTTGCCTAACTTTGCAAAAAAACCAGGTCTATATTAGCATTATTTATTGCACTCTCTATGAGAGTCCTTTCCATTCCATTCTGTCAATGCTTTAGGGGCATCTCTATAATGCATGCTTATTTCCTGCTGTTGTAATTACAGGGACAAGAAAGTATCCCTGAAAATACTCTTTAGCATGCTTTTATTAATGGAAGAAGTAAACCCCATTTATGTAGGATAACAGGTTAGGCTCAAAGAGGCAATGGAATGCATAGTTTAAAAATGTGCTGACAAAAGCTGGAGCGAATGCTGTACTGCTACCATTAACAGGCAAACATCAAGTGTTAAACTATGGAGATTTTCCTGCTGCTTATGCCTGACACACGAGGGGGTAGCTACATATCATCTAAGCTTCATATTTGAATTGGCAGTAAGAAAAAAAATGCTAGTTACTTACCAGCACAAGGGGACACACCCATCTCAAACAGCAACTTCAGTTGAGATTTGGTTGGATGATGGTAAGGTTTGAGAAGTAAGACATAGGTAAGTTTCTTCAAGAGTTCTGGCTTGAAGGCCTGTTTCTCTATCTGGACCTCAATCACTTTTTCTTGAAGATAAAATGAGCACATCACTCCCTTTTCTGCAATCGTATCTCCCTTTTGAACTTTATTGAAAGGCATTTTATATCAATAATTCTATATTAATTAGCAATGGTTTTAATAAAATAGAAATAAATCCATATACTGATTCTACTGGAGATAAGGGAATCCAACAATTTTAATAACAATATTGATTCCCTGATTAAATTAAACCTGAAACCTTTAAGATTTAATGTAATAGGAAAAATACTCCCCAGTGAGAGCACAGTAGGATGGAATTTTGATTAGACTAATAAAGCACAGTAAAGCAAACTAGTTCTTGAGAGCGATGGTGTTTCTGTTTTTCCAAATCAAGTGTGGGTCTGGAGATACGTTTGCATAGGTCTGCTTCTGGATTGATATGGAGCAGACTAAAAAAAATCTAACTCTGATTTGGGACAGATTACATTGTCTTTCTAGACCCTGAGAATACCTTATAGTTGCATGTTGTGTTGACTATGCAGCTCAAGAAGCATAGATACTTTGCATATTTTATTTTACTTATCCTAGTGGCATTAGAAACAGAAATGGCAAGTAAGGGAAATCCTCAGGTTCTCTCCTGAAAGATATCCTGAAAGCAACAAAGACACCATAGCCCAGTGTGAAAAGTTTAGGATAATAATTGCCACAACTCTCTCTCTCTCTCTCTCTCTTTCTCTCTCCCTCTCTCCCTCCCTCCCTCCTCCCTGCCTCTGCCTTTGCCTCTCCCCTGTTTTCCCTTGACTGAAAGGCTTTAGCATACTTCCTACAAGTTCTGTGGTGCTTTCTGAGCATAGCTGTTTTCTTGCAGTCATTTAATTGCCAAAGTAGGAAACATCATCAGTGCTAGAAGGGAGTGGGTTTGCTATCATTTTATGTTCTAGTGCAATGATGGCTAACCTTTTTGGGCTCCCGTGCCGAAAATTGCGCTCATGCTTGTGTGCGCACTTGCATGCCAGCACCCAGAAGGCAATGTGCACATACCCCCACGCCCCTGCGCATGCACGCACCCCCCTGTGCACACCGCAGCAGTGCATGTCTGCACATGTGCACGAGACCCTCCCCACACGCACTGCACATCTCTAAGCCTGTGCGCAAAACCCTCCCTGCATGCACCATGGGTCTCTGTGCATGCACACACATCTCCTGCGTGCCCCCGCCCCTCGTGCATGCATGCCAGATCCTGACAATCAGCTGTCGGGGGCAGGTGGCATGCACGCATACGCAGTGGGGCTCTTCTGGGCAACCTCTCACGTGCCGGCAGAAGTGGCTCTGCGTGCCAGTTCTGGCATATGTGCCATAGGTTCGCCTGCTCTGTCAGTGTTCATGGGAATGTTTTTGATGGTTTCTTGATTAGGCTGTATTTACTGTTAGCTTGCTTGTTCCTTATAAGAAAATAATTTACACAATCCTATATTTCATATCATGCATATTTTTGAGGAAAGTACTTGTCCTTTTTAAGGCATCCATGGCTAGATATTTTAACAGGCTTATTTATATACACACATTCTGCTAAATATTGCCCAAGTAAATGAAATGGAAGATTCCAACCAAGTTTATGTTAACTTTTGCTTAAAAATATGTGTCTCCATGCAAAAAAGTGAGAGAGCCATCGACCTTTGCTTCTTTAGAAAAAGCAGTAGAAGGATTTAACAATGCACAAGAACAAGGAAGAAGGGGAACAAGAAGGTGTCCTGAGATACAAGGCTATGGGAAGTTCAAGATTCTTTGAGGTTTGCATTTTGCCGTCAGGGTGAATAGGAAAGTTTGCAGGTGACAAGAAGAATAAAAAAAATCTCAGTTGTAAACTAACTCTCAGTGTTTCTTTCCTGTGTGCTTCTTTTCCATTATACCATTAAAGTTTTGCAAAATATTACATAAGTAAATTCAAAGCTTTAAATGGAACCTGTAGAAAAATGGACATCAAATTGACCCAACCAAAAGTAACTTCTTGAATTAGTTAATGATACAGCACAAGATAATGACTGCTGATAGAGTGAAATGAAATTCCTACCCACTTCCCCAGCTCTGAAAGTGAAATATATCCAGGTCGTGGATTTTCACTTTGATAGAGCTGCATAATTGCCTATTTCCTCTTAATTTCTATATTGAGAGAAACCCTTTCAAGTGGTAAAGCTCCCTCATAAAGAGCTGGGGAAAGACCATAGTGAGATCCTCTCTGCTCTATTCAAATTTCCTTAACTAATCAGGATAAATGACCATGTTTTGCTGAATGGTTCATTGCACACCAACTTATCTGAAATTAAGCAAAATATTTAGAATCTTTACTTCAGTAGAACTTCAATCAATGCAGAAGCCCAGAAGTAAACCATCTTAAATCTGTATAAACCAGGCAATGCCAAAGCTTACACTGAGAAAAATAGTAATTAAGAAAGTAGTGTTTTCATTTAAAAAGTTGCTTTTGTTCAAGAATAGAAGATGCCTCATGAAGGACAGATTATTTTTTTCCACACTTCTACATACCAACTATTTGTTTAAAATTATGAGCTTCCAAGTCTAGAAGAACAGCTCCTTTTCTTATACAGGTCCTAAGTTCAAACAAACTATGAAGGGGCAGAGTGGTAACATGAGGCTTGCTCCAACGTTCTCCTCCATCTTCTACTTTTTCTTCAAACTTTATCCACCTGCAATAAAATACCTTAATTAAAAAAGTAATTAAATCCTTTGTTCACAGTACAATTTGTATTTCCATTTATGATTTATCCATCACTAGGAATTGACACCAATTTGATGGCACACAAGATCATGGATCATTGAAGCATTACTTTTCAAATAAATATACTGTATATTATTGTTTGTTTTTTTCCTCTCTCAAACTCAAGGAAGAGAAAGATTCTAATCTGAATATGGACATTTTTAGGACCCTTTCTTGTAATTACCAAAACATTGTTATTCTAAAGAAATCCTGTCAGGAAATTGCTGAATTACTTGTAATTTTTTTAGAATGTCCTCCTCACAAATAGACCTTAGGCAGCTATTTTACCATTGATAAACTGGTGAAGAATCAGGGGAAAAGATCTGCCCCTTCCAAAAACATTAGCAACAATAAGGTCCCATCCTGCCCTGGATGGTTATATTCTGGCCCTGGGAAAGATATTATCACTGGGGTAGGATCAATAGGAGATGTAACATGACTGAGTGCAAAATCTCTCGGCTGACATCAAGTCTGAACCTCTGTTGCACAACTTAGCTGAGGTCACCAGCAGGCAGCTGATCCTCATCAAACAGCAGTGGGCCAGGCGGGTTTCTAAAAACAGTGGCTGAGGTGCTGAACTGCCAATGCTTAGCTGGGGGAAGGGGCTTCTTGGAGTGTCTGGCTGCACATTTCGTAGATCAACTGGAGCTCCTCAAGGGCTATTTGCTATTATGCAGTTTGTGTGAATATAGACAATTTGTACCAAAGGCATAGAAACTAAGCCAAGGCTTCTTCTCATCAAAACCAGTGGGATTTTCCAGTCAAAAACTTTCACATACGCATTTACCACAGGGCTATGCAATTCTAGTTGTGTATCCTACCCGTCATTTACTTCTGTACCTGTGCTATTGTTACTCAGGGGCCAAAATGGCCATTAACATCTTGTCCATCACCTTATCTAAAAGAAAAAGGAAATGTTTAATACTAAAAAGAAAGTTGAGTGCATTACACACCAAAGCTGAGGAAGGCTCTTCAGACCTAGAATGAATTTTTCACCTGGATGAATCTATTCTACACAGCATAACAAAGAACGTTAATGGAATTCCATTTCTTTGTCTACTGTGATGACTTTCACATTAGAAAGCCAGTTATAGAAAAGAAGGAGAAAAGAGTTTCACAGTACAGGTAGTCCTCGACTTAAAACAGTTTGTTCAGTGACAGTTCAAAGTTATAACGGCACTGAAAAATGTGACTCACGATCGCTTTTCATACTTACGATCTTTTGTAGAATTCCCATGATCATGTGATCAAAATTCAGATGCTTGGCAACTGGTTCATATTTATGACCTCCCAAGATCATGTGATTCCCTTTTGCAACCTTCTGACAAGCAAAGTCAATGGAGAAGCCAGATTCACTTAACAACCACATTACTAACTCATCAACTGCAGTGACTCACTTAACAACTGTGGTAAGAAAGGTCATAAAATGAAGAAAAACTCTTAACAAATGTTTCACTTAACATTTGGGCTCAGTTTTGGTTGTAAGTCAAGGACTACCTGTACATAGAATATGAGAAAAGGAAGAAAACATGTAAGAATAACATAGCTTTAGAATAACTTAGAATGCTTAAAAGTTGATGGCATTTGTATGTATGCATTGGAATTCCAAAAACTGACACCATCCCCTGCAACTCCCCTTTTCCCATTGGTTTAGTGTCCACTTCATGTGAATTTGCTTCATGTGAGATCTAATGTTTAATTTTGAAAAGTTACTTGCTTTCATTTATTAAACTATTAATGAAATATGACTCAACATCCAAAGAAATAAAAGATTGCATGATTATAAATGTATGTAAAAATTGAATGTAGTAACAGGGATGAAACAATGGGAATTTTAATGAAAGAAGGGCAAAAAATGGTACAGTATGTTCTGTTACTGGCATATCACTCCAGAAAATGAAGAATTCATTTTCTAAAAATATTGGAAATTCAATATAAACTGGATTTTTTTCCACTTTTGGTGGCAAGGTGGCAAATTCAACAATTTGGAAAATAATTCCTATTAGAATGAAACAAAATTTGAAAGCTGAATTCCATTTGCATTTTGTAATGTTCCAATTAAATTTTATAAAACAGGAATTCCTTCAAATTATACAGAATTACTTCTATGTAACCACTGCAATTTTATACGCCACTCATTGAAAAGAATATTCAATTCCTTTCTTGAAAGAATGGTTATCCAAGTTCTGGAGGCATGGTTCAATGTGAAAATAACTTTATATTTTAAAAATGTGATGTAAAATAATTTTAACTAGAAATAATTTTTGGACTACAGTTTAATTTTGAATACAGTTTAATATGATTTTGCTGTGTTTAAAGTTTCAATCTTATTGAAAATTGAATTTTTAGTCTTGTTCCAATTGATTATAGTTCACGTTGTAGGTAATGATTTAAACTTTGTTAACCAGGCTTTCTTAGTTAACAGCAATTTTAGTTTTCCTTTAAAAATGATATGTCCATAGGTTTTTAAGCAGTTAATGATATGTTGAAAACAATATTATTACCAAAATTTTAGATACATTTTTAACTTATCTGCATTTTCCTGTTTTCTACTTTATATGTATTTATATGGTTTATAGTTTATATTATTTTAAAGATGGTTTTAAAAAACCCTTAAGAGGGAGAAGGAGAATGATCCAGCTTAAGTTAATTACATACATTGATACAGAACTTGTTAAGATCAGTTTGATTCAGCCTGCAGGTTCCAAGAAATAACAGTTCCTGACTAGTTTGAATAAGCTCAGACCTTGAGAAGTTGATTAAAAAATTCCAGGAGGAAAGCAGTGGCAGATCAGTTCCATAATCCTGCCTCTTACAGGCCACTTCTCTGCTCTAAGGGAATTTCTTCGTCACTGAGTTACAGTGCTCTCCACCCATACCTTAGCTAGCAGGTATCTAGTTTGACATGTAATTGGGTTCCTATCATGCCCCATACTGAAGTGCAAGTGACAAAAGGTCTTCTGTTCACATCTGTGCATGCAAAGAGAAAAAAGCAGGGAAAAATGGAGGGAGGCAGCAGAACTTCCCACTAGTGAAGGAGATGGGTAATTGTAGGTTCTGGATTAAAATGGTCTTATTGGTAACACTTTTGTGTGTAACTTTAAAATGCAATGAGTTAACTCGGTTTGTTTGGAATTGGGGTCATGGTGTTTAGCTTCAGAGCCTTGTTCTGACAGCCCCACTCCTTTTTAGCACCCCTTCCTCCTTGCAAGCTAAGAGCAACTAGGCAAGTGTCCTAGGCTTAGTCCCAGGGGTGGGCTGCTGGGGATTCACAGGGGTTCGGGAGAGTTCTGTGCAGTTTGGAGAACCCCCAAATCCCACTCCTGTCTGGCCCCACCCACTCTGCTCCCTTCCCTGGAGCCCCCACATGGTGCATTTTGGATGCAGGTAAGTGCAGGGCACCTGTGGAGGCTAGGGGAAGGGGAAAACAGGCGTCCCAGAAGTTCAGGAAGGCCAGAAATAGCCCTGTTTCCAGCTTCCAGAGAGTCTCTGAAGCCTGGGGAGGACATTTTCGCACTCCTGGAGGCTCAGGGAAAGCCTCCGGAGCCTGGAGAGGACAAAAATGCCCTCCCCAGCCGTGGTGCAGGAGACCGACTAGGCCGCATCCACCATGGCCATGCCCACACAGCAACCGGGCAGAGAACCCTTTATTAAAATTTCTGAAGTCCACCTTTGACCCCAGTAAAAGAGGGGCTGCTGCATGTAAAGGATGGATTTTATCTCTACCTTTGTCTCTGGGGACTTACCTGGCAGTTTGCCTCCATTCCTGTCCTTCAACTGTACTGAAGAGCTCAGAGAGCTGTATAAATAGTATGGGACAGCTTGCTTCTTCATTCTTCTCCTCCTGTCTCAGGATCAAGCTAACCCTCTCAGCTGCTGAAGATGTGCTAGAGCTGAAGATACTTCTGCGAACTGCTTGGCAGATGACCACAGAATTTATGCTGGAGGATGCCCGGTCTGCACTGCTGCAGTTGCTCTTCGTGTCAGACTGAGAAATTAAATCTCCTGTCATTGCTGTGAGACAGTCCCCTGTTGCACCTACTCGCCTTGTTTCAGACATCCTGAGATTAGGGCCGACAGCTCTTCCTTCAGCACACTATTTCTGGGCCTCCCACTCCTCTCTGTGACAAGCTGTTTGGTCCCAGTAGAGCAGAAGCTGAACAGAGCCAACAAGTCATCCTGTCTTTATAAGGGACTGGAGCTTGTTCAGACCAGACCCGCAAAAATAAATGGCAGCACCACCCCAAACAATATTGCAAGGGAGAGAAGTTCAGCCCTGAAGAAACCAGTCTGCACTCACTTTGACAGCTTCATTCTGCCCATTTGATCAGAGCCTGCTCACCTCACATAGAGGAGACTCGGGCTTGTTTACAACTGTGCACTATTTGGAGCATTGCACAGGGCAAGCTGTCCTGCGAAGCAGAGAAATTTGAGACAAGAAAAGTGTTAAGGTGGGGGAGTAGGAAAAGAGTAGAAATCTGACACATCTGACATATGTAATGCAGGAAAAGTTGAAAGGCTTCCAAAAAGTAAAGAAATTGGGGCTGTTTGAATAACAATGAATTGCCCAATGTGGAGAGATGTAGGCGACTGCCTGGGAATGTTTACTTGGCCATAAATGTATTTCTGGATGGCTGAACTAAGACCAGACACAGATCCATCCCCTCTAAACCCATGTAATAAGGGAAGCTGAGGCTCCCTGCTCAAATCATGACTATGACATTTAAGTAAATAAGCAATAAAATTATAGCCTCATTAACACTGTTCACAGAGGTCAGGAAGGTTTTTACAGGATTGTATGAAGTCTCCTAGGGACAACTGTTTTGGTCAATCAGGTCAACCCTGGCTCCTAAGGAATTCAGGAATAAACCCATGTTTTCTTGGCTCAACTGTACCTACTTTCTGGAGCAGAGCATGCATATCTGATCCAAAGTTATCCTGCTGGCTTTTGTGCTTAAGACAGGACTATAACTAAAAGTTTACCAGTTTCTAATCCAGTGTTTTTAATCACTACACCAAACAACTATACTGAAGATGTTTCAAATAAGAGAAAATACTTGTAGCTCAGGTTTTAGATTTTGGCAGTGATTTGCTCTTGTTTCAATTTAGTTTTTGAACATTTCGTTACCAGACTAGGTAACATCATCATCAGGATTTTCTTATCCTATTCTCCTTAGTTTATAAATGTCTTGTGTGCCAGTGTGGTCAGTTGGCTGTGTGATTGGTTAACAAACATTAACAAGCATATTGATCTAGATCCAGTTTATGAATATGTAAGAAACCAGACCATTTGAACAATCAATCAACAAAAGAACCAATCAGCTGCTCAGAATTCAAATATAGTTCCAAACAAACAACCAATCACACAACCAACTGACCACACTGGCATACAAGACATTTATAAACTAAGGAGAATAGGACAAGAAAATCCTGCTGCTGATGTTACCTAGTTTGGTAATGAAATGTTCAGAAACTAAATTGACTAAGCTTTGGAGAGCAAACCACTTCCAAAAACTATAGTTGTTATCAAACTTGCAAGAAGAGAAAACACGTGTCTTCTGGCATCTGAGAACTGTTCATTTAGCAGGTAGAGTAGGATCAAACTAGATCAAACTGATGTTGAATTTCTTATCATATTTGTTTGTATTTCATATTTCTTAACATCCCATCTCCCTCCCTTTTAAGATAATAAAAAGGGGAGGAGGTATTTAGGTTTTTCCTCTGTGCTATAATTCTAACGAAATAACCTACATTGGGCTATATTTAGCATCTTAGTATTATGTAAGAAAGCTCATCCTTCCCCATACCTGAGTATTGCAACCTGGAGAGGATGAATATTCTGGATTAAACATGGGGAAGCTAGAAATTTTCTTCTGTTTATTCTATCATATTTACAAACCAGCCAAATCAACTGGAAATGAACTCTTACGGCATTTCTGGATCCTTTTCATAAGTGGATTACTGCGTTCCTGTCAAACAGGCAACAAATAGTAAAAACAGGGAGCGCTATATCAAACCCTGCTCCAGTTAACCGCGGTGTCCCCCAAGGCAGCGTTCTAGGACCCACACTCTTTATACTCTATATAAATGACCTTTGCGATCACCTTATAAGCAACTGAGTCCTCTTTGCGGATGACGTAAAACTATTCAACACCACCGACAATGCTACTGTCCTTCAAAGTGACCTTGATTATGTGTCTGAATGGTCAAACATCTGGCAACTCCAAATCTTGACCAACAAATGCTCTGTCCTACACATTGGTAAAAAAAATCAGTATACCAAATACAAACTAGGTGGATATGACCTCGTTGACGATCCTGACTCTGTCAAGGACTTGGAGTTCTCATATCAAATGACCTAAACGCCAGAGCTCACTGTAACAGCATTGCCAAAAAGGCAATAAAAGTTGTAAATCTAATCTTATGAAGCTTCTTCTCCGGAAATATCGAATTGCTAACTAGAGCATACAAAACTTTTGCCAGACCAATACTCGAATATAGCTCATCAGTCTGGAATCCGCATTGCATATTGGACATTAATACAATCGAGTGAGTCCAGAAGTATTTCACAAGAAGAGTACTACACTCCTCTGCTCGCAACAGAATACCCTATATCACCAAGCTTGAGATTTTGGGCTTGGACAACCTTGAATTATGCCGCCTATAGTTAGGCATAAGTGTAGCACACAAAATTTTCTGCTACAATGTCTTACCAGTCAATGACTACTTCAGCTTCAACCACAACAATACAAGAGAAAACAACAGATACAAGCTCAATGTAAACTGCTTCAAACTCGATTGCAGAAAGTACGACTTCAGCAACAGAGTGGTCAATGCCTGGAATGCACTGCCTGACTCTGTTGTTACATCCTCTAACCCCCACTCCTTTAACCTCAAACTAACCACTATTGACCTCACCCCATTCCTAAGAGGTCTGTAAGGGGCGTGCATAAATACACCATTGTGCCTACTGTCCCTGTCCTATTGTCCCCATTTATTCGTACCTATTTCCTGTATTCTTACTCATGTTTATACTTATACCTATTATCTTGTAAGCAATTGACAAATCAAATCAAATAAAAAATAAATAAAATAAAATAAATAAATAAATCTAAGTGGCAAACAAAAAAGTAGAAAAAGAAATAATCTACCGGTATAAAATAAAACAAAAACCATATTTACCTATGAGGAATGCTCAGAATCAGAACATTCAAGCTGAAGGTACACTGGAATAATATGGCTGTAAGGGCCTCGTGGAATGCAAAAAGGAAAGAGGCCAAATGTATCTCTGAAAAGGTATTCTGCTTTATGAGAACAACAGAGAAGGCTTGCAGTCTTGTGCACACAATGCACAACTCTGCCATTATTAATAGCAAGCCATGAACCTGATTAAAACATGCCCATATCTTACTCAATTTTTCATAATATCACTACACATAGAAAATTTACCTCCATGTCCTCTATTATTTGGTTTACCAATTGAGAATAATCAATGCTTATCCAAACCACCTTAACTAAATTTGTACAAACCCAAGTGAATCACATTATGGCTTAACATATTTACCAACTCTGGGTTCACATATTGCGCAAAACTGTGATATACTTGGGTCTGAAATTAGTATGTTTGATGTGTGAAACCAAAAGGAGATTCTGGGATCAGCAGCACAAGGGAAGAAACAGTACAACACATATACAATCTTTGGGGGAGGGGAATTCCCCATAGTACCTTGAGATGTTCAGCAAGATGAGCAAGTTCAAATCTGCCAAGGTGGTGCATGTTATGATCTGGTTCTACCTGATAAACCAGCACTTTGAATTAAGCCTGAGAGCCTCCTGGGATCCAAGACAGCAACCTAAGGATAAATGTTATCCCGAAATGGCAGGTTGTCCAATCAGCAGGATGGCTGCTACATTCTGTACCAGCTGCAATTCAAGTCATCTCCAAGGGCAACCCCATTGTGAGTTCCAGTAAAGTAATGCAATAGTATTAGCAATAGCACTTAGAACTCATATACTGCTGTCACCCCATAGTGCTCTACAGAACTTTCCGGGTGGTTTACAATATCAGCATATTGCTCCCAACAATCTGGGTCCTCAGTTTACCAAGCTTGGGAGGCTGGAAAGTTGAGTCAACCTTGAGCCAGTCACAATCGAACTCCAGGCTGCGGACAGAGTTAGTTTGCAATATCGCATTCTAACTATTGTGTCACCACAACTCCAACCAAGTGATCAGGACATAAGTCACCTCCATTAAGCCATCTGGGCTCGATAGGGTTTCAAGTGGCATACTAGCCAAAATTGAGAGTGTGAAGTTACAATATATGGTTTGAATAAGAGGTTTGTGTCTTTTGTGCATGAATATATGAAGGTCTGTTGATATATCTATAAGAAAGTGCAAGTATTCCTATGCATTGACACTTGAGTTCTTCCAAAGTATTTTAATAAAATGAATTAAGAGATCAGTTGCACTTTGTGTCAATACTCTTTCACATCTTGAGCCCTTCATATACATTTAGTTCATTATCCACTTCATTATCTTACAGTAAAAAGGTTATTATCTGTGTTCCTAAAGCATTTGGGAGAAATTGAAGTGGAGGGGGAAAAAGAGAGATTTATTTTATTGGCTCTTCCTGAATATTCACATTTTCAAAAGTTTCTTACTTTTTTCAGACAAGCAGTCTGCTATAGTATACAAAATAGCGACGTTTTGTATGCCAGCTTATAAAATGCACTAAAAGTTTCTTACAGATTTACTTATTAAAAAGACTTTTTCTTCTGTAGCTGCATTTCATACATTTTATATACTGAAAATGATGTTGCTGATTTGGGACCAAAAATAAAATAACTTTTTTCTGTGTGCAATTACAACACACCTACGAAGGCAGACATAATAAACAGCTCTGGGCTAATGCTAAAGATTGCTACAAAGGGATAGTGTAAAGAAACCACCATATGTGTACAGTTCAAATATGTTTGCATGCACCAAAATATCAGGTGTTTTTACTGTAAACAATGCACATCTCGTGGAGTGGGGTGGGGCTAAGAATAAAGATGGAAAGTGTCCAGCAAGTGCAGCAAACATGTTTCACTGAGAGATATAATGGCATTATTACGTGCCAAGTATGAACACCTGAAAAAATTACAATTAATAACCCACTAAAAACGTTTCTACATTTCTACTAAGAATTATTAATTTAGATGACAATTTCAAAACATTCAAATGTCACAAAGTTTACAAAACCAAATTCTAAGATGACCTTAAGCTGCTGATAAATAATGTGCCATCTGAATTCACATAGCATGAAACAGATCCTATAAAAAAACAATGTGATTCTAAGATGAAGTGAGATAGGATAGTTTATAACAATTGTTCAGTCTCCGCTCTGGGTTTGCTGTGCTCAGCTGAAGGACTGCCTGGGGGGGGGGGGTGCACATGACAAGGCTCTTCCGTCTTTCTGGCCCACCTTTGGCTTCCGCGGGGCCTTCTGGGTGGGAGGCTGAAAGAAAATGCCTTCTCTAAGAGCCTCCCGCTCACCCATCTGCTGGCCGGGCTGGCTTATAAGCGGCATGTTCCCTTGTTGCAGTCTGGATGTGGAACCTAAGGCAAAGTGGAGGTCAAGCAGGTGGTAGTCCAGAGCAGGGCCCGAAAGGCAGCTGAACCTCACCTTGTCATCATCCCCCATCGAGAAGCTTGCAGCTGCCACCTCTTTGCTGATTTGAGAAGCCTGCAGCCGCTGCTCTTTGCAGGCATGAGACTCCTCCAGCCATTGCTCTTTGTCGGCACGAGAAACCTGCAGCCTCTGCTCTTTGCTGGCGCAAGAAGTCTCTAGCCACCACTGCCGGCTTGGTTCCGGCTAGCAAAGAGGCAGCTGATGCAGGCCCTTTGCGCTGGCAAAGAGCGTGGCTGCAGGCTTCTCGTGCTGAAAAAGATGGCGTCTGCAGGCATCTTGCACCAAAATAGACAGTGGCTGCAGACCAGTATCTCAGGGTGGGGTTGTGTGCCCAGCTGCACCAACAAAGGCCAGGAGTAGCTGCATGCCATTTCATGCTGCAAAAACCCTGACTATCAGGCAGTGACATCCAGCATGAGATGAAGCACTGGAGAATCACCATTGCTATTGCTGCACAAAGGTAAATCTAAAGCTCTGGTCACTGCTGCTTCGGCCTGTCTGTGCTGCCCCACCTTGCTGTGAGTGACATCGAGTTGGACACGCCCACTCAGTCACATGACTCCATCCCCCAGCCATGCCCAGCTGGTCTTTAGAATGAACCAGTTGTTTAATTAGTTGGACACCACTGGTCTTAAATGCTGTAAGATAATGAACAAAAATATAAAGTGATTTGTAAAAATTTCCAAGAATTATCATCAAACAGCAATCCTATAAGCAAATTACAAATTATAGCAGATAAAATAAACAATCCAGCATTTCAGATTTAACATTTGGCTATTAAAGCAAAAGAGATGCTTTTGTTTGTTTTTTATTTTATTTTTTTGTATCCATTATCTTATTGCACAGAAACCTTATAAGAAAGATGTATGTTACTAATTTCCATGGTAATGGATTATCTTGAGTAGGTATAGGACAGGCCTTGAAATATCTGGAAGTGCTTTCTCTAAAACAAAGTAGAGAATGAATAATGGACATAATAATAGACCAGTGGTGGAATTCAATTTCTTTTACTGCCGGTTCTGTGGGTGTGGCTTGGTGGGTGTGGCAGGGGAAGGATATTATAAAATCTCCAGTCAGAGGTGGTATTTGCAGGTTCTCCGAACTACTCAAAAGTTCCGCTACCAGTTTTCCAGAACTGGTCAGAACCTGCTGAATACCACCTCTGCTATGAACAATATAGTGGTTTTTAAAAAAATGCTAGAAACCTAGACTTTGAAAGAGGTATAACCAGAGATCTAGAGAGTTTTAGCTAGACACGTAAAAAAATAGAAAAAACATTAGATTGGATGACCAAAGCAGCTACAAGTTAGGAGTATGATCAGATAGAAAGGGGAATATTATTGTTTACAAGCGTTATACAAAAGATGCACAAATCATATGAGCTTAATGAGACTTCTGATTAATGTTTTATATGATTAATGTTTAATGTGTTTCATATTAAAAATATTAAATTTGAGAGGAAGAGGTATTTATATAGCCCAATTTGCACATTTATATTTAGAAAAGTTTTAACACAGGTCTTTAAATTTACTGTATAGTTTATTTGTATTTTTAATCACAATTTTATATGGACAATGGCCATTAGCACAAAATAACTGTGGGGAAAAAAGTAACATTTCTTACTTTTTGCAATAGGATGGGAAAAAATTTGTTGGATATCCTATTGTGAATTTTTGTACACTGAATTTCCTTTATGATTGCTTCTTATCATATGTTTCCCTTTAAAACTAAATGGTTTGAATCCTTGATAATTTACTTCTCTTAGCACACTTTTTTTGTGTGCTCTTAGTGAATCCTAGGTTATGTTATCTATTGGCATGTACCTTTTTCTACAGCCACAGAACATAATGAACACTGCAAGAGAGGGGGGGATGTCTTAACATTTGAGACCCTTGTGAAGTAGCAGTACTCCAATAATAGCAGCAGCAAGTATATGAGTGCAGTCCCAAATGAAATGATCTGAAGAGATTAAATAGAATATTGTGCTTTTTAGAAAGCATACAAACACAAAAAAACAGATAGATAATGTATGTAAAACGGAAAGAACTGTGGAAGAATGGTACTGAAAAATACATCTCCAAAGTGTGGGAAACAGTGGTGGGATTCAAATTTTCTTACTACCAGTTCTGTAGGCGTGGTTTGGTAGGCGTGGCAGGGGAAGGATATTGTAAAATCTCCAGTTAGAGGTGGTATTTGCCGGTTCTCCGAGCTACTAAAAATTTCTGCTACTGGTTCTCCAGAACTGGTCAGAACTGCTGAATACCACCTCTGGTGGGAAACAAATCTAAGAACACTCAAATTATAAACCTTCTGCGTATATTTGAAGTTGTCAGTCTTGGAGAAATTACTGTACCATGGGATATGGAGAATCGAAAAATCAGTGATCCAATAAGAAGCCTTTATTTCAAAGCTCTGCAACCAATTACAACATCACAGGTTGCCCAACACAGGGAAAGACTGAGAAACTATAAAACAAAAACGCATAATGAGACTCTTCCTGCTTTTGGTACCTAATACACTAATTGTTTAGGAATGAGGACAGTATATCTGTATGTTTGTATGTTAGCTGTATAACTCCTCCACAATTTTATTGTGATTATTTCATAAATTGTTGAAGAAAACTCTCTTCACTCCCAAAAGTGACTAATTATAGGATTTTTAAAAAATAGATACTTTACTACCTTGTTTAGAAATCTTGCTGACTTCAAGAATTATCTTCAGGTTAGCTCATTGTAGTGGAATTTTTCCCCCATAATTCAAGACTCTTCCTGAACAAAAGTTTGATTCTTAGTGAGGGAACCTGTAAATTCTTGGGTGATACTCACTAAAACACCAATTCTCAGAGAACTTGAAAATTTCTAAGGGCATTTCCTAGAGAGCTGGGTGAAAAGCTAAATTGTGCTGCTATCATATTACTCTATTGTGCACAGTAATAGAGACAGGTACTGTACTTATCTGAAAGAAACATGTAACCCTGATTTCAAAATGATAGCCCCAGGAGAAGAGTTTAAAAATTTAAAACAAATGTTATAAATCAATTTTAAATAAAAGTTTAATTAAAAAACACCTTATAATCTTCATAAATCTGAGACAGTCCTGCACTTTTAAAGATATTGGCAAAAGCAAATTAACAAAAAAAAACCTTATTTTTTTCAAGTAAATCCAACATCTTGAAAACTGGTTAATTACAGAGAGCAATGGTTATCCTATCATAGTGCAGAATAAAGTGACTTAGATGAAAGAGTGTTGCTTTCTTTGGAGCTGCAGTTGCCATTTCAAAACAACCCTCTTTTATGAATACCACTATGAAAGGAACATCAATTTTTTTGAATACATTAATAATATCAATTTACCCTAAACACACATATTTTACCTGAGGCTATTCTAAATGGAAAGCACTTTCGATGGAACTCAACAAACAGAAAAGGACATAGAATAAAAGAGTTGGAAGGGACCTTGGCAGTTTCTTAGTCCAACCCTAGAGTCCAGTTTTTTCACAAATAAAAAAGCAGAATAAACACTTGGGTATTGCTCACAAATTGTTTATTGGAGGATGACTCTGTTTATGGTGGAATAAAAGCCCAATTGCAGTATAACAATGTTTTCAATCCCTCCCTCCCTCCCCCCCCTCTTTCTCTCCTTTCTGCAAAGGAAATGATGCACTATTTGTTCAATTTGTTATGTGGCTGCCCTCGGGATTTGTCCTGATCTGAAGATGTGGCTTGCACTGCTGGCACTTCTTGCTTCTGTAATTGAAGCTTGACACCAGATAAGCTTGGTAGAGAAGTAACAGGTATTGGCTTTCCATATGAAAAAGGTCTATAGTCCTAAACATTCTCATTGTCTTCTGTTTGGAAAGCTCTGCTTGGCTATCTTAGCACCTTATGATACTTCAGAAATAGACTGAAACGGAGGGAACAGCCAGATAACAAGATAAAGTACAAGCTCTCATTTCAAAGATAAAATTTTCCACCCCAAAGCCCGAGCCTGACTCTGCTCCATTAATGAGACCAGAGTGCTGCTGCTGTGGGAAAGATATTTGCCAATCACTTTTCCTTAATATGTGCTGAGTGGGTAGGGTGGTGATTTCAAAATCAGAATTACCCCTCTGTCAAACCCCAGTAACACACCTGTGACTTGTCAGTTGGACTATTTCTGAACATAGGTCTAGTGCTCATTTGAAAGAACACTCAGCCCCTGCCCAGAAATAGCCAGGCTAACAGTTCATAGGCATAAAGAAGAAGAAGAATGGAATGAAGTGTGAGGAAGCAAATGATATGTTCCTGGCTAGTGCTATGGGGCCAGCAGCACCATTAACCTGTGGAGAGGGAAAATGGTATAGGAGTGAGGAAAGTGCGGCCACCCCACCCTACAAAAATAATAAAGGCAGAAAAAGTGCAAAAAAACCCTTGTTGCCAAAAACAGCAAAAACCTCTACAATGCATGTCTTAGTGACAGAAACAGTGAACACAGCTGGCAGAAGCTATCTATTTCCCAGTTTAGATTAACCTTTTATGCCCCTTAGCCCTGGCACACTTTCACAAAGACATTAAAGCTGTGTGAATAAGGAGCCCAGAGAAAACCTTACTGGGGGGCTGATGTCTCTGTCAAAGCTAGGTATCCAGTCTGTCCTGCAGCCCAGGAGAGGGCAGTACTTAGCAACTAAAGACAGGAGGACGTATTTGCAGCAGCCCAGTGTGACCAAGGAGAGCTGGGCAGAATCCTGGGCCTGTCTCCAGCAGCAGCAGCATCGAAGAAATATGTTGGACCACATTGTGCAGGAACAGGGAGAATGCTACTTTTGGAATGATTAAAGTGACTTCAAGCTGCCTCAGATTTGGGATGGGGATGAACTGAAAGCATGTCATAATTTAATGTTATATAAAGACACTGGGACATATCCATACTGATGTTTGGAAGATGCAAGGAGGAATCCTGAGAGAAGCCAATGTTTTTCATGGAAACTAGGATCCTATAGCTGTTTTAAAAGAGTGGCTAATTTGGGAAAAAATGTATTAGTTTATTTTAATATAATACAATAATACAATAGGAATACATCAAATTATGTCATTTTTCTTATATAACTGCTTGATTGGAAATGTTAAATTTGTAATTTCTAATTTAGTTTGTTGCCTGTATTTACATATGGCATTTCACTAATTTTCATCATATTGGCAAGATACTGAAATCAGATAATTTGTAATAGCTGGAGGCTATCATTATATAGCCTGAAATTGTTGCCAAACTATGGTAATTACTATATATTCTACTCATCTTTTCCCATAGTGGAAATCTTCCTATGATTTGAATTTTTCATACATTCAATAATTTTTTCCCCATTTTCCTGTCTGCCAGAGCTGATGTGCATTCTTCTTTTGCTCAATATTTTCATCTCTTTCATTATAACTATTTGATTGAGAAGTTAATAAAAATTGATGTTGCTCTTCAAAAATTTATTTGGTTTTCTTTGTTTTCATTGTTGCCTATACTATTAGCATTCTCAGGTGTTTTGTCTAATTCTTGCAATTCAAGGATTGAGCAATGAATGAGCAATCCATTATGGAATTTTTCTTGTGTGTGTTCTCTATTAAAATGGATTGTGTAAAGGGTATACTTTTGGGCCTCTCCTCCAAGACCTGACTGGTATGGTTGAACCTGTTAGTAGCTAAACATCCACCAGCATAGCTCCTGGTGAGGGGGATTATGATGATTGTATTATCCATGATAATTATGGCTTGGTATTGCTCAGGGCTGTTTTTCAAACCTCAATTCTTTTAAAATGCATAATGTCACTGGGAGAAATTATGAAGAATGTGGGTTGAGTTATTAGTAACATGCAGATGATAGCTAGCTTTACCTGTTCTTCATTTAATAAAGGTGAGGAAGTCAGCATTTTAAACCAATGCCTGGGCAGTGTAATAAGGGACAAGAAATTGAGATCCAGTGTCCAGACAAGACAGTCAAATATATTATGTGTGAGTGGTTCATCCGTCTAGTCAAGTGGAAGATCACCCTGGAAGGAACAGCATCTTCTCCAAAAGGTTAAAATGACCAAGTAGCCTCTAAGACTTATTTATTAAATCTGCCAAGCCAACTCAGACTCTTATACAGAAGGGTAGAAGCCAATCCTATCTTAGGAGACAAGATGTTCCAATGGGCAGGAGCTTCGATAGAGAAGGCTGTTCTCTTGGATTTGGCCAGCCAGAGTACCCTGACCAACAGGGTCTGCAGCATGCTTCCTCTGCCGGCATGGTGGGAGTAGGTCAGTTTGATTAGGATGGAATGGTTTTTCAGGTAACCTGGATCTGTGCCAAGTAGGGCTTTAAAGATGATAACAAACACCTTGAATTGTACCTGGAAGCAAACTGGCAGCCAGTGCAGCTCACAGAACAGTGGTATAACATGGACCACTCTCATGGCCCCCAAAACTGCCTGCACTGTCACACTCTGCCCAAGTTGTAGCTTCCAAATGCTCTTCAAGGGTAGTCTATTGCAGTAGTCCAGAATGCCTTTTATCAGTTTTGACAAATACCCTGACTAAAACAGCTATACATAATCTCGTTTGTAAAACTTTTATCTTTTCAATATTTTGGGTGTTGAGAACCTTAAGTTGCTGGAACGAATGGGAATTTTATATTGCTGTTCCCTTTTCTATGTAAATTATATATAGCTTTTGTTGTTTTTATGCTTTTATATCATTTCTATATTGTTTTACATTTTATAAATAAATATAAATATAATGCTAGTAATATTAATGGTAAGACTAAATAATTTATGTTATATCAACAAATATGACACACAGGAAGAGTACTGTTTTATTAATGTGTTCTCAAAAGCACTTCAAAGATACTTTATTTCCTGAGAAATATTTAATAATCAACATAAAAAGGACTTTCCCACACCTTCTTTTTATCTATGTGTCAATACTTGTAAGTGTGACGGAACATTCTTTCAGGGTAGGTATTGGGTGGAGCTTGCCAAGAACTTTCCCCAGATTTGGAAATACAAATGTTTTATAGCTATTTCTTTGTTCCTTGCTGCAAGTCATTTTAAGATGGCCTTTAGCCAAGTCGGTGACAAGCTCTGATCCCAGCAGTCATCTCAATCTTATTGCCTGAAAATCCAGTTGGAAGAAAAGAAGTATTTCTGGATCTGGCAAATAGGGGTTAAGAATTTATGGATTTCTTTAGT
The DNA here is from genome assembly GCA_023653725.1 of Bungarus multicinctus. Taxonomy (NCBI): domain Eukaryota; kingdom Metazoa; phylum Chordata; class Lepidosauria; order Squamata; family Elapidae; genus Bungarus; species Bungarus multicinctus. The sequence continues at coordinate 3,367,261 of CM042846.1, forward strand.
CATGCTATTGACTTTAAAGCACCACTGAAAGAAGTAAGGAATACGGTAGTATGAACTCCAAAATATTAAACTTTATTTCAGAGTCAAATTAATATATGTAATCATTTCTTACCAAATATCATAACTTTAGGACATTGCAAAAAAATTTTTTTTAAATGAAGAACCTTTCTGGTTGCATCTTCAACAACGATTGTGCTTTCCTTTTTTATATAAACAAAATGGGATCCAATAATTCTGAAATAAGTTTTTTGTTATATACGATCTAGTGAGGTTGTTTGGTGATAGTATTTAAACATTTTTTCACTGTTTTGATGAAACTACCATATACAGCCCACGACTTGGGTCCTCGTATCAGAGATCTTTCCTTACCAGATTCCTCAATGCCTTCAACAATGGGAGATTTTCTAACGTACTTGAAAAATTCTTAAAAATTCAGGGAGATATTCGTCTGCCTTGAAAACAGTCTGTGTTAAACTGTATAACTGTCAAACATCAGCAGCTGATCACGGGAAATATTTTATGACCATTTATATTATGTCATAACATACTTCATGATAATTTTGTATCATAAAATGTTTTATAAAATTTGCCAAATTTCAATTCTATGAGAGTCATGGGTTCCCAATTTTGGAAACATTCTGTCAGTTAGTCCATCTGAAATACCTTGGTTCAAAACATTTTGCCCTATGATGCACTATTTTACCCAGTTAAAGGTTACAGACAGTAATCTTTTAGTAGTATATAGAAGTTGGGGATCTCCAGGCCTTTATTCCATTTAATCTTTAAAATCTGCATATCAGATTTTATTGTTTTATTGGTAGCAGATATTTATAAAAACTGACTAAGGTATTTTTAATCTGATAGGATTTAATAATTTAATATGTGGTAGGTATAAATTCTGCCACATAAAGGAGAAGTGGAATGATAAATAATATTTATCTTTTAATATAGACAAGTCTAAAAACCAGTAATCTGCTAGCTGATTTACAGTAATGATTTCAGTTTCTATCTGGCTCTTCTAGATTACTCTATATAGTGTTTGAAAGCACTGTTTTCAAATTGATGTAATAAAGGAGGTACAGCAGCTCTATTATATTTTGAAGCAAAACTTGTCCAATTAACTAAGATGCTTTATAGAAACATTCCAACGTTTTAGAATATGCTGATGAAGTGAGGTTCACATCATTTTAATAAGATTGGTTAGTGGGGAAAGGAGCTACCCAACTTCTGGGTTTTTGTCATCAGATCTTCTAAAGAATTCTTGGAAATAAGAAATCGTGTAATAATCTAATTGGTTTAATAAATATTGTAACCCACCATGGTAAAAAGTAAACATTGTCATGTTGGTTCATGAGGAAAGAAAACTGAAAACCCAGAGCTGGACAAGACCATCATTAGAAGCTGCCTAAATGCCACAAAGATGTATGAGTGTAAAGGTTCTCCAGTGCTTTAATTAAACTTGTTGCTATCAAAATAAATGTTTTCAATAAAGATGAAAGGAACAAGTATTAGAAGAATGCTAAGGAAACAAAAGCATGTCACCACAGAAACAAGGCTGATCAGAGAGAACACATTTTTTCTGAATGACTCAGAGTTGGCAGTTGGTTAAATGTTAGTAAAAGTTGCCCTTCCAACTATTATCACTTAAGCATGGAAAGAAAAAATGAATTCAGAGCATACCCATATGATGTGCCAGCCCTTACTCTTTTTGAAAAGCGGTACCTTATCCAATGAAACAGTGATTGGATTACTTTTTAGATCTCCAACCTGGATGTCAGGATGTCCCCCATCCATTCCTAGATTGCCTCAGACCATAGTTAATCACTTCCCCTTGCTGTCTTAGGCTTGGGAGAGGTAGTGTGTCATCCAGAGGCTGATGAGCTAATAGTCCAAAACTCCAGATTAAGTCATACATGGTTTCTCAGAGACAGCAAAGAAGTCTTCAGTCATCTTTCAGGCCAAAAGTCGTCAGGTGAAACTGAGGCTCCCAGCAATGCGAATGAGAATGACTCTTCAAGAAGGAATATCCACATACTATGACCTCCCACCATGATCTCCCACTTAAGTAAGGAAGGTCTGGTCCATAATAATAATTATTATTTAATTCAAGATTAACTCACTTTAAAAGGACCTCACTGTGACCTATTTATGAAGAGTAGAAACTAATATTTCTTTGAAAGAGGTGTTGAATTACTTCCTAGACCTAGAGAATTCTAACTAGACTGCCTCATATGGCTACATTAAGAAGTTATGCTGCACAAGAATCATGTAAACCTGATTTGCTAAGTCCCTGAATCTTCTAAGCAAATAGTTGCTCAGAGGAATTGAAGCACTCCGGGCTATGCTGTACTTGTGTCACAAGGTTGGGAGTACAAGCAGAGTATGTTTGTCTGTGTGAATTTGCTGGGCATGTGGTTTTGAAACCTGTAATATAATGCCAAGATACCTAAGTATCCAAGATGAAGTGAACAGAGGGATATTAATCTATATACTTGGCTGGCTAAAATCATGCTGTGGAGAAAGATGTGTGATGACCCCAGCCCAGCACAAGTGGGTTGTATCTTAAGTAAAAGAAAGGGTACAGAAATTACCCCGTGTTTTCAAGCTCCTACATTTTTCTCTCTTCAAGAATTGCTTTTATGTTACAGAAACGACCCAATTCTGAATCTTCCCGTGAGTCCATTAAATCCCACTCCGCTGAGCCCCACCACCCCACTATTACCAGGATGGGCAAAGGAGGTAGCAGCAAAAGCTATCTGTGACACAGGACCTGCCCTATAAGGTTGCAGTAAAACGGTTATTACTTTTGAGTCATTTTATCCTGACTTAGCGGTTTAAAAGTCAGTACCAAATACCAACTCCGGACTCGAGAGTCTGTAACCAACGTTTTCTGATTTTCACTATCCTGAAAACATCCCGATAAGGTAGGTCATGGCCGTTCCAGGGTTTGTAGATGACGTCGTTGAAGAGCATAGTGTATTTTTAAACTACGAAAACCTAAGCGTGTATTAGCAGTCAGAAAAGGGGATACACACACCCGCGAGGGAACTGAACTGTGTCGGTTTCTTGAAACTGCTAATGTTTCAGAATGCGAGTGGGCGCGGACAGTTCCACCTGTAGCACCTATTATTCAGAGGATCACCGACCAAAGAGCGAAGGATAGACTCTGGCCCTCTCAAAAGCGGCCAAAAGTCGAGGAAGCGCCATTTTCGCCGACGAAATGGAAGCGGGCGAGGAAAGCAGCCGCGCCCGAGGGCAGGGCGGGAGACTCCTTCCCGGCGACCGCACCGCAGGAGGGCCCACGCTCTCGCCCAGGGAGTGGGCGTGGCGTTCACTGACGAACCCTGCCTGGCCTAGGCCGGCCCCTCCGGCTGGGAGCTGCCTTCCTAGGGGCGCTGGGTGACTGTACGAAGCAGGCAGGCAGTAGGCGGTGTGCGCGCTGTACGGGTGTCTGCTTTGTCCTGATCCCGGGAAGAGTCGCCGCGACATCTAGACGAGCCCGGCCCGGCCACTTGGCGCACTCTGCCTTAAGAAGCGAGTCCAGGAAAAAGCCTGCCTTTAAAGCCCCTCCGTCGGGCCCGGTAGGAGCGAAGCGAGCGGCGGTGGCAAGCTTTGCCAGGAGCGGTGATGATTTCGAGCGTTCTTCTTGCGGCAGGTAAGCGGGGGTGCGAGGGGGAGAACGGGGCACGGGAGGACTTTGCGCCCGAATGGACGCAAACACAAGTCCCGATCGTGAATGTTGGAGAATGCACCTTGTCCTGGAAGGAGGGTGAGGGGGTCGCTGCATGGACGAAATAGCTGGGGGCTCTAAGTTACGACGCTGCGTTGGTCGCAGTACACGCTCTGGCTTAAGCCAATACGAGACTTATTTCTGCCTGGTAATGATACCGAAAATAAAATAAAACATGATTGGTAGTCCATTGACACAGTTGCTTGGCGGTTTTCTGAGAAGCTGCCTGTCGGGTCAGGGCTTCTTTTTCCACTACTGCCAAATTTAGCTTGTTTTGATAGCTAATATAGGGCTACATGATAGCATTGAATCGCTGGGATGGGTGTATTTTATTTATATAGTAAACGGATGCGTTTGAGTCCCCTTACCCCTACTGAATTCCCTGGAACATTTGAGAGACAGTAAATGTCAGTTTAAATTATACGAAGCTTATAACAATGTCGATTCTCTGTTGGTTAAATTTATCCTAATTTTAAAAAAGTGCTTGGGAGTATTTTCAGATCAGAATGTTTTTCCACTAGTTGTTAAGTCCCTGAGTCTACTAGGCAAACTGTTGCTCAGAAGAATGGAAGCATCCCAGCCTATGCTGCGCTTGTGCTACAAAATTGGAGTAGGAGCAGAGTATGTTTGTGTATGTGTATTTGCTGGGCATGTAGGTTTGAAAATATGAGAACACCTACTATATTTAGTGCATTTGTGTGCCATTCACATGTAAGTGAATCTGGCCTTCATTTATATCTTGTTTTGTTCATGCCTTTGTTTTTGTGTTGCACTGTGGTTCTATAAATAACTTTGCCCCTCCTGCAATGTAAGTTGATTTGTGCTAGTCTGTGAGAGAATTACATGACAAATTTAAATCGTTTTGGATTTTGCCTCCAACATTTGGTAATATTAGAATGTCTAAATTTTTCTTTCTTTTTTGAGAGAGTACTGAAATGCCCTTAATTCTTTCTATTTGTAGTTTGTGCCATCCTGGTGAATGGAGAGGGGACTGACTTATTCCAGAATGAAACTCCCAGCAGAGAAAACAGAGACAACTTGACAAATCTCCATCTCCACCCATCCTCAAAAGCTTTGGAACATATAGGACAGAGAGAAGTTTTGTTATCCAAAGGAGATACCTTAAGTGATCTCCCTCAAGGTATGGCTCAGAATGCTATTATTCCCCTATTACTGTACAAATGGTTGTAGCTGCAAGCAGCATATATATGAGTGCATGGATCATCACTGAGAGCAATCATTGGTAGAGACTGTTACCTTGCATGCTCTCTGAAGAAGGAGCATATCTATTATTTCTAGAGATCAATGATTTTATTTTTTACAGTTACTGATTTTGCTAACCTATATCAGGATGTATAATCATACCTACTTTTGAACTCTTGTGGTTTTTGAATGACAGAAATTGGGATTGCTGATGCTGGTTGGTGAATATCTTCAAAGACTTGGGATATTATTCTAATTTATGGAATACGATTTTACTATAAGGGACAACATTGGCTCCTAATAACTTCATTCAGTTTTAAATAGTTGAAAAAGGAAGGTCAGACAGGATCTCAGCACAGGCAACCTGAAATTTATAAATACATTTTAAGGCTATTTAAATTCAATAAATAAGTGAAAGATGTTACTGTGTTATTTTTTGTGTGTGATGTCTTTGATCCTATCTCTGTTTGAAGAACTGGAAAAAAGCCAAGGAAATTCTAGGGAAGGTTTAAATTGTAAACATAAGTAAATATATTTCGGGATGAACTATAAAGCAAGTCTATATATTGCACTTTTATCATAGAATAATAGAAATTAAAGCATCTGTATTTCAATGATAGCCATGCTACATATTTGTTGTACTGCTTTAAATGTTTGTAAATCTAGCAACAGGAATGATTCCTAAGAACAAGCAAGGGAATCTACAATGAAATGTTCCATGGAAATTCTTGTCATATTTGCTTGATGTCAGAACGGATTGATAATGTAATCATTTCTCATTTATATGTTCCAAACGGTTACCCTAAAGATCCTTGTTTCAGTCAGTCACACATTGTAATTCTTATCTGTTATTAGAATTGCTTCTTCTCCCACTCATGTGAAATATTGCTACTTGTTTGCCATAAATCCTGCCACTTATAGCATATATGTTGTTCTACTTTTTGAATAGCAGAGCAATACCAAACAGCTGTATAATCTACTGCTAGTTGGTGCTCTCACTTTTATAGAGCTGTAATATGCTTTGGTGCTTATTTTTTCTCTTTCACTAATTTTCCTCTAAGGATCTGCAAACTTGATGAGGTCAGTATTTCCCTCCCTTTTCCTCCTCCTCATCCTATTGACAAAACTTCCTTCATCTTAGGGAAACCTTTTCTAGCATGGCAACAGTATTCTTAAATATAACAAAATAAGTAAGCCTAGCTGGAATTTTCGCTATTGTATAGAATTAAACTGGGAGATTTGAGAAAGGATTAGCTGCAGGGGTGGGATTCAAATTTTTTTACTACCGGTTCTGTGGGCTTGGCTTGGGCATGGCAGGGGAAGGATACTGTAAAATCTCCAGTCAGAGGTGGTATTTGCTGGTTCCCCAAACTACTCAAAATTTCCACTACCGGTTCTCCAGAACTGGTCAGAACCTGCTGGATACCACCTCTGATTAGCTGGTGAATAATGGTCCTGGCCATATAGAATCTATTGCTTATCCCCACATGTTGATTATTTTATGTGTGGGTCTGTCCAGACAGAAGTATTAATTTTCCAGTCAGTAAATGCTGTCAATTGATGAGAGGATCCACAAATGACTCACAGTTCCTGTCCCACACAGTATGCCTCTTCTTACCTTACTGAGTTTAGTCATTAGGGCGAAGTTGTACCATATGGGGGCGTCTAGCTTGGGTTTCCATTTCATCCTCTTTGCCTATTTATGTCTTGAGACCCTAGCATGCTTTCTGCCAAATATTGATGCCCATGGAATAGTCATAGCAAATGTGTGGGAAGAACACTGAGCTGCTCTTCTTAACTAGGTTGACTATTCAGCATATCTTTGGGTCCATACTTTCCATATAGCTAAGAATGTCTACTCAGATGACTTGTTTGTTTTAGTCATTGAAAGTCCTTAATTGCTGGTGTGTGTATGCATGTGTGTGTGTACAGGGATTAAAAAAAACTCAAAGTACTCCTGCCTTCCTTCTGATTTTTGAGGAATGTGCTATATATTTCATTTACATTTCTGGAGATCTAATAGATATACAGTGGATAATAGAGTAGTTCAATACTTCCACCTTTCCCAACCTTTTCCTAGTTGAACTAGATGAGGATCAGAAGTGGTATTGAGCAGGTTCTGACCAGTTCTGGAGAACCGGTAGCAGAAGTTTTGAGTAGTTCAGAGAACCGGCCAATACCACCTCTGACTGATCCCGCCCCCAGTCTATTCTCTGCCTCCTGGGTCCCAGCTGATCGGCTGGGTCTTCTTTTGTTGCTCTGCACAGGAGAACAGAGCTGGAAAGCAGATTAGTGGGGTGGGGAGGGAATGGGATTTTGCAGTAACCTTCCCCTAGCAGTGGGGAGGGAATGGGGATTTTACAGTATCCTTCCCCTGCCATGCTCACCAAGCCACGCCTACAGAACTGGTAGTAAAGAAAATTTGAATCCCACCACTGGTGAGGATCTGTAGCTGGTGTCCAGAATGATAAGCACTGATCTATCCAGGCCATGCCCACCCCGCAAAGGCAAAAAACATCACAATACGTCGTAATACGTTACGTGGCACAGTCAAGTTTGATACCCATGATCTATACTGTAAAAACTTCCTCAAGTGAAGCTCATCTACTCTTGATAATCCCATGGAAATGCTTTGCTGTTGCTTTGTTCCTTGTTTTTTCAACTCCCTCCTCTGATCTACTATCCTAGGGCTTCCCGGTTGTCTTTCATCCAAATGCAAACCAGGTCTGACTCTGCTTAGTGTTTTTGAGATTAGGTAATCATGCCTCCTAACATTATTACCCAGTGGGAGTTATGAGCAATTGCAAGTTTGCTCAATAAGAATGATTTCTTTTTGTTGTAGTAAACAACTTAGCTATTTACTTTGCCACGGAGATGGTATTCAGCAGGTTCTGACCAGTTCTGGAGAACCGGTAGTGGAAATTTTGAGTAGTTCAAAGGACCGGCAAATACTACCTCTGACTGGAGATTTTACAGTATCCTTCCCCTGCCACACCCACCAAGTCACGCCCACAGAACCGTCAATAAATTTATTTATTAATCCCACCACTACTTTGCCAGTTATGTTGCTGAATGTGTTATGCCTATTCTGCCTCAAGCTTGGTTTCATGGAACCACCAAAGCACAACCATTACACAATGAAAATCAACACATTTTAATTATAATTTAATTATAATTAAATTTAATTTAATTTAAATAATTTAATTATAATTAAATAATTTAAATAATACATTCTCTTTTGTTTTTTAGAAAGAACAATATAAATAGAGCTCTGAATCTTTTTTTTCCTTTGGATTTTGTCCTGCCGTTTTCTTAATGCATGTTGTCCTTTTTTAATAACATGTTCTATGGGAAAAGCAACTTAACTTTATGTATGACATCACTGTAAATTTAGCATGCCATAAATCAGCCATTGGTTAACTGGGTCAGACCTACTTTAGGAGGACGGTGAACAGCATTAGGAAAAAAACTAGAAAAGTTAAAGGCAAAGTAGCAGAACAATCTCTTGCTTCTCTGCATCCTGGTGATCAGTATGAACAAAGCGAACCTTGGCATATGTATGTCTTTTCTGAATGTTCTGAATATGTGTATGAATCCTAAATGTATAACTGAAAATTGCAATAATGCCAAAAAGCTCTTGAGGTTACACTCTGATTAGAGATAATAGGAATCAATGTGCTTATGTGAGTCTCAAATGGGATCCTACTTGAATTCTTCAGCGTCATTCAGGCAATATAGGCTGTATCCAAAGGACAACATAGACCTTGGTCATTTTGCAAAATGTATTTGGGGAGAACACAAGGTTATAGCTTGTTCATCTTACCATGAATATTTAGATGAAACCCCATTTTTAGGGGAGAGATACATTTGTTAAACCCCATTTTAGGGAGAGAGGTCCATCATAACTTAATTTTCTAGAAAAAAATGCAAGTGCTAATATTCCTAAGCCAATTTGAAGCTACAATGCCTGGGATGTGCTTCAATATTCTAATATATAAAATTACTGTTTTCCTTCTTTTTCCAGTTGCTTTCATGTCCAAGCCGCAAGAATCTGTGACTCCAAATAATGGAGGGAAGAAAAGGAGAAAAGGAAAGGGGAAGAAAAGAGATCCCTGCTTGGGGAAATACAAGGATTATTGTATTCATGGGAAATGCAAATATATTAAGAAACTAAAATCTCCATCTTGTATGTAAGTTACTTACTACTATTTATATCCTGTAATTAATTGCATACAGAGAAAACCATGGCTGCATTTCAGATTTATTTTCCAGTGAAATGAATTAGAAGTTTATACTGGTAATAAGAGAGGAGAGTTGTATACTGGAACTCTCATTTAAAAAAAGATTAAGAATAGCAGGAGCTGTTAAAATGTAATGGGAACAATTGTGTCTGTTTTGCCACTGCATCTCTATACCTAGAACCAAAAGGCAAAATAAAGCATTATTTAACTCTCATCAGAGCTGTGTCTATGAAGATTCCCAGTTATCCAGGTCATAGTTGTATCAAAAGTGGTTTTTACTTTGAAAAACTCATCAAGGAATCCCTCAGAACTTGTGGATATCCTAACTGGCCTTCATCAAATCCAAAAAAAAAGAACCAGCATGAGCTCCTCTACTCCACACAAGGAAGAGAATAACAAAGGAAGCAACATTGTCATTCCATATGTTGCTGGAATATCTGAAAAGCTCAGGAAGAATTTCAATCAATCACATACCTGTACATTTTACGCCCAAGAATACATTAAGGCAGGAACTTATCCACCCGAAGGATAAAACATCTAGACACAAAGTGAGCAATGTGTTATATGCAATACAATGCAGTGAGGCATGTGTAGATCTGTACACTGGTGAAACAAGGCAATCACTTCACAAGCACATGACACAACATAAGAAATCTACCCCATCAGGACAAGAGTCAGCAGTCTATCTGCATTTGAAAGACATAGGTCACTCTTTTGAAGACAGGAAACTCCACATTTTGTATAGAGAGGACCTTTGGTTTGAAGGAGGGGTAAAAGGGGCCATTTATGTTAACCTTGAGCAGCCCTCTCTCAACAGAAGAGGAAGGATAAGACATCCTCAATTTATCCCAGGTCTACAATGCAGTCCTACTGGCTGTTCCAAGAAGATTCCACATCTCTGACTCAGGTGACCTTGAGATCACAGATAAAACCTCAAGTAACCACAATGGCTCTCAGAGAGTGTTAAGTCCAGTTGACTGCAAAGAAAATACAATCTTTCCAGTCCCTCCCCCCTTTCTGTCAGAACCTAACATTTCCCCCAACTAATCTCAATTGTCACTAATTGTCCTTCCATCTCCAACACCATCCAATACAGTTGATTAAAGCTTCCAGGATAAGAAAGCGAAACGCCTTGTTTTTCCTCAAAAATTAGTCCAGTTACTTTTCAAAATAAAAACCACTTTTGATATTCTCATATCTCATATCCAAGTCCTGGAACAATAGAAAGCATGAGAAAGCATGTTATAGAATAGATATATTATAGAATCCAAGTCCTGGAACAATAGAAAGCATGTTAAAGCATATGACTGTGTCAGGTATATGTTGAAGTAGAGAAAGCTTTGACAGCTTTCAGGATTATATTACAATATCCTAACCATTATCTAAGACTCTTAATAGCTCCAGTTTCCTGACCTTGCCTACTTTGAAGGGGTGGTAATGAAATTAAAACAGAAGAAAATAGAAGAAAAACTTATGCAACAGTTCTCTATATAAATGTACACCTTTCATTAGGACAAACATTGCTATAAAATTCACTAAGCAGCATTATGAATCATCCTACTACTGCTATTATATTACAGTATGTAAATGCAAACTTACTTTCCAGTTGCAAATGTGAGTTTGATGTGTGTGTCTGCTTATGTATGCATGCACATAGAATTTAAAATGTTACAAGTATTTACAGACGTATTATTTGTGACTTTGAAACTAAGCCTACTCTTAGTATGGTTTAGCATGTCATGCAAATACATTCTTTTTAGGAAGGATATTTGTGTTTGAAAGAAATATTTTAACTTTTCTTACTATGGGAAGCAATAAAGTGAGAAATAATCAGTGAGAAAGTATGAATCAGCGAGTGAGAACTGGGAACCTATGACTACCTTGCTAAGTCTATTCTCTGATCATTGAAGAATAAATGTTTAGGCCTTACAGCAGGGGGATATGCAACAGGTACAGTTGAACTCATGAGGTGGCCAATTCCCCAAGAAACAGATTTCTGAGAAAACCACCCGGGGCTAAACACACAGAAAAAAGGCATTGGTGGGAAGGTAAATTAGCTTCTTGGGGCATCTCCCAATTAACAAGATACGAGAGGCAAGTGACCCAAGAGGTAATCAATAAATAAAACAAGTTAAATGTCTGTGTGGTATTTTTCATATTAAAATAATATTTGAAAAAGATTGGGAGGCGACGGGGTGTCTGGGGCACATTAATGTTCATGGGTATCACATCGTCTATCTCTGCCTTATAAAGATTTCGATACTTCCTGTCCCCCTGGGGGGCTAAGAGTTAGCATTTGTACTGTAATCTTATAAATTCCTTGTACAATAACAGTTCTACAGAATTATAGATGCCACACATAAAATAAAGAAAATAATAACAATTCTAAATAACAATTATAACAAATTATAAGAGTATCCTCCGCAGATTGGCCTGGTTAAAACCTAAATAGATTTCCAGAACTCTTCTGAAAAAAATCTTTGTAGAATTAATTTGTGAGTGGGTGGGTGACTGTAAATATTTTTTCACTCTTGAATGAATTAATATGTATGGTTAGGATGTCAGTATATAAAATAGTCTGTGCTTTACAGTCAGAAATGAAAATCTCAACAAGAAAAAATAGAGAAGCTTGATGGATTGTAGCTTGGAACCAAAGTTTTCCCCCCCATGAAGCTTACAGTAGATGGATGTAGTCAAGTGTATCGCTTACAAATGTTATTACAGCCCCATGGAATAAGCTTCATGTATTGATTTTTAAAATTCTTAATTCCTAGATGCCAGGAAGACTACCATGGGGAGAGGTGCCATGCTCTTAGCCTTCCAGTGGAAAACCGCTTTAATGGTTACGATCGTACAACTATCCTGGCAGTTACAGCAGTGATTCTGTCATCCCTGTGTCTTATCATCATTGCAGTATTATTGATGCTGAGGCAAGTAGTTTAATAGGATTGAGATGTGTGGAGACATAGATCTACCTTCAGCTTATGATGATTTGGAAGTCTGGTCTCATGAAGGAAGAATGCATGCATTTATTTGTATAATCTCTGTTTTTCTAAGGCTCTCTGAGAGGTTTATATTTTACCTATAGCCTCTTATCCTAGCCTATAGCCCTTTAATGATAGAAATCCAGCATTGCTTTGTGAATGTCTCTAAAGCAAATTAATTTTAGGATTTCTATGGAATCTAAAGGAGCATATGGGCTAAGCAGTTAAGACACTGAGCTTGTGACCAAAAGGTTGCCAGTTTGAGACTAAGTACCACATGATGGAGTGGGCTTCCATTACTTGCCCCAGCTCCTGCCAACTAGCAGTAAAAGTAAATGCAAGTAGATAAATAGACACCACTTTGATGGGAAGGTAACAGCATTCTTGTGCTCCTTTGGTATATAATCATGCTGGCTACATGATCATGGAAGTGTCTTTGCACAATGCTGGCTCTTTGGCTGTAAATTGGAAATGAGCACTAGCCCTTAGAGCTGGGCATAACTGGCAGAGGAACCCTTTACATTTATCTTATGGGATCTGAGCTTCAGAACAGATTGACAGATCCAATAAGTTACACTAAATAGGCGCAAAGGTTTGTAGTTCTTGCCTGCTTCAGCTTCCCATCAGCCTTAGGGATCTTTTCTGAATGGAAACTTAAACGGATACACTCTATTTGCCTAAGCCTTTCTACAGAGTATACCAGAATTTAACTGATTTTTTTATTATTATATTTCACCTTAAATTGATTTTATTACAACTTCTGAGAAAGGCAGATTATATCTATGACAAATAGTTAATAAAACGTGCAAGGAATTTGAATCCTGTTTTTGTTCTTGTTTGACATATGACTTTAGAAATTATATTAAATTACTTTTTTAAATATTGAGTGGCAATCAGGACACCTCACATGAACCAGCTGCTAAAGGACTAAAGTCCAGTTTTAGTGCAAAGAATTCAATATTTTGTGATGGTTCTATCCCAAAAATGCAGGATGGGATTTCCCATATTACATTTTCAAGAATAGTAATGGAACAACCATAGGTCCTCTTTGAATATCTGAGTAAATTTAGAATTGGTTTTAATCTTGGCTCCTCTTTTTCCAATTTTCTAGATGTCACAAACAAGGAGTATATGATGTAGAGAGTGAAGAGAAGGTTAAATTGGGTATCACTGTCAATCAATGAACTGTCCAAGAACTGCAAGGTAACTCTTTCAGAATATAAATGTGGGTAAACGTGGCCTTCTGTTTGTTGATATGAGGAGAGACAATTTCAGGGTGTCAAACTCAATTTCATTGAGGGCTGCATCAGGGTTGTGTTTGATCTCAGGGGGCTGGGGTAGGCATGGCCAGGGTGTGTGTGACCAGCTCAATGTCACTCATGTCAGGGGTGCCTGTGGCGGCCTGAGCCACCTGCCAGAGAAAATGGGCCCCTGAGCTCTGTTTTCAGCTGCGACGGCCTCTTGCAGCCTTCTGCCAGTGAAAATTGGGCATGGGAGGGTATGTGCAGCCCCCACAGCTCCATTTTTGCTGGCAGAGGCACTGCGGGCCAGTCCTTTGCTGTTTCCAGGCTGGCCGTGCGGGCTGGATCCACCCCCAAGCCTTGAGCTTGACACCCCTGGACCCCTGGATTTCATGGGTTGGTTCTTTTTTCTCATGCGGCAGTTCAACATAAAAAAGAAATGCTTATCATACTGGGTTAATCATAAGACTTTTTTAGAAACAATTTTGAGCATCCAGAGTAAATGTTACTGATTGTTTCTGCTGTTACATCATCACTGGAATCTATCTAGTTGTGATGAATTAGTTGTGAGGCATGGGAGATGAAGCAGAACCGTTACAAAAGAGACACCTCATCCAAGGGAGGGAAAAGCTGTCAGAGTAAATCAGCCTTAATTATGCCATGTCCAAGATTATCTGGAGAGCTGCTTTAGCAGGCTTTCTAGCTTCTGTGCTTTTACTCTACCAACAATATAAGTCTTTCCAGAAATCTAAGTAGTCTTGATTTCTGAGTTTGTCTGCCTCATAGGGCAGACCTTACTATTGCAACTCAGGCACTTGTCCCAAAGGTGCTTTTTCCCAAGAGGCAACTGGACTCTCTTGATTTTCCTTTGAAGACATTTTGCTTCTCATCCAAGCTTCTTCAGCTCTGACTGGATGGTGGGGAATGGAAGGATTTATACTCCTTGCAGACAGCAGGACATTTGTATTCTTTTAGCGGGTTAAGGTCACCTGTCCAGTTGTCTGCAAGGAGTATAAATTCTTCCATTTCCCACCATCCAGTCAGAGCTGAAGAAGTTTCTTGGATGAGTTTTCAAAAAAACAAAAACAAAAATCAGAAAGTCAAGTTTCCTCTTGGAAAAAAGTACCCTTGGGACAACCATGAACCGGATGACTGAGAATCTCCATAAATCCCCGCACTTATTATCATTTTTTTCCTGAAAATTTCTGCAGCTGAGGCATTTTTTTCATATTCATTATTTGCTCCTCTTTGCCATTCTATGGCAGCTGCTTTTTCCCATTTCCATTGAATTCCTTCAGCTGCTGTAGGCCACATTTTAGAGTATTAAAAGTAATATTCTGTATTTTCTTGGAGGCCATTTCCTTTAAGATGATCTTGGATTTTGAAGACAAACATAATCCTCTGATAGGATTCCCCTAATCAGATCAAATCCTTTAAGAGAGTATAACCTGATCTGTTGTAAGAGGTTAGAATGTTGTTAATTCTGCTGAATTCCATGTGAATGCATCAGCCTCCAGCCAATTAGTTCTAATTCTGTTTGGAGATAGCTGTACACATTATAGTGTAGAGTCATTAAAAATTATTACTATAAATCAATGTTGTGTAACTGATTTATTTTAACCTGAGGTATCCTTTTATTACAAATCCAGGTTTAAGCAGTGAAACAAGTTCTACATTCACAATTGAATGGATAATACCCTTTCTAGGACATCCTTAAAGAGGAACTTGTACAAATGAGAACAACTTTGTTTTCAAGGAGATAATGCTTTGTTAAAGAAGCAAATCATATCTCTAAATTGAAAAAATTCTCTGTGAGAGAGAACCACATTTATTCGCAGAGGACTTGTTCACAATGTGGAGCTACAACCCAAGAAGATTTGAAATTTGTCTTCTTACCAGTGGAAAATGACTTTGGCATGAACCAAGCAAACAATGAACCAGGCAACTGGATTCTTTACAAAACTGTTACGAATACCGCTCTGAAAAACTGTGAAAAACTCTCCTGAAGAGATCTAGTTTTTGAACTTTATTTAATCTGAAAAATATTTAACAAGATGCTTCATTTTAAGTTATATATTTATTTTAGATACAATATACATGTTATTTATTTAAGACTTAATCCTGTAGTCCTGAAATTAACAGGACAGACAGGAGTATTGTGCAGTGTACCACTCTAATAAATAACCTTTCTTATGCTTGCTGGCGCTTGAATCCTGATTTAGAGATTAAAAGTGAAAAGCAACTTTTTATTGATACAATCTTATCATATCTAACAATTGATAAAATATATGCAGTCGGGACTAAAATTCTTATGGCAAATCTTTGATTCTTTAGTAAATTTGGCATTCTGAAAACCTCAGAATATTTCCTTTAGAGCAGTTTTAAAAATGTTATCTAATCCTGTCTCTATTGCAGTTGCATTACTGATGGTTTGACAATGCTGAATTCTGCATAGTTTTCTAAAGACATTTTAGGTCAGCATGCAAAGCATTTGAACCTCAAAGCAGAAGTTTTGCTTTCTTTGATTTATTCTTGTTTTATATGCTGTTGTGTGTTCTTATTAGCTACCAAGAGTCCTGTGATTGTGACAGCATATGGAGGGATGGAACATTCTAGACATTCTGGAAGTGTTCAAAACATCTCTCTGTTGAGCTTTGAGCAGGCGCTTCAAGTTCCAAATGAGAGGGATGGAAACTGAACATTTCCAGAATGAACCAAAAATTATAAATGTGTTAAGCACACCTATATTATTTTGCAAATGGTAACAATATACATTGCCTATGATGGATTTACTACTGAGGAGATGAAGCTGAGTTTTGCCCATTCATTTCTGACCCCAAGTAAGAATCAAATGAGTAAGAATAACACAGAAGCTAGGGGAAAAGTTTTACTTTAAGCTTCTTTCAGACATACTTATATTGTATATTGCTGAAAGTTATACTTTGGGGTGGTTTTTTGCATGGATGTGTACAATTTAGATACAACATTACTAAATTAGCAAGAGATTTGCCTTTTATCTCATGTAATTTAAGTAATGGGTGTCTTACATGCTAAACTATAAGTTAGATTAGCATGAAACCACCTGCCGTGATACATAAACCATTCTTTTATGAGTTAGCATGTAGTATAGTTTTGCTTCTTTTATGATTTATGCTTAAGCTTTATGCTAAAACATTGAACTGAATGTTTACATAGCAGAGTGAAACATTTTTATATAGTACATTTTCTATAATGGCACATTAAAAAGGAAATCTTAAATTTATGCATACTCTTTTCCAGATAACTTATAGTAGCAGCTGACAGAAGACAGGTAAGGTGGCAGAAGGGTGAAAAGGAAACAGGAATATTCCAGGAGGTGGCTTTTGTTTTCCATTCCTATGTAGTGTACCTAATTTAGTTTGTTAATTCCTGAAGTCTATCAAATCTTCTCAACCAATAGGAGTTAATCAACTAAACTCACTTGAATTACATAATAATGAAAAGATTCTCCTATGTTTTTATATAGTTAATATTTGCATAGGATATCACAAATCTCTGCATAATTATCATCCTACTCATCCCCTTCAGCAAATTAGCAACTTTTGTAGTGTTGCCTTAACTGAAGTCTATTACTAACATGGCTTGATACTCTTTCTCCATTTATATCAGTTCCCGTTCCAGAGTGTAGAAGCCCAGCTGTTCCCCCTTTTTGTCTTGTAGGGTGTTCAAATCCTTTTAGTTGGCAGGATCATTATCCTGTTGAATACTCTTCATCCAAGATGCATTTGTTCTCTTCTATTTTTCAAAGAGGGTTGCTCAGGATCCTGTTGACAAAGGACTATATAAGCTAGGAAGTTGTTAGGGTGACTTAGCATCACACACAGGCTAAATACAAATAGCAATAGCACTTAGACTTATATACTGCGGTTTACAGAGTCAGCTTAACGCCTTCAACAATCTGAGTCCTCATTTACTGACCTCAGAAGGATGGAAGGCTGAGTCAACTTTCAGCTGCTGAGAATCGAACTGCCAAAATGCTGGCAGCCTGCAGTCAGCAGAATTAGCTGCAGTACTGCATTCTAACCGCTGCACCACCAGTGCAATCATCTTGGGATATTCCATTCCCAGAGCAGGGAGGGCTGCCGTTCTCATTCATAAATCTCCTTTAGAATGGGTTGAAATTGCTTTTTCTGCTTGTTGTCTTCTTTACTTTCTGTATTATAAAACTGTATTCAGACTGTAGAAAAGTTGCATACAGTTTGCTTTTATGTATTCTTTTTGTTTTGTTCTTCCAAGTGTCTTTTTCAAATCTTTTGTCCTAGTTGTACTGTGGGAAGCATTGAAGCTGCACATCTATCTCTGCTTTTCCCATTTCAAAAAGGCTTTTGACTGAATGTTAATTTGATGCATCTTTTTTCTTTTTGTGATTCATTGTCTCTCTCCCTCCCCCCCCCCCCCACATTATTTTTAATGCAAGCACTTCAAAACTTCTAACTACTTTGGAATTATACATTCACTAGTTTTAAATTGAATGATGAACCCTTTCATTACTAAACTTATTATTCTACAAGCTTTCTCAAGTCTGAAACCTAGGACAACTTTCACAATTACAGGATAATGATGGCATTTCTCTAGGTACTACATTTCAAAATTTTCTAGCATTTTCTGCTTTACTGCTATCAATAAAGTAAATCTTTCCTTCAGTATATAATTTTGTAGAATCAAGATCAGTTAATCAAATATTGCTGTGTACTAAAAACACTACAGTACACCACATCTATGTCACTATACTTTTATAGTAATTACTTCTCTAGTTCTGCGTAAATCCCTTTATGTCACTGCTTTCAATATTGAATTTGCTTCTTCCAAATATCTGGCTTTCATAGAATTAAAACACATTTTATTTTTTATTCTGATTGTAATTTCCTATCAGCTTCCTTTCCCTGTAGGAATCCATTTCCCTTTCCTTAAGAAACACTATTGTTACAATAGGTCTGCTTGAGGAATTTGTTTCTAGCACATTCATAAAAGTACAGCGTTTTTCAGGATAGTCGCTAGAAGTCAACCTTATACATTACTGCTTTTTTTTCTTTCATCAATAATATGCAGCACCTTTAGCATTTATTTGTTCCTATTCTAAAGCTTCATCTACTATATTTTTTCAGGAAAATAACTCTTGCTTGTTCTTGTTCTTTCATACAGCTTCTATGAAGTTTCCAAATAACCTTTGCTCTGTTCTCATTTGTTTGCATTTACATCTTTTGCTAATAGATTTAGCAGTAATTTTGGCCTTTCTGGTTTTTTAAATCCCATTTTTCAGACTTTTCTAGTAAGCTTTCTTTAGTATCCCTTAAATTATCATTGAATATAAGCATATAACAGATTTCCTTCACTTTCTGCTAAGTATGTTCTGTCCAAACCTCTCATAAAGCGAGAAACTGTTGTTTTAGAAAAGGATTTAGACAAGTTGATGGTGGTTTTTATTCCATAGTAACAATAGTAACTGCAGTTGTGGAAATAAGTAGAAAACAACACACAATAAAACGGACACACAACACAACAGTAAATGTGTGAACAGGGGAGAAAGATGAAAAATGAAGTAGTTTTTGGATGGGAATAAGTCCTGATATATTTTCACATTTTGGGACTAATTGACTATGCTGGCATAAATTATGTAACAGTGATATTTAGTTTTGCATAAAACAAATTTTTGGATGAAAATGATAAAGCACATAATACCAAAATTGTATAAAGCAAGGAAAAATTATACCTCATTTCCACAGTTGTTAATCTTATTTATTTATCTTTGCAGCTGTAAAATCTGTTCTACCAGTCATATTCGCTCTGTCTAACATAAAATAACTCTTTGCTGAATATTCATATTTTACATACGTGTTTCATCCAGTCAACTCTTAATCATCAAAATAAATTATCAAATAATCTGGGCTTGTTATATCTGCTGAAGTGTTTTCATTTCAGAATAATAGAATGGGATAGGATTTTGAAGGTTTTCTAGTCCAATCCCCTGCTCAAGTATGAGACCCTATACCATTTCAGAAGAATGCTTGTCTGAAATGAAAGGGATTCATTAATGAAATTTATGCTTTATGAAAGGGATGGGCAACCCACCGTTAAGATGATTGCATTACTCCACTATTACTCCACCATTACTCAGAGATTGAGTTGCTGAATTTCAGTGGCACTTTTGTTCATTTTTTTCTTCAAAATGAAAAGGCTAGGAAAGGGAAGATTATGAAGGGAAAATCAGTCCCATTCTTGCTCTTAAACCTAAAAATACCTTCCAAAATCAGCCTGAAATATACTGTTTCATTTCTATTACTAAGCTATAACAATTGATTTCCAGCAATAATAATTGAAAAAACAGGCAGTAAAATGGTGAATGATATAAAGAATTACATAGACAAGTACCAACATTCTATGTCTATATCACACCAGAATGAAATTTCACTGCCAACTGTATCTATTGCTTATTTTAAACAATGTCAACCAAGCTAATTAAAGCTTATTCATGTCTTAAAATGATGTATGAACTCCTTGACATCTAAACTAAATGGATAAGTTAGGACAAGCAAATGATTCCTCAGATAACAAGAGCCAGGACAATTTAGCATGGTAAGTCAAGACCAGCACTTCCCATTTGAGTCCAGAAATCAATGAATCATAATTACATGTATAGTACCTGTCCTTAAAGACACCAAGTGGATGATTCCAAACTCTGAACTAGTTGAAACTTGTGAATTATGTTTGCCAAACTCACTGAATGGTCCAGGAATCTCTGAAATTTGCTGACATCCTATACCAAGGGTGTCAAACTCAAGGCCCATGGGCCAGATCCAACCTGTGATATGGACAGATCTGGCCCTTGGGGCCTCCATGGAGACAGCGAAGGACTGGCCCACAGCACCTTGACTCTGTCCCAGGCCAGCCGGACACTGATCTACCACTTGGTAACAGCCATCCAGATCGGTGGGGCCTCCCTGGAGCCAGTGAAAGGCTATCCCTGCCTCACACCCTGGGAGTGTGCACAAGAGGTGATGAATGCCTGGGGCTTGGTGTCCCTTGCCCCGCAGGTTGACTGCTTTCTGAGCACTTCTCTTTCACCCAGTATGCTAGGCCCAGCATGCTTGCTGCCTCCTGTGCACACAGCTAGGGGATGGGGCAGAAGCAGTGGGGGTGTCTCCTCGCTGGTTCCAGTTTGATCCTGTCAATCTAATGCTGACCACCTCTGTGGCCTGCTTGCCAGCCTGGCCTTGCAGCACAGGAGCACTTCCTTTTCAATGGGCCACCCCTGCCCCCATGAGGGAAAGCCATGGCTGCCGAAGGCAGGGCCAAAGGTGCTGCTGCCAATCTCTCCCCCTCAATTTGTCCTTCCTGAGTGTGAAGGAAGGAAGGAAGGAAGGAAGGAAGGAAGGAAGGAAGGAAGGAAGGAAGGAAGGAAGGAAGGAAGGAAGGAAGGAAGGAAGGAAGGAAGAAAGGAGATATGGGAATGACAAGGTAGGAGGCAGGGAAGGAGACAGGGAAATGGAGGAAGGGAAGGAAGGAGAGTGGAATGAGAGGAAGGGAGGGAGGGTCTGAGGGAAGTTCTGCCTTAGCACTTGACCACCAGCAGCCCTGCTGCCCTTTCGCCATCCCCTTGCCCCCTCCTCCCGCCTCTCCTGGTGATCTCCCATCCTATTGCTGAGGATGCTTTGGTTACAAAGCTGGGTCTCCTCACATGGAGAGGGAATGGGCCTCCCTCTGACCCACTTTGCCCTCCCACACCGACCATGAAGAACATGGCCAAGGAGAGTGAACAGCAGCAGCCTCAAGGACGAGGTAAGCACAGTTGGGCACCTCCTAAGGGGAAGCTGGGCTGGGCTGTGGGTCCCAGTGCCCCAGGAGGTAAAGGGCTGGGCTGTGTGCTTGCCCTCCATTGCCCAGGGCTCCAGGAAGCCTGTGCCACTGTCCAGGGGTCCTCTGTGTGGCCTGAGAGAGACGGTGAGCTGCCTCTGGTGGACTAGTCTTTGGCTCTCGCCCTGGTCTCACCTTCCTCCACCCGAGACCTCTGGATCCCCCCTCCCAGCCTTGCCTGCCCCCCCCCCCCCCACAGGAGGCAGAGGATGACGCTGTTGCATGTGGAATGGTGGAGGAGAAAGTTTGCAGGAAGCAGTTTCCTCTGAGTCCAACTTCTGCCATTACAGAGGAGAAGGAGATGGAGACGAGCTGCATGAGTGAAGGCTGTCCCAGCAAGCCAGCATCCTTACCACACACAATTGGAAATGGGGATTCCCTTTCGAGAAGGGCACTCTTCCCCTGCCTCCTCCTCTTGCTCTCCAGAGATTGTCAAGGCAGAAGTTGGACTCAGAGGAAACTGCTTCCTGCAAACCTTCTTGTCCATGCTTCCATAGGCAGCAGCATTGTCCTCTGCCTCCTGCTTTGCTGGCAGGGGACTCCAGACAGGGAAATGCCAATGATGTCTTGGATTGGTAGAAGAATGTCTCCTTTGGCATGCTGTTTTACACCATTCCAAGCTTGGAGACTTTTATCTATATCTGAATTTACAAAATGCCAATCATGCCTGGGCTTGGGGAGAAGGCCCTCTCTTTCCTCTGTGGATAAAAGTTGCCAATCTTGGAGTGTGTGTGTTTGTGTGTGTGTGTGTGTGCACACGTGCAGGCACTTGGGTGCCAGCAATTTGGGGAGGTGAGGAGCTTGTGGGGCACTGACTCAAGTTAGCTGGTATGACCACACCCACCAGTGGTGGGATTCAAATTTTTTTACTACCAATTCTGTGGGCGTAGCTTGGTGGGTGTGGCAGGGGAAGGATACTGTAAAATCTCAAGTCAGAACCTGCTGAATACCACCTCTGACGCCCACCCAGCCACAGCGACCTCGTTGCGGCGACTCGGTACGGGATGTTTCGGGGCAAACATAATGCTGATGTGGCCCTCAATGAAATTGAGTTTAGAATTTAGAATTTATTTGATTTGTCAATCGCTTACAAGATAATAGGTATACGTATATACATAGTTATGAATACATGAAATGGATACATATAAGAAAAATAAAAGAAACAGTAGGACAGGGACGGTAGGCACATTGGTGCGCTTATGCACGCCCCCTACAGACCTCTTAGGAAAGGGGTGAGGTCAATAGCAGATAGTCTAAGGTTAAAGTTTTTGGGGTTTGGGGAATAAGTTTGACACCCCTGCTCTAATTGCTCTGACCAAAGCAATCATTCCAGTATATTATAATACTAATCACTTCACAAACACTGAATGAAGGTGAAGGATCAGATGATGGAATGTATGTACAAAGGAGGCCCTGGGGATCAGAGGAAGGGTCCTATGTGGAGATAGGACCCAGGTATGGATGTAATGGACATGAGAGAGTGAGAAATATGAATTTTATAAAACATTTTCTCTTATCTTCATTTCTTTGCCTTAAGCAGCCTTGCTCCTTCCTATCTTCTGTCTCTCTACAGAAGGAGGGGGGTCGTGGGGGGGGGGGTCTGCTGCCTCAGACAAAGTTAAAATTGCTTTTACTTTTCTCTGAGGAAAGAGGGGTGTCGTGGGGAGTGGGGATGCTGCTTTGAGCTGCTCTGCAATAGGAAAGAGGTTGGAACTGCATATTCTTACCAAGGCAGAAGTTAGCACCTTAAGCCACGAGCCAGGATATTAGGAGCAAAAATAGCTTGCTTATAAGAAAAACCCCTAAAACCACATAGATGGCACATGAAACTAGGACACTTTGCAAGATACCCGTGATGAGATATGAAACACAGGTGACACAACATTTAACTATTTAGGGGGCTGAGATCCAAATAACCAATCGATATCTGTTATGCATGCATTATTAGGGGAAGGGCAAAGATTGAATGCGACCATCCCTGGACTATAAAAATTGCTGTAAGATTCTCATTGAGGCCCTTGGTTAGCTTTTGAGCCAAGGTCCTTATATCTTGGTACCAAAATAAAAGAATAATTTTGTACCACACCTTGTGTCCGGTGACTTATAGGCTTCAACACCAAGCAAGGGCCCGGTTTTGGTGACAACAAAGGCAAAGCAGCCCAATCTGAAAATGGAAATCAGTTTTTAACTTCTCCAAAGCAATAGGGTTCTGGTATTCAAAGTAAATAACAGGTGCCAATTTTATAATACTGTATAAATAGAAAAATAAGATATAAAGAAAATAATAGTAAATTAGCAGATTTATGGTTTTGGTTTAATCAAGTTCAATTCAGAGGTCCTTTGTGCACATGTCCCCATAATCTTGGCAGAAGTGCTTTGCGAGTTCCCAGTCTAGACTCTAATATGGTACTCCTTGAAGGGATCCTATTCCAAGTTCTCACTAGGCCTGATCCTGCTTAGCTTTTGAAGCCAGACAAGAACAGCAAGGAATAGTTGGGAGCAGGAACATAATGCCATAAATAATTTAAAAACAAATAGACTAAAGCAATACAAAAGTCCCAGGTAGGCTTTCATAAAACTTCTTTAAAACTACAATAATACATTTAACCATCCCAGTTAAACATCTAATCAATACATTCAGACATCACTAAACTTGGCTAGTGTTAATACTTGTCTGTTAATATTGTGCAAACTCAATCCCCTTGATTAATATATGGTTCAATGTATTTTGTGAAGCCAGAAAATGGGTAAATTTATTGACCATTTTAAGTGTGTTATTAGAATGTAGCAACTGTCTCTAGAAAATGGAAGTGCAATGCAAACACAAATTTGTTGGGAGAGAGAGGGGAGGGGAGGGAAATCCAGGACTGGTTTCAACTGGTGTTGGCTATCTTATTCTAAGCTGATTTTAAAAGCAGCTCATATAACCGTTAAGTACTATAACTTTTATAAACGCATTCTTTAAAAAAAAACCACAATTTATTTTTTTATTTATTTTCAAGATTTATATACCTCCCCCTCTCCTTGGGGGACTCAGGATGGTGTACAGACATTAGAAATATGTTGAAGATACAATAATTGGAATAATTAAAGAACAAAATTTGGTTGTTAAATAAATGGGATGAGGTAAGGATTTAAAAGTGAGGACTAAGAACAATTTTGACCGAATTTAAAGTAAATGAAAAACCCTAGGCCAGACCAGTTTGATGGAATAGGTGAGTTTTCAATGCACGCCGGAAGGTCAAAAGGTCAGGGATGACCCTCATCTCCCGGGGCAATTTGTTCCAGAGGGAGGGCGCCCCCAAAGAGAAGGCCCGCACCCTCGGAGTCGCCAGCCGTCCAGGCGGCGGAATCCCAAGGAGGCCCACTCAATGGGAGCATACTGGCCGACAGGAGATTGATAGTGGCAGTAGGTGGTCCCGCAAATACCCAGGTCCCGAGCCATGGAGTGCTTTAAAGATGGTAACTAATACCTTGAAACGCACCCGAAAGATCACCGGGAGCCAATGCAGCTCGCGCAAGAGTGGTGTAATATGAGAGCCCCGAGAAGCCCCCAAAACCACCCGCGCGGCCGCATTTTGTACCAGCTGGAGCCTCCGGGTGCTCTTCAAGGGGAGCCCCATGTAGAGAGCATTGGCATAGTCTAAGCGGGAGATAACAAGGGTGGATGTGACTGTGCGAAGTGCATCCCGATCCAGAAAGGGCCGCAACTGGTAGATCCTACGGACCTGGTAGAAAGCCCCCCAGTGACAGCCGCGATATGTTCTTCTAACGACAGCCATACGTCCAGGAGGACACCCAAATTGCGTGCCCTGTCAGTGGAGGTACGAGTTTCCCCCCCACACACAGTCAACGATGGAACTAGCTGGCTGTATCGGGGTGCCGGAAAGCACAGCCATTCGGTTTTGGCCGGGTTGAGTTGAAGCCTGTTTCGTCCCATCCAGCCCCGCACAGCCTCCAGGCACCGGGTCATCACTTCGACGGCTTCGTTGGGGTGGCCTGGAGTAGAAATGTACAGCTGAGTATCATCAGCGTACTGA
The DNA here is from genome assembly GCA_023653725.1 of Bungarus multicinctus. Taxonomy (NCBI): domain Eukaryota; kingdom Metazoa; phylum Chordata; class Lepidosauria; order Squamata; family Elapidae; genus Bungarus; species Bungarus multicinctus. The sequence goes on from CM042846.1 coordinate 3,392,590, forward strand.
TGAAACTCTACCCCAAAGCCATGGATGATCTCACCCAGCGGCTTCATATAAATGTTGAACAGTAGAGGTAAGAGCACCGACCCCTGAGGGACCCCACAGATCAGGGGCCTTGAGGTCGATCTCTGCCCCCCTGTCAATACAAATTGCGAACGATTGGAGAGGAAGGAGGAGAACCACTGCAAAACAGTGCCCCCCCACTCCTAGTCCCTCCAGACAACGCAATAAGATATTGTGGTCGACAGTATCGAAAGCCACTGAGAGATCTAACAGGACCAGGACAGAGAAATGACCTCTGTCACGGGCCCTCCAGAGATCATCTACCAATGCGACCAATGTCGTCTCCGTGCTGTATCTGGGCCTGAAGCCTGATTGGCTTGGATCTAAATAGACATCTTCATCCAGGTGCTGGGGAAGCTGTCGTGCTACCACAATCTCAACAACTTTCGCTACAAAGCGAAGATTGGAGACTGGACGATAGTTAGATAACAAATTTGGGTCCAGAGATGGTTTCTTGAGGAGGGGTCTTACTACCGCCTCTTTCAAGGCGGCAGGCAGAAATCCCTCACTCAAGGAAGCGTTGATGATAGCCTGGAACCAACCTTGTGTCACCTCTCGAGTGACTAATATCAGCCAGGAGGGACACGGATCCAGTAAACAAGTGGTAGCATTGAGCTTGCCCAGCATCCTGTCCATGTCCTCAGGGGTCACAGGGTCAAACTCTTCCCAGATGACCTTCCCCAATTCCGCTCCCGATCCCCCGTCCAGAGTTGCCCAGTCAGAGTCCAATCCACTCCATATCTGAGTGATTTTATCCAGCAGGAAATTTGAAAAATCCTCAGCCCGTCCCCGTAGAGGATCCTCCTGTGCTCTCGGTTCTAAAAGTGAGCGGGTCACTCTAAAAAGGGCGGCTGGGCGATTTCCTGCGGATGCGATAAGGGTAGAAAAGTAAGAGCGTTTTGCTGCCTCTATCACCACTAAATACGTCTTAATATAGGACCGTAATAGTGTTCAGTCAGATTCGGAGCGGGTGGTCCTCCAACTACTCTCTAAGCATCTTTTCTGGCGCTTCATCTCCCCCAGCTCCTCAATAAATCACGAGACTGACACCGGGTCAGAGGCCGCAAGGGCACGATTCGGTCAAGGGCCCTAGCCACCACCCTATCCCAGGTGGCCACCTAGTCCTCAGCCGAATCATGTGTTCAAATTCCGGGAAACGGCCCAAGCTCCATCAGGAACCTATCCGGGTCCATCAGGCGCCTGGGGCGGAACCATCATGTTGGCTCTGTCTCCCTGCGACGTTTATTGGTAAAAGTTCAGGTTGATTTAAAAAAAGCATGTCTAGTAACTAATATCCTTAGTTCTAGCCATCTGGGTGTACAGTTACAATGGCTTGGGGAGATGACAGAAGTACTATTTCCATCTTTATGCCACTCTGCTATCTGAGACATAGGTTTGTATTACACTAATGATTTTGGCTTTCACATTCTCTAATGAACTATGTCAACTGAGAAATACATTTGATGATGAGCCCAGGTAGTATGCTAAACCATAATGTGCTTTTGCTAATCATGATATCATGAACTCAACCATTGTGGCTTGTTGAGTATGGTTTAGCATGTTGTACATTATGATTTGTTCAACAAACTGGTTCAGAATGAACCATACTTTGAGATTGCATTTTAATCCAGCTAGTATTGATTGCAAACATCAATTATTAGGAGGACGATTGTGCTAAAAGCAGAATTATTATCTGGGAGACTTACAATCATCTTCATATGCAACTTTAGAGGAGTAAAAGCATGGCAATTTTTTTCTCATAAGAAAACATCCCAGAAATCTCAGATTGAGTTGTCACTAATGTACAGTATGTAATCTTACCCACTCACACATACCAATGTATTTTCCTCCTGTCCCTGAGATGGAAGGGAGGTACAGGTAGTCCTCAACCTATGACTACAATTGAACCCAAAATTTATGTTGTTAAGTGAGAAATTTATGAGTTTTGCCCCATTTTATGATTTTTCTTGCGACATTTTTTAAATGAACCATTGTAGTTCTGAAATTAGTAACACGGTTGTTAAGTGAATGTAGGACTGACAAATGCCCAACCGTGTCTCTCACACTGCCAACACTCTTTAACAGTAACTAAGTAAGCATCAATGACATTTTAATTCATCTTTTATTTATCTTGTAATTCAATTTCTTTGTCAAATCTTTGTCCCAATAACACTCTATCTAAATTAAAAGGGGGGGGAGAAATGCATTACTTTTATTAAGTTCATTTGTACATTTCATTTTTAACAATCAATTAAACTTTTCAGATTGTGTTTTTAATTTCATTCTGGTTGATTTTCTGCTCCACTTCAGCATTTTGTTAACATCTAATCTGACAAAGACCTCAGAAAATTGCTAGCTGCTAAGTGACCTTTTTGTTGCAGTGCTCATTTAGCCTTTCTCCCTTTGTGTGCCTTTAACCATCATCATCAAGACCTCCTTCTCCTTCAGTGTCTGCCACAAATTCCTTATTTAATGGCTTGGTGATATCATTCTTTTAGCTAATGGTAAACTTTTTTTTTAATCATATTTTTTCATTAATGTTGATGGTGGGTGATTAACAATGACCACTAGATAAGTAATAGGCCATGAAACTTTCCTCTGTTTCTAACCAGTGAAGATAACAATAGTCAAACTGTTTATAAGCCAAAGCTTTTTCATAAGCATGTGGGAAAATATGATAATAATTTCAATCCAACAACTAGCGGTACTGAATTCACAACACTGTTCTCTCCCAGGCATTGTCAGCATCAACACAAAGAGCCTTTTCCTACCCTGCTTCCTCCACATAGGAAAATGGAAGACAGTTTCAAACATGCATGTACAAATAACTTAGATCAGGCATGAGACCAAGATAATTTTTCCAATTTCAGAGAGATTTATCTTCCTTCAGGTTAGTGTTTCATTCTGGTCTCATGTAACCCGGGACAAAGCATGTTGGTTTTGAAGCTATAGACCAACTCTGAAGGGTATATTTATTTTTGTAGGCCTAGTTTCATTTATTCTTGTCCCTCCCATCATCTCTGTGTTAAAGGGTAGGAAGATTAGGGTTAGGAAGCTGAACACTTGGTCTTTATGGTCCTGGTACTTTTCAGAGTCATAAAGCCATTCATTCCTTTCTATCTGATCAGCATGGATGATTGATGGGTAATAGTAGCCACAACTGCCATGTCAGTGTAACTTCTATAAACAAAGTGTCAAGGTTTTGACTGACGAACCCAGTCAAAGCAAGCATGATTGAGACGATCCAATCTCTTTATGCAAAACTTTATTGAGTACATCATTTTGGCACATTTGAAGCAAAACCAGATATAGAGCCTTCCTGTGCTAATCCCTATAATTAAAGTTCACATTCCAGCAGCAGGTGATCACTTTAGTGACAAATAGTAAGACATATTGCATGGGAGAAGGTAATAACAGTTAACCATTCCTGTACTTTAACAATTAAAATCACATGGATAGATAAGATTACATAATTGACAATAGAGTGCCAGATGATGGGTCCATCAGGTTGTATGGCACTCAACATGATACCGAAGAAGGATCATTTGCAATACCAATGGTGTTTATAATATAGGTATGTTGAAGCCTTCTGAATATCTAATTGTTGGTATGTCATACAAGAAAAGAAAATCTGAAGCTGCAAAAAAAGAATTACAGTAGGGCCATGGAATGTAAGAAACACTGAAATGAGAAAATTTGCCATTTAAAGATTACATAACTACACATTAACATCTTAGCATCAGCAAATAGAAATGGGAATGAATTAGATATTTTTAGTCAAAAACACATGCTACTTCAGATTAATGACAGCAATGAAGGTAATGAATAAAAACTGATCTCAAGAAAAAAGGAGGGACTTCAAGAAAGTTTTGAAATGTTTCTACACAGCCACAATAATTTATTAGGTCATATTTACTAATTCTTATTCTAACTTGAAGAACAAATTCAGAACTTCATGATAAAGTGGATGCAAAATTTCAAAGAAGCAATCAGAGAGTAACAATGCAAAGAGCTAGAGGAAATCAGTAAAATTCCTTCCCAGCTATATTGATATATAATTGCTATTAAATATTTATAGATGGTGTATAACTCTATTAACATCTATATAATCAAGATGGATAAATCAGATAACAATAAAAAGTTGAAGATGCTGCAACAAAAAAGGTACAAAAAAGCAACATATATGCTAGAAAAGTGGACAATCACTTAAATATGAGCCAGCAGTGTGTGGCAGCAGCCTAAAAAGCTAATTGTATAAACAGAGCCATAGAATCAAAATCACATGAAGCATTAGTTACTGGAATTGAGAGAATAGAAATAATAGAGTAGAGTAGAGTAGAGTAGAGTAGAGTAGAGTAGAATAGAATAGAATAGAATAGAATAGAATAGAATAGAATAGAATAGAATAGAATAGAATAGAATAGAATTCTTTATTGGCCAAGTGTAATTGGACACACAAGAAATTTGTCTTGATGCATATGCTCTCAATGTACATAAAAGAAAAGATACATTTGTCAAGAATCATAAGGTTAATAATAGTCATTATGTATAATAAGCAATCAAATCATACTAGGAAACAGTCAATAAAAAATCATAAGGATACAAGCAACAAAATTACAGTCATACCATCATAAATGGGAGGAGATGGGTGAAAGGAAGGATGGGAAAATTAATAGTAATAGTAATGCAGATTTAGTAAACAGTTTGACAGTGTTGAGGGAATTATTTGTTTAGCAGAGTGATGGCGTTCGGGAAAAAAACTATTCTTGTGTCTAATTGTTCTGGTGTGTCTAGTTGTTCTGCTATAGCGTTGTTTTGAGGGTAGGAGTTGAAACAGTTTATGTCCAGGATGTGAGGGTATTGAATATCCAAATGGCAAACAACAGGAAAAAAATGGTTAAGGATGTAACCAAACATGTTAGAAAATCTGGAGAAAGATACAGTTGGGTTGGAAGAAGTCAGTCTATATGAATACTAAAGAAAGGAGACTTAACAATATTGTGTGAAAATTACCACATAATATTGTTAATTTAAATGCTAGCAAAATAATGCTTATGATCATCCAACATCCCTACATGGAAAGAATAATGACAAATATTCAAGGTTATGTGCAGACATCATGTGCACATGTATCACCTCTCCTCTTCTATTAGTTTTTCTTTTATATTATATTTTTATCTCCTGTGAGCTATCTTGAATTGCCATGTGTGAGTAGGCAACAATACTAAACTTTCTAAAATAAATAAATAAATAAATGAGTTGGAATTGGAAAATGCCAAGGAACAATTGTTGATATATTCCGGATAATTGAAAAATTAAGGAATACCAAAAAGAAGCCAATATATGCTTCTTTATTATATGATGTTTGATTGTGTTGACCTTGCCATGCCTCAAGAACCATCGCTTAATGCCCAGCACATGATTTTTAAGAAATGTCTCAGCCCTGGACCAGAAATCTCCAGGTAAGATAAGAGGAATCTCAAAGGATATCACTAGGTACTATGGAATATAGATTTGTTCTTAGAAATGGGGAAGAAATTGGGGGGAGGTGCAGAAAAGGTTATGCAATCTGAGAAAGATTACAAGAATGAGGAAAGTATAAGAAAAGAAATTTAAAATGATCCTCCCTTAGTTTTATTTGGCTCAAGATGGTACAGAGAAACTGAAAGGTTTCTGTTAATTAGCCTTCCATCAATTAAGTGTATTTCTGCAATCTTTTCTGTGCCTGTTTCTTGACCTTTCTTATCTCAAAGGGTGGACATACAGTACTTAGTATTGACAATACTGAACTAGTTGGGCCAATGATCACTGAGTGGCTAAGTTCACATATTACATTATTACTTGTTTTAATTATCAGTTGCTTAATAAGCTTCAATACAGTGGAACCTTGAGTCATGACAATAATCCATTCCACAACTACTATCGCAACCTGATTTGGTTGTGACCAGAAGCACAACCAACTGCGCATGCGCAGACAGACTGCACGTGCGTGAAAGGGGAAATAGCTGCAGCAAGGGAATCTGCCCCAGCCGGGTTTGTTTACCACCCAATTTTTGAATCGTGACCCGATTAAAAAATCGGGTGGATTTTTTGGTCGGAACCCGATTTGGTCACGAACAGGAGCGTTCGTGACCCAAGGTCCACTGTAATTGTATTTAAATGCTTTTCTAAATCAGAGAGGGGCATCTTTTTTCAATATGAAAGAAACTACATTATTATATAGCATGATCTATAAACTCAATAAATCTGACCAAAGTAATTTAGTGAGTCAGTCAATTAATTAAATTGAAGTTCATGTATGTGAATATAAACTTGATTGGTTTTTGGTTTTTCCATTAGAATCAAGAAAATGGTGTGATTTCACAAACATCTCTATAACATTGCATGAATGTTTAGAGTTTTAAAAAGACATTCAGCTTCCAAAATAGATGATTTAGTCCTAGACAACTGCAGTAAACAGCTTGAAAGAATGACAGGCACTAGTCTTGTTGCTATCTATCCCTGTCACTCGTAGAATCTCATTTCTGAGGTGATGCCTATGCACATAATCCTAAATTGCTGAAGCTCCATAGGCATTATCCCATTTCCAAGCCAAGAAAATGAGAAGCTCCTTGAAAATAGTGGACTATGTGATTAAATAGCAATGCAAGGCCTTCCCTCCTACCATCAGCAACAAAGACTATTACTAGTTGGGAGACAGACAGCATCAGTTTTCGTGTTGCACTTAACTTGAAAAACAACATACTACCTGCTACTGGGACAGAGTCAAACAAGGTAGCACAGATATGTAAAAACAAATAATTTGCCCTAGCCATGCTTATTTCTCTGATTGAAGGCATGCTGATTTTCTAGCATGGAAAGTAGGCATCAGCAGCAACCACAGCAAAGTAAGATAACAACAGGCAAATCTTCCCTGTAATCTCCCTCTGTGTGAGTTTGTAGGAATGCATAAAAAATGCCAAAATGCTCCAGATTTTTACATGCAACTACATTCAACATAGCTTCCTCCCCACCCACTTTTGCATCCTCTTCCAGCTTACCATTGACTTTTGTTATGGTTTTAATAATGGCTTAGATGAGAATGTAAAAAAAAAACCATGTTAATTCAGGGTGTTCAAAAGATCAAACTGAGGGACTGGGATTCAACTGAAATTTAGTTCTGCTAATACAGGACTACCGTCATGTCAAATTCAAGTTAGAATTAGAATTCTTTATTGGCCAAGTGTGATTGGACACACAGGGAATTTGTCTTGGTGCAAATGCTCTCAGTGTACATAAAAGAAAAGATACATTCGTCAAGAGTCAAGAATCATAAGGTAGAACACTTAATAATAGTCATAGGATACAATAAGCAATCAAATCATACTAGGAAACAGTCAATATAAATCATAAGGATACAAGCAACAAAGTTACAGTCATACAGTCACAAGTGGGAGGGGATGGGTGATAAGGAGTGATGAGAAGATTATTACTAATAGTAGTGCAGACTTTGTAAATAGTTGGACAGTGTTGAGGAATTATTTGTTTAGCAGAGTGATGGCATTCAGAGAAAAATTGTCCTTGTGTCTAATTGTTCTGGTGTGTTCGTTTTAAAGGTAGGAGTTGAAACCATTTATGTCCGGGATGTGAGGGGTCTGTAAATATTTTCACAGCTCTCTTTTTGACTCGTGCAGTGTACAGGTCCTCAATGGAAGGCAGGTTGGAAGTAATTGTTTTTTCTGCAGTCATAATTATCCTCTGAAGTCGGGGTCTGTCCTGTTAGGTTGCAGAACCAAACCAGACAGTTATAGGGGTGCAGATGACAGACTCAATAATTCATCTGTAGAACTGAATCAGCAGCTCCATAACAATAAGGAAGCTTCAATCCAAAAAGAGATCACTTTGGCGAAAAAACAAATCTGGTCATGTTGCCAACTTCAAAAGCTGATACAAAAATCTATGCCACCAGATAAAAACTGAATGCACTAATTATCACATTAAACAAGAGGAAAGCCTTCTACGCACAAATTCCTCACTTGCTTTCTACAATTTTGTAAACAACAAACTAAGAGACTCAAGGTCCATCCCACTTCTGAAAGGACCTAATGGCAAAGACTGCAACGACACCATCAAAGCAAACCTCTTTAACACATTCTTTGGCTCAGTATTTGTAAACAGCAATGGATCAAGCCCAGTATTTCCTAGTCGAACCACAGACAACTATAATGATCTAATACATATCAATTTTACAGAAGACATTGTTGAAAAAGCACTGCGCAATCTAAAACCATCCTTATCTATTGGACTGGACAGAATATGTGCCTACCTCTTAAAAAAGCTATCCACTGCCATAGCCGAGCCTCTAAGCATAATCTTTGAAAAATCTTTCGGGACCAGCTCCTTGCCAAAACTAAGGTCACAAGCCATGGTCATCCCCATCTTCAAAAAGGGAGACCCCAGCCTAGCTGAAAATTACAGACCAATCTCCTTATGCTGTGTCATCTGTAAAGTCATGGAATCAATTATTAACCAATCCATTATCCTCCACTTAGAGACAAACAACCTACTCTCTAATAAACAATTTGGTTTCAGAAAAAAACTATCCTGTACTCTGCAACTCTTACACTGCAGAGACATATGGACTACACAACTCGATCAGGGCAAAGCAATAGACACAATCTACATAGACTTCTGTAAAGCTTTTGATTCAGTGGTACACGACAAACTACTATTAAAACTAAACTCTTATGGTATCTCTGGACACCTACATAACTGGATAGAAGCATTCCTGTCAAACAGACAACAAATGGTCAAAATTGGGAGCGTCCTATCAAATTCTGTACCTGTCAACAGTGGTGTCCCCAAGGCAGTGCTTTAGGGCCAACTCTCTTCATACTCTACATAAATGACCTCTGTGAACATATTAAGAACAACTGCGTTCTGTTCACTGATGATGTAAAGCTATTCAACGCCACAGACAATGCTACTACCCTCCAAAAAGACCTTGACTATGTATCAGAATGGTCAATCAAACAGCAACTTCAAATCTCAACAAATAAATGCTCTGTCTTACATATTGGCAGAAAAAATCAGAAAATAAAATACAAGCTAAATCGTCAAGACCTTGTTGAGGATCCAAATTTTGTCAAGGACCTTGGAGTACTCATCTCAAATGATCTAAGTGCTAGAACCCACTGTAACTACATAGCCAAAAAGGCATTAAGAGTTGTTAATCTAATCCTATGTAGCTTCTTCTCTGGTAATATTACACTACTAACTAGAGCATACAAAACATTTGCTAGTCTGATATCAGTACAGATATCAGTCTGTATCTGATATTAACACAATTGAAAAAGTCCAGAAATATTTCACAAGAAGAGTTCTCCACTCCTCTACTCATTGCAGAATACCTTATGCCACCAGACTTGAAACTCTAGACCTAGAAAACCTAGAACTACACTGCCTCCGGTCCGATCTAAATATAGTATATAACATCATACATTGCAATGTCCTACCTGCAAATGAATACTTCAACTTTAATCACAACAATACAAGAGCACACAATAGATACAAACTCAAGGTTAACCGCACCAAACCTGACTGCAGAAAATATGACTTCAGCAACAGAGTGGTCAATGTTTGGAATACTCTACCTGACTCTGTGGTTTCTTCCCCAAACCTCAAAAACTTTAACCTTAGACTGTCTACTATTGACCTCACCCCCTTCCTAAGAGGCCTGTACCAGACGTGCATAAATGCACCAATCGTGCCTACCGTCCCTGTCCTATTGTTTCTTTTTATTTTTCTTATAAGTATCTATCTCATGTATTCAAAACTATATTTATTCTTATACTTGTATCTTGTAAACGATTGACAAATCAAATAAATACTAAAATACTAAAGTTTGAGCTTTCGGAGTTGGCTCAAAAAGAACACTTTGTTGTGCTTTTTTGATGACATTTTTGATGTTAGATATCCATTTTAGGTCTTGTGATATGATAGAATCTAGGAATGTGAAGGTCTACTGTTGATACTATGTTGTCTAGTTGTAAGAGGTGGTAGTATGGGACGGTTTCTCCTAAAATCTACCACCATTTCTATGGTTTTGAGCGTGTTTAGTTCCAGATTGTTCCGGTTACACCACGAGACAAGTTGTAAAACCTCCTGTCTATATGCAGATTTGTCGTTGTCTCAAATGAGACCAATCACTGTTGTATCATCTGCAAACTTCAGTAGTTGAACAGATGGATTGTTTGAGATGTAGTCATTGGTATATAGGGAGAAGAGAAGTGAAGAAAGCACACAGCCTTGGGGGTGGGGGCTGTGCTAATTGTACAGGTATCAGATGTGATTCTGCCTAGCTTCACCTGCTGCTTCCTGTCTGTTAGGAAGCTTATGATTCACTTACAGGTGTGTTCAGGTACCACTAGCTGATTTAATTTACCTCGAAGAGTGTCTGGAATGATGGTATTGAATGCTGAACTGAAGTCTACAAAGAGCTGAAATGAAGTCTACAAAGTCTACAAATAATTAATATTACAAATGTCTAATGCATGCAGTGTCTTTCTGATTTCTATTTTATAGGTTTATTGTTACTACATATTTGCAGGTTCTTTGATACACATAAATCTTCGCAGAAGCTGACATATGATGTTACAGTATCTGTGAACTCATCTAGGTCTGCAGAGGTATCTTCAAAAACATTCCAATCAGTGCAATCAAGGCAAGCCTGGAACTTCAGCTTTGCCTCATGAGACCAAGTCCTCACTGATTTAATTGTTGGTTTCACGGTTTTAAGTCTTTGTCTGTAGGCAGGTGAATCATGCAGTGATCAGAGTGTCCCACAGTTGCTCATGGTAAAGACCTATAAGCATCTTTTACTGTTGTGTAGCAGTGGTCTAAAGCAGGGGTCGGCAACCTTTTGGACCTCAGGGACCACCAAATTCATAATTTTAAACCCCAGGGACCACTAATATGAATTTTGACTGAGGTTGGCTTGCTGACGTTGGTGGGAGAGAGAGAAAGAGATCTGATCTAACCTCTCTCCCTCTCTCTTTCTCTCTCTCTCTCATACACAGACACACACAAACACACAGAGGCAGGGATGGGATTCAAATTTCTTAACAATCGATTCTTGGGCATGGCCTAATTTGTGGGTGTGGCTGGTGGTCATGTGACTGGCTGGACATGGCTTGTATGTAAATATTATAAATATTTATGTAAATATTGATTTTTTATTAGAAAAGAGCAACTTTTACCCCAAAGCAGGCAAAGCAGATGGGCAAATTGAGTTGCTCACAGAATCACAGATTCAGAGATATATCTTTCTGTCATTGGTTACCTGAGTCTGTCACATAAAATTTGCTTGCAAGCAAACTCACAAAATTAACTCGCAGCACACCATGTGTGCAAATATTGAATTTTTTATTTAAAAAAAGAGCAACTTTTATAAGCAGCAGTTTGCAGATGATACAAAATCAGGCAAAGTAGGCAGGCAGATTGAGTTGCTCACAGAATCACAGATTCACTTAGAGATCTGTGTTTCTGTCATCGGCTATCTGAGTCTTCAACTGAATAATAGAACCTTCAGTCCTAAAGGAGGTTTGGCTCTGCTTAAAAGCAGAGCCAAAGATCTAAAGATTAGCTAGAAAGCAAGAAATCCAACAATTTCCTGCTTTCTAATTAATCTAAATCTCCCGGCACAGCAGAACAGCTGATGGTCGGGGGAAAAAAAGGAAAAATAGCAACTTAGCAGGCAAGTTTGCCAGATAAGGAGTGAGCGGGGAGGGTTCCCGTGGGCTATGTGGGCGGCGCAGCCTTGTATTTCCACGCAACCTGGATTAATTATTTTGGGGGGTGCTCTGGGGGTGATATTTCTCTGTGGATCACCAAAATTTTCTCGTGGACCACCAGTGGGCTGTGGCCCACTGGTTGGCACCCACTGGTCTAAAGCAAAGGTCTTCAAACTTGGTAAGTTTAAGACTTGTGGACTTCAACTCCCAGAATTCCTTACCTAACATGAGTGAAAGAGGAGTTCTGGGAGTTGAAGTCCACAAGTCTTAAAGCTATCAAGTTTGAAGAATCCTGATCTAAAGTATTTTTTGCCTCTGGTGGGACAATTTACATGTTGGAAATATTTTGAGAACTCTTTCCTTAAGTTTGCTTAATTGAAATCTCTTAAAATGATGGGAAGGGAATCTGGGTGTTTAGCTTCAGCCTCCATAATTTGATCAGCTAGAGTTCGTAATGCCCTGTTTACACAAGCTTGTGGAGCTAGCACAGCTATTAGGAGAAATGAGGAGAACTCACGTAGACAATAAAATGGCTGGCAGTTGATATGTAAAGATTCAAAATTTTGATCACATAATTTTTATATTATAGTTATATCCTGAGACCAGCTGTTGTTGATATATAAACATAATCCTCCACCCTTCATTTTACCCGATGACTCTTCAATTCTGTCTGATCTAAATATCTGAAATCCTGGGATGTATATGCTATTGTTGAGATAGAACAGTTTCTTAACCACAGCAATTTTAAAATAGGTAATTTCAACTCTCATAATTCCACAGCTTGGAAGTCCACACCAAGTCACCCAGTTTGATAAACATTGAATTAGAGTCTTTAAATTGTTCATGGTTCTTGGATTTATGAGCTAAATGATGGCAAAAGCATAATTACTTTTAGGGAAATTAGTGTTATTTTCATTATGTCTACAAATTGTTTTGAAATGACAACCCATCGCACAGGAAGTTTATGTCATTAGGATCCTCTTGGTACTGAGGACACACAGTTCTCATAGCATAGCACCAGGGGTGGGATTCAACTGGTGTTACTACTGGTTCTGTGACTACGTTTTGCGCAAAGCAGCTGAGGTAGAAAAAGCAGGAAATAAAGGATAAGTAAAAGCCCGGATGAGCAGGTGGGCCAAACAGCAGCAAACACAGAACCGGTTCGGTGTCTGCTGCTCTTCAGAGCTACCGGTTCTATAGAGCCAGGCAGAACTGGTAGCATCCCACCCCTGCATAGCATCTCTTTTCTAATTTGTCTTTGTAAAACAAACTTTATTGATTATACAACTAAAATAAGAGACAAGCACATACACAACACAAAAAAGGGGAAGAAAAAAAAGAAAGAAAGAAAGATTAATCTTTGCACAGTGTTGGAAACAAGCCGATATTCCAACAGAGGAAATGATCATTCAGAAAATAGCAGCCTGTGCAGAGATGATAAATTAACGTTAGCACTCAAGGATAAAGAATCATCAGAATATTATAAGAGCTGGGAATGCTGGTATGACTGGATAGATCAAAAATAGAAAGTATATTAGTAAATATTGTTGAATTGAAAAAGTGGTAGTAATTACATATTCTCAATAAGATGTATTTGAAAATATGACACCAATGATAACAAATAAGGAACCACAGACTGTTGATAATGGAATTGTTTGCTTTTATTCATTTTTGTCTTTGTAAATGTCTATATATTAGATTTATACTTATAAAGTTGACCTGACTTCTGCAGCAGAACTAAAATTGGAAGAGATCAAGTACTTAAAAAAACCCCATTGTTGTTGCCATAACTTTTAATATATTTATTAAAGCAAGACAGTGTTTTAAAAATACATTAAAGTAAGAGAAAGCCTTTGAATTTTGGGGGTCCTCCTTGCATCCTTTTATCACAATTCCAATCAGAAAGGTAATGTTTGAATATGTAATTAAAATACATTAAAATTTAATAAGATTCTATATGAATTGGAAGTAACAATTTCTTGGGTAAAATTAATATTTTATGTAGTAAGTAGTTTCAAATGCTAGTAGTTCTACAAATATCAAGAAGACCTCTTCTTCCAGTACTAAGCCAAGAGCATTTCAATTCCTGCAAAGAAGGTATTTGGTAAGTCTTTTTTTTTTTTTAGCTTAAATCTTAAAAGGCTATGAAGACATTAGCAGATCTCACAATTTAAAACCACGGATAATTCTGGGATGATGACATTACAATGAAAGTGTATTGTAGGAAATTAATGCAAGTGATTCATTTGTTGGCAGCATTCCCTTTTTAGTCATTGTTAATTTGAAACCCTGCATGGCAGTTCTTAATGGCTCCAGCTTTCAGATGATATCAAAGTAAGACGCTGGCTTTTACTATCTAGATACTAACTGGAGAAAAAATAAGTCAGGAAATCACATCATCCAATTTTTCAAATACCTTCTATGTTGTAAATGTATGTTTAAAAAGAAAACAAAAACAGGCGAACAGCTTCTAACCAGTCTTGATTCTCTGGGCAAATTCCTTTCAATGTATTTGTCCCCTCCAAGTTCAGCTTATATTTGAAGAAGCCCAAAAAGGTCAGGCTCTCACAAACATTCCTTTCAGAGAACCGAATATACATAGATCAACCATTCAAAACCCTCCTACATGGCTTTTCTGGCACATAGAAAAGAATTGTCACTTGGTGTCTCCAAGTTTAATAGCTAACAGGAGTTTTATAGGTCAAAACATGCATCATCAGTTACATTCTTTGTATACTGATGAGTGGAGAAGTTGGCAAATTTTAATCCTGTCAGCTAAAGACAGTCCTAGTTTTTCTTCCCAATTTTTATATAGCTCTCTTTGCAGCAAGGAGAAGAATGCTAATAAGCTAGTTGCTGGGATCATACTTCACACTAAATTGTAATGTGATTTGGTTGGTTTTAGAACAGCCGGGTACACGAACCAATGACATGGGAAGTATTCGACAAACTATGGACAAACAAATTATGACTGAGGGCAGTAGCTGGGTTCTGTGAACCTAACTGCAGAACATTCATTGCAAAGGCATGAAACATTAAGCAATATATGGTGCTAATAATAGCAAAAGATCTACCTATGACTGCTGTTCAGGTGATATACCAAATCCTAGACAAAAATGTTTATTGGTTGTTTTCAGTATCAGTCAGTGTCTTAGATACCCTTGTGGTGGCTAACTGGCTTTCATTTGAAACTGTAGCTGGTCAGCATAGGTCACTACTGTCATTTAGAAATATAATAACAGAGTTGGAAGGGACCTTGTAGATCATCTAGTCCAACCTCCTGCTCAAGCAGGAGACCCCATTTCTGATAGATGGCTGTCCAGTCTATTCTTGAAGGCTTCCAGTGATGAAGCTCCCACAACTTCTGAGGGCAAGCTGTTCCATTGATTGATTGTTCTCTCTGTCAGAGCATTTCTCCTTATTTCTAGGTTGAATCTCTCCTTGATCAGTTTCCATGATAAATAAATGATAAAATCATTAGTACTCTGTGATTATTTATTAAATACATAATCATAAAATAACCAAGGCAGTGGGGCCGAATCAAAATTTACCTTATGGTGTTGATTCAGATGACTTGTTATTCTTAGACATATTATGGCTTAATGCATCATGTAAATCACTTTATTACAAAAGTTTAGAAGTTTCTGTTATATATATTTGTGTGTGTGTGTGTGTGTGTGTGTGTGTGTGTGTGTGTTTTCATAGATTTTCATGGGTACAGGAATGCAGGTCTTAGCATGTTCAGGTCTTTTCCTGTGTAAGATTGAGAGTATCTTGGCAACGTTTCAACGAGATCTCACTCGCCATCTTCAGGCTGGTGCTTTCCAGTTCGTGCTTGTGTGAGCAAAGCTTTGCTCGCACAAGCACAAAGCCGAAAGCATCAGCCTGAAGATGGCAAGTGAGATCTCGTTGAAATGTTGCCAAGATACTCTCAATCTTACATGGGAAAAGACCCGAATACGCCAAGACCACACACAAACACACACACACACTCCCTGAAAATAAGACCCAACCAGAAAATAAGCCCTAACATAATTTTAGCATACGCCTAATATAAGTCCTATCCCCCAAATAAGCCCTAATTAAGAGCCCGGCCACTCTGTCTCACTGTCTTGTTGCTCGTGGCCACAGTGGTGCAGGCACTATGAGGTGAGGCAAGGCAGGTGCGGAGGAGTGGAGCTGTTCCATTCCCTGCACCCACCCACCTCAAGGACCCTGCAGCCAGGCCACTTGGGTCCCTCCACTGGCTTCATCTTGAGGTGGTAGAACCAACTGAATCTTGATTTAGATTCAGGGCTGCCACAGCAGGGGATGGGCAAGCTGTGGGAATGGGAGACTGATGAAGGGAATATAGCACAACAACGTTCTTTCACCAGAGATCAAGGACACGTTGTTGGGGTTTGGAGGGGAGTGACTGGAATTGGCGGTAAAGTTCAGAAATGAGGTGGATTGACTAATGTGACTGGGGAGTCATAAATTGGGGCAGGGTTGAGTTTTAGTGTGGAAGGGAGAAAACGCGAGAATTCAGATTTGGGTTTTTCCCAGATGTCCCAACATGACTTTTCTAATAAATTCTTACTTTGATATATTTTGTCTTGGAGTTTGGAATCACATGGAGAACTTAATTGGAATGCTGACATTAACCCGAATCGCCTTCTAAAGAAAATTCCAGTGGCTTTTTGCAAAGCGGTGCCACTTTCCGGGGTCCTGAGCCTCAAGATACACCCCAATATAATGGGCTCATAAAGACTCAGGGAAGGTGGGGCATGGAATGGAGATCCTTGAAGGAGCTGCTGGATCTGTTCTGGAGGATGTTTGCAGAACTATCTGCTACCCACTAGCTGAGGTGGTAGCCAAAGCCAAGGCAGTGGAGGCTGAACCCTAGAGGGGCACCAGACCTAAGGAATTGGCCCTATGGCAGACCCCACCAGCTGGACCAGCTGGACAGTTAGAGTTAGAGCCAGTGATGGTGGTCCCCAGACCTCCAGGGGCAGCAGGATAACCTGAACCAGTGGCTGCCTTCAAGTGGAGACTACTGAGATCCCTGGAGACTGGCGAGTTCAGGGAATGGAGGCTCCAACCGTGGTCGTGTAGCTAGTCACTTGCTGGGCTACCCAAGAACTTCAATCTACTGAGTGTGGAACCCACTGACTGCTCTTATGTGTCCAAAAAGCTGACCGACATTGAGAGATGATAGGCCAACTGAGAGAAGGAGGCCTTCACAGTCAGATGGGCCCTCCTCTCCTCGAGGCATTTCTTGGAGGGCAGCAAAGTCTGGACTGATCATTAGAGACACTGAAGACTCCAAGAAAACTGCCCCCTAAGCAAGTACACTGTGCGCAATACTTTAAATGCTTCAACTTTGAACTGAAGCATATCCCAGGTAAATTGACTGATGCTCTGTCAAGAAAACCTCAGTTCAACAGCCAACGGGAAGAAGTAGTACATGCAGTCATACCCTAATCTCAGCCAGCTGGTCAAATCACCACCCAAAGCCAAGTCAGGCATTGGAACAACCATGTGGCTGACCCGATCACTGCAGAGATGAAGATCACACTCTGCTGACCATGTTCTGACTTAGGCTTCACAAAATCATGAAACAGACTCCTTGTCCCACAAAACCCCTCTTTATTAGGCTAATGTGAATTCCTATCATTCACATCCAGCTAAGTCCCGGCAAACCATCTTTCAAGAAGTGAATTATAACCACAGACCTTCTCAGGCTTGGGGAGTTGCCAAGCCAATAGCTTCCAAGCGCCACACTGTACAAGAAAATACAATTGTTTTTTCTGCAATTCTAATTATCCATTGATGTTTATGTCTGTTTTGTTTGCTTGCAGAGCCAAACCAGGCAGTTATAGAGGTGCAGATGACAGACTCAATAATTCATCTATAGCACTGAATCAGCAGCTCCTTGGGCAGTTTGAGCTTTCTGAGTTGTCACAAAAAGAACATTCTTTGTTGTGCTTTTTATGACGTTTTTGATGGTAGGTGTCCATTTTAGGTCTTGTGATATGACAGAACTTAGAAATTTGAAGGTCTCTACTGTTGATACTTGTTGTCTAGTATTGTAAGAGGTGGTAGTATGGGAGGGTTTCTTCTAAAATCTACCATAATTTCTACAGTTTTGAGTGTGTCAGTTCCAGATTGTTCCAGTTGCACCATGAGGAAAGTTGTACAACCTCCCATGTGTATGCAGGATTTGTCGTTGTCTTGAACGAGACCAATCACTGTTGTATCTTCTGCAAACTTCAGTACTTTAACAGAGGGATCTTTTGAGATGCAGTCATTGGTATATAGAAAGAAGTAGTCAAGTGGTCAGAGGATACAACCCTAGGGCGTCCCTGTGCTAATTGTACAGATATCAAATGTGATTCTGCCTAGCTTCACCTGCTGCTTCCTGTCTGTTAGGAAGCTTATGATCCACTTACAAATGTGTTCAGGTACCACTAGCTGGTTTAGTTTAGTTAGAAGGATATCTTGAATGATGATATTGAATGACGAGCTGAAGTCTACAAGGAGGACCCTTGCATAGGTCTTTGGAGATTCAAGATGTTGTAGGATGTAGTGCAGAGCCATATTAACAGTATCATCTGCAGATCTATTTCCTCGATAGGCAAAGGATTCTAACAGTGAATAGAATAGAATACTTTATTGGCCAAGTGTGATTGGACACACAAGGAATTTGTCTTGGTGTAAATACTCTCAGTATACATAAAGAAGGAACATTCGTTAAGAATCAAGAATCATAATGTACAACACTTAATGATAGTCATAGGGTACAATCAACCTCAAATCATACTAGGAAACAGAGGATACAAGCAACAAAGTTACAGTCACAAGTGGGAGGGGATGGGTGATAAGGAGTGATGAGAAGATTAACAGTAATAGTAGTGTACACTTTGTAAATAGTTGAAAAGTGATGAGGGAATTATTTGTTTAGCACGAGTGATGGCTTTCGGGAAAAAACTGTTCTGGTGAGCAGTGCTCTATAGCGTCGTTTTGAGGGAAGGAGTTGAAACAGTTTATGTCCAGGATGTGAGGGGCCTGTAAATATTTTCATAACCCTCTTTTTGACTCATGCAGTATACAGGTCCTTGATTGAAGGCAGGTGGGTGGTAATTGTTTTTTCTGCAGTCCTAATTATCCTCTGAAGTCTGTGTCTGTCCTGTTGGGTTTAACAGTGGATTTGTGATGGTTTTCAGGTGGACCAGCACTAGCCTTTCAAAGGTTTTCATAACTACAGATGTTAGACCAGTCTGAAGTCATTCAGTTCCTTGATGGTGGATTTCTTTGGCACTGGGATGCAGTGGTGGGATTCCAATTTTTGTACTACTGGTTATGTGGGCATGGCTTGGTGGGCATGGCTACATGGTCATGTGACATGTAACCCCAGGTACCTTCGAGCCCTGGATTGCTATGCTGTTTCAAAGCATCATCTGAAGCTGCGTCTAGTGCAGGATCTTCAAACTTGACAGCTTTAAGACTTGTGGACTTCAGCTCTCAGAATTTTTCCTCCAGTCATGTTAGCTCAGGAATTCTGGGAGTTGAAGTCCACAAGCGTCAAACTTGCCTAGTTTGAGGACCCTTAGTCTACTGGCAAGATTTTTAGTCCTTCCTTCCTCTCCTTTTTCCCTCCCTCCCTCCCTTTCTTTCTTTTTCTTTTTTTCTTTTTCTTTTTTCTCCCCTCCCTCCCTTTCTTTCTCCCATCCCTCCCACTTTCTTTCTGTTTCTTTTTTTCTTTTGCAGCACCCCCTGCTCCATGCCCTGTTTTTGGCCTAGTGGGCCTTAGGGATGCGCTAGAAAAAGAAGCATTTTGAAGCGAGGGGGGAATCAGCTGTGCTGCGCGATTAGCTAGAAAGCAAGAAATCCCATGATTTCCTGATTTCTAGCTAATCTGAATCACGTGGCACAGCTGATAGTCGCCCATCTGATAGTCAGAAATACTAGTTTGGCCAAAGTGGTAGCATTTATTACTACTGGTTCGGCTGAACCAGCAGCAATTTTTTACTACGGTCAAACCAGACCGAACTGGTAGAAAACTGCCACTGACTGGGATTATAGTAGAGAGTTTGAAGCAAGAAGGAAAATAGTACATCTCTAGTGATTTATTAAAGATATAGCCTATTAGGCTTATTACCTGGTCTAAGTTTTGGTCCTGTTGGAAGCTAGCTTGTTCCACAGGCAGATGTTCATCTATTACAGAGCCTATCCTGTTTATAATTAATCTTTCCAGGAGTTTGTAGAAGGAGCTCAAAAGTGTGATTGGGTGGTAGCTTTCAACTTTGCCTTGTGGTTTGCTAGGTTTTAGGAATGGTATTATTTTAGCTTTTTTGAATTCTGGTGGGAGACAGCCATTAGAAACTGTATCTGAGAGGAATTTACCAATCCAGTTCCATTTGTGCCTCCTGGAGTTTATCAGGAATACTGGATGAATGCCATAAAAGCCTGATGCCTTATCAGACTACCAATGACAGTGTCGATTTCCTGTATAAAGAAAGGACAAGAGTACTCAGAAAGCATTTGGCCTGCCTGACCATCAAAAAGTTGAAAGAGCTTTCTTGATAAGAGTGGAATGTCCTCTCACCCTTGGAGCTATACATACTGGTACAATAGATTTCACACATAACAGACTAAATTCCATACAATTTACATTATTTGCATGATATCATTAACTGAATAACTTCATTTGCACAATGACAGCAATACACAAATGATAATCAACATATAATTGATACAAAATAACTGAAAATGTCTTCTCCAAATACATGGAGATCCATGCAAATAGCATCTTCCCTTCTACTTAGTCTATTAATATTAAGTTTAATTACTTATGGATAAATGAATGGCATATTTCTATTTTATTAACAACAGATGTTTATTAGGATTAAATGCTTTTTTCTATATTTAAAAATGTACATTAAAATCCTTCTCAATATTCTCTGGTTCTCTCAAATGGTACAGAACAAAAAGTTCTGTACTGCTGGCCCAGGCAAAAGTTTCTTGGCTTCTGAGTGTCATGGCCCAGAACTCAGACGCTGAATGAACTGCTCCAGCTGAACCTGTGGAGTATTAGCCTCAGAGACGTCAAGTCGAGGAATTATTTGATCAAACAAAGACATCATTAGAACAGTTGGAGCAGTCAGAAGATGAGGAACGGCCGCCAAGTCCTCACACTCAATGAATGGAGCAGAGAGTAGAACAAAGATGTTCAATGAGGCTCTTTGCCAAGCAAGGGAGAAGCTATTTTAATCGAAGATAGCTGGCTCCAGCAAAATTTAAGAGGCAGCGTGATCCCTGTTTCTCCATTGGAAACAACTGTCTGATTTCCTGCTTTGTTTGTCATTTTTGTGAAATCTGATCTTTGGACTGACTGACAAATCTACCTTGGCTCCTGAATTTTAGACTGGATCCAGACTTCTCTTTTATGAGTTTTGCTTATTGCTATTCAGCATCACAAGATCTAATACATATCGATTTTACAGAAGACAATGTTGAAAAAGCACTACGCAATCTAAAACCATCTCTATCTATTGGGCTGCATGGAATATGTGCCTACTTCTTAAAAAAGCTATCCACTGCCATAGCCGAACCTCTAAGCATGATCTTTGAAAAATCTTTCGGGACCAGCTCCTTGCCAAACCTATGATCATAAGCCACGGTCAACTCCATCTTCAAAAAAGGAGACCCCAGCCTAGTTGAAAATTATAGACCAATCTCTTTATGCTGCGTCACCTGTAAAGTCATGGAATCAATTATTAATCATTATCCTCCACTTAGAGACAAGCAATATACTCTCTAACAATTTGGTTTCAGAAAAAAACTATTCTGTAATCTGCAACTCTTACACTGCAAAAACATATGGACTATACAACTCGATCAGGGCAAAACAATAGATGCAATTTACATAGATTTCTGTAAAGCCTTTGATTCAGTGGTACACTACAAACTACTACTAAAACTAATCTCTTATGGTATCTCTGGACACCTGCATAACTGGATAGAAGCATTCCTGTCAAACAGATAACAAATGATCAAAATTGGGAGTGTCCTATCAAATTCTGTACCTATCAACAGTGGTATCCCCCAAGGCAGTGTTCTAGGACCAACTCTCTTCATACTTTACATAAATGACCTCTATGATCATATTAAGAGCAACTGTGTTCTCTTCGTCTATGATGTAAAGCTATTCAACACCATCAACAATACTGCTATCCTTCAAAAAGATCTCGACTATGTATCAGAATGGTCAAACAAATGGCAACTTCAAATCTCAACAAATAAATGCTCTGTCTTACATATTGGCAAAAAAATCAGAAGATAAAATATAAGCTGAATAGTCAAGACCTTGTTGATTAACTCTGTCAAGGAGCTTGGAGTACTCATCTCTAATGATCTAAATGCTAGAGCCCACTGTAACTACATAGCCAAAAAGGTATTAAGAGTTGTTAACCTAATCCTACGTAGCTTTTTCTCTGGTAATATCACACTATTAACTAGAGCATACAAAACATTTGCTAGACCAATACTTGAATACAGCTCATCAGTCTGGAATCCGCATTACGTATCTGATATTAATACAGTTGAGAAAGTCCAGAAATATTTCACACGAAGAGTTCTCCACTCCTCTACTCGTTGCAGAATACCACCAGACTTGAAATTCTAGACCTAGAAAACCTAGAACTATGTTGCCTAAGGTCTGATCTAACTTTGGTATATAAAATCATACATTGCAATGTCCTACCTGTCAATGAATACTTCAGCTTCAACCATAACAATACAAGAGCAAACAATAGCTACAAACTCAAGGTAAACCGCACCAAACTTGATTGCAGGAAATACGACTTCAGCAACAGAGTGGTCAATGTCTGGAATACTCTACCTGACTCTGTGGTTTCTTTCCCAAACCCCAAAAACGTTAATCTTAGACTGTCTACTATTGACCTCACCCCTTTCCCAAGAGGTCTGTAGGGGGCGTGCATAAGTGCACCAACGTGCCTACTGTCCTTGTCCTATTGTTTCTTTTATTTTTCTTATATGTACCCATTTCATGTATTCATAACTATGTTTATACTTATATCTGTTATCTCATAATTGCTTGACAAAATAAATAAATAAAAAATAAAATAAATAAAAGATGCTTGTACAATAGTTAAAAGTAGCTATCAGACAGTCAGTAGTGATCTAAAGCTTCCTACCAGAAGTTGCCTCTTTTCTAAAACCAAAGTCCAAAGCCTTGACAGTGCTCTTTTTCTAATTTGCTCTATAACTGGTTTATTCATTGTTTTTTTTAAATGATGTATTTTGGCAGGATATATTTTAGAGTATTTAGAAGCTAGCAGCCTTAAATTGAATCGGGTGAAACTTAAAAGAAAGCCTCTTTTTAAAACAGAAAAAGAGGTCTATTATTTAATATCTGTCTATATGTACACCTAGCAAGTAATAGTGCTAATAGTACCACTTCTTCCAAAACAAATTGGAAGAATTAGCCCCACTCCTCCATTTGGGGAAGGCATCTGTTTGAGAGGAAGGAAATATTCTTTTGAACAATTAAAAGAGGATAGATTTGAAAAGCAAGGGAACAAGAATAAGAAACCAATGCTTCTTTTTCTCAAGCCATCACACTGAGTCTACATGGACTCTGATTGAAAAGTAAGGTTTATTGATGAAGCAGAACCATCAGGGTTTATGGTTCTGATGCAGCTGACAAAATGGAGTTGAGAGTGGGTAGGTTTTATACCTTCTTTGGGCTTTTTATTTGAGCTTCCTGTTCCTGTGCAAGAACATTATATTCTGTTGGCTGTTGTCAGATTCCTACGGGGTCCTGTAGGGATTATGTAGGGGTCATAACTGGCTCTATAGGCAAAAGAGGACATGCAAATCCTAAGTGTTTATCTGAGCTAATCTGATCAATCTCTGGATTATTGTTTATCTGAGCTCTCAGGTTTCTGTGACTTTGAAGTTTGGACTGCTCTGGGGATGGTGCAATGAAGGGGCTTGTGTTCTGAAAGGATGTTGGGCAATTCCTATTGTGTCTAATAGCGTTTTTCCTGTGCTGGATCTTGGGTGAGGGGCTGCTTTCTAATCCTACCATTCTGCTTTTATTAGCTATTGAACTTTGCTACAAGCAGTTTTGAAATATCCTGTCTTGAATGGATTTCTGTCTGCAATATTTGCTTTGCTTATGAATAGAGCCATCTAGATAGTTGGCTTCTTCTTTATAAACTTTTTATCTTTTAAGTACTGGCATCTGTTGTGGGATATTAAGAAAGACTTGGGGCTGCTTCTTATCCCTAAAAATTTGTTTTTCCATTTCTCCATTTCTCCTTTAGGGAAATATCCTCAACATATTTCATATTTGAAATCTAGAAGGCAGGGGCTTCCCACAGTGGCTTCTTTTATGATACATGTTCCTTGAATGACTGCTACTGTTTTGCTCCAAAATTCCATAATGCAAAGTGACAGTTACATAGAAGTGACCAGTCTTTTCTGTTGTTCTGGCTCAGGCAATTAAAAAGTAACACTCTGAAAAAGCAATTTCCAGTCAAAGCAAGTAAAGCAGAACACTGAGAACCCCTTTTACCCAGAACAATAGTATTTGGAATGATATACAAAACAAAGAAACCTGAAGGAAGGCAGCTGACGTCATAGCAAAGCGGTGCAGATAAGTGGCAGCTCCGCGAAGTCTCACCGATTTCTTCAGTCCAGGTGCTCTATGAGGCCAAAAGTCACCCTGTAGGGGTGATGAAGGTAGAGGGGATGCTTCAGTGGTCACGAGGAGAGCACAGTCTCCTTGACTGACCCAAAGAAAACCCCTTGAACTGGTAAAAGAGAAGACAGCCATCATGGCTGAACTGAAGCTGTGAAGACAGCTGAAACAAAAGAAAAGAAAGGAATAATAACCGGTAACAGTGTGCTCGGTCTGGGTAAGAATTCTTCTAACCTTTGCTGTGGAATTTTCCCTAAAGGATCCTCTTTGGAAAGTGGGATTCAACGGAGATAAATAATGGCGACTAAAGGCCTGGAGCTACTATCAGATTTGGAAAAGAAAGAAAAGGAATCATAGTGAGAAGTAATTTTTTTTAAAAAAGGCCAGATGGATTGGTTAGCTTTTCAAAAATGACATTGTTTAAAAATTCTGGATTATACTCTTACTACCATTTTGATTTGAAGAACTTTGAAAAATATTTTTTTTCGGAGACATTTTATTTGCAGTAAAAGTGGAGAAAAAAAATAACAGTAACAATATAGAGCTGAAAATAGGATGAAGTGAAAGTTGTTATAACTAGGATATGTTGAAAGAAATATCCTTCTGGGTTCAGTTCCAAGTGGGGAAAAAGACACTGGAAACATGGAGGCTGCTTGGAAGGTTTAATGGTGTACAGGACCACATGGCCTGGAGCTGCAGCAGAAGTCTGATCACTCAAGGTGAGAAGGTCAAGAAAAAAGAAGGGCTGAGATACTGAGAGTGCTGGGTTTTATACCCTCGGTTGGGATTTGAATTGGCGCTTGTATTCTAATTGGTTGTCAGATTCCAAGGGCAACTCTGTAGGTTGTCCTGAGTTCCAGGCTTGATCTAGCCTTTCTGGGCAATTATGCCCTTAAAAGGGCTTTTGGCAATTTCGATAGCTTTACCTGGAGTTCCTTCTTATGTAAAGTATTCTGGCCCAGCCCTTAATGGCCCACCCATTAACAAAGGTGGGGGTGGGTTTCTCACCTGCAAACTCATTATACTTGGTGCTTGGACACAGACTGTGAAAACATTCAACTTTTAGAACCCACCCCTTTTAATCTTTTGTCAAAACTCTCACGTGGTTTGAAAAAAAAAATGAGGGATTGTATAATGAGTTTGCAGGTGTTTAGTGTACTCTAGCCCACCTACCTGTAGGAAGTTAGCACCCACCCCTCTCCTAGAAAATTGAAATAGCCTAGGAAATATTAAAAAGGCAGAATATTTCCTCTAAAAAGAGTAGAAACTCAAGAAGCAGAAACTCACTCAAGAATAGAAACTCACCCCAGAACGAGAAACTCACCCCCACCTTTGTTAATGGGTGGGCCATTAAGGCCTGGGCCAGAATACTTTACATAAGAAGGAACGGCCGCATTTTGCACCAACTGGAGCCTCCAGGTGCTCTTCAAGGGGAGTCCCATGTAGAGAACATTGGCATAATCTAGGCGGGAGATGATGAGGGCGGATATGACCGTGCAAAGTGCGTCCCGATCCAGAAAGGGCCGCAATTGGTAGATCCTACAGACCTTATAAAAAGCCCCCCTGGCGATAACTGCTATATGGTCTTCCAACGACAGCGGTACATCCAGGAGGACACCCAAATTGCGTGTCCTCTGCGTGGGGACCAGAGTTCCCCCCCCACGGCCAGTGATGGAGTTAGCTGACTGTATCAGGGGGCTGGAAAGCACAGCCACTCGGTTTTGGCCGGGTTGAGCTGAAGCCTGTTCCACCCCATCCAACCCTGAACAGCCTCCAGGCACCGGGTCATCACTTCCACAGCTTCGTCAGGGTGGCCTGGGGTAGAAACGTACAGCTGAGTGTCATCAGCGTACTGGTGGAATTCTACCCCAAAGCCACGGATGATCTCACCCATCGGCTTCACATAAATGTTGAACAGGAGGGGTGAGAGCACCGACCCCTGAGGTACCCCACAAATCACGGGCCTCGAGGTCGATCTCTGTCCCCCTGCCAACACAAATTGCGAGCGGTCAGAGGGGAAGGAGGAGAACCACCGTAATACAGTGCCTCCTACTCCCAACCCCCCCAGCCGCCGCAATAAGATACTGTGGTCGACAGTATCAAAAGCTGCCGAGAGATCTAATAGGACCAGGACAGAGGAATACCCCCTGTCACAGGCCCTCCAGAGATCATTCACTAATGCGACCAACGCCGTTTCTGTGCTGAATCCAGGCCTGAAGCCTGATTGGCGTGGATCCAAGTGCCGGAGGAGCTGTCGTGCCACCACACTCTCAACAGCCTTCACTATAAAGCGAAGGTTGGAGACCGGACAATAATTAGATAATAAGGTCGGGTCCAAGGACGGTTTCTTGAGGAGGGGTCTCACCACCGCCTCTTTCAAGGCGGGGGGGCAGAGACCCCCCCACTCAAGGAATAATGCCCTGGAACCAACCACGTGTCACCTCCCGGGCGGCCAATACCAGCCAGGAGGGACACGGATCCAGTAAACATGTGTTGGCATTGAGTCCACCCAGCATCCTGTCCACGTCCTCGAGGGTCACAGGATCAAACTCTCCCCAGATAACCTCACCGAACTCCACCCCCGCCCCCCGCCCCCCGTCCAGAGTTGCCCTTTTATTTGGAAATAAAAGAGTCCAACCCAACCCGGATCCGAGTGATTTTGTCCTGGAGAAAATTCGAAAAATCCTCAGCCCGCCCCTGTAGAGGCTCATCCCGCACTCCCACCTCTAAGAGGGAGCGGGTCACCCTAAAGAGGGCGGTTGGGTGATTCCCCGCGGATGCAATAAGGGCGGAGAAGTGAGAACGCTTCACCGTCCTTATTGCCACTAAATAGGTCCTAATATGGGACTGCAGTAGTGTTCGGTCAGATCCAGAGCGTGTGGCCTCCAACCACTCTCTAGGCATCTTTTCCGGCGTTTCATCTCCTTCAGCTCCTCAGAAAACCAAGGAGCTAATTGGGATCAGCATTGGGTCAGAGGCCGCAAGGGCACATCCCGATCAAGGGCACCAGCTGCCATCCTATCCCAGGTGGCGACCAGGTCCTCAACCGGGTCATGTGTACGAACTCCGGGAAATGGCCCAAGCTCCGTCAGGAACCTATCCGGGTCCATCAGGCGCCTGGGGCGGAACCATCATATTGGCCCCGCCTCTCTGCAATGAGGGGGTGCGGCATGGAAGTCCAGCCTAAGGAGCGAATGATCAGACCATAACAGGGACTCAACAACAACGTCCCCTACACCTAGATCATCCTGCCACGGTCCAGAGACAAAAAACAAATCCAAGATGTGACCCCCAATGTGAGTGGTGTCCCTAATTAACTGGGACAGGCCCAAGGCTGTCATGGAAGCCAAGAACTCCTGGGCTATCCCTGAGGCACCGCCAGCTGAGGGTAGGTTGAAATCCCCCATGACCATAAGCCTGGGGGTCTCAACCGCCAAGCCGGCTATGACCTCGAGGAGCTCAGGCAGGGCCGATGTCACATAGCAGGGAGCCAGGTATGTGATCAATAGGCCTATCTGAACCCCGGAATCACATTTCACAAAAAGGGATTCACATCCGGTCGTCTGAGGAACAGTGGATTCCCTAAGGACACAGATCTTCCTTAATAATCACCGCAACCCCCCCACCCCTCCCCTGGGCCCTCGGCCAATGGAAAACCCGAAACCCAGCTGGGCACATTTCCACTAGGGGAACACCCCCTTCATGGCCCAACCAGGTCTCGGTAACACCCACCAGGTCCGCCTCCCCATCTGTGATCAAATCAGAAATGAGAAGGGCTTTGTTAATGATGGACCTGGTGTTGCAAACCATCAGCCGATGGCCTGGGACCGGATCATTCGGACAACCTAGGGAACGGGAAATGACCTGGGGGTCGGAGTGCGCCACCGCACATAAATTACGGGGGCGGGCTCCTGAAACATAATATGGCTCCCTGTCAACGCCATACCTGCCTCTCCCGCTGACCGTGCAAATAGCCATTCCCTCCTCCTCCCAAAAAGAAGCCCCTATCCTCGATCCAACCCTCCCCGCCCCCAGGACCTTCCAGCCACGATCAACCCCTGGGCTGGCCTTCATCTCAGACGGGTTGTCCCCCAAACCCAGTCTGGTCTCCCTCCCTAACCCCACTAAAAATTTGGAAATAAAAGAGTACAGATGGGAATAATTTTTTGCGCTCTTCCCTTAACTGTGCCACCTCTCGGGATCCCAATAGTATCTGTCATCAAGGCATGCCATAGAAAGGCCAGAGGGCCATCTCAGAGACAGGGGAACGCCCCTGAGGGCCCATAAATCTTCCGACGTGTAGGTAATTCGTCCTGTCCTTTGGCGATCAGCCGGTCGTGATCTTGACGTCCCAGATCGAAAACGGGAACGGGCAGGCCCATACAATTGGGGCCAACTCGCCTGGGCCCCACTGCCAGATAGTTGTAATTGTAATCTCTGTCCTCATTGACGCCGCCGTCGTTGGTGTTGGCAGGGACAGGATCGACGTGGGTCTGGCCCTGACGCTGCCGCTAAAGCCATCAAAACCCGAGCCACCGTTGTTGGGACCGCCGCTGCCCTCGGAGCAGACGCTCCTATCGCTGAACTCGACGATGTAGGGCCAGGCCGCCACTGCCGCCGCCGCCACCGGCGAAGCATTCGGGCCGCCACCATCGCCCTCGTCCTCAGAGGGAGCAATCCAGTTGAGGCCGCCGCCGCCGCCACAGCTATCGGAGCCCCTGTCCCCAGAGCAGTCGCCACCAGGCCATACCCCCGCTCTTGCCACTCAGGACAATGCCACGACCACCGAGCCTTCCACAACACCCTCGGGGCTGCTGCCGTCTCCGGGGCCATCGTCAGGACCCTCCAGGCCTGGGGTCTCATCCCCAAGGTCAGCAGCTCCGGCACACTGGGCAGCGCCGCCATTGCCAGTTTTGGCCACCGCCACTGTCGCCATTGCTGTCCGGACCCAAAGCTGGACTGTGGGTCCGGTTAGGACCAGAACCAGCCCTCCCACAGTGCCCCCAGATCATCAAAAACCCCAACTGGGGCAGCCAAGGCTGAAAATGCCAGCCTCCGGTCAGGTCGCACCATTACCAGCGCTGCCAGTGCCACCACCGGCAGCGCCGGGGCGCAAGACTGGACCATCGGCCCTGAAGGAGCCGAGATAAAGTGGGGAGGAAGGGGCCGGCCAGCTTGAAATCCAGGCCGTCGCCAAGCCAGGCCGAATTAACAAACTGCGGCACGGATCTCACACGAGGCGTGACGGGGGAGGAGTTATAGAAGCATCATCACCCCGCCCGCCGCCCGGACCGCCCATGCAGCGGTTCGGGCAACCCCGCCAACCGTTCCTGCGCCCTTTCGGACGGGCCAGTCTCCTCCCGGTGGCCCAGTCACTCTCACCTTCACCAGGCCCCTGGGGGCTCGAAAGCCCAGCCTAGGACATGGAACGGCTGATGGAGCTCGCCTTCATCCCTCTCTGGAGCTCCAGGCCATGTGGTCCTGTACACCATTAAACTTTCCAAGCAGCCTCCATGTTTCCAGTGTCTTTTTCCCCACTTGGAACTAAACCCAGAAGGATATTTCTTTCAACAGAACCTTGAGGATTATGAATATGTTGGACAGTGTGAGAGTGTGAAACTGCTTGGAGTTTTAAAACAAAGTGGAGATTGTTAAGGGACTAACAATGGAGTGATTGTGTGAATTGTTCTAATATTGGTGTGACATAACTGGGACATTTGGATTTTGACAGATTACTGAGTAAAAATGTAAATTTATTAAAATAAGGCAAAATGGGACTGCAAGGGGAAATAAATGTCTTACCAAAAGAAATATTATTGATGCTTCAAGGTACAGAGGAAATGATGATAAGGAACCATAGGAAGATAAAAGAATTGATACATGATCTAATTGTGAAAATTATGACCCTAAGACGTTGAACAACAAACATGAAATTCAGGAAACAGAAAATAAAATAGAAAGAACAGAGGAAAGGACAGGGGCGGGAAAATGACAAATGATACAAAAAGATAAAAAAGAAGAGACATTAAAGCGGAAATAGGAATAGTGAATTACACTTTAAGACATCAAAAGTTAGAAGGGATACACAGAAAGACACCCCTGAAGTGAGGAAAAGATCATTGAAAGTTGTATTGAAGGTTTTGTAGGAAGTTAGCACCCACCCCTCTCCTAGAAAATTGAAATAACCTAGGAAATATTAAAAAGGCAGAATATTTCCTCTAAAAAGAGTAGAAACCCAGAAGCAGAAACTCACCTCAGAAGCAGAAACTCACCCCCACCTTTGTTAATGGGTGGGCCATTAAGGCCTGGGCCAGAATACTTTACATAACAAAAATCTCCAGGTAAAGCTATAGCAATTGCCAAAAGCCCTTTTAAGGGCATAAATCATTCAGCAAGGCTCAACCAAGCCTGGAACTCAGGACAGCCTATAGAGTTGCCCCTGTATGGCTCCATGGGGGTCTGACAATCAATTAGATTGTCAAGCTCCAATGCAAATCCCAACAGAGGGTCTAAAACCCAGGCACTCTCAGTACTTCAGTCCTTTTTATGGATCTCTTCCTTTTCACTCTGGAGCTCCAAGCCATGTGGCCCTGATATTAAACCTTCCAAGCAGCCTCCATGTTTCCAGTGTCTTTTTCCCCACTTGGAACTGAACCCAGAAGGATATTTCTTCCAACAGTTCAAAAGTGTGCAGAAGCGGCAGAGATAGAAGAAATACTTAGATCAAACACGAACGAGATAAGAAGATACAAGATCCCATCGGAGGAGCATGGGAGATGTGCCAAGAAGTCAACAAGAGTTGAAATACGAAAACGGACAAGAGATGAGGGATAAATGCAGAGTACTGTCTAACACAGGAGTTGTACTTTTAAGAATTAGTATAAAGATAGAAGCTGGAAATGGGGAAAAGATTACTTTTTTAGTTTGGGAACTATTCTATTAAAGAAAAATAGCAGCAGAAGTTAGAAATCTGGATATGTAAACAAAGATGAAGTAATTTGTGTAATTGAATAATGAACTGTTGAAAGAAATATCCTTCTGGGTTCAGTTCCAAGTGAGGAAAAAGACACTGGAAACATGGAGGCTGCTTGGAAAGTTTAATGGTTACAGGGCCACATGGCCTGAAGCTCCAGAGAAGAATGATCACATGCTTCAAGGTGAGAAGAGAAGGGGAAAAAGGGTTGAGGTGCTGAGAGTGCCTGGGTTTTATACCCTCTGTTGGGATTTGAATTGGAGCTTGTATTCTAATTGGTTGTCAGACTCCCAGGGGCAACTCTGTAGGCTGTCCTGAGTTCCAGGCTTGGTCTAGCCTTGCTGGGTGATTATGTCCTTAAAAGGGCTTTTGGTAATTGCTATAGCTTTTACCTGGAGTTCCTTCTTATGTAAAGTATTCTGGCCCAGGCCTTAATGGCCCACCCATTAACAAAGGTGGGGGTGAGATTCTGCTTCTGAAGTGAGTTTCTGCTTCTTGAGTGACTATTCTTTTCAGGAGAAATATTCTGCCTTTTTAATATTTCCTAGGCTATTTCAATTTTCCTAGGAGAGGGGTGGGTGCTAACTTCCTACAATCCCTCATTTATTTATTTTTTAAAACACATGAGTTTTGACAAAAAATTAAAAGGTGATCAGATCAGGGAGACTTGATGGGTGCTTTTTAAAAAAAAAAAATTCTCTGATGCAAAGGAAAAGCATTGAAAAAGATGCAACAGAAAAGGATTCCTTCAGTGGCTCCCAAAAGCTTTTAACCATGAAGGTCTGGGAAAACTTCTGGTTGTTTTGTTTTAAACAGAATCCAATTTTCATGCCAAATAATTTTCAGATGTTTGATGTACTTTTTGTGAGCTTACAGTCAGGTTGTAAGCATAAGCCGCTATACAGTCTTCACAACCTTTAAATTACAGGTTGCCCATATCCAAGGTTATGGTTACTACCTGCCTAGCTCTTAGCTTCCAGGGTTTGTGAGGCCAAATTGAGGTTAGCCAGTGTGCAACCAGGCTATTTAGTATTTTTAAAGTTACACACAAGGAGCCCTGGGACTTCTATTCATGAGACCACCAGTGCAACATATCTTGCTTTACTGGGCAACTGGGCAGCATCATTTGTGAGTCACAGTCAGGACTTCGGGTTTGGAGATCTCTTTTCTGCTATCTCTTATTTATTTATTTAAATTTATATACCGCCCCCTCTCCCAAAGGGACTTGGGGCGGTGAACAGCCAGAATAAAATGCACATATAAACACATATACAATATTTAAAAATTTAAAGAATTAAATATATTGGCTCTTACAAAGATTAAAAATAAGGGGATTAAGAAAGATTAAAACCAGATTAAAAATTTAAAAACCCCTAGGCCAGACCGGCTTGCTGAAATAAATAAGTTTTCAACGCACGGCGGAAGGTCATGAGATCAGGGATGGTCCTCATCTCCGGGGGTAATTCGTTCCAGAGAGGGGGTGCCCCCAATGAGAAGGCCCGCATCCTCGGGCTCACCAGCCGTCCAGCTGGCGGCACCCCGAGGAGGCTGACTCTATGCGAGCGTATTGGTCGGCGGGAGGCCGATAATGGCAGGAGGCGGCCTCGCAGATATCCTGGTCCCGAGCCATGGAGCGCTTTAAAGATGATAACTAAGACCTTGAAGCGCACCCGGAGGGCCACCGGGAGCCAATGCAGCTCGCGCAGAAGTGGCGTAACATGGGAGCCCCGAGGAGCCCCCAACACCACCCGCGCGGCCGCATTCTGCACCAGCTGGAGCCTTCGGATGCTCTTCAAAGGCAGCCCCATGTAGAGAGCATTGGCATAGTCTAGGCGGGAGGTCACCAGGGTGGAGGTGACCGTGCGAAGCACATCCCAATCTAGAAAGGGCCGCAACTGGTAGATCCTACGGACCTGGCCAAAAGCCCCCCTGGCGACGGCCGCCACATGGTCTTCCAATGACAGCCACACATCCAGGAGGACATCCAGATTGCGGGCCCTCTCTGTGGGGGCAAGAGTTTCCCCCCCTACAGCCAGCGATGGAACCAGCTGGCTGTACCAGGTTGCCGGGAAGCACAGCCACTCAGTCTTAGATGGGTTGAGCTGAAGCCTGTTCCGCCCCATCCAACACTGCACGGCCTCCAGGCACCAGGTCATCACTTCGACGGCTTCATCAGGGTGGCCCGGGGTAGAGATGTACAGCTGAGTATCATCAGCGTACTGATGGAACTCTACCCCAAAGCCACGGATGATCTCACCCAGCGGCTTCATATAAATGTTGAACAGAAGGGGCGAGAGCACTGACCCCTGAGGCACCCCGCAAACCAGGGGCCTCGGGGCCAACCTCTGCCCTCCTGCCAACACGAATTGCAAACAGTCAGAGAGGAAGGAGGAGAACCACTGCATAACAGTGCCTCCTACCCCCAACCCCCCCAGCCGCCGCAATAAGATACTGTGGTCGACAGTATCGAAAGCCGCTGAGAGATCTAATAGGACCAGGACAGAGGAATAACCTCTGTCACGGGCCCTCCAGAGATCATCCACCAATGCGACTAATGCTGTCTCCGGTCTTCAGGAATCTTCAGGAATTGCCTGAGGGAGATGCCCTCTTCCCCATGGTATTAGCAGGGTAATATGACTGCTTGGGCCTTAGTGCCTCAGAGCAGCAAACAAAAACAAAACAAATAAAAAAACACATTAAAACAAAGCTAGGAGCAGCTTTTTGTGGAGGTAGGTAAAAAGGGGTTAGCCTCTCTAATTCTAAATGGTGTGTCTCTGTGTATGTGCCTGTGTATGCAGCTAATTTTACAATACAGATAATACAAAAATGCTGGACAATTTTCCCTCCCACCAGACAGAAGTACAAGGTGTTCAGAACTTGCTGGGCCAGCCACTCTCAAATACAATCCTTACATGAGTACATCAAACTGGTTACAATACAAATGATACAAGAAGGAAAACATTACAATGGATTTCACATTACAATGAATTTTCAGTTACAATTAATTTCCACCCTCCCCCCATAATCTTTCTGTCTTCTGGGGATTGAAAAGAGTCTTACTGGTCCATCTCAGGGTCCTTTCCTTCACGTCTCTGGGTGGCATAGGCTTGGCATGGTGGTATGGGTGGTCAGTCAGGCTTGAGAAGGTCTGCCCACTCTGGTTTGCTGTAATGACTTTCAGTGGAGGCTGGATCCAAACCCAATTCCTGGCTCCAATGGATGGAATGTCTCTAAGGGGTAGCATCTGCTTCCACATGTGGCAGGCCTGGAACATACAGAACAAGGGTCCCCTCCCCTCTTTGCTGGCAATTCTACCAGGAAAGGCATTGTAAAAGGATTAGAGATTTTGGTGGGGGGCGGGGTAGATAGCTTGCAGGCATGGTTTGAGGATGAATAATAACACATTAGTATTGCAGTTAGTAAAAAGATAAATCAGTTTCAACAAAATGGAGACACAACAGATGAGAAAGGAAAAAAACTGGATTCACAAGCTTCAGGAAAAAGGATGAACAGGTAAAATCATTTAAACATACAGTATGAAACGTTTCTTGTAAATGAACTTAGAACATTCGCTAATAACCTTGGGTTTTTCTTAAAAGCACAGAGAGGAAAGAAAATTGACTGTTCCTCATCCAGTTTGGTTGGCCAGACCAGACTGGGAGAAGACAATTTCTCTCAGTGTTTTTAAATCTTAACAATTTAAAATTAATATCTGAAGAGGTCAGACACTTTTAACAGTTGCAACAGTTACCTCGAGGACACACAAAGACTTAGACACACACATGTGCACACGCACACACACAGAAACAAGGACACAGAGAGGAAAACAAAAGTCTGAGGTGTACACACACACTGATCATTCCCACAATAAATATCTTAGTTAAATCGGGGAAGGCATAAATCTTAAGGAACAAACCACGTGGTTGCATAGAAGACAAAGAAAGAAAGACAGAAAGAATTAAGAAAAATTCCATGTGATCCTGTTAAGTACCATTGCCCTTTTAAGTACCTTTATTTACCACATTGGTCTTCCTGTATCCCTCAGCAAAGCCCATTCTCTACCTATACATTTTGCCTTTTTCTTGCTCATGCCGGCTAGGGTCAGCATCTGCTGCTCATCCCAAGCCTCCAACAGCTCTCCCTGGGGGGTTCCATCCAGGACCCTCGAACTACCGCTTCCCTTGCTCCTGGTGCAACAGAATCAAACCTCAGAACAAAAATATAAAAAAACTAGGTGTTTCCCAAAGTATGCGCACTCCCCTTTTTAGTAAAAAAAAAATTCCCGAGAGACTTTTCTCTCTCTCTCTCACTTCACCACGGTTTTCGGACTGGGGGTGTTGCTGTCAATGCAGCCTACTTTCCTTTCCCCCAAAAAAACAGCCCGTGAGACTCTCTGTCCCCCTCAGACAAGTATGAGTACTCCACTTTTCTCTATTCTATTCTTTTCTTCCTAGCCCATGTTTACAGATCTGGAAGAGCTCAGATCCGAGGAAAACTCGCTGCTCTTATGCAGGCAAGTACTGACGCTCCTAATTTAGTGTCCAAATTACACGAAAATTACCTAAAATCCTGAGGTTTGCTTTTGGGATACACTGGACAAAAAATGACAAATTTTTCTTCCCTCCCTTCAATCATAACCCGCTTGGCTTTTTCTCTTACATACAGAAGGTCCCACACTCTGATGGCCCCCCCTTTGCTTTTCTTGTCCTGATGGTCATGGCTCTGTAGAGCTAACAACAGGCAAGAGGGTGGCTAGAGGCCAAACAAAGAAATGAGATCCAGCTGCTGTCCAAGGGTGAAGCCACTCATACACATGCTCTTCCTTTTTCCCTAACAAAAGTCCTGTGCTCTGGCAATGCACAGAGGAAGCAAGATTTAATTGTGTTTGGGAGAAGAATCCTCTCACACACATGCAATCATACACATATTTCCCATGCTTTTCCATGCTTTAAAATTAAAATTTAGAGGTACTCACCTTCTTTCCAAGCAGCCTTTGAGCTCAACACTCAAAACCCCTTTAAAATCTTTTTTTTCCAAATGGCCAAGGTTCAGGAAAAACTCACCCACAGACTCAATGGGTCTGTTTGCTAGCAAGGGAATCTTACCTGGGCCTGGTCCATTGGTAGGTTAGCTTGGAGTCCCATCTGCTTGGGTGCCAATTATTGAAAGAAATATCCTTCTGGGTTCAGTTCCAAGTGGGGAAAAAGACACTGGAAACATGGAGGCTGCTTGGAAGGTTTTAATGGTTACAGGGCCACATGGCCTGGGGGTCCAGGGAAGAATGATCACATGCTTCAAGGTGAGAAGAGAAGGGAAGAAAAAGGGTTGAGGTGCTGAGAGTGCCTGGGTTTTATACAGTGGTACCTCTACTTACGAAATTAATTCGTTCCGGAAGCCGTTTCGTAACCTGAAAATTTCGTAAGTAGAGGCACATTTTACCTGTAAATATCCTAATCCGTTCCAAGCCCCCGAACTGTACTTCTTCGTTCTTACTTCCTGCTTTGCTGGATTGCTAGCGCAAGACTGAGAACGTGGCACGGTGCATGCGCACAGATCCCTCCTAGCCAGGAAGACATGCCAGGAAGATAACCAATGGCAGCGCAGCTCGGACGCGCCATTTTCCGGGAAAGCCTTTCGTATCTTGAAACATATTCGTAGGTAGAGACGATATTTTCTCGAAGACGCGTTTCGTAACCTGAAACTTTCGTAGGTAGAGGCTTTCGTAAGTAGAGTACCCTCTGTTGGGATTTGAATTGGAGCTTGTATTCTAATTGGTTGTCAGACTCCCAGAGGCAACTCTGTAGGCTGTCCTGAGTTCCAGGCTTGGTCTAGCCTTGCTGGGTGATTATGCCCTTAAAAGGGCTTTTGGTAATTGCTATAGCTTTTACCTGGAGTTCCTTCTTATGTAAAGTATTCTGGCCCAGGCCTTAATGGCCCACCCATTAACAAAGGTGGGGGTGAGATTCTGCTTCTGAAGTGAGTATCTGCTTCTTGAGTGACTATTCTTTTCAGGAGAAATATTCTGCCTTTTTAATATTTCCTAGGCTATTTCAATTTTCCTAGGAGAGGGGTGGGTGCTAACTTCCTACAGAACATTGAATAATTAAGATAAACTTTATGATTATTTGGAGGTTAATGGTTATAAATATGATGTTTACTTGATGTTTATAATGTTTGATATTATTAATGGATTATAGGTAAAATTGAACAGAGGATCTAATCAAATAACACAAAATTTTTAACAGGGATAAATGAAGATGAATGGGTATTGAGAATAATAGTTACAACTACTGTGTGTATAAGATTTGTTATCTGTATTCAATAGAGATTGTAGGGATGTTATCTAGACGGTGTACTGTTATTGTGAATATACATAACCAAGAAAATTGTACAATAAAAAATAGTAATAACAAGAAATCTGCGATCAAAAAGGCTGTTTTCTCTGACAGAGTTAGGGAAAATTAGGACAAAAGCATATGATACTCTGCAGATTTATTAAACAAGCTCTGAATAAACATCCAGCTAAATATGACATACATACAGTTGGAAGTTAAAACTTACCCCTCTCCTAGGAAGATGAAATATTTTAGGATATATTAAAAAGGCAGAACATTTCCCCTAAAAAGAAAAGTAGAAACTCAGAGAGATAGAAACTCAGCCCCCTCCCTTTGCTAATGGACCATTACTCTGGCTTAGGCCAGTCTATTTTACATAACAAAGATCTACTCCAGATAGAGCTATAATAGGAATTGCCCAAAGCTCTTTCATTACATCAACATCCAACAAGGCTCAACCAAGCCTGGGACTCAGGACAGCCTACAGAGTTTCCCCTGCATGGCCTCATGCGAGTCTGACAACCAATCAGAATACAAACTCAAATTCAAATCCAAACAGATATAAAAGGGTATAAAACCAGGGCACTCTCAGCCCTTCTTTCTTCACCCAAAGCATGTGATCCTGTCCACTATTAACCATCTTTCTAAGCAGTCACCATGTTTCCAGTGTCTTTCTTCCCCACTTGGAACTGAACCTGAAAGGATATTTCTTCCAACCATACAATGCACATTACTGTAATTCAAAATGTGATTTATGTGATTTAGTATGATGATTGAGTTCAGTTACTGTGATTTATTAAATAAACAATGGTTAAGTATGTTATTGTAAACCATGTCATTTGTTAAAGTATTGGCTTAGCAAAATGTGTAACCCAAACCATTGTGACTTAACAATGGTTTATGGCTTGATATGTGTCTTATTTAATAAATGTCTGAATACAATGTATAAACCAAGACCCAGCATACTACAACACAAATTAGCTTAAATGAGATGAACCAGTGTGAACTTCCAAGACTGCATTCATTTACTGTCTATATAACTTGTTAGCTGCAAAACACAAGGAAAGCTGAGGAGTGGAACGGGTGCAGCAAGGCTTCGCAGTATTATATTGGGAGGCGACTGCATATACAATCTGTTTTTTATTTGGGAACCAATAAAGGAGCTGCTGTTTTGACAGAAAAGAAAAAAGCGCGTGTACTTTTACTGAAGCCATTAAAACTGCC
Source organism: Bungarus multicinctus (assembly GCA_023653725.1). Classification (NCBI taxonomy): domain Eukaryota; kingdom Metazoa; phylum Chordata; class Lepidosauria; order Squamata; family Elapidae; genus Bungarus; species Bungarus multicinctus. The sequence goes on from CM042846.1 coordinate 3,431,659, forward strand.
AACTGAATGATATAAGGTGAATTTGCGGATAAATCGAAAACAAGACATAACCCGAACGTGCCATCCTCTAAACTAGTCATCACTTATCGATCCCTACTACGCATGTCTCGACCGAACAGGAACAAAGGACCGTTATGTCGTCAGTTAAAGCTGTTGCCCAAGGCGCATGCGTAGCTGATTTTGTGCTGGTTAAAATGGCGGCATCCGTGGATCTTGAGTTGAAAAAGGTAAAGAAAATGAAAATAGGGTTAGGAGTTGCCTGAAAGTAAGGAGGGGTTTGGAAGTTGGTGGTTGTTGCCCATTATCAGAAGACTTTATTTGGGTTTTGGTGGTTGGTGTCTCCTCTAGAAGAGGGCTTCTAAGAATTTTAGGCACTCATGCATTAAGAATATCAAACTTCTTAGTATTTAGCAGATTATTCTTGGTTAATCCTTCGAGTCGAGTGCGATGCCTTGTGATTTCATAGAATATCAGCAAATTCTGTTTGATGGGTTCATGTGATCCCTTTCCACTTCCCAAGTTGGCGAATGGTCTCTACGAACTTTTCATATCTGTTTCCCTTCCCCCAGCAATATATATTTGGAAGCGTTTTATCTATGAACGGAATTATGGCAACTATTTGTTTCTCATGATTCATTTTCTATTTAGGCTAGTGTCATTACCTGTTTGAGACTGCTTAAGAATAATGTTTTTGGAAGAAAATTATTTGATTTTTTTTTTTTGCTATAAATTTAGTTTTGTATCAAATTCTGAAAATAAAAGGATGGAAGTATTTTAAATGATTTAATTCTATTTCAGAACTAGTCAGGTGATACTCAGATTTCAATTAGGTTACTTTTTGTTTTGTATCTGTTTTGCAAACTTATTTTGGGGAGGTATTGAGATATGTTTTAGCATTCACATTTAATCCTACAGGTTGTGTCAAAAATAAAAATACATTTAAAATCTGTAGTATTTCAATTCAAACCAAGAAACTTGTCCCAAAATGTAATTCTAACAGTTTCAGTATCAAACCAGGACACATTGATGGTACTGGTCACATAATGATTCTTTCAATTTGGATCAAACTCTGTCAAATTATTTTAATTTATAATATTCATCACCTTTCTGCAGAAAAAATATAAGATGAGTATACTTCTGATTTCATCTTGTCATTTAGGCTGCAAGGAAGACAAGCACATTAGTTAACTCTATTTGACTTACAAATCTTTTTATCTCTTTAAATTTTAATATATCATCCAATTTGTATCTTCAGGATCTGCTTTTTTATGTGAAAGAAATAAATTAAGCTATCATAAGTAAGTAAAAGTCACCACAAAGTGATAAAGCTTATTGAATCCATACATAACTGGAGGATATACATTGCACTAAAAACATAGTTTTTGCTTGGTACATTGTATGAATCAGTTATAAAGGAGTGTGTAGAATATAGAGCAAATGTACAACAGAATGAATAGTATTCACCATTTACCTTGCAGAATTGTTTTTACAATTACATAATGCACGGTAAATATTTTTACCAGTAAAATATATTTCAAAGCTGTGATGCAGACCCTGGTGGGCAATTCCCATTTTTTACAACATTCTCTGAATTATTTAATATGATTAACAAAAGGGCTGTTTACTATTACCAGATTACTATTTGGTGATTGGAACATATTTGTGTCTTGCTGCTATGTATCATTAAAGACACATGCATATTTTTTAATATGTTTTGATATTTGATACATATTTTACATGTTTCTTTAATTTATCTGATATTTAAATACATAGTACATGCTGTTGGTAAGAGATTGCGGTAGGGGAAAAAGGAGATCTGCTCTCTTACCATTTTTAACCATGGTGTCAGCCACTACTCATGCATTAGAATTTCTGAAGTTGACCTGGCTTTTCTCTTTTAATCAATGACTAGTTAGATTGCTACTAAAAAAATTAAAATGCATTACAGGTGGTCCTTGACTTACAGCAATTCATTTATTGACCATATAAAGTTATGAAAAAAGTGGGGGGGAAAAGCACTAAAAAAAGTGACTTATGATTGTTTTTCACACTTACAATCATTGTAGGAGCCCCCGTCACACAATCAAAATTCAGAGACTTGGCAAGTGGCTCATATTTATGACAGTTACAGTGTCCCAGGGTCATGTGATCACCTTTTGCTATGTTTTGACAAGCAAATTAAATGGGGATTCACTTTACTAATTTAACAACTGCAGTGGCTCACTTAACAACTGGTAAGCAAGGTCGTTAAAAAGGGGCAAAACTCAACAAAGTGAGTTTCTTAGTTAGCGACAGAAATTTTGGACTCAGTTGTGGTTATAGGTCAAGGACAACCTGTATAAAGAGACTGAGAGATTTCTGTGAAGAGTGAAGACTTGTCAGATTTTTTTAAAAGCTACATTTGTATTGTTCTCCATGTCAGGCATTTTCTGAACTTCAAGCTAAGGTCATTGAAACCCAGCAAAAAGTAAAACTGGCAGATATACAAATAGATCAGCTGAACAGAACAAAAAAGCACGCACATCTTACAGATACAGAGATCATGACTTTGGCTGAAGAAACAAGGATGTATGAAGGTATAGGACGAATGTAAGTAATGGTTCTTGTTTATCATTTATCTTATTTACATTCAATTTTCTTGTTTTTTCATTTTTTTCTGCAGCGTTTATACCAAATTTGTATGATGCACTCAATTCATATTGGAGTTGAGTTTAGCATATCATCTGTACCAAGACTAGGGTTTAAACAAAGATAATTAACCATAATTTGTAGAATCATTTATTCTTGCTTTATTTGGTATAATCATACCAAATGTTTTGCATATGAATCTTGCAAGTTTGTCTCATGGTTAAACAGTTATTGGTCTGAACAGAAAATGAGGTGGGATATCACATTATCTTGAATGCTTCAAGACTGCTTTAAGCTTCCAGTTGACATCACGACAAGATCAGAAGCAGCGAACGGAGGTCTCTGTTCCTGCGCTGGCTTCTTGCCGTTTATGGGCTCCAAATGGAGCCAATAGCTGCCTTGGAGGGGTGGCGAAGCTAAGGAGAGGCACCCGGTGAGGTTCGGGGGGAGAACACAACTTCCCTATAGAAACCCCAAGTTACTCTACACCACGACGGAGAGGAGAATGTGCCAAGATGTCCGCTACAAAGTTGGGACAACCAAGGAACATCTAAGCGCAGCGCTGGAGTGGAGATTGGGAACAGTGTTTGGAGAAGGGTGAGAAGAATTTATTTTATTTGTACTATCCCAAAAGATTATAACAGAAGAATAAAGAATTGTGCTAGCGGCAGATGGAAGACAGAAGAAATTGGGAAATATAAAGAGTTCTTTAAAAAAAACTAAATTTGAAAAGGAATTAATTTGGAAGAATATTAATTTGGAATTGGTGATCGGGCAGGATTTAACATCTACAAAGGCATTAATTTGAATGCTGGAAATAATTGTTTTAAAGAGAAATAATATTTGATTTTTAAAATTGGTGAAGCTAAATAAAGAAACGAAAAAAGAGTGGCTGTGAAACTGGACTAAAAGCACAACTTGTTGATGAAAGAAGAATCCTGTAGATCCCTTCAAACTAGCAATTTTATCAAAGGAAGAAATTAAAAAAGGAATAAAAGAAAGATAGTATAATAAGACCTCTGGAAGTTGAAGTATATTATAATCAAAAGGTAAGGATACAGGAGGATACTATCCCCGGAATTGTCGGTGACTTGGACTGATTAACATTGGGATATAAAGATTTGAGGACATCGACATTTTAAAATAAAAAGGAGACACTGGTTCAAATAAAATAAAACTTACTGGTTACTGGACAATTGAAATAACAAGCAATATAAAGATGAGTGATATATGCAAAGAAATAAAGATGGACATTTGAACCATGAATGAGATGTAGGACAGAATGTTGGATTTATGCACTAAAATACAGAAAGTAGAAGAAAATTCAGAAATGGCGACGGTAGCAGAAGAAGAAGGAGAAAGAACAAAAAAAGAGGAGGAGTCAGAAGAAAGAGGAACCAGAACAAAAGGAACAACAAATAATACAAAAGAAGAAAAAAGAAGTTGAACATGAGATATTAAGTTGGAATGCTGATAAATGAAATGGTTAGGAAAATACAGAGAGGAGATAAAAAGAGGGTGGGGGCAAACTTTGTGAAATGTGAGAGAAAATATAAAAAAATGATGATAAATAGAGGAAGGATTAAAGAAAAAAGCCAAAAGATGATAGTAAATGGTAAGCAAGCAAAAAAATGATGAATTAATATAAAAGTGACTTAGAGATAATGGTTAGAAATGGAAAGGAGGGAGATTCCACCATTAAGAGGTATATTTGTAGTAAAATATATATAATAGACTTTGAGGAATTGGGATTAAGAATTGGAACAAGAAGGAATAATGTTAATGTAATAGTGATAAAAATTAGAATTTATAATAGATTAATTAAGATAGAAATGTTTATATTAATTTATTTATTTATTCAAATTTGTATACCACTCCCTCTCCCTAAGGACTCGAGGTGGTTCACAGCGCGATAAAAACATATAAATACAAATATAATAGTTTTTAGGATAAATTAAAAGAATTAAATAGATAGGCTTTAAGAGATTAAGAGTGGGGAATTAGAAAAGTTAAAAACCATTTAAAAGCCAAATTTATAACCATTTTATATAACTCTAGGCCAGACCGGCTAGATGGAATAGGTGGGTTTTTAGTGCGCGCCGGAAGTTCAACATGTCGGGGATGGTCCTTATCTCCAGGGGCAATTCGTTCCAGAGGGATGGGGCTCTCAGAAGGCCCGAACCCTCGGGGCCGTCAGCCATCCAGCCGGTGGTACCCCAAGGAGGCCCGCTCTATGAAAGCGCACTGGTTGGCGAGAGACTGATGGTGGCAGCAGGCGGTCCCGTAAGTATCCAGGTCCCAAGCCATGGAGCGCTTTAAAGGTGGTCACTAACATCTTGAATCGCATCCGGAAGGCCACTGGGAGCCAATGTAGCTCGCACAAAAGTGGTGTAAGATGGGAGCTCATAGGAGCCCCCAAGACCACCCGCGCGGCCACATTCTGCACCAGCTGGAGCCTCCGGGTGCTCTTCAAGGGGAGCCCCATGTAGAGAGCATTGGCATAATCCAGCCGGGAGATAACGAGGGCAGATGTGACTGTGTGAAGTGCGTCCCGATCCAGAAAGGGCCGCAACTGGTAGATCCTACGGACCTGATAAAAAGCCCTCCTGGCGACGGCTGCTATATGATCTTCTAACGACAGCCGTACATCCAGGAGGACACCTAAATTGCATGCCCTTTCCGTGGGGGTTAGATATTCCCCCCCCACGGCCAGCGAAGGAGTAAGCTGGCTGTATCGGGGCGCTGGAAAGCACAGCCACTTGGTCTTGGCCGGGTTGAGCTGAAGCCTGTTTCGCCCCATCCAACCCCGCACAGCCTCCAGGCACTGGGTCATCACTTCCACGGCTTCGTTAGGGTGGCCCGGGGTAGAAAAGTACAACTGAGTATCATCAGCGTACTGATGAAATTCTATCCCAAAGCCACGGATGATCTCACCCAGCGGCTTCACATAAATGTTGAACAGGAGGGGTGAGAGCACCGACCCCTGAGGTACCCCACAAATCAGGGGCCTCGAGGTCGATCTCTGCCCCCCTGCCAACGCAAATTGCGAGCGGTCGGAGAGGAAGGAGGAGAACCACCGTAACACGGTACCTCCCACTCCTAACCCCCCCCAGTCACCGCAATAAGATACTGTGATTGACAGTATCAAAAGCCGCTGAGAGATCTAATAGGACCAGGACAGAGGAAAACCCTCTGTCACGGGCCCTCCAGATATCATCAACTAACGCGACCAGTGCCGTTTCTGTGCTGTGTCCGGGCCTGAAGCCTGATTGGCGTGGATCCAAATAGGATGATTCCTCCAGGTGCTGGGGGAGCTGTCGTGCCACCACACTCTCAACAGCCTTCGCCATAAAGCGAAGGTTGGAGACCGGATGATAGTTAGATAATAAGGTCGGATCTAGGGATGGTTTCTTGAGGAGGGGTCTCACCACCGCCTCTTTCAAGGCATGAGGTAAGAACCCTTCACTCAAGGAAGCATTTATAATGCCCTGGAACCAACCGCGTGACACCTCCCGGGCGGCTAAAACCAACCAGGAGGGACATGGGTCCAATAAACATGTTGTGGCATTAAGCCCACCTAGCATCCTGTCCACATCCTCGAGGGTCACAGGATCAAACTCCCCCCAGATAACCTCACCGAACTCCATCCCCGTCCCCCCGTCCAGAGTTGCCCAGTCAGAGTCCAACCCATCCCGGATCTGAGTGATTTTGTCCTGGAGAAAATTCGAAAAATCCTCAGCCCGCCCTTGTAGAGGTTCATCCCGCATTCCCACTTCTAGGAGAGACCGGGTCACCCTAAAAAGGGCGATTCCCTGCGGACGCAATAAGGGCGGAGAAGTGAGAGGGCGATTCCCTGCGGACGCAATAAGGGCGGAGAAGTGAGAGCGCTTCGCCGCCTCTATCGCCACTAAATAGTTATAGTTATTATATAAGATGTAAGTGATTAATAGTTAAGACATGAAAAGAAATGTTATGTGGAGCCTAACAGAATAGATATCACCATGTGGTAGGATAATATTTTTAATGAATTATATATTTTGTTATTCATATATATAAGATAATGAGGTAATAATATTATAAGTTTGAATTTATTGGCTAAGAGAAAATATACTTGTGTAAAAATGAGATGTTAGAAGGAAGGGAACATATAGAAAATAAAATATAAGCAACTGTAGCAAATGTAAAACTGGGGAAATATAATAGGGGATAATATAAATTAAGATGGAATTTTTAAATGCTTAAAGAATGGCATGAAATTGTAAACATGGTGAGGATAAGAATACATGATTAAGGAAATTAGTGATTGATTAATATATTTTTAATGAATTAAATATTTTGTTATCCATTTGTATAAGATAATGAGAATATATTGTTACAGTTTTGAAAATATAAACATGGTGATTACAAGAATATATGATTAAGGAAATTAGAGAAGGGATAATCATAAATTAAGATGAAATTTTGAATGATTAATGAAATGATATGAACAGATTAAATTTTAAACATGTAGAATATGTGATTAAGGAAGATAGTGCATGAATAAAAATAAAGAAGCTGATACAAGTAACTTATGAGAATATAAGGTTGAAAAATGATAATAGATAATGAAGTGATATTGGAAAGCATAGTTAAATTTTATTATTTAGATAGCTTAAAATATTGAAAATAAAGGTGAGTTATCAAAAGTGGTAGGTAAGGGATTGGTTTTCTTGTCTACTAAGTGTGATTACTTTGATTTTGATTGGTTACCATGCTCTTGTACTTAAAAAAAAGTAACAGCTGACCAATTGCAAAGGTGGCTTGAGTCTTTTAGAGGTGGAAAGGCTGCTAAAAAAATAGGAATTCTTAGATGGTTCCTGAGAGCAGCACTTTATGAATAAGAGTCTTTCCCCATAATTAATATTACAAATGTCGAATAGAATAGAATACTTTATTGGCCAAGTGTGATTGGACACACAAGGAATTTGTCTTGGTGTAAATACTCAGTGTACATACAGAAAAGGTACATTCGTTAAGGATCAAGAATCATAATGATAGTCATAGGGTACAATCAACAATCAAATCATACTAGGAAACAGTCAATATAAATCGTAAGGATACAAGCAACAAAGTTACAGTCTTACAATCACAAGTGGGAGGGGATGGGTGATAAGAAGTGATGAGAAGATTAACAGTAATAGTAGTGTACACTTTGTAAATAGTTGAACAGTGTTGAGGGAATTATTTCTTTAGCAGAGTGATGGCTTTCGGGAAAAAACTGTTCTTCTGTCTAGTTGTTTTGGTGTGCAATGCTCTATAGCATCGTCTTGAGGAAAGGAGTTGAAACAGTTTATGTCTGGGATGTGAGGGATCTGTAAATATTTTCACAACCTTCTTTTTAACTCGTGCAGTATACAGGTCCTCAATTGAAGGCAGGTGGGTAGTAATTGTTTTTTTCTCCAGTCCTAATTATCCTCTGAAGTCTGTATCTGTCCTGTTGGGTTGCAGAACCAAACCAGACAGTTATAGAGGTGCAGATGACAGACTCAATAATTCCTCTGTAGAACTGGATCAGCAGCTCCTTGGGCAGTTTGAGCTTGGTGCAGAAAGAACATTCTTTGTTGTGCTTTTTTGATGATGTTTTTGATGTTAGGTGTCCATTTTAGGTCATGTGATATAGTAGGACCTAGAAATTTGAAGGTCTACTGTTGATACCGTGTTGTCTAGTAATGTAGTATTGGGAGGGTTTCTTCTAAAGTCTACCACCATTTCTATGGTTTTGAGTGAGTTCAGTTCCAGATTGTTCCGGTTACACCACGAGGCAAGTTGTATAACCTCCTGTCTGTATGCAGATTCATCGTTGTCTCAAATGAGACCAATGACTGTTGTGTCATCAGCAGACTTCAGTATTTTAACAGATGGATCGTTTGAGATGCAGTCATTGGTATATAGGGAGAAGAGAAGTGGAGAAAGCACACAGCCTTGGGGAGAGGCTGTGCTAATTGTACAGGTATCGGATGCGATTCCGCCTAGCTTCATCTGCTGCTTCCTGTCTGTTAGGAAGCTTATGATCCACTTACAAGTGTGTTCAGGTACCACTAGCTAGTTGGTTTAATTTACTTAGAAGAGTGTCTGGAATGATGGTATTGAATGCTGAACTGAAGTCTATAAAGTCTGCAAATAATATTACAAATGTCTAATGCATGCAGTGTCTTTCTGATTTCTATCAGGAGACATATCTACCATATTAACTGCTAAGACAAAATTTGTTTGCTTTAACTTTGTTTCTAATCTGGAAATTACTGTTTTGCTTTTATACACTTTCACATTACTTTTCCTCCAGTGTGATCGTACTATCTATCAGCAATGCCCCTTGGATTCTACATAGGGCAAACTTTATACAAAAGAATGGATGCACATATGACATTCCCTTACAAAACTCAACTTTAGCTTCCAGCCCGCAATAGATCCATGCCACCAAGTTGGCCTTCATGGAAGCCAAGGAGCAATAGAATTTTTTAAATTAGGGACAACCTAGACATTAGTAATGCTAAAACAAGGATCCAAGTTTTCATAATTTTAAGATTTCCTATAATTGTCAAAACAATGATAAACCCATTGAGCAAACCAAGTAATTTAAATGTTTTCATATTCATTTCTAATCATCTACTTTCTGAAGTAACCAAATAAGTCAGGGGTGTCCAATCTTTTAGACCTCAGGGACCACCAAATTCATAATTTTAAATCTTGGGGATCACTAATATCAATCCAGCATGCTGCTCGCTGAAGTACCTGGACTCGCACTGACGGGATAGGGTCCTTCAGGTACTTAGCTTGGCTGTCTGTTTCTGCAACCTTAAATACTCAAAGAGTCATTTGGACCCGTTTCCCAGAGAAAACAAAACACCGGGATTTCTCATCTCTCTCTCTCCTTCCCTCTCTCTCTCCCTTTCTCCCTCTTTCTTGTCTCTGTGTGTGTTGTCTCTCTCTCTGTCTTTCCCTCTCTCCCTCTCTTTCTCCCTCTCTCTCTCTCTCTGTGTTTGTGTGTGTGTCTTGTCTCTCTTTCCCTCTCTGTCTTGTCTCTCCCTCCCTCTCTCTCTCTTTCCCTTTCTCCCTCTCCCTCCTTCTCTCTCTCTCTCTCTCTCTCTGTCTCTCTCTCACTCACTCACTCACTCGCTCACTCACTGTGCCTTGTCTCTCTCCCCCCCCACCTCTATCTGTGGGGGTGGGGTAAAAGAACCTCTGAACTGGTGCTGGATGTTGGGAATCTGATGTCCAGAGGCCAATGAGCCATGTTGGCCAGATGGCTGACGGGGAGGTGGGGCAATCCTGCAGTCTCCCTAGCAAATTGTGTCTTGGCTCCTATCTCTGCACATCGAGGAGGCCGAGCAGCGGGAAGAGCGCGGACCTCCTGAGCTACAGGAAGCAGCTGCCAGAGATGCCCTCAAGTGAAGATGTTGCGAGGGGGAGGCTCAACCCTTCCCCTCAGGAGCTGCAGAGCGTTCACTGCCCCTCTGGCACCCACCAAGCCACCTCTTTCCCACTGGGCTATTTCTGGCAAGGAGGAAGAGAAGTACAGTGTGAGGAATCTTGGCAGCTCCTGGGAAGGGCTCTGCCAACAAAACTGGAGTGGGAGAGATGCATGCGGCCCTCCCAGGTCCTGTTTTCACTGCAGAGGCACCATGGGCAGGACCTTTGCCATTTCCATGGCTGCCCCATAGGCCAGATCCGGCCTGGGGTTCTACACCTCTGCATTAGATATTCACATAAGCATCTGAAAGTCACTAATGGGCAGAACTGTTTGGCAGGTGAAAAAGGAATATGCTAGTCTGTCTAACTGAAAGACAAATAGAAACAAATTGAGGTGGCCTAGATCTGAAAATGCACAAGACAGTTTGGATAAATTTTTATTTAATTAAAAGATTGTATAGTGTCCATTTTATGTATCATAATTCTGGGCAGCTTACAATAGTAATAAAACAATAAAACATCTAAAAGCAACATAAAATTTGTCTTGTGCCTTCCAAACACACATCCCTCATATCCAAGAAAGACATGCTACTCTAATTTTTGTGGGAAAATCCAGTATTTCAGGACTTTTGGGATGGCCAAACAAGTAATAGTCTGTTGAATCACATGGAAGAATGTTACAAAGAGTTACAAAGAATGTTACAAAGACTGCTATTGAGATGGTGTGTTGTCTTGACCTTGCTAGATGACAACATTTAAAAGAAAGGGCCTGGAGTATTCCCACTAGTAAAATAGGTAAATACTTTTAGGGAAAATCGTTCTGGCCAATAACCTAGCCTGGTCCACGTAAGATTTTTGTTGTGGTTCTCTGGCAGCCAGTGCAGACGGCAGCGGAATCGGGCAGTGGGGAAGAACGGGGATCAGTCAGGGAGTCTGGAGAGGACTCGGATGAGGGTCCTGCATCCGATGCAGAGATGGGGCCAGGACCACCTGGGAGTGGGGTGCTCCTTTCAGAGCTTTCAGAGTCTGACAGCAGCGAGGCAAAAGATCCAGGGGAGCCTGTTCCCAGAACTGCTAGAAGGCAAGAGTAGCTGAAACTAAAGGGGTGACTTGGGAGTAAGGCTGGGATGTGATTGCCCCTCCCATAAGATCTAAAAGTCAGGCCAAGATGATGACATCTTTGCAGGAAGCCAAGTAGTTCGATCGGTTCAGAGTCATTCTGGAAGCTCTTTGTACTTCGGTTGGGGTTTTTTTGTACTTCGGTTGGTTTCTTTTCCAGTTCATTTGATACTTCTGTTTTTGGCAGCACTTCACATAACTGAAAGGTGTGTGCTTATCTTGGGGAACTGTTTGATATTAATTCTGGCTGGGAATGAAAACAATTCCCAGCATTGCAATAAAATAAGTCTTGTTTTTAAAAGACGTGTGTGCGTAATTACAGTTTGGAAGCCTTGGTCAAAATAGATGATAACCAACACCTCATATTGCACTTGTAAAAGAACTGAAAGCCAATGCACATAGCAAATCATGGGAAGTCCAAAATTGTGCCATTGCATTACTAATTATAATTTCTGGATAGTTTTCAAGGGCAGCCTCATATAGAGCATATTGCAATAATCCAACCAGGAAGTGACCAGGACATGAGTGACTATGAGCAATGGCCTCCCAGGTATGACCTCAATTGGTACACAAGATGAATTTATTCAAAGGCTCCTTGATCCAATTTTTGCATCACTTCTGTCTGGAGCAAGAATCAAAGATAATACCTCACCAGATTCATAGTATAGATGGGAGCTTTCTAAACATTCTTGTCATGACCTCTTCGTGAGCAAATAGCCAAAACTAGCAAATAATTAATACAATCAGTATAGCTCATGGATAATACCAAGAATCCATTTTCCCAGGTTCAGTTGAGGCTTTCTCCAAATGCATAAGGTTGCTTCTACAGTGCACATTTTGTACATTTGGTAATAACTTGTAAAACTCAGCAAAGTTATCCACTATCTCATCAACGGAATTCTAGAATTAGCTTCCCTTAATTGAACAATTAAATGAACTTTCTTTTAAAAAAAAGTTTGATTGTGATCTTTAATTTTTTATAATGTATATTTTAGAAAACTCATATACTGTATTACTACATTCCAAAATTATTTTTTGTTCACGGTAATAATAACATGCAAATTAAAAATATTAAAAATCAAGAAATACAAACAGAAACTCCCACCTAATTGCAAACATCACTCCCACTTTCTTAGACAGCACTCTTTGCAGCTTTTTCACATTCTATAGGTCATAGGTATTTTCATTATTTGGATGAATTCAAATAAATTCTGTTCATTATTCACATATTTCAAGAGCATATCAGAAACATCTCCAAGTATTCAGATAGGGTATTACACATTTTACACATTCATCATAGTACTCAAATTAAAATGCTGATGTCAGTTCACAAATAGTCCAAGTAGCAAAACTCGACATTAATATATATGCTTATATCGGGCTACATAAGTCTTTCAAAAGAAATGAACTAACTGAATTAAAATGTACTGGCAAAAAGCCAAAATGCTGAACTGTCATCTGAGTAACAGATATTACTTGCATACAACAGACTAATTTATCATCTTCTACTTTGTATTTCTGGCTTTTTTATGAAGCTGCAAATACTGTAGGTTTTGTTGAAAATATCCCTATCAAACCTAACTATCAGAAGATAACACAAAATTATATTATTGCTAGATAGTGATTGGTGAATTGGTGATGATATATTAGGAAAATGTTAATAATTTCTCTGAATCTATTTCTGAAACTTGTATCAGATTCAGTTATGAACCTCATGTTACACTGAAAATGCTTTGTTCCTATGTAAGTATGTATCTAATTGCCCTGTATATTCTTGCCCTGCAACATCTTTTTATGTAGTTCAGAATCTAATCCTAATAAACCTTTTCTGAAGATTGCTAATGCTGTGAGCTTTATTATGTTAATATCAGAAACATTTGTGCAGTTTAATTTCTTTATTTTTAAATTGATAGAGCAAAGCAAATGCCTTAATATATAATATCCTTTTTGCATATTTTTGTATATAAACAGTAATAATATATACTCCATTTCAAACATGCTATAGGAATGTGGTGCTTAAGCAATAGCTTTGCTGTTTGTAAAGCTAAAGTTGTACTAAATGTTTCCTAAAATTTGACTCGATATAAAAAAAATTAACCTCTCTGCAGAAGAGCAACAACATAGCCAGTAAATAGTTTGTTAACTGTGAGATACAGAGGAGTACTATCAATACTCCATGTTTAAATTCAAAATGTTAATAAGATAGTCATTGTTTAGTGATCAGAATTGGGATTGCAAAGAGGCTGCTAAGTGAAATTGCAACTTATGATTTTACTTTACAAACTCCTTCTTGCATTAATCCAAATTAAAGCACCCATTACAATTGTCCAGCCTCTGATAAATAGTGTACTTTGGTACTCAACTACTTTGAAACCCAACATATTTGGCACAAAAATGTTGTCCTGGTACTCATTGTTTGTTTGGTACTCAATGCACAAACTAGAACTTGTTGGTGTCGGCTGCATTGTGACTTACTACAGTCTTATAGGAACCAATTTTTTGGGTGCTAATCGTTTTTTGGTACTCATCCCACCTAGTATTAGTTAATGATGAATATATATGTTTAATGTCAGGACATATACTGAGTAATTTCTGGGTTATTCAGACAATTCAGATTGTTCTAATTTAACGTTAATGTCAGTAATTTATTAAGTTCAATGTACAGGTAGTCCTCTACGTAACAGTTCATTTAGTGACCATTTGAAGTTACAATGGCAGTCTTATTAATGTTTTTCATATGATCAATGAAGCATACCTATAGTCATGTGACCAAAATTCATATGCTTGGCAACTAGCACATATTTATGACGGTTGCAGTGTCCTGGGTCATGTGATTATCTTTTGCAATCTTCTGATAAGCAAAGTTAATGGGGAAGCCAGATTCACTTCACAACCTGTTATTAACTTAAGTGCATTGAATTGCTTATCAGCTGTTGTAAAAGGTCATAGGTCATAAAATGGGCGAAAGTCACTTAACAGATGTCTCACTTAGCAACATAATTTTTGGCTCAATTGTGATCATAAGCCAAAGACTACCTGTACATGTTTATACAAGTTTAATAAATTATTATTAGTATTAAATTGAAATCTGAGTACTCAGGGCTTCTAGTCATTATTCCATTACCTGCTGTGTAACATGATAAAGAAATGCATTCTTTTGTGTGATGTCCTTCAGGAATTTGAAAATAGTCTTATTTTCTTTCTTCCTGTTACATTTTTAAAGAAGAGATTTATGAATTTTTCTATCATTAATTAATAGTACATTTTAATAGTAAAGTGTCTTTAAATTCCTGTCTGAGTCTTTATTTAATAGTGCCATTCTGTCTCAATCATTATTTTAAAGCTATTCCAAATTTTTATGAAAGATTGCAATACAAGCAGTGGTATAAGTCTACCATCTAGTTAACCGTCTAGCTATGCAAAAACTACTAATTTGGAAGCCATATGGTTATTTCTGTTTTCTTAAGTCACGTAAATTATATTAAGAGTTGTAAACAGCTCCCATATCCCAAGCAGTGTGGTTCAAATATTAGATATAGTAAGACAGATAGTGTTATTAGGGTAAGTAGTGCTGATCTCTGTGTAAATGATATATCTCATCATTGCATCTTTTTGCTAAGAATAAACTAGATTTCACTTGAAGAAGGCAAAGGATTGGATAAGTAAATAGGTATACTAAAGCAGAGGTCGCCAACCTTTTGGACCTCAGGGACCATCAAACTCATAATTTTAAATCCCACGGACCAGAGATCCTGGGAAATTCCCCAGAAAAGTCTGCAGGAAAATTCCTCACCCCGTTTTCTTACTGATCGATCGTTCTTTATTTGGGATCGCAGGATACCATTTCCAGCTCTTCTCAAGGAGAGAGAGTGAGAAGGAGAGACTTTTGGCTTCCTGCAAGGAAAGCAGCAGAAGCAGCAGAAACCTTTCTTCCTCTCCCCCAAACTCCGCCAGAAATGAGTCTCTGCTGGCGCAGCCTCCCGGAGCAGGAGGCTTTGCAGGGTCCCAAAGACTCATTTCTGGTGGAGTTTGGGGGAGAGAAAGAAAGACTTTTGTTGCTTTCCTTGCATGCAGCCAACAGCAGGAGAAGACAGAAGCGGAAAGCAGCAGCCCGGTGGCCAGGCCAGGCGAGTGAGGCAAGTTCCCCCCTCCGCCTTTTCCCCCCTCCCCTCACTACCTCGTGTTGTTCGCAATGCAAGTGACACAAGCCTTGTGTTTCCGCAGGCCATGTGGGTGTTGCAGCCTTGTGTTCCCAATGCAGCCTGAATTAATTGCTTTGCGGGGGACATTTCTCTGCAGACCACCAAAATTTTCTTATGGACCACCAGTGGTCCCCGGCCCACTGGTTGGCGACCACTGTACTAAAGCAAATCACAAGAGGACTAACATGTATCAGAGAAAGTAAGTCTCCAGGAAGTAGAGAATCAAAGAACCATTAAAATATTTTTCTTCTCATTCAAGAAACTTCACTTGGTTAATCACCTTGAACATAATGCAGTCATTATAAGAAGTTAGCATAAATTTTGTCATGAAGTCTTGCCAGGTCAACCTCACCTCATTTTTTAAAAATTTCCTGCTAGATTGTGGGAATGCTGGAGATATAAAATAACCATGATTTCAGTGCAGCATTGACAATTACCCCATGACTTTTTGTTTAAGAAAGTTATCGAATGTGAGCTGGATGATATGACAAACTTTAATTGCTGGCTCCAAAGGTTAGTTGTTTTAGTTGAGAAGCTGATAATTTACTTAGTTTCAATAAAAATTCTATATCCAATGTATAAGAGAATTCAATTCCAATTTAGTCGACATAAATATTATAGCTCCAAAGATGATCGTGAATATTTACCTTAAAAGCAGCCTTGCTACCTATTAAATTTAAATTCTTGGTGTCTATTTATACAGACTAAAATGTGAGGTTTGAAAAAATAAGTAAAGAAAAATGTTTTTAAAAAGTATGTTCTAGTAATGAATTCATTTCAAAACTGTATTAAACTTAAGAATTGCAGTATTTTCAGGTCTGTCTGTCTGTATGGTGTATATATGTAATATGGATATTGTGATGTTCTGATTTATGATCCATGGTTCCCTTCCAGCTTAAAACATTATTATTGTATTCTTTATCCTTTTCTTTAATGAGCAGGTAGTAAATCCTTGGTATCATTTGTAATTTATATTATTGCTATTTGGTGATAATTATGTACGGTATCTAAAATCAAAGGGAAAATAAAGTAGGAATCATCAGCCTTCCATTCTTCCATGTTGTGAAATGGTAAAAGGCTGAATTTATTCATAATCTGAAGAAATTTTAAAAGCTAAAATGAAATGAAGGAACATTCGAAGACAGAATGACAAGAGTTGGAAGGGACCTTGGAGATTTTAGTCCAATCTTCTGCTCAAGCAGGAGAGCCTATACCGTTCTGGACAAATGGCAGTCCAAACGCTTCTTAAAAAATCTCCAGCGATGGAGCACCCAACAACTTTTGAAGGCAGCCTGTTCTTTGGGTTGCCTTAAAAAGGTGTAAGACACCCTGGATCAGAAACCACTCAAATTAAAAGCCTTAGTTATAAATGCACACATGAAAAAAATAATTTTAAAAATTATGATAAATATGCTATAGATTTGAAGCGGAACGGAGTACCTTCAAATTGAACATATTAAATCCTAAATTATTCAGGTCTACTTCATAGAAATACAGTGATTTTTAAACGTTCTTGTTAAAACTGAGCAGACCATAGTTTTAAAGAAATTAGTTTAAAGAAATTAGTATTCTAGATTTTGCTTAGATTCTGATATAGACAATGAATGTAAGGGTAGTGATCTTTTCCAGATCTGTCTCCACATATACACTGTGTGCACAATTATTAGGCAAGTTGTACTTTTGTGGATTAATTGTATTATTGAACAACTACAGAACAATTACACAAATATACACCATTTGGTATGCTTATATCCAATAAGCATTGAAGGTTATACAGCTTGAAGGTGGAAAATTTGCATAGAAATGATAATATGGTCAAAATACTCATCTAATAATTGTGCACACAGTGTAGTTAAAAACACAACATATTTAATGGGGTGCAAGATGAAAAGGGATCTTTTAGTATTTTTTTTCCATTTGTTTCCAGACTCTGGACTAAATGCTTTTTTTATCAGGAGGCAACAGAAAAATTCTTTGATCTGGAATTTGCTACAGGTTTATTTTTAAATTTCTGATATTTTTCATACTTGGATAAGAAAAATGCATCACATTGGTTTCAGGTGAAGTTCCTATATTGTGCTTTTAAAACTTCCCATTTCTATTTCCTTTTATAAAGCTTTGGTCATTATTTTTGCTATATCCAATATTGGTTTTTTTTACTAAATTTGTTACTTTTTCTTTTTCATTGTTTATAGTTTTTCATGTTTTCAGTTCTTTTTAAGTTTGTCTCAAATGAAATTTCTTTTCCCTTGACTTAGAATTTTTTTAAATGTACAGTTCTTATATCCATGTCATCTTTAATTATTTCCTACTGCATAAAAGGTATTGCATATTCTTTCAAAGGAAGATCAAAACATGTTTTTTAAACAAAAACATCATATTCTTCCAGATGAAAAAGAGTTTTTGGTAGATGGGAAGTCACATGCATATCAGTTTAATGTCTGCTAAAGGTGTTGTGAATTAAGTGTTCAACATTTCTAGTGGAGCAAAAAAATAATCCAGAAATATATGGTGGTTAAATTTTCAGATAATCACTTTGCATTTATTAGTTGTTGTAGCCCTATTAAGAATCTTTTAAGTATTGTTCATATATGTATTTTAACTTGGCTGTGCACCGCCCTGAGTCCTGTCAGGGAAATAGGGCGGTATATAAGTACAATAAATTAAATAAATAAATAAATGCTTTTCAGTTTTTCCTTTACTGTAGCAATGAATTATTTATATTTCAGGTTGAAAATGTTAATCAAGTTTTGAATTTTTACAATACTATTAATAGCTCTTTAATTTTTTTAAAAAAAATCTCTGGGTCAGTCTTAAATCCTGGATACTCCCTGGACAAGTCCATGAAATTGTTTTTCATTGTTTTCTTCATGGAGCTGAGATAAAATATGAATAGCCCATTACTCAACTGGCTTTTTGCCTAAAGCAGGATTAGAACTCACTGTCTCCTGGTTTCCAGGCTGGTGCCTTTAACCATTACAAGGTTTTCAAGTCTGGGTATTGATAGACTCATGACAACTAACTTTTTTCCAGTTTGTTG
The DNA here is from genome assembly GCA_023653725.1 of Bungarus multicinctus. NCBI lineage: Eukaryota > Metazoa > Chordata > Lepidosauria > Squamata > Elapidae > Bungarus > Bungarus multicinctus. Next base: position 3,450,097 of record CM042846.1, read on the forward strand.
CTGTAATATATTTAACTCCTTAACAAAAACTATCTTGAATAGCCAGAAACCTTATACAGTGAAACTCAGTAGCTTTACTATGAATTAAAATAAGTTCTGTCATTTTATGTATTTTGCTGCAAGAGCCAATATACCAATATACAAAAAACCCTGAACTTTTTTTTGGTAATTTACAGGATTGTATCTGTAAATGTTGAATAAAATGGATTGTTTTGTTTTCTTCTCCTTTCATACTTTTGTAGGTTTATCCTTCACCCCAAAGAAGTAATTCACAATCAGCTGTTAGAAAAACAAAAAATGGCAGAAGAAAAAATTAAGGAACTGGAGGTAAGTTTGGAATATCTAAAATGATTGTATGTATGTATCTATATAAATGTATGTATTTTGCATTCTTTATTCTATATAGTTTATCTGTATGAAGTACCTTTGTGGAATGGATGTTTCAGTATGGGACAGCTAGTAGTAATTCTTGTTTTACAAATTCCCTGTGAAGCCTGAGAAAAGACACAAAATATAAAAGCATAATTGATCTGCGGTTAAAAAGAGAGAGCAGAGCATTGCTTGTTAGAAGATAGGAAAAGCTGATTGCATGACCCCGGAACACTGCAACCGTCATAAATATGAATTGTTACCAAATATCTGAATTTTGATCAAATAACCATGGTAATACTACAATGATCAAGTGTGAAAAATGGTCATAAGCAGGGATGGGATTCTGCCAGTTCGGATCAGTTCAGGCAAACCGGATGTTAAGTTTTCATCTGATTCGCTAAACCAGTATTTCAACTGACTAGCTGCGTCCCTCCCCTCCCAGGAGTCTCCACGTGATGTAAGTAAATGCAGGGTCCGTGTGGAGGCTCTTGGAGAGAAAAAAATGGGCCTATTGGAAGTCCAGAAATGGGCCTGTTTCTGGCTTCCGGGGGGCCTCCAGAGCCCAAGGGAGGCCATTTTCACCCTCCCAGAGCCCTGGGGGGAGGCCTCCAGACCTTTGGGAGGGCAAAAATACAGGCTTCCCGGAAGTTACGGTGGGCCACGCCCACCCATGGCCACGCTCACCCATAGCCATGCTCACCCAGCAACTGGGCAGCGTACCGATTGCTGGGATTGAAATCATAAACCACTTTTTTCAGTGACGTTATTAACTTTGAACGATCATTAAATGAACTGTGGTAAGTTGAGGACTACCTGTATACAGGTAGTCGTTAACTTATATCAGTTCATTTAATGATCGTTCAAAGTTAATAACATCACTGAAAAAAGTAACTTATAATTGTTTTTTGCACTTATGACCATTGCAGCATCCCCATGGTCGTGATCAAAATTTAGGTGCTTGGCAATTGATTTATATTAATGACCATCGCTATGTCCTGGGGTCATATGATCCTCTTTTGCGACCTTCTGACCAGCAAAGTCAATGGGGAAGCCAGATTCACTTAACAGCCATGTTTCTAACTTTTCAACTGCAATGATTCACTTAACCCCTGTGGCAAGAAAAGTTGTAAAATGGAACAAAACTCACTTAACAAATGTCTCACTTAACAACAGAAATTTTGGGTTCCATTGTGGGTATAAGTCGAGGATTATCTGTATTTTTTTATAGTCATCTATAGTATATTATCTACCTATAGATTGCTTACTGCTAGATTATAATAGTTATTTGGATGAATTTTGGAATAAAATGATGGAATATACTATAGAAATAATAAGATATAAGTGATTAATAATCTCAAAGAATGTTAAGTATTGTTCATATGATAAGATTAATCAAAAGAAAATATTTTGGATCCTCAGAGAAAGTTTAAAAAAACTCTTACGCTGGTAATGTAAAACAATTTACATGTATGAGTTATATAAAAAACAAGTATGTCCCATGCATTTTTAAAATGCATCTGTCGACTTACTAATATTTTATCTTTATTCAAACAGTATGTAAAGATAAAAGTGATGTAGTTGAACAAAAGAACTATGAAAATTAGCTCTTCAGTAATTATTTAACAAAAAATTAACACGTGTTAATGTAACTTTGTTTCATGAGTATAATAATGTAAGCTGCTCCAATTAGCCTCCTTAATCTAAAACCAATGTTATATGGTTTTGGTAAACATAATAATGGTCTTAATATGTTCTACCATATTGGCTTTATTAATAGTTAAATAATTTTGGATTATAAAACTCCAAAATATATAGCAAGGATTAGGTTTTCTAAATTCTTTGAGGTATTTTATCTTATTAATTCAACTCTTATTTCATGAAGAAGTCCTTAGTCTCTCAAATCCAAATAATGGTACTTCACATCTTTGATAAATAATTTAAATAATTAGTATGGATTAAGAACACTTCGCACGGTCACATCCACCCTCGTCATCTCCCGGCTGGATTATGCCAGTGCTCTCTACATGGGGCTCCCCTTGAAGAGCACCCGGAGGCTCCAGCTGGTGCAAAATGCGGCCGCGCGGGTGGTCTTGGGGGCTCCTCTGAGCTCCCATGTTGCACCACTTTTGCGCGAGCTACATTGGCTCCCAGTGGCCCTCCGGGTGTGATTCAAGGTGTTAGTGACACCTTTAAAGCGCTCCATGGCTTGGGACCTGGGTACTTAGGGGACCGCCTGCTGCCACCATCAGTCTCTCGCCAACCAGTGCTCTCTCATAGAGCGGGCCTCCTTGGGGTACCACAGGCTGGACGGCTGACAGCCCCGAGAGTTCGGGCCTTCTCTCTGAGAGCCCCCTCCCTCTGGAGATTGCCCCTGGAGATAAGGACCATCCCCGACATGTTGACCTTCCGGCACGCACTAAAAACCCACCTATTCCATCTAGCCGGTCTGGCCTAGAGTTATATAAAATGGTTATAAATTCGGCTTTTAAATGGTTTTTAACTTTTCTAATTCCCCACTCTTAATCTCTTAAAGCCTATCTATTTAATTCTTTTAATTTATTTTAAAATTATTATATTTGTATTTATATGTTTTTATCTCACTGTGAACCACCCTGAGTCCTTAGGGAGCGGGGGTAGTATACAAATTTAAATAAATAAATAAATAAATTACCTTGTTTCAGCTTGCAAATCTCTTAATTTGCTGTTGCTTTTCTGCCAAATCATCAAAAGCAGCTCTGAGACATTGCCTGAAATTTGGATCATCATTCAGTAATGGATCATTTCCTTCTGTGAGATGCACAGTCAATTTGTCTGCCCTATCAGCCCCCATCCATCTTTCTTTTTGATTTGGGGCTGCCACAAGGGAGGATGGGTAACGGTGGGAATGAAAGTAAAGTGAGGAGGGAAGATAGCCACAACGACATTCTTTCACCAGAGCTCAAGGCCGGAGTCGCTGGAGTTTGGAGGGGAGTGACTGGACTTGGTGGGAGTTCAGAATGGAGGTGGATTGAAGAGTGTGACTTGAGGGTCATCAGTAAGTGGGTTGGATGTGAGTTTAATTTAGCAAGGAAAAACACGGGATTTCAGATTCGGGTTTTCCCAGATGTGTCAATATAACTTCTCTAATAAATTCTTATTTGGATGGATTTTGTCTCTGAGTGCTGATTTGAGATGGAGAGTTTGGTTGGAATGCTGACATGCCCTTTCTTTTAGCAGTCTCAGAACACAAGTAATTTTGATGTACTCTATAGGAAATTTTGCAAGTCAACCTGACATGTACAATTTACAGTGAGTTGTGAAAGTCAGAAATTGTTCCTGGTACCTCTAAACCCCTTTGGTAAGCCCCTGTGAGAGTACAGAAATATTGACATGGCTACTATTTTCTAAATTGTTCTTTACTTAAACAAGCTCTGTCCCAAAACGCTATTAGTTGTGCCATTGCATTATGCAAATTTATTATGTGTAAATCCACTTCTTAGCGTTGTAGTCTTGATCACTAGAAAAATAGCCAATGAACTTAGAATTTTTTAACATACAAATCATAAGAATCATGATTAAAATACTAAAGAGAAACAGGTTTGTTTCGAGCAGCCTGAAAAGTAGTAGTTGTTAGGAGAAAAATATATTTTAAAATCTTTCATTTTAATAAACTTAACAAGTAAACAAAATATAGTTTGAAGAAAGTGTTATCTAATTTTATTTTGTATTTAAATGTAATATTTCAGGGGAAACTGTGGGATTCTCTAAGGACATGGAAAATAGCCATTTATCCTTATGAAAGGAAGCGATTAGGGCTGTGTGTTTTTATTGTTAGTGGAAGATAATTTCTCTGTTCTGTACTATTCTGAGCTTGTTTAGTTGCTGGGTGTTGTCAGACTAGGTAGCTAAAAATAACAAACCACGGGGTTGCTATGAGATGGCTGTAACTTGCTAGATTGATTTTGTAATGTGAAGGAGGTTCAACCTTTGGCATTTTTGATAAATGGTTTTCCTGTTTTTTGAATTGTTTCCCATTTGAGAGTCTCATTATTGTTTATACTTCTAATGTACAAAAGTGACAAAGCTAAGAGTTGTTTTACTCTTTAGCCAGAATTCTTGCACTATGAAACAGTAGGAAAGATTGTATTCTTTCTATGCTGCTTTGAAACTCTTTTTGTTATGATACTGTTTCAACCTATGAATATAATGAATAGTGTTTAATTGTTTTCTTCTAGATTTAAATTTGCTGCTTATGCTTTACCTAAGATAGGCACTCCATTTTACTAACTGATTTGAAGTAATAAAAAGTCACATATCCTCATAATACCTTTGTTATTAGGTTTCTCTGTTATGGCTATAATTTCAATTTTTAAAAAAGAGCATGTAAAAGAAGAGAAATGGTAGGTGAAGATAATTATTATATGCAGCAATCTGAAATCACAACTGTCAGGTCTATTGTTGGCCTTCATATGCACTGAATTATTTCCAAGAACCTAGGATGTCATAAGGTAAGTATATTTGCAGAGCCAAGCAGTATAGTCTTTTGTAATTGACAGATGGAAGTTTTATTAGCGTGCAGATATTCTAAATGCTGTCCGAGATTTTTGGGTATGACACCCAGTGGGACCACCATAGCTGGTTTCTGTCATAATCTTTCAAGTTTGATTTTCAGATCTTGATATTTTGTGATTTTTCTCCAATTTTTTGTCTTCTATTATACTATTACTTGGTATTGCTACATCAGTTATCCACATTTTCTTCTTTTGAGACATGATAGCAGTCTTCCAATATTTGAGGGGCTGTCACAGATAAGAGAGAGTCAACCTATTCTCCAAAGCACCTGAGGGCAGGCCAAGAAGCAATAGATGGAAATTTATCAAGGAGGCATGCAGTCTAGAACTAAGGAGAAATTTTCTGACAGAATGATTAGTTAGTGGAACGGTTTGCCTCCAGAAATTGTTGGTGCTTCAACACTGGAGATTTTAAAGAAGTAATTGGGCAGCCATTTGTCCAGAATGGTATACTTGAGCAGGGGATTGGACAAAAGACTTCCAAGGTTCCTTTCAATTCTGTTATTCTGTTCTGCATCATCTGTAGCTTTTGAATACTCTTCAAGGGTAGCTCCATGTAGAATGCTTTGCAATAATACAACTGAGAGATGACCAGGGTCTGTGCACAGGATCTTACGATCCAGATAAGGGTTCAACTGTTGTACATGAAATTAAGCAGAGGTCCTCTTTGCCATGACTGCCACCTGTTGTTTGAGCAGGAGTCATGAATCTAGGAAAATATTCAAATTGTGTACCAGGTCTAACGAGTAGTGCAGCCCCATCTTGGACAGATGATAAACATTCATATCCAGGGGCCTATTGAATCCACAGTTATTCTGTCTTGCCAGGATTTAGCTGACGCCTGTTGTCCTCCATCCAGACCTCCCAGCCTTCAGATACTGTGAAAGGGCAGCCACAGCATCACTTAGATCACCAGGGATGGAGATCTGAAGCTGAATATCATCTGCATATTGAGGGTATCACATGGCATGGTGTTAGATGACTTTATTCAGCAGTTTCATGTAGGTACTAAAGGAGCGGGGAGAATACCAAGCCCTGCAGCACCCCACAGAGGAGTAGCTGTGGGCTGGACTCTCATTCCCTGTTAACACTGGCAAGGTTTGGCCTTTTGTAGAAAGAAAACTGAAACAGCACAATATTGCGCCACTCACCTCTAGACTCTTTTGTTGATCCAAAAGGATACTGTGGTCAACAGTTATCAAAAGCCACCAAGAGATCAAGGAGAACAAGGATGGATATACTATCCCTATCCCACTCATGCCAGAGATTATCCACAAAGGTGACCAATACGGTTTCCTCCCTTCTTCCAGATAGTAAGGGAATTTAAGGGTCCCTGAAGCATAGATAGCAGATTAGCTTGAGTTCATGGCCTCAATGGACTTGTTTCAACTGATATCTGATTTGACTCATTCAGGCAGGCACACCTTGTATTGTCACATCTTGTATAGGGCAGTTAGTTTGTAAGAGTGGGGATTTGTTAGTGTGATCTGCCCCAGATGTCATATAATTCCAGGTTTCCTGCAAGCATTTCCCTAACAGTTTAATGGAGGAGGGGAAAACAGTTTGGTTATGTAGATGCAGTTACAAATACCATATCAGATTAGCCTCCTGAAGATGACATCGCTTGGTTTGGTCTTGTTGACAAACTTCTGCCTAGTCTTCAATATCTTCATGGAGAAAGTGGTGGGGAAAATTGCAGAAAATCCTGGGTGAAGTGGTTTATCTGGATTCCTTCAGTTGGCTTTCATGGGATAGAAATGATGGCTTGTGGTTGATCTTCATCATAACTTTGATGAAGGGAATGTGGCCCTCCTAATTCTGCTTGAACTTTCAGGAGCATTTTGTGCTATCAATTGTGGTAATGTAATATGATTTAAATACTATGTTTTAACTTTACAAAAGGGCTATTTGTGAATGTATCTGGGAAAGAGGCCTGTTCATTTTGGCTTTCAATGGCCAGTATTCATTATCTAAGCATGAACTTGGCATTCTTCTGTCCCAACTGTCAATGACCTGACTGACAAACCCAACCAAAGCAAGCATGGTTGAGACAATCCAAACTCTGAATGCAAAAGTATTGAGTATATCATTTTGGCACTGATGAGAGAAAGACCAGATCTAGCTAATTCCCGCGCAAACCCACATAATTAAAGTATAGAATTCTCGCTCCCCCTATTAGTGCAGGTCACATTGTCCAATTGAATGTCATTGTATTGTTATGAGAAAAAGTCTTTCGATTTTGGCAAACACCTGCTGAAGTCTCCTTGGCTCTCACGAATCGTCTTAATGTCTGGAGCCTACATTCCATCTCACCCTTCCCTCTGGTTCGTTGGCAAAGCAAGAAGCGATAATAGATGCAACAGCATAAGCATGCTTTGAACTTGACACCGACATCACCTCGCTGGAGAAGGTGTCATTTTTTGTCGTGAATTTTTCCAGTTGCAGTTAAAGCTATTAGTTATATAGTGTCATGTTATAATTGTAAAATCAGTAAGGAGGTCAACATAACCAAAGGATAATCTTGGCCAGTTTGTAAAGATGTTTAGTCACAGCCCAGTTTCAATTTTGATGATGCTTGCTTCCTGTTGGAGTGCCATTTTTGAAAAAAAGCAGAGATTGTGAAATATATTTCATCAAAATTTGGACTGACTGCTAAAGGGTTTTTTTGTGGGGGGGAGAGCATGAGTGGAATAAACCTGTTGACGCTGTGTGCTTTGATTTTAAAAAAATATTTTGACATATTTTCATCAAAGCCTCTTAAATAAAGTCAGTGTTATCATTGGCTGAGGACAGGATAACTTGCTAGTTGCAGAGCCATTGTGAAAGGTGTCTATGCCTCTGATACTACTTGGTGAGTACTCTCAGACCTAGCCACTATGAAGCTAAAATGCTGGATCTGATTCTTGTGTTCTTATTACATACTCTTTCAAAGCATCAAAGTTGCAATAAATATCTTTCAATGAACATGTCCTTGAAATTGAGAAATAAGACAGCTCAATTTTCTAAAATATTAACAACTTAGCTGAATTTCTCTGATGTCATATGATTTGAAAATACTTATGCACTTTTATTTATTATATTTACGTATCCCTTCCTATCCTAAAGAATCTCAAAGCATTTATCTTAAAACAGCAATAAAATACATAATAATGCATTAAATCTGGGATAGGGTGGCGGCTAGGGCCCTTGACCGAATCATGCCCTTGCGGCCTCTGACCCGGTGTCAGTCTCGCTCAGCTCCATGGTTTACTGAGGAGCTGGGGGAGATGAAGCGCCGGAAAAGACACCTAGAGAATAGTTGGAGGACCACCCGCTCTGAATCTGACTGAACACTATCACGGTCCTATATTAAGACGTATTTAGTGGCGATAGAGGCAGCAAAATGCTCTTACTTTTCTGCCCTTATCGCGTGTGTAGGAAATCGCCCAGCCGCCCTTTTTAGAGTGACCCGCTCACTTTTAGAACCGAGAGCACAGGAGGATCCTCTACGGGGACGGGCTGAGGATTTTTCAAATTTCCTGCTGGATAAAATCACTCAGATATGGAGTGGATTGGACTCTGACTGGGCAACTCTGGACGGGGGATCGGGAGCGGAATTGGGGAAGGTCATCTGGGAAGAGTTTGACCCTGTGACCCCCGAGGACGTGGACAGGATACTGGGCAAGCTCAATGCTACCACTTGTTTACTGGATCCGTGTCCCTCCTGGCTAATATTAGCCACTCGAGAGGTGACACAAGGTTGGTTCCAGGCTATCATCAATGCTTCCTTGAGTGAGGGATTTCTGCCTACCGCCTTGAAAGAGGCGGTGGTAAGACCCCTCCTCAAGAAACCGTCTCTGGACCCAAATTTGTTATCTAACTATCGTCCAGTCTCCAATCTTCGCTTTGTAGTAAAGGTTGTTAAGACTGTGTTAGCACGACAGCTTCCCCAACACCTGGATGAAGATGTCTATCTAGATCCACGCCAATCAGGCTTCAGGCCCGGATACAGCACGGAGACGACATTGGTCACGTTGGTAGATGATCTCTGGAGGGCTCGTGACTGAGGTCATTCCTCTGTCCTGGTCCTGTTAGATCTCTCAGCAGCTTTCGATACTGTCGACCACAATATCTTATTGCGTCGTCTGGAGGGACTAGGAGTGGGGGGCACTGTTCTGCAGTGGTTCTCCTCCTTCGTCTCCAACCGTTCGCAATTTGTGTTGACAGGGGGGCAGAGATCGACCTCAAGGCCCCTGATCTGTGGGGTCCCTCAGGGGTCGGTGCTCTTACCTCTACTGTTCAACATTTATATGAAGCCGCTGGGTGAGATCATCCATGGCTTTGGGGTAGAGTTTCATCAGTACACTGATGATACTCAGCTGTACATTTCTACTCCAGGCCACCCCAACGAAGCCGTCGAAGTGATGACCCGGTGCCTGGAGGCTGTGCGGGGTTGGATGGGATGAAACAGGCTCCAACTCAACCCGGCCAAAACTGAATGGCTGTGCTTTCCGACACCCCGATACAGCCAACTAGTTCCATCGTTGACTGTAGGTGGGGGGAAACTCTTACCCCCACTGACAGGGCACGCAATCTGGGTGTCCTCCTGGACGTACGGCTGTCATTAGAAGAACATATCGCGGCTGTCACCAGGGAGGCTTTCTACCAGGTCTGTAGGATCTACCAGTTGCGGCCCTTTCTAGATCGGGATGCGCTTTGCACAGTCACATCTGCTCTCGTTATCTCCCGCCTAGACTATGCCAATGCTCTCTACATGGGGCTGCCCTTGAAGAGCACCCGGAGGCTCCAGCTGGTACAAAATGTGGCCGCGCGGGTGGTTCTGGGGGCTTCTCGGGGCTCTCATATTACACCACTCTTGTGCGAACTGCATTGGCTCCCGGTGATCTTTCGTGTGCGTTTCAAGGTATTAGTTACCATCTTTAAAGCACTCCATGGCTCGGGACCTGGGTATCTGCGGGACCGCCTACTGCCACTATCAATCTCCCGTCGGCCAGTATGCTCCCATTGAGTGGGCCTCCTTGGGATTCCGCCGGCTGGACGGCTGGCGACTCCGAGGGTGCGGGCCTTCTCTTTGGGGGCGCCCTCCCTCTGGAACAAATTGCCCCCAGAGATGAGGATCATCCCTGACCTTTTGACCTTCCGGCGTGCGTTGAAAACTCACCTATTCCATCAAACCGGTCTGGCCTAGGGTTTTTCATTTACTTTAAATTAGGTCAGAATTGCTCTTAGTCCTCACTTTTAAATCCTTACCTCATCCAGTTTATTTAACAACCAAATTTTATTCTTTAATTATTCCAACTATTGTATCTTCAACATATTTCTAATATCTGTACACCGTCCTGAGTCCCCCAAGGAGAGGGGGCGGTATATAAATCTTGAAAATAAATAAATAAATCATATACATTTAATTAAACCTATTTTAAAAGTTCTGAGGGAGAAAAATATACATTTTTATATTACATTCAAAGGTGAGTTTCCGACAGGCATATGAAAAATATTATTTTTTTCAAATAATAGATATGCCTGAGATTTTAGGAGGATAAGAATGTAGGCACTACTCTTAGAGAAGCCTTTTCCATTTATAGACAGTTGCAATTTTAATTCTGTGATTGTTTTCTTTTCAGTCTGATATTACTACTTATTTATTTTATTAAACTTACATGGGCAATGTTGGATTGGAATAACTTAACCGGTTCTCTGGCTGGGTAAGAGTGGCCATTTGGTCACGTGACCAGGTTGATGATGTCACTCATCACACTCAGTCCCAGCTACTCACCTCAAAGGCAGAGGTAGGATTTAGCCAGTTGGGGCTAATCCCACCACTGGCCAGCCCCGTCCCTGAATGTTTTTTGGTCTGGTTTTTGGGTCTTTTTTGGGCCATTTTCAGGTCCCTTTTTGGGCTGTTTTCAGGTCATTTTGGGCCATTTTTAAGCCCAAACAATAGCCCGGAAAACAGGCCAAAAATGAGTGGGGGTAGGGCCAGCCAGTGGTGGGATTTGCTGGTTCGCTGAACTGCAAACCAGTGAGAACCGGTAGCAGCCCATCTCTGTATATGGGTATATCCTGCATAAATATCAACTGAATAGTAAACCCAGTTTAAAACATCTATCTATGCTAATATGAAATAAAAATAAAAAATAGAATACATAATATAGTGCAGGTACATGTTAGCATTTTATTTGCAAACTGATTTGGATGCTCTTTTAATCTAGTTCTTTTGAAAGATTTTTATCCTTGTATTGTTTGCAGTGGTGAAGGATTTTAAAACATTTTAATGCACAGTTATTCATAGAATTCTCCTGTTCTGGTTAAAAACAACATCCTATTGCTGGAGAGTTTTATTCCACTGGTATAATGTTACATAGGTGCACAGTTCTAATGTTCACAGTGATTACTGGAACTCTAAATCTTTTAATTTTGTGGCTGCTATTACCTAGTTTTCTGACTCTTCACAATAAAGGGATGCCTATGAAGCCAATAGTGCTGCTTAAATCCTTGTTCCCAATTTACTAATTTAAAATTGTAAATTAAATTAAAATATATATGTTATTACACTTTTCTCCTTTTTTAAACTGGGAATTGTAGCAGTTGAACTCTCATATCTTTACAGAATAACTGTCAGTAGAAATTTGCATTCCATCTGTAATCATGTTCTCAGAACTCATAATACATATCATATTTTTCGGAGTATAAGATGCACCTTAGTTTTTGGGGAGGAAAATAAGGGGGTGGGAATTCTGCCTCTACCTACCAGCATCCATCGGTATTCATCTGGCTAGCGTCCTGTCAGTGTGTGAGAAAGTCGTGGACTGTTTGGAAACTGAAACAGTATTTGCTGTGTGAGCAAGAAGGAGACAGCAGGGATCCTGGGCGTGGCTTAGTTCTGTACTAAAGCTGCATGCTGCTCTGAAACAAATGGAAACTCCTCTCCTCTGCTTGTGTTTTGCTTCTATTTACTACCACGTGGGAAACCCTGCTTTTGGTATTGTATATTTACTTCATGTGTTATATATAAAGAGAAGTTATTGAATCCCGCTGAATCAATTACTTGTGTGTGCTTTCTGGATGTGATTGCTGCTGCAATTGCAGCAAATAGTGAACAGCCAGGTCAGCTTCAGCACATTATTGCAGCCTGATTCAGCAGGAGCAGCTGATTGATAGGTGGATCGGCCTCCCGGAATACCCCCAATCAGCTGTTCCAGGCTGCAGGGATTGCCATAGACCATCACCGTCTCTGTGCCTTGCGTTTTTGGCCTCATGTGCAGGGCTACATTCGGTGTATAAGAAGCACCCAAATTTTCACCCTCTTTTAGGGGAGGAAAGGTATGTCTTATACTCAGAGAAATACAACAATTGCTTATTTTAAATTAATCTTTCCTTTTTCTCATCAACTACTGCACAAAACAGAAAAATCTTAGCAGATTATCTTAGCTCCACCCACTCTTCTTGAGCTGACTGAATAAGGCAGAACAGCTAAAGCTGACAAAGCTCTGATTCATAATAATCGTGCCTCAACTTTCAGGTATATGAATAATAAATTCCTGCTTGATTAACACCTTGCTTTTTAGTCTGGTTTATTTTGTTTGTAGTGATAAGAGGAAGAATATAATTTTAAGTGCACAACAAGCGGAAAAAATGTGAAAGAAGCTCAGATACTCACCTCTGATTTACATGAATATAAAAAAGGGCGGAGGTACAGCATAATTGGATTTACAACTTTCTGTTACTATAATCCAGGCCTGTCAAACTTGCGGCCTGCTCAGGCCATACCCACCCCAACTTCGCAAAGGGAAAAACTTTGCGATACGTCATGATACGGCATGCAATGCAAGCAGGTTTGACACCCCCATCTAATCCAATCTCAAATAAAAGTAGATTTGCCTTCCTGTATAGTTGATTCCTGATCTGTCTACTGGTGAGCTAACAAAATATAAGATGAGTGTACCAAAAAGATTAAGAGGGAGGGAGATGGGCAGTTGAGAAATATGAAATATAAATAAATAAGTTTTTATTGATTCATATTGGATTTTAATGCTTTGCCTTTCAGATGCATGATATATTTTAGAAGGAGAAACAAAATAACTTGAAAATGTTGAAATCCATCTGTTTTTTATATTCTTGAAACAAAAACCTTATATAACAATTTTGCAAGAGATCCAACATATTCTGTTACAATAGAAATGTTGGATTTATTATCAGAAATGTTTTCCAAAGATACCCAGCTTTTACTTAGATTTATATATGTAATAACATAATACATAATGCAATATGAAGTTATATAGGTTAAAGATCCTTTTAATAAAAACCCCATCCTGATATACAGATGTACAAAAAGAATAATTGATCTATTCTTCTATTTTTCATTGATTTGTTTTTTCAATCCCTTTCATAACTAATTTAAATGGGAGACACAGCCAGCATTCTACTAGATGATCTGTGTGTTGGTGTGTGTATGCGTATATGTATATGTTCTCTCTCTTTTCCTCCCTCACTCCCTCTCTCTCTCTCTCACATACACACACATACACAAACACTCTGGGTGTGTGTATTCAGAATATTGAAGACTGATCTTATACTTATTGTTTATTAAATTTAAATTTGACCTTGGAGGGAATGATGTTCCAAAGGAAGAATGCCACCCCAGAAAAGGCTTTCCTTATGGCTCTCACCAGATGAAATTCCTTGGAAAATAGAACCTGCAACATGCCCCTCCTTGCAGAGCTGATATGATGGGTAAATGTAACTAGGGAGAGCACCCCTTATGCTGTGTAAGTCCTTTAAAAGGCATAATAAGCACTTTGAATTGGACCCAGAACCAGAATTTCAAACTTCGCAGTTTGTGGAACAGAGATGTAACGTACAGTTCTATGAATACAAGTAACTGTCCATGGTGTTGCATTATGCACCAGCTGAATTTCCAGAGGTGAGCTGTATTACAGTAGTCTGTTCAGGTGAAGTTGCAGGCACATACGGCTCAATTTGTGTGAGCAGCACATGTGTGTGCCCTTCACTGCGCCCAATGAAGCTTCACGTGCAAACGGAGGGTGCTTGCGCTCACAAACGAGCCGAGGGAGCTTGTTTGAGCAGAGGATGTTTGTGCTCGTGCGTTTGCCCATTTTTCCGGCAGCCTGGTTTTGACCAGCCTGGTAGTGGCCCGGGGGTTGGGGACCCCTGTTTTAAAAGACACTGCGTCTGTCTGACCCACTTTCTAAAGAATATTTAAGTGTGTAAAGAAAGAGGAAGCAACCAGTTATAAAGATTTACAAATAAACCTAAACTCTTTCCCGGGATTTTGAAATAAAATAACTGAAAAAGAATTAAAGGGATAGCTACATTTGGAATATTGCTTCACTTAAAAGTATTTTTTGAATTAAATAAACAGATAACACATATCTGTGCTTGACGTATACTAAAATACATATCTCTATAGGAAAGAAGAATGTTTAAATTTGTTAAAGATGATTGGCTGATTGTATAAAATGAAATAAGGGAAAAAGAAGGGAAACATGAATCTGAGGAGACCATGTGATAGCAGAACTATGGAGGGCTGAAAGGACTAAAGGGTTATAGACATGGGAGGGGGCAAAGTCTTTCATTTTTTACTCCTCTGTTATGGATTACAAGTTTGAAAGAAAGAATTATAAAGGACATGAAAGCTATGGAAGGAGAAAATAGAAGAATATATTTGTATTCTATTCTATGTATTCATATTCTACTACAAACAATAAATTTGTATGTCCATCAAGAGCTCATACCGGCCCAATGTCTGATTTTTTTCAACATAGACCAACCTGTCTTTGAATGGCTGGGGGAACTGGACATTAACATTTGAACCACTATAAGTCCATGTACTTGCCATACGCTAAATAAATAAATTTGTAGAAGAGTATATAAGCAAGATTATTATTATGTGTATAAATTGACATACATTGAAGTACCTATAGCGGAAGGTAAAATATTATGTACTTTTGCAGAATACTGAGCCTTTTGGGGAACTTTGAACTAAAAATGGAAACAGTTAAAATGATATTAGACACTTGAAATAGTGTTGATTAAGAAAAATAAAGCAATTATGAAAAGAGATAACTATAACAGCTGTAATGAGTGATAGAAGTCACTATTTTTTCTTTCTTTTAACTCTATTGTTCCCTGCACATTTTCTTTTTCTCTTGTTTTATATATTCCTTTTTCAAGTAAAAATTCTCAATAAAAAAGAATAGTTAAGCAAGTCAGTGTGCCATTCCAAATAGATTGGATCACTGGGGCATAAATTATAGAGGTTATTCTATTTGCTTTGCCTCTTTAAAAAAAGGTATCTATACTAATGGGAAAATATTGCATGTTGTGCCTGAAAACTTTTAAATGTTTTACTTATAATGTAGTCAATACATTGAGCAGAAGATCCTCTGTTGGAACATAATATGAATTAACATCTGAATTCTAAACAGATGTTCTAATTTTATTTATCATAAAACTGTTGTTTTTGTTACATTTCATCTTGACAACTTTTTATGTAGGTCTGAGAACTAATTTTTGTCTGAATTTAAAAAAAGACAATGGGTTCAAACTTTAAGAAGCTAAAGCCCAGCTACTCTGTTTATATGAGTTTAATTTCAGTTCCGAAGCTTTGATTTAAAAAGGGAAAAATATTTAGCCTTGTAGAAATCATGATATAAGGCAAAACTGCATTGTGAGACATGAATTTGAGGTCAAATCATGTAGCCATTGTTTGGAGAAGGAACTCCATTTTGAGGTCACAGTAGCTATGGTTTTATTAATAGACTGGATGCATAATTATCTGTTGATAATCTGATATCTAGAGATTTTTGTTTACGTCTGTTTAAATACTTAAAATAAAACCTTGATAGTGACAATAAAATAACAAGAAATTGTACAAATTGCTTCTTCAGTGAGTGTGCTTAATGGGGCCAGAGCAGGTGGATGATAGCATGATTAGAGTACATACATTAAGAAATCAGTCTTCAGTGTGATTTTTTGATGCAATTAAAGTCCATCATTATTTTAACAATCTTATGGAAGAAAAGGTTTCAGGAAATATACATTACATCTATCCAGCCATACATACATACTACTGCTATTACATCTATTTTGTAAAGATTGGGAGAAAAGAGTATGATAAATATAATGTAATGATGTAAAATTGATTGAAATAATAATGCAATTAAATAAAGGAAACCAGTGGCAAAAATACATCTGAATATCAGTATTACCCTTTTAGGAACAACTGAATAATAGATCTGATGTACAAATTATTTCAGGACAAATCTGTACACTTCAGTAAAATGGGCACCTTGGCTAATTGCCATCTACTTTGATTCCAACTGCCCTGTCTTTAAATTTTCCCAGAAAGAAAATCCACGTAAGAGCTATCACTAGAAATAACTGCCTTGACTGAGATATATTAGTGAAGCCACTGGACAGATAAATAATTTGGTCATATCAGTCTATCTAAGATTGCTTATTTATATGCCTTGTAACACAGACAACTTGGACAGAATTTGGAGTATGAGGAAATGTGATTGGATTCTTCCCTGGTTTATTTTCATTTGTTGTTTATTAAATGTTCAGATCTTGGCCTGTCATATAGTCAGCCTTTCTCTGAAGAAGATCATGAAGCAATCGGAGCATATAAGTTTCAGTAGCTTTAAAAGGAGAGAAATAGATATTTAAAAAACATAATATTAGAGTGCATATTTGCTTCTTTATTCTTTACTTCGCTACAAAACTATGTGATCGGGCTTAGTTTTTGGGGAAGAAAATAAGAGGGAAAAAATGTGCCTCTGCCTACTATCAGTACTCAAGTGGCTAGCAGCCAGTTAGTGTGAGAGAGAGTTGAGGGCTGTTTGGAAAGTGAAACAGTATTTGCTGTGTGAGCAAGAAGGAGACAGAAAGGAGCCTGGGCATGGCTTAGCTCAACTGTACTACAAGCTGCTTGGTACTCTGAAACTGAAACTCCTCTCTGCATGTGTTTTACATTTGGAACAGATTTCTTTCAGGTGGAGAGGGGGAGTAGAACTCTTTAGCATCAGAGCGTGTTAATAATATACGAAATACAAATGCTCTGATGATCATTTCAAAAAATCCTTTCTTAATGAGCACCTAGAAGCCAAGAGGAACATACATGCCAAATTTCAAGTTTGCAGAGTTTATGGTTCTGGAGATTTTGTGATGATCCGTATTTCTGGTATTTCATATTTATATAGATTTATTAACATGTATAAATTAGAGTATGCAATGGCATACTTAGTGTACTCACTATTAACCTTTTAAGATAGTGCCATTTGAATTCAATTAAAAACAGCTTAAGTAACATTTATAGTTTTAATTTATAATGTATATGTATTGGATTTATTATTGTTATAAGTCTTTTGATTTAAGTTTTGATTTGAAAGTAGATTATGCATTTTCTAAATATGTAAATTAAACTTCACAATCTTTGTTTTTAAAAAGTCTAAAAATGATTCTTTAGTTACTCTGGGACCAACAGGTCATTTAAAAATCGTAATGCTGACAGCAACTATAGTAGCTCAGTTGAGGCCACAGTAATCTCATGGCTCCTGTCTGATATCTCATTTTGGGACACAAGTCGTTTTCTCCTTCTTGAGGCCAAGGAGAGACATTTAAATAAACTAGTATGCTATCATAAGTCACAATATCATTTTCCTGAAGCTTGTCAGAGGAATGTAAAAAATGAGAAATGTTAACTTTAGAAATTTAGACATTCTAAGCTGGGTCTTTTTATTTGTTTGTTTATTTTGAGTAAAAGTCACAAGACATTACATCAGAGGGTTTTATTCAAGGCAAGTGCATCATATCCAAGCCTCCTTGTAGAAAGGCATCTGCTTCCAACACTTCATGTATAAATGAATCTGTTTGTGATTATAGGCTAATTCAGTACGAGCATTCTTAGAAATGCTGTCATCTAGCTATATAGGAAGCTTCTTGTCAGACCTGGCCCACCTTGGGAAAAAAAGTCTTGACACTTTGCAGCGAAAAGATTAATTTACTAAAAGCCAAGTGGTTACAGTGAGCATATCCAGAATTAACCGTTTGTGCACAAAGATTCCTTAGTTAACTTTCCCTTCTCTGGTTCACCTCCCTATTATCTCGTCATTGTCCAGTCACATTTGAAGATGTTTTGGTAACTGTTCTTGCAAAGGTTGGCCAGATGCAGAGGTGTTACATTCCATTCGCAGGTCCACAGCCTTGGGATGTCTCATATTGCACAAAGATTGCTTTCGGCTTCCCCCTGCCTTCCTTGCAGTCTCCCTTCCCCCTTGTCGCTCCACTGCTCCCCCCCCCCAATGTTTTATGCCAGACTGGCATCTAGCAAAGCATAGGTGTGAGTGAAGCATGGCAGCTCTGACACTTCTTTAGACAGCTCCATTCTGGTAGACCTAATGAACCAAGCAGTTAAAAGTGGCAGTTGGGAAGCTCCAGACTTACAAGATTGTATCAGCCCTCCTAGAGGTTCCCCTGCCAAACAGACCTGTTGCTCATTCCGAATCTTCTAGATTCAGAATACTTGTTCAAAGAGCAGGTGGCAGTTGTGGCTTGGAGATCTTTGCACAGCTTCATCTCATGCTCCCGTTGTGCCCATTTCTGGATTGGGGGGCTCTGCTCAGTCATTCATACCCTAGTCATCTGCAGATTGGATTCCATATAATGAGTTCTACATGCAGCTGCTGTTGAAGTATATCTGGAATCTTCAGCTGGTATTGAATATAGCAGTATGGGCAATTTCCAGAAGAACACATATCACACCTTGTGGTGCATGAGATGCATTGGTTTCCAATCTGCTTCCTAGGTCCAATTTAAGGTGCTGTTTTTAATATTTAAAGCTCTTAATGCCATGGGACTGGGTTCTTCTGAGGGACCCCCTCTTCCCAATTATATCAGTCCCTCCCATTAGATCTGGCAGAGAAGGCATGTTGCAGATACCAAGTCAGGTTAGCTCCGTGTCCCGCAGTTCCTCAAGACCTGATTATGTCACATGGCCTGGAGATCCCAAGGAATCAGAGATATTCTTAGATGACTTCTGTAGTTGATATATTTACTCCATGTGGTTTATATATTTATTTTTGTCAGTGTTCATGAATTGGAATAGACATGGTAACAGGTCAGCCACTGGGGACTGTTTGGTGACCCATTGCTTTAGTGATGGGGGCAAAAGAATAGTGATTTCAAGGTCTGCTAGCTTTGCAGAGCAAAATTGGATCAGAATTGAGGCCAATTTTTTTTTGAATGATCCACTTAGCGACAGTAACTCACTTAGCGATGGTATCAATGTTCAGGAAGGAGAAACTGCTTATGAAGTAAAGATATGTAATGTGTGGTATGAGCCAAGGAACTGTAAGGTTCTGCTATAACTTAAGATCACGCTGTGCCAAAAATGAACTTAAGCAGAGGCTTTGAAGAACAAAATTTAACTTTTATTGATCAATAAAAGGGTAAGACCTCTCCTCTCATACACACAGATATGTGAGGAAAGTTACAAAGCATATAGGCGAAAGTAACTCTTCTTATACCTTAAGATTCTTTTAGAAGTAGAGTAATTGCATTGTAAAACACACTAAGTTAGATTTACATTTTTCCTGCAAAAAGACAAATGTCCTCCTGGCACTTGTTTATCTTTCAGTATCCTTTCTCCTATTTTCTGCTAATCCATCACAATTTACCATTTAAGAGGGCTATTAACAGCATACTTCAAAAGGTGTATATTGTTCCAGATGTAGGGAGTTACGTCCCCAGGGAGTACATTCCATTCAGATTGATTTAGAAGGGATAATCGTGTCTTCATATGATGTAACTAATTGCAGGCATGTGTTATTATTAGTTTTACAATACCAGTGAAAGGTTAAAGAAATATTTTCTACAACAGCAAGATAAGAAATGCCTATAGAGATAAATACTTATACATATATAAGAAAACAACTGCCTAACATCAAGATAATACATGCCTGTAGAGTAACTCTCTACTTAATGCTATAATATATTTTATTTCTTTATTTATTACCCGAACAGAACTATAAGGAAGTATTGGCGTTACCCAAAATTGGAACAACTAAAGTGGAAAGAAGCCATGGACAAGGAAATGAAATCTATGGGTGAACATAAAGTGTTCACATCTATAACTTTGCCACAAGGTTGCAAAGCCATAGGATGTAAATGGGTGTAGAAAAAGAAAATACTACGCAACAATCAATATAAGGCAAGATTAGTGGCACAAGGTTTTTCACAGAGGAAAAACGTGTACTATGATGAGGTATTAACACCAGCGGTGAAGAGTGAAAGCATAAGGTTAGCACTAGCGTTGACCGTGGCACATGGTCATAAAATTTGGTATTTTGATATAACAAGACCATTCCTCAATACAGAATTAGAGGAAGAAATTTACATGGTTCAAGCACTAGGGTATGAAAGTAAAAAAGATCTAACACTGTGTATAAATTGAACAAAGCCATTTATGGGCTGAAGCAGTCAGCCAGAAATTGGAATATCTTTTTAGATACAGCATTGAAGAGTCTTGGGTTCAAGAGTTGCAAATATATACTGGAAAGTTACAAGGTGGGGATTGTAAATTGTTAGCATTTGTGGATGATCTTTGTTTCATTGAAAAGATGTGTCACAGAAAAAGGAATTTGCTAATAAATTAGAGAAAAACATCAAATTAAAAGATTTGGGTGAAATACAAAATTATCTTGATATAGAGATACAAAATCTGAGAAAGGTGGTATGTTCTCAATCGAAGAAAAATTGAACAGTTGTTGAAGAGATACAACATGAAGGATTGTAATTCTGCTCCAACACCTATAAGCACAAGTTTTCATAACAGTTTTGAGTGAAGACAAAAGTGAAGCCTATGATCAAGAGATATATTAGTCAGCAATAGGGAGTCTGTTACATCTGTCACAGTGGTCCGGACCAGACATAGCTTGTGCAGTAAGCATCCTAAGTCGCTTTACTGCTGCACCAACGCAATTGCATTGGATGGGTATAAAAAGGATTCTCAAGTATTTGAAGGGAACTGTGAACTTGGGTCTTCAAATACAGGTCTCTGAAGAATTGAAATGGAAACATGTTGATAGTGATTATGCCAATGAGGTAAAAACCAGAAAGTCCAATTCTGGGGTTGTGTATTGTTTGGATTGGTTGGATTGGCTTTAATTAGTTGGAAGTCCAGAAAACAAACAACTGTAGCAATTTCTACTGTGGAGGCAGAATTTATAGCTCTATATGAACTTTGTTCAGAGGTAACGGTACATGCAGCTATTACAGGATTTAATCCTAAAGGTAATGGCGCTGTAACAGTGTTTGAGGATAATGCTGCTTGCATTAAAATGGCAACAGGTGACAGTGAAAAATAGAAGCAAGAGTGTGGACAATATAATATTTACAATATTAAGTATTGTAATGTCAGGGAAGCCATCAAATGTAAATTAATTAGCTTGCTTCACTGTTCTTCAGAGGACAATCTGACAGATATAATGACAAAGCCATTGGAGTGGAGCCATGGTGGAGTGCATCATGGGGAAATATTAAGTTATTCAGTTGTATGTCTATTTCAGTCATGAAGGGAGGAGTGTCAGTGTATGAGAGTTCATGAATTGGAATAGACAATGGTAACAGGTCAGCTAATGGGGACTGTTTGGTGACCCAGACAGCTCAGAGTCTGGGTGTGGCTTAGCTTGACTGATTTGTATATAAGAGTTGCTTTGTCCTTGCTATATAGCCTCTGTATTATATAGCTTCTGTGATTCTGTGCATATGTGATTCTTTGCTTATGGATTCTGAGTTCTGTTGCATGGCTATTGTATACATGCATCATGCTTTATATTGTTGTATATAAAGAAGTTTATTTTATAAATGCATCCTGCTGAATTCTTTACTTGTGTGCTAGTTGGATTGCTGAAAACTCTTAACAATTTTTAATATTCTATTTTTTAATAATGCTTTTATATTTTATAATGATTTTTATATATTGTTTTATTCAATTGTATGCTGTTTTTGTGAGATGGCTGGCCATATAAATTTGAATAATATAAATAAATACAAAATCTATATAATGGCAAAATTCCCTGTGATAAAGCTTATTTTATATTTAAACAGGAATCCAAGGTCCACCAGTCTAGTTTAATATTTGGCATAATAACTAGTTTAATATTTGGCATAATAAACTAGTTTAATGTTTGGCATAATAAACACATATACAGTAGTCCTTTAATTAGAATGACAGCTGGGACTGGGATTGGTGTCGCTAAGCAATGTGGTAAAATGTGATGTCATATGACCACATCACGTAGTAGTGGCAATCCAGCCAGTCCTGATTGCCTAATCCCAGATGTGTGGGTCATTAAGAAAGAAGCAGAGGGGCTCCAAGGTAAGAAGTATAGGGATGATGCAAAGGGTTCGGGGAGGGCCAACTTAAACCATGTATGAGAGGGAAGGGGTGCTCCATAGCGCAAGCTTAAAAAAGCTGGGGAATTTGGGTGCAGGGTGCATGTGATTGCAGGGGGGTATGGTGTGCAAAAGCAGGGGGGGCAAGGAAAAGAGGTTTAGGGAGAGTTGTCTCCCTGTGGGTGAGAGACCATGGGAAGGGCATGGGAGGTTTGTGAGTGTGTAAGTGCAGGGAGGCTGTTGAAAGAGAGTGCAGGAACTCTCTCTCTGTGTGTCTCTGTCTGTCTTTGTGTGTGTGTGTGTGTGATCACAGCAGACTATGCGAAAAGGGCATGGGACGTATGTGTGTATGAGTACAGGGAGGCTATGGAAAGGGAATGCAGGGTGTATTGTATTGTAATCACCGGTAAGCCAAGGGAAGAGAGCATATAATGCAAGCTAGTTGCCAAGCTCCTGAATCTGACATTGCAGGCATTACACTTGTAACATCCCTTCATTCAGAGGTATGAATGATTGAACAGTTGCTGCATGAATGATTGTAATTCAAGGACTTACCTGTAAGACTCCTATTAAAAAAATAGTTTTCAGAAATCTGACATTCTGAAGTCTGACTCATCAATACTTCCTGGGTGTGTGGAATTCCTGCAGAGTGACTTACCTGAATTCTTTCCTGTCTAAATGCAATTACTTATAGATTTTACTGTGTATTGAAATTTGATGTTCTTATAGAAATGTACTGAAAGTAGCATGATACCTGATTGTAGTTGTGAGCCACAAAACAAGTCATGTATGCCATATCTGCCCTGGACTCTTCCTTTAACCAGTTTTGTTACAGGCTTTACATTACCACTAAATTATGAAGGTTTTTTTTTTAAAAAATAAATAAATAATAAACCAAAACCAGGAAAACAGCATTTTTGCTATGTGCTATATACAGTGTGTTGAATATCCCACTGGAAGTTGGGAAAACTGATAGGGGGAAAAGGAGGAGGAAGAGGAAGAGGTGGTGGTAACACAAAATATATTGTCAACCTTTTAATTTCCTAAACAGCATTTAGTGCAATCTTGCTGAAGAATGAGTGTCTGTGCTTCTTGAATGTGTTCATTGATTTCTATTCATCAAGCTTGTCTTATTTTTGGCCTATTATCTTACATTAAGTCATCATACACTGTGGCCATCTGTATTCAGTTTCTAGCTGAGATTATGTTCTCCCAATAAGCTTATTTCATGAAGAATAATATCTGTAAATAATGTACAGTATCAGCATAATATTGTGCAGTATCTTTGAATAATGAATTTTATTTCTTTGTTCTTGTGAATTTTAATGTCTTATTGAATAATTAATTCAAAATTGCCAGAAGATTTATGTGTATTATTTATGGTCTTAGTTATTTGTTCTCAGATGGAATTATTGAAACTAAAATTAGAAAATGTTACCTGCCTGATGATGATACGTCTACTATAGTCTAATACAGGTAATCCTCGATTTATGACCACAATCGAGACCAAAATTTCTGTTGTTGAGACATTTATTAAGTGAGTTAGTGGCTTATATAAAGCCAGAATTCACAGTAGCTGGAGATAGAATAGCTTCAAAAAGTGGTCAGTTCAAGATTATCATGCTTTTTTTCAATTAGGAGAGGAAAGAAAACTGAGAGAAGAAGGAATAAGGGGATTAGGGGCTCCAAGGGCACATTTCTCTCACAGAAATGTAGGTTGCTCTTAGGAAAAAAGGGAATAGTGTTTATTTACATGCTTACTGCTAAATGTAAGGCTCTTATCATTAGTTATCTCTTGACTTTTTTTTCTACTTGGGCTGCTAAGCAGCATTCATGTCCCTGCTGTTCCTGGCTTAGGCTGAGTGGGTTAACACAGAGCTTCGTTGGAGTTTTGGAGCAAAACGTCAGGCATTTTAGCAGCACTTGGCACATTCTGGAATCTGACTACTTTTGAAGAACAATAAGAGAGGAGGACTAGAATTGCTAAAGAACTGGCTTGGTTGGACTGACTTTATTTTGAATTTATTGTACGATATGTAAAAGAATACGAACCTTGTTTACCAAGTATAATTAATGTGAGGAACAGCCAAGTACTGTATTTTTCGGTGTGTAAGACGCACCCCTCCAAAATGGGTAGAAATGTCTGTGCATTTTATACAGCGACTATTGCTGAAGCCACGCCCACCTGCCAGCCCCCACCTGCCAGCCTCTGCCTCCCAGCAATTTGTATCTTTGTAGCAAACAGCCTGGTCCGCTTCACAGCCTGATTTAGCTCAAGGCAGCTGATTGTTGGTTGGATCAGCCTCCCGACAACCAGCTGTTTCAGGCTGCTGATCACCATCACCTATTGCCGCCTCCACATGCCCCATTTTCAGTCTCCACATGCCCCATTTTCAGCCTGTCCTGATCCCCACCGCCTGGAATGGGCCAAAAATGGGCCACGTGGAGGCCAAAAATGAGGCATGTGGAGGCCATAAATAATACAAAAAAATGGTATGCGGAGGCCAAAAATGGGGCATGCATAGGCAGCAATAGGCGATGGCGATCCCTGCAGCCTGAAACAGCTGATCGTCAGGAGGCTGATCCAGCCAACAATCAGCTGCTTGTGCTAAATCAGGCTGTGCTGAAACTGACCATGCTGTTTGCTGCAAGGAGGCAAATTGCTGAGAGGCAGAGGCAGTTTTTTTTCTTGTTTTCCTCTCCAAAAGCTAGATGTGTCTTATACTTTGGAGCTTCTTATAATCCGAAAAATACAGTACTCTTCTTTTCATTTTTTTGTTAGTTAAATAACTGTAGCCCCCAGTTGATTTCTGTAGAAAAAGGAGGGAAATGTTAATGCTCCATACAAGGAATTAACTGGGCTTCAAAACAGTTTGCACCTACTCCTCAGGATATGCTGAAATCTTTTTATTTTTCATTTCTTAAGATGAGAGAGATTTTTCTTTTTAATCTTAATTATTTCTTTATAAATTTAATAAAGTTATAAAATATAACATTTCTTGAATATTTTGGGTCATTGTAAAATACTGTATACATTTTTCTTTCCTGATATATATACACACACATATACATACATACATACATACACATATATGTATATTAGATACTTCTGTGTCTGGTTTAGTCATTAGTTTGACTGCTTCTGAAATGCATGAAACAACGTTTTATTAAATATGATTTTGGAAGTTCTCATTTACCAGTGTGGAAAGTTCAAAGCAGAATTTGATTTGCAGTGCTTACAAGTATTTTGCTAAGTGGATCTTAAAAATGTTTTCTCTTTTTAATGGGATGGTCTGTTTTCTTGTTAATTCCAATGCCTGTGGCATATCTCTCTTGTTATATTATCGCTACTGAATTGTTATTATTTTGATTTTTATTATTATTATTATGTCTTTCAGCAAAGGAAATCATATTTGGAACGGAGTGTAAAAGAAGCTGAAGATAATATCCGGGAGATGCTCACGGCTAGAAGAGCACAATAAGTTTCTTGTGTTTGGACTGAATATTTGAAAGCAGAGATTTTGAACTCCTCTTGTTAAACATTCAGAGATGTGTAAGATATGAAAAACCTGGTTTATGTAACTAGCTGCATCGTGTCAACCCAAACTTGTAGTTTGATGCACTAATAAACTTTTTAATTTATATACCATGACTGCTAAATCTGCCCTGAATTTTTTTCTTGAGACAGACTAGAATACACTTTATTTTGTTGAAAAAGGTTCTTCAGATAGAGTGGAACTCTAGATTGGTGTTTGTTTTTCTGCAAAAAGACATGCAAACACCAGTGAATTTGGATTATTCTGTTGGGAAAAGATTATGAGACTTCAGCACACATTAGAGACAGGTAAAGCAGTAAGGTTCTTGCTTTCATTTTGCTGCTTTCAGGGACTGGAAAGCTTGTAAAAATTGGTGAAAGAATATAGGAAGATGGAAAGAATTAGAATTGAGATGGCAATGGTTGGAGCATGAATGGTTTTTAAAATACAAGTAGTTTTGAATGGTCAGAAAGGTTCAAAGCTGGCATAGAACAGGTAAGAATGGCTTTTCAGTAAGGGAATATTTGTGTAAGGTTGCTGCCATCCTGTGGATGAGAGTTGTATCGCTCATGTCTGTGTCTAGATTCATAGAGCATGCTAAATCAGAGATAGGTAATCTGTAATGTTCCAGCTGTTCCTGAATTATATCATTGCAGGCATTCCTGATCATAATATAATCCCATTGTCCTGGGAGTTGCATGCTTTGGCAATAGCTTACCATGATGTGTGAGCCTAGTCATCTCATTTTCCCTAAATCAGAGTGGTGTTTTGGTTTTTTTTTTCATTTTCTGTTTTTAATGCAGTAATTGTAAAATAGATTAGAATGAGAATAAAATCTCTAAGTAAT
Source organism: Bungarus multicinctus (assembly GCA_023653725.1). Lineage (NCBI taxonomy): Eukaryota > Metazoa > Chordata > Lepidosauria > Squamata > Elapidae > Bungarus > Bungarus multicinctus. Next base: position 3,476,820 of record CM042846.1, read on the forward strand.
AGTCAGCATCAGAATGAAGACAAAAAGAAAATTGCTCAGGAATTCTTCAAGAAACTACAATCAAGAAAAAAGATCAGAAGATACAACTATACAGTATTTGGAAAAAGCCGCATTATCTAAAATCCCAGACACAGTGAGAGTGATGCAGAATGAAAGGATATCGACAATAGAAATAATGGAAGCAATTAAAAGGCAAAAAAACAATAAAACACCTGGGCCAGATGGATTTCCCGCAGAACTCTATAAAATCTTACAAAATATACTAGGACCAATATTGTTGGAGGTTTACAACGAAGCACTATTAAAGGTCAAATTCCCCCAAACCTGGACAGAAGCATACATCACATTAATTCCAGAGGAAGACTCAGACTCTCAACAATATATATATATATAATTATAAATTATAATCTACATTACTAAATGTAGATTATAAAATATTTACCTCTATAATTGCGGAAAGACTAAAAAGATTTTTAAATGAATTCATATATCCTGACCAGAATGGCTTCTTACCCAAAAGACAACTGAAAAACAACATGAGGATCATTATGAACATATTGGAATATTATGAAATCCACTCCAAAAAACAGTCAGCATTAATTTTTCTAGATGCACAAAAAGCCTTTGATAATATGGATTGGTAGATTATCACATTACAACTGAAAAATACGAACTTTAGTGAAAAGTTTGTAAAGATGATTCAAGCAATCTATTCCAACCAAACAGCAGAAGTGATAATAAATTGAGAAATAACCAATAATTTTAATATAAATAAAGGTACAAGACAAGGGTGCCCATTAAACCCACTTTTATTTATATTCTGGAAGTTTTATTTAGACTGACCAGACAAGACCCAGAAATAAAAGGTTTGAAAATAAAAAAAAGAACAATGCAAACTGCAAGCATTTGCAGATGATTTAGTTTTTTATCTTGGAAGAATCTTTAGAAACAGGACCCAAATTAATAAAAGTTTGGTGTGGTGGCAGGACTTAAAATAAACAAGGAAAAGACTAAAAAGTTGACAAATTTTACAAATAAACAGAAAAACGAATTGGCAGAAAAGATGGGCATGCAGATAACTAAAAAGATTAAATTCTTGGGAATTTTGTAACAGCAAGATGCGTGTCCATCAAAAAGACAATTATACTAAACTAATACAGCAAATAAAGATAGATTTGAATAAGTGGAAAAACCTACAGTTGTCACTGGTTGGAAGGATATCCACAATAAAAATGAACATTCTACTGAAATTGTTATATTTATTTCAAACAACTCCGATAAAATTAAGGAAAAAGTTTGAGGATCTAAATAGACTGATTTCTAAGTTCATTGGCAGGGCAAAAAAAACAAGAATTAAAATAAAAATGCTACAAGACACTAAAGGGTGGGTTCGGGCTCCCGGATTGGGAGCTGTATTATCAGGCTTCAATACTCACATGGGTGAAAGAGTGGATAAATTTTAAAAAACAAAAGAATATTGACGATAGAAAGACATGATTTAAAATTGGGGTGGCATGCTTTCATATGGTATGGGAAAAATAAAACACACAGATATTTCCAAAGGTGCTATTTTAGAACTGCTCTGATGTCAGTATGGAAAGAAATCCAACAGAACCACTACATGAAATACCGGTCTGGTTATTCATGACAGAAACGTTAATGTTTTGATCCAGATAAGATTGTAAGATACAAAGACATATTGATGAACAGGGGCGGTGGGGGAGGGTCTGAAATCTAAACAGGAATTTAAAAAACGGAATTGATCTGAACTGGTGGCCGCTTACCCAAATTCAAACGAGATACAGTGGTATCTCTACTTACAAAAGCCTCTACCTACGAAAGTTTCAGGTTACGAAACGTGTCTTCGAGAAAATATCGTCTCTACCTACGAATATGTTTCAAGATACGAAAGGCTATCTTGGAAAATGGCGCGTCCAAGCTGCGCTGCCATTGGTGATCTTCCTGGCATCCCATTGGCTAGGAGGGATCTGTGCGCACGCACCGTGCCGCATTCTCAGTCTCACTGCTAGCAATCCAGCAAAGCAGGAAGTAAGAACGAAGAATTACAGTTCGGGGGCTTGGAATGGATTAGGATATTTACAGGTAAAATGTGCCTCTACTTAACGAAATTTTCAGGTTACGAAACGGCTTCCTGAATGAATTATTTCGTAAGTAGAGGTACCACTGTACAAGAAAAATTTAGAAATGTATGGATTCTAAAAGGAACCCCAAGAACTGGATAAAATACTGTTAGGAACAGATGAAAAATTAATAAAGAAAATGTATAATTACCTATTGAATTTTTAAATGGAAGAAGAACATGTAAAAGAAACGATTCTTTGGGCAAAGAATTTAAAATACACCATAGAATTAGATAATTGGCAAAAATTGTGGGAGAGAAATTATAAATTAACATTGTCAATAGCGTACAAAGGAAACATACAAAACGTTTTACAGATGGCACTTGCCCCCAGCAAGATTGGCAAAAATGTTTCCAAATATATCACCAGAATGTTGGAAGTGCAAACGGGTTGGGATCCTACTACCACATGTGGTGAACCTATCCGGCAGCGAAAAAATATTGGTTGAAGATAAAGAATTGGCTAGAAGAGATGACAAAACAGCAAATAGATCTGAAACCGGAACTATTCTTATTAGGGATAATAGCGGGGAAATATAACAAAAGATTTACATATTTAATCATATATATAATAACTGCAGCTAGAATCTTAGATACACAAAACTGAGAGGACTCCTATGGAGGAGGAGGTAATAGAAAAAATATTAGAATGTGCCGAACTGGACAGACTTACAATGGAACTCAAGGACAAAGATGAATACTACCTAACAAGGGACCTATAGTATAATTGGATAAATAATAGATGCAGAGATTAGTATTGAATAATGAAAGATGATTAATAAAATAAAAATAAATGCAGAGATATGGAGATACGTAAGAATAAACAACGTAAGAAATAATATTGGATTGTATATGAATATAATATGAAATTAAACAAAATGAGAATTGTAATAGCGTACTATGGTAGAAATAAGCAAATAATACTGGTAGTTATAATCCTGATGCGTAACACTATGTAGTAAAAAAAATTAAACTGTATGATAATTTTAACTAGGATGTATAATATGGAGAAAAAAGGGACCTGATATAACCAGTACACAATGACGTTGTATAATTGGAACGTTAAGTATATTAAGGAAAAATGTACAATAAAAATATTTAAAATATTTAAAATAAATACTAGTAATATTCTCATGTCTTCAGTTGGGTAACAATCATAGGGCAACAATTTTTTAATCAAATAGCTGAAATGGGCTTACAAAGTCACAGTGTTCTAAAATCCTATACCTGTGAGATTGAAATTTTGAAAAGTTGTGGCTGCTTCAGTGCTGTGGTGGTCAGCAACAGTCAGTGGCTAGCCATTTTCAACACTGACAACTTCTGACAAGGAAAGTCAATGAAGAGCCACAGCTCCATGGCTGCTGCCAGATGGGAGTGGGAGTTAGGGAGGGCACAGGGGGCAGGGAAGGTACAGTGTGGGTCAGGGAGGCTGTGAGAGGCTGAATGCAAGTTAAGGATGCGTGAGGCACAGCAAGGGTAAGGGAGGACATGTGATGGTGTGAGGGAGTGGGGCCCTGCATGGGTTGGGAAGGTTGAGATGAACCATATGGATTGGAAGGATGTGAGAGTTGTGCCAGTCAGGGAGCTTGCATGAGGGGGACCATAAGGGTCAGAGCGGATGCATGGGTTGCATGAAAAATGGCATGTGCATCAGGAAGGCTGCACTGGAGTGATGTGCGGGTTGGGCAGAATGCACAGATGTGGGGGAAGCAAGGCTAGGGTTAGGGTGAGTAGAAATGCACTAGAATTGCAGTATGAGTTGTGTCTGGAAAAGGTCTGAGGTGCAGTGAGAATTGGGGATGTTTCCGCATGTCCACTAATGGTAGGTAGGTAAGTATCTTTGAAAGGATGATCCAACAAGTCATGGGTTATCTAGTCATCTATATCAGGGGTCGCCAACCTTTTGGACCTCAGGGACCACCAAACTCATAATTTTAGATCCCAGGGACCACTAACTGTTTCTGTGGGCGTGGCCTAATTTGTGGGTGTGGCTTGTGGTCATGTGACTGGTTGGGAATGGCTTGTATGTAAATATTATAAATATATAAATATTGAATTTTTTATAAAAAAAGAGCAACTTTTACCCAAAATCAGGCAAGGCAGGCAGGCAGAATGAGTTGCTCACAGAATCACAGATTCATTCAGAAATCCATCTATCTGCCATTGGCTAGCTCAGTCTGTCACATAAAGTTTGCTTGCAAGCAAACTCATAAAATTTGCTAGCAAGCAAACTCACAAAATTAACCCACAACACACCATGCATGTAAATATTGATTTTTTTATTTAAAAAAAGAGCAATCTTTACCCAAAATCAGGCAAAGCAGGCAGGCAGATTGAGTTGCTCACAGAATCACAGATTCATTCAGAAATCTATCTGCCATTGGCTAGCTTAGTCTGCCACATAAAATTTGCTTGCAAGCAAACTCATAAAATTTGCTAGCTAGCAAATTCACAAAATTAACTCAACATACCGTGTATATAAATATTGATTTTTTTTATTTTAAAAAAGCAACTTTTATCCAAAATCAGGTAAAGCAGGCAGATTGAGTTGCTCACAGAATCATTCAGTGATCTATCTATCTACCATCGGCTAGCTCAGTCTCTCAAATTTGCTTGCCATGAGTCTGTACTGAATTTGCTTGCAAACAAACCTTCAAACCTAAGGGAGGCTCGGCTGTGCTTAGCTAGAAAGCAAGAAATACAACCATTTCCTGCTTCCTAGCTAATCTAAATCTCCCAGTGCAGCAGAACATATGATGGTCAGAAAAAGGAAAAATAGCAACTTAGCAGACAAGTTTGCCGGGTAAGGAGTGAGTGGGCGGGGAGGGTTCCCTCAGGCCATGTCGGCTGAGCAGCCTGGATTAATTGCTTTGGGGGGGGGTGCTCTGGGGGTGAGATTTCTCTGCGGCCCACCAAAATTTTCTCATTGCCCACCAGTGGTCCACGGCCCACCGATTGGCACCTGCTGATCTATATCATCTCTGACTATATCTAATCTATATCATCTGTGTTTTCCCCTCAAAACCAATGACATCATTTTAAGTTCATGATCAGAAATTGTGACTGAACCAATTTTTTGTCAACTAAGTTAACCTTAAATCAAGGTGTTTTGCAATTCTAAGAGGTTTTACAATTCTGAACATGTACTATGTAGGTAAATAGAAAAGTATGTCCTGCTTGTTTAAAATTAATGTAATGAACAGACGGAAGCTTTTTTTACATAAAATAAATCTTCCAGTAATCTTGATTGCCCAATCAGCTACAACTACAGAAAATATTTGATATTAACCAATGAGACAGGTTATTTACAGGATGATATACAGAATTCAAAATAATACAAGTTGGAGGGTGCCTTACAGGTCTTCTAATCCAATCCCCACCTTTACTAGCAGACCTACCATCCCGACAAATGGCTATCTTATATCACCTTAAACACCTCTAGTTCTGGAGCACCCACAACTTCTGGAGGTAAAGCCATTGATTAATAATTCTCACTGACAGGAAATTTCTCCTTAATTCTAGTTTGGACTTCGCTTTGTTAAACTTCCATCCATTACTTCTTACCCTGGCTTTAGTGCTTTGGAGAATAGGTTGATTCCTTCATCTCTATACAATAAAGGAGTCCCTGCAAATTTTACTGTACTAGTTCAGGGGTGAGAGAGAGATTGTGAGAGAGAGTTTTGTGGGGACCAAAACTGGATGCACTATTCCAAGGATGATTTTACCACTGCGGAATAAAGTGGTACTAACACTTCATATGATCTTGATACTATCCCTCTTGATGTAGCCTAGGATTGAATTGGCTTTTTACGCAGCTGCAGCACACTTTAGTGGTTGTCTGCTAGGACATCTAAATCGGTCTCACAGACTGTTGAGCCAGTTACCATCTATTCTACACCCATGCATTTGATTTTTCAGGCTGCAGCCTCAAGCCTACAGAAATACCTGAAGTTCCAAAACGGGCCCGTTTTTCGGCCTCCAAAGACTGCAGAGCAGAGGTGCTATTCAACTGGTTCTCACCTACTCAGGAGAACCAGTAGCAGTTATTTTGCATGGGTCGCTGAACTGATGGCAACCTCTGGCTGGCCACGCCCCCAACCCGGTCTCCCAGCTGGGAGGCACGTGCATGTACAGTGCAGGTAAATTTGGCTGGGGCTCACGTGTCCACACAAATGGCTCTGTGTACCATCTGTGGCATGTGTGCCATTGGTTCGCCATCGGTTCGCCATCACGGGTCTAGGCCATCCTGCAGAAACTCCAATATATTGACTATTGAGGTAGTAGTGGGAGGAATCCCGGTTTTGTTACACCACTGTCAGAAAATCTTCCAAGTGGCCTCACAAATGCGATTAGTGGTGGGTCTCGTAGCCGCTAGAATCATGTGAATGACTCTCTCCGATATGTTCTGTTGTCTCAGAGTGCCCCTCAATCACCATGTGGTCAGTTGAAACCACTGAGGCTCTGGATGTGTTATTACCCCCTGGTGTAACGATATCTTGTGAGGAGGGATCCTCCATGGATTGGTGGTGGAGAGATTCATCAGGTCCATGAACCAGGGACATCTGGGCCAATAAGGAGCTAGAAGTATGACCTCCTCCTCCTCTTCCAGCACTTTTCTGATGACTGCTGGTAGAAGCGGAAGAGATGGAAAGGCATACAGGAGACCTGGCGGCCACCTGCTCCTGAGGGCATTGGTCCCTTCTGCCCCCGGGGCCACAAACTTGGTGAAAAACCTGGATAATCTGGCATTGCTTGGAAAAGCAAACAGGTCCACTACTGGTAGTCCGAATCACTGTGTCAGCTCCTGAAATAGAAGAGGGTGATTACTCCATTCTGAATAGTCAATCCTGGCTCTACTAAGCCAGTCGGCCTGTACATTGTCCACACCAGATATATGTTCTGCCCTAATTGATAAGGGATTCCTCTCTGCCCACAGACCCAGGCATTCCACCTCCAATATTAAGGACCTGGTGCCACCTTGCCTGGTTATATGTGTCTTAGTGGTGACATCTGTCAAAATCAATACATGCAAATTCTGTATAATGGATTGAAACTGTTTGAGAGCCAATCTTACTGCTCTCAACTCCAACCAATTGATATTTTTTGCTTGCCTTAAAGCAGATCACTGGCCCTGTGCCAATTGTGACTGCAGATGAGCATCCCAACCGAAGAGACTGGCATCTGTAGTGATGACAAGGCGAGGGGCCTCTTTAAATATATGACCTTCGTTAATTGTTTGGGAAGCCCACCACCTTAAGGATTGTTTGGTTGATCTTGGGACCCTGACTTTACATGAGGAATGGTTCTTGCCTGCCTTTTGATAGGGAAAGAGAAACCACTGTAATGTTCTAGAATGTAACCTAGCCCAAGGCATGATGGATATACATGACACCATCTTGCCCAGAAGTTGGGATAGCAAGGCCAAGAGTGTCTTATCTGCCCTTCCAATACTTTGCCCAAGCGCTTGAAGACTATCTTTGTGCTCCTGGGATAGGAACACTTTACAATCAATATTAGCCCCAAAATGTAATAAACATCTAGTGGGGGGTGAAATGATTCTTCTTGTGATTAATTGAAAAGCCATGGTCCTGCAATAAGGAAGCCATCAGATGGAGGTCCCTGAAGGCACTGTTCTTCAAGAATGATTGTATTAAAATATCATCCAGGTAGCATTGCACCCTTACCGGGATAGTTCTTAAACAAGCTGCCAATGTAGCCCATATTTTGGTGAATACCCGAGAGGCAGAAGATAGACCAAAAGGCATAGCACTGTATTGAAAATGCCTCCCAGCATAGCTGAAGCGCATGAAACACCTCTGTGCTTGGCAAATCCTGATATGCAGGTATGCCTCTGTAAGATCAATTGGGATGAGGAAGTCACTCTCCCAAATGCTCTCCAGAATGGATTGTAGCGAGTGCATCTTGAACCGCTTGTAGAACAAATATTTATTGAGCCTTTTAAGGTTGAGAATAGCTTGCTACCCCGTCCCTGAGGCTTTAGGAATGACAAACAGACGGGAGTAGAGTCCCTTACCCTGTTGACTCAAGGGAACTGTTTGGATGTCTCAAATATCCAGCAAATGCTGAATAGCCTGTTCCATAAGCTCCCTTCAAGATGCCTCTTGGAAACAGGACAAGGCACATAGAACCTGGGTGGTTGTGATCTAAATTCTAAGAAAAGGCCATATCTAATTGTATCTAGAACCCAAGTATCAGATGTTGTAGCTTCCCACTGGTTAATAAAACCAGATGGTGGGAGAACTACTACCACAATTAACGGGAGTGATGAAAAAAGTGACTTCCTCCCCCACAAAAGGGCTGCTTGCCTGAGTACTGTGGCTTGTCCTTGGCAGCTCGTTCCTGCGGCTATTCCTGCGATTAAAGGCCTGCCCTTGTGGCCCTTGAGCCCTGGTACTGTCCTCTGCTCTGAAGGTTAATCTATGGGAGTATGGAGCTGCTCTGTAACCTGAATGCCTGGACAAGGAGGGGAGGTATTTTCTCGTCCCTGGTTTCAATTAGATGGGGATCCAGGGCTTCCCCAAACAATTTGTCCCCCCAAATCGGGGCAAATGCCACCTTTCATTTGCACCTGCCATCCGCCTGCCAATTTTTTAGCCAGACCATTCTGCGGGCTGCCACTGATGTTGCTACGACTTTTGTTGCGAATCTGGCACTATTCAAGGTGGCATCCACTGTGAATTTCGCCACTGCCGTTAGCTTGTTGATGTCCTGGTGTGCCTGGACATCCATGATAGGGATCCTGTCCTGCAGTTATTGCAACCAACATAGGGAGGCTCTGGTGAAAAAAGAAGCCCAGGCAGTCCTTTGCTTTCAAGACTTCCTCTGGATCAGCAGGATTCGATGAAGAGGACACCAACGCAGCAACTGGACTATCTACTGATGGTACTTGCAAGGATCTAGTAAGTTCAGGACCCATGATAAAGTAATGACATTCGTTATCAGACAACATGGCCACTGTACCCGGGGACTCCATTTGTTTGTTGACTACATTTAAAAATAGTCTTGGGGCCGGCACTATCTCAGGTCTCATAGTTGGTCTGGAGGGGCTGGTATCTCTCCTACTATATCCCCAACATCTGCCTCTGGTTCCAACTGGGCCACATTCCTAACCTTGAACAACAAGGAATGGAACAGATTTGATTTGAATATGCCAGAGAAGGCTGGTCTCTCAGGAATTATGCCTTCATCTTCAGAGAGGTCTGACTCTCATTTGTCCTCTTCAGGAGCCATAGAAGAATGGCTTTGCAGGGATGAGTCAGGTGACCCTCTATCCCTCAAGGTCTGCCTACTTCTGGAATAAATGGAAGGATCAGGATCTGAATTGGTGGAATATTCAGAAACCACTGATTCAGGCCTTCTCATTATTTGAAGACTTTCTACAATCCCCCTTCTGATGGCTTTGGATATAATTACCTCCATGTGAGCAGGCAATTCTTGTTCTGCCCCCTCAGGATCATGCAGGCTCACAGCAGTGGGTGTAAATGTGGCCTCCACCTCCGGTCTAGACCTCTTTAGGGGGTTGTTCTCATGATTCATTCTGGAAAGCTGCCTGAGGAGCTCTTTCATAATCTTTACTGCCTTCTATTAACTGTGGGTTAGTAGATTCTAATGTTTCATCAGGTGACCAGGGCTGTAAATGGGGCCTACATGCAGGGGCAGGCCCAGGCTCAATTTGTAAAACTGGAGGTTGAGCAGATGAAGCTGACTCATCTGGGGTTGGCAATCTGAGGGTCCTCCCCCCAACAGCACGCTCTTCTCCACCTGCTTCTCCAAAGCTCTTTGTCTCCTCATGGCATTCTGTTCTCCCCTGGATGGCTTTTTGGGTCAGGAGCCTTTCTTTTCTGCCTGCCCCTTGATCTGCCCCTAGATGAGGGACTGTGGCCACCTTCCTTCTATGCATCTGCCATCTTAGCCTGGAGGGTCGGGGCAGTTGAGCCACACAAGGGAGACTGGTTCCTGGGGGAGAAGGGATGAGGGGTTACTTCCACTTTCAAGCTCCTTAACTTCCCTGTAGACCCCTCCTTGTAGTTAACAGTCCCTCTTACCTTTTATCTGGCTGAAGCAGGCCTCAGAGGCCTATTGCTGGGCTGGCAGCAATGCCCTGCCGGTCACACCCTACCTCCAGGCCGTGGGCGAGCTCATGGCCACATAGTGGCAACTTCCACATCTGAAGCAGCTACTCAATTCAAAGGGACCTGCATGAAGATCTTCTGGACGCACCACACAAGGCCTCAGCACTGTAACTGCTCTCCAGCGCTGGCAATGTGGTCGATTTCATGCCCCCAGCTGGACCTCGGGCCCATCTGCCCAATTGCACTGACCACTGCCACGTGATCATGTCCACCTATTGAGATCGGGCTGATCTGCCCTATCACGCAGCCTGCTGCTACTCCGCCGCACCTCCTAGCTGGTTCCTTATCAGGCCAATTGCCTGATGCCGCTCCAACCGCCTCCACATGGCCATGGCCTGCACACTGGGCCTCCACCCTAAGTGCTCATCACCTGGGAGTTGTTGAAAAAAACCCCTTTCAGCTGTGGATCAATTCTTTTCTAAAAAAATATTCAAAAATGGCCTCCATTTCTCTGAAAAGTGGAGCTCCAGAACTCACGTCCATCCTGAATGGGACTGAGTCAAAAACTGGGGCGTGGCCTATGGCACAGGACGGAGCTACAATCAGTTACATAGACTCAGTCCAATATGCAAGGACAAGAGCCTACCCACTCTCTCTGGAAATAATTTTTATTATAAATAGGGAGGGGAAAAATTTGGAGGGGACTCATGGACTAAATGAATTTGAATTTATCAAAGCTAGGTGAATTGCTATATAGTCAAAAACTGGTTAATTCTTTAGCCCTGAAGCTTTCACAACCTTTAGAAATTTTAAATGTATTGGAGGTTTCCACGTGTATTAAAAACGACATATACTTGGATACATTACAAGAAATTAATATTGGAGAAATATTTTATAACATCGGTGGTTTTAGGTTTCAAAAAAAAATATTTCAAAATTATTTCTGATGAAATGTTTTAAGAATTGTTGGCCATCATTTTTATATTCAAGATGTATTAAATTGAAGGAAAGTTATTACATATATTTTAGAGATATACTTTGCAATTTGATTAGATATTGTCATGGTAAACCAATTCCTTGCATGGACATTAAGAACGTTAATGAGTTACTAAATTTTCAAAGTTTGGAATTTGTCTATGAAGCTTTTGATATATTGAGCTTGAAGTGTTGAGAGGAAAAAGGTGATTTTGTACTTTGTGAGGCTTTTGAATATGATAGAAAGATCTATTTTAATGTTGCTTAGTAACAGTGCAGCTAGCTGTCTAAGTTCAGATGTCAGATAGCAACTGAAATAAATCCTCAACCAAGCACATACACTTCTGAGACACCCAGGAAAACAGGCAGTTGATTTGAATATGTGGGCAACTACTTGCCCTGAATCATCTTTTCCTATCGAATCCAAGACATATAGTTTTCATTACTCAAGAGTAATTCTTCTTCTTCTTCTCCTTCTTCTTGAATTTGACTATCCTAATAAAAGCAATGACCATTACCTCCTTGAAGCAATTAGTCCAATAATGTTATATTCTTCCATTTTTCCTTGAAAGCATATTTGTGAAACAAGCTGAGAGATATTACCTGGCCAAAAATCACCCAGTGAACTTCTTTGGCTGAAGATAAATTATAAAGAAGGAGATCCAGTTCACCCCACTGGTTCTTCTCTTGTTTAGATAATTATAGGTGACACAAAAAGATTACAATAATCTTTTATCCTATCTTTGAGAGCCAGTCTGCAAATAACTGGCATTTTTAGTGTTCTAAACATTTTGAGGAAAAAACTGATTTGTGCTGTATCAATATCTGGATCACATTTTATTGGACAAAGTTTATTAAAACAGAAAATTAAGCAAGTAAGAGAAAACCAAAAATGCCTTAAATTATTGCATTTTACTCCATTCCTAAGTATGTGTAAATTATGAATACATAATTTATAATAAAAGCTTGTTAAACAAAATATAGTACATTATTTAAAGAACAATCAAGAAGAGGGGAGGGGGATTCTCCACTCAAATCAAAAAGGATGCATTCAGCTTCATGCATCCAACTCTGGCAGGCATGTTATGCTCGGACAAAGCATCTCATTTATTACAGTACTAAAAAGCTGCTGAAAAGAAAAGACAAGAGAAGCAGGAGGGGGAGAAGGAAGAGACTGCATAGCACTCCGAGAGAGAGGTATCAAAAGGCTTTGCTTCTCAGGAATCTCAGGTCAGCATGTCCCAAAGGCAGCAGCAGCACAATGCAGTCCAACATGCTGTCAGGCAGGTGCTTTCACCAGAGGTATCTCTTCGCTGTTCTTCCACAACATACACTGAGAAAAGAAAAGACACATCATCAAAGCTTGAGGAACCATGTCTAACTCCAATCTTTTATGCAAAAGCAGGCAAAGTGAATAATGGCTTAGGCTCTTCATGCGCTCAACTGTTGCTACACTGCATTCTGGGCAACGCCTTCTGGCTCAAGATAGTCATGGATGGCCATTCATTGAAAGCTTGGCACAAGTGCTTATGAATAGAAAATCCTAGAGGTGGAGGTACACAGCCAAAGAACTCCAGACTTGTCATCATTTCCACAGCCTCAGATATGTGTCTGCCATTATATAGATCTTCTTGTCTCTGCCATTTTAAATGGCTCTTTAAAGCTAAATTTTGTAATCTAAAATTTTTAATCTACAATTATTTATTTGAAGTACTGTATCCTATTTTTCAAAGAGGAAAAAAAATCCAAATGACTTAGGGCAATTACCATAATAGCAACAAAAACAGGATGGAAGCTTTGAACAGAAACAATGTACAACAGGAACAAACTTTTATCATTAATTAAAGACAAGGAAATACATTTAATTCAGGAATGTTAGAGTACAGTAATGAGAAAATAAAGGATCAAAGAAACCACTAGAAAATTTCCAATTAAGTTAGGAAAACTCAAAAGTTATTAACACAAAATGGAAGATTGCACCCAAATGCTTTACAAATGGGTCTGCAAATGAAACTTTGTATGCTTCAAAATTGAATCTACTAGAAATTGAGATATCAGAACCAATAATCCAACTGTTGAATAAAAAAGCACTAAGTAGTTTTAATTTCTTTCTGCAACAATGTGGACACAGTCACCATTATATTTCATATTTATATGGTGGCCTTGGTGGTGCAGGCTGTTAATCATCTAGCACTTAGCTCAATTGCCTGCAATTAGTGCAGGTTCGAATCCCACCAGGCTCAAGGTTGACTCAGCCTTCCATCCTCTCAGGGTTTCCACTCCTCTACTCGTTGCAGAATACCTTATGCCACCAGCCTCGAAATTCTAGACCTAGAAAACCTAGAACTACGCCGCCTTCGGTCTGATCTTAGTATATAAAATCATCCATTGCAATATCCTACCTATCAATGAATACTTCAGCTTCAACCATAACAATACAAGAGCAAACAATAGATACAAACTCAAGGTTAAATGCACCAAACTTGATTGCAGGAAATACGACTTCAGCAACAGAGTGATCAATGTCTGGAATACTCTACCTGACTGTGGTTTCTTCCCCAAACCCCAAAAATTTTAACTTTAGACTGTCTACTATTGACCTTATCCCTTTCCTAAGAGGTCTGTAGGGGGCGTGCATAAGCGCACCAACATGCCTACCGTCCCTGTCCTATTGTTTCTTTTATATTTTATTTTTCTTATATGTATCCATGTATTCATAACTATGTTTTACTTATACCTATTATCTTGTAAGCAATTGACAAACCAAATAAAATAAATAAAAAAATAAAATTATGGTTGCATTTTGTCCAAATAAATATTTGCAAGTTTCAATTCTTATGCAGTATTGGAAAAGATATTTCTTTAAAGGATTTTCCTACCAGGATACCCAGCGTAAGATGACACTCTGTATCTCTAGTCTCTTTTGGCCTTCAAGGAAATAAAAATAGCTTTAAAGTTTGACCTCTAACTAATTCCACAATTAGAGACAACCCTATTTGGAAACAAGGAAGCATTCCAGATTGGAGAAAAATGCTGCAGCATTTTGGTCCTCATAGAGTAGGAGAGAAGAGAGAAATAGTATTCAGGAGATGAAAACATGTAGGCATGATATTAAGGGCAGTTTAGGCAGCAGTGTTTAAAAAATAATTATTAACAAAAGGACTTTCCTAATAAAACTATAAGCATTACTAAGCTAATGTCCAGGGTATTCACTGCATGACATTTCTGATGACCTCTTCTCCTGGCTGAAGGCAGAGGACTGATATGGAAATTCCAGTTTTTCCTGTCATAAAAAAATTCAAAAATGTCATTGCTTTTTACATTATTTGTAACGTAATATTTAGGCAATTTACTTTAAGTGGTATCCAGGAAAAGGGAAAGATCTGATTTATTTAGTAAACAGTAAAGTTACTAATAATCTGAAAAGATTTCAAGATATGAAAATTTATTACAATCAAAATATTAAAAAGTATTAAAAATTAATCAGGAGACCCATCACTGGATTTCTGGTTTTGTTTCATGACTAATGAAAATGACCATTAGTCCTCCTGCAGACTCCAGAGGGCTGTGTGGAGAACCAATACTGTTCAAGTATGCAAGAGGGTTCATTATGAAGGAAGCAGCAAAAAGATTAGCCCCAACCCACTCTTTTCTCAGAGTCTTACAAGACAGTATCCACATTCTGGAGTTGTTATTTCATGCTGTGGGAAAAGATGGGAACAGAAGCATTTACAAGCAGCTCTTTGGAAACAATTTGGAAATGTTGAGAGCTCAGCAGCAAGATAATCGAATCCTGAATAAAATACTTATTTTTTATTTCCTATTTAGAGATTCTCTTCATCCAAAATATCTGAAAGGGACTAGGTGAGCAAGAGTGCTTTAGGCAGGCTCAGCCAAAGTAATGAAAGCTTTGTGCTGCAGCTTTCATAATATGCAGCACTTCTTGATTTATTTATTTTATAGAAAATAGACATACTCCCCAAACAAAAGTAACTGAAGGTTATATCACTGCACAAAATATTTATAGATGCAACAGCACAGAGTTTACACCAACAGATACCTGAAGCATTGTCAAGCAGACTTAAAATCCAAAACAACAACAATCTACTCCCCTTCCAGAGGCTATGAATGAATTATTATATTAAATAAGCTAGCTTCTGAACAGCTTTATGCAAAATAAAATGACCTTCCATGCCAAAAATCACTACAGTGAGACCTGCATTTCACACTTTCTAACACAATCTGACTATATTCTGACAGAGATTATTTCTCTTTGCAGAAATCAAAGACTGGGCTTCATAGCCAGAAGGAAAGGAAAATAGTAGAGCATTAATGAAAGTACAAATGAACCATAATTTCAGGAAATGGTAGCCAGAATTAGTCAAACAAGCAACATTTAATTAGAAAAGTATCTTGTAATGTTTGTTAAATTTGCACTCAAAAACAGGGGCTATTAGCAATCCAGCAATCAGACCAGTGTAGAAATATATTGCACTACTTTTGATAATGCAATACTGAATAAAATGGAAGACCTCTGACTTCTGTCTTCCCATATTTTCTATTCCCCTTTGCAATAGTGCCATACTCATAAGTTTGTCAAAGAGAATTTTTTCTACTAGTCATGAAGTGGAGAGTTTTCCCTAAGCACCTGATCACCTCGAATTCTTGGTGGTTATCAGGCTGCAATGAATGCCTCTATAGAATAAGGCATAACTAAAAAAACTGGATCAGGGTGTTTCTACTATTCATTTCCCACACAGGCAGGTTCTTGCATCACATGAAGCATTCTTATATCTAATGTTAAAAATGTCTGCAGGGAGAATGTTAAAATGTATAAAGTGTAAGTTGTTTCAGATATTGCGCTGCTTAGGGATTTGTAGTTTGATGCCTATCCTACACAGTCTGGCAGAGTTGGTATGCTGCAGGTCCTACTGATTAAATAGTGCCATCTGATGGGTTCCAGAAGGAAGACCTCCTTTGTGAAAGCATCTGCCCTCTGGAATGACGATCTCCCAAAAGATTTGTATGCTTCCCACCCTGACTTTGTTTAAAAAGTCCTTAGAACCTGGCTGTTCTCTTGAGCCTTGACTTAGAGCAGGAGTGTCAAACTCAAATTCAAACAAAAACAAAAGTCCAACAAAAAAATTGTTTGACTTGGAGGGGCAGGGGGCGGGCGCATGGCCAGCTCAACGTCAGGGTGGCCCAAGCACTCTGCCAGCGAAAACGGGCTCCCGAACTCTGTTTTCCGTTGCGATGGCTTCATGCAATCCTCTGCCAGCAAAAAGGAAGCTGAGGAGGGCTGCAGGCAGGCAGCCCTCCCGAGCTCCGTTTTCACTGATAATTGGTTTGTGAGCCTTTTTGCATTATTTTACCACACATCTACTTTTTGCATTGCATGTATTTTATTTTTTGAAATGTATATACTATACTTTGTGTTGCCCAAGTCCTGGGGGAATTGGGAAATCTGAAACCCAACTACTGTGCTTGCAAAGATTGTGCTCTGAGTTTTCCGAATCTCCAGTATCTGTTAAATCTCTGCTTGAGCAATATATGTAGCCCATCCCCACCAACATTTTGGGAGATAGAATAAGAAATACTATAGACTGAGCTATTTTCAATTTCCATGATGGAGAAAAAGGCATCTACTCATATTAAAAGATAATTCTTATCTTGTGATAATACAGCTTTAACAAAGTTACACATCACTCATGCTCAAGTTTCAAATAAGAGGCCCATCTGTAAGCAAAATATTGTGGAATGCAACATGTGATATGTGTCATTCTGAATGACACATATCACATGTGTCATTCAGAATGGAACAGGTAGGAAGGTCCAAGTGATATGTGTCATTCTGAATGCAGCAATGCAGAAACAATATCAGATAGAGATGACTTACTTTCCTAAATCTAATTCCACACCATAGAGAAGTTATGCTAGGGCCCTAAATACAAAAGGCTTTATAGTAAATGGAAATTATTGATCTCCCTTTCTGTAGAAGAGACAATAGCTGCAATGTGTTCTGGATTATATAGACCATGCACTTTTCAATTTTCAGATAAATGGAAAATCATCCCTAGATAGTTAAATCAGATGCTTCTCATTTATAATGCAGATCAGGTTTCTATGTTTGAAAATATCATGATCTTAATTCTCTTGCAACTTAACAGCAGCTGTTGCTCTATTTAGAAGGAGGATAATGAGTGAAGTATTTTAACTCCATCAGTGAATGGATCCCTCTATCATCTGTGTATAGTAGCATTACCATGTGCTGCCTCTAGCAATCAGTGGATGAAATTCTATTTTTATTACAGAGAGGGAAGAGTTGCCTTGGCTGAACATACAAAAACAAAAGAAATCCCAGCTGAGATTCTGTTAAAAGCTCTTTCCCATTCAGCTTGATTGATGTATTGCAGATAAAACTGTTAAGATAAAATTACAATTAAAAAATCTTGGGATTTGAACCAGTTTTGTCAAGTATTGTATACCTCAGTTATTGGTGCTATTCTACCAGGCCTGGTTCTGGTGTACAGGTAGCGCCGAAAACCGAACCAGTTCTCTCTGACGAGCTGCTCTTGGGTCCACCTGCCCTCCTGGGCTCCCATATTGACCTTTATTCCCTGCTTTTGAAGCGCAGCTGCTTTGCACAGCACAGCAGATTGCCACGCACCAACTGTTGAAGTTACAGGGATTGCAGGAGGGGAGTAGGAAAGCCTCTCTGCGCATAGGCAAAGTGTGCGTTTGGCATGCGCAAAGTGTATGCATGCACGCAAAGCGCACCCACTACGCCACGCCAACTGAACCGGTGGTAAACCTCTTTGAAACCCACCACTGACCTCAGTGGAAATTCAAAATCTGCTACAGTTGTAGCAATTTTTATTACCAAGTGCTCCATATTTGTGATCAGCAAGAAATAGCTAAATCCTACAAAAAACATTTTTTGTAGTATTAATGGTTGCTTTAATAAATGTTTTACATTTATCAAATATTATGGATCAACTAAGGATTGTTACTTTTTAAAAATTAAATTAACAAATTTATAATACCCAAACACACAAGCATGCCCTAACACTCATATATAAGCACATCTAAATGATCAACAAACCATTCATTCAATGCATTAATATATTTGACTGGCAGAATGCAGCCATAATTCCCCTACTTGATATAAATGATAAAATAATTTCATACATTAAAGGGAGTTTGGCTTCAACTTGATCTGAACCAAACCCTCTCTGTTAAAAGAATTTTAGAAATGGACCACTAGCTAAAGGGCTGATGTAGCCAAAAACAGGAGCCATATGTTCTGTTTTTCCAATGCTGAATAGTAGGTTGTTTTGACCAAGGCCTCCTGAGACCGTAATTAAGCACACGCTTAGTCTAAACAACTGTTTTATTTTAACGCTGGGAATTATCTGCATTCCTAGCCCATAATAAGTCCCAAACAGTCCCTCGAGATAAGCACCCTCCTTTCTCTCCTTTGAAGTGCTGCCAACAAAAGTGCCAAATTAACTGTAAAAAACCAACCGAAGTACAAAGTCCACACAGAGCTTCAAGGTTTAATCCAAACAGAGCGGATGACTTTGCTTCCTGCAAAGGTTTCTCTACCTTTGCACGTCCTTTATACCTTAGGGGAGGGACAATCACCTCCAAGCTTACTCCTGAGTCATCCCTTTTGTCTTAACTGCTCTTGCCTTCTAGCAGCTCTGCGCACACAAGCACTGGGAACAGGCTCCTCTTGTTTCTCTGCCTCACTGCTGCCAGACTCTGGAGGCTCTGGAGTCAGCACACACTCCCAGATGGTCCTGGCCCCATCTCTGCATCGGACGCAGGACCCTCGTCCAAGTCCTCCCCAGACTCCCAGACTGGTCTCAGTTCTTCCCCACTGTCCGATTCCGCTGCTGTCTGCACAGGCTGCCGGCAAACCACAACAGTAGGTATCACAACAAAGGAACCAGAATGACACCCTGATCTGATCATAGAAGTTTCTTTACTGTTTCTTAACTACAAGAATCTCATCAGAGTAATTGTACTCTCTTTAGAACAACCAAATAAACACTTGGGAATTTGGGGGTAGAGGATGTCAGGTCTCTGTCACTTCGTGTCCTGCATGAATTCTAAGCTTGTCAGTCTCTTCACTTCCACCTCAGCTCTAGATTTCAACCAGAAGTTCATTTTCTTGTCTGGAAGTGAACTCCCATGTTTCACCTCAAATTTCAGTTAATGCTGATAATTGCTTCTTACCAAAATGGAACTAATAGAATTAAATACAGCATAACTTCACTGCATTCTGACAACATAAATGCAATAAGGTATTTCTAAAATACATACTATTTCTGGTTGAAAAAGATCTGAGACTTCTTGGGGAAGTGTCAAGTATATTTCCAAAAAAAGCAAAGATGATGATTACAGCAAAAACTGAAGAACCATCAAGTAGACTGGTTCTTTGAAATCTCTCTGTACAAGGAAGGATGAAAGATTATCACATATGCTCCAGTTCTCATTGCAAGGGAACTGCAGGACAGTGGGTCTCCAGAGATTTGAGACAAAAGTGATTAGTTTTCATCCACTGCTTCTTGTCATGGCTTCAGGTGCTTTGAAGAATAGGTCAACCCCTCTTCTCTGTGAGAGCCCCTAAAGAATTGGAAAACTACTATCATGTTGTCACCCCTAGTCCTTTCTTCATTAGACCGGACATACCCAGTTCCTGCAACCATTCATCATATGTTTTAGCCTCCAATTCCTGTGAGTATCCCTGTTGGAGTGCTTGTGAGAATTTTGTTTGTTTATTTGTCAAGCGATTATAAGATAACAGGTATAAGTATAAACATAGTTATGAATACATGAAATGGATACATATAAGAAAAATAAAAAAAAACAATAGGACAGGGACAGTAGGCACGTTAGTGCACGCCCCCTACAGACCTCTTAGGAAAGGGGTGAGGTCAATAGTAGATAGTCTAAGATTAAAGTTTTTGGGGTTTGAATGTATTCTGACCCAGCCTTAGCAGAAGCAAGAAACAGACTCCTTGTCATGAAAAACCACTCTTTATTTACCTCTTGTGAATTAATTGCATTCATCCACCAAAAATCCAGGCAATAGTCCTTCAAAGAGTTAACAGCAGCAACAGACCTTATCAGTTCGTTGCGATAATTGCAAGGCCATGAAAGGTTGCAAATTAAATTCTGGCAAGCAATCTCTGTGGCACGAAACACAATGAGCAAAATCTTCAGAAAGACGAACTGTTGTCTCCTATGACAATCACTCTCCTTTCCTTCTATTTATTGCCCAGCCAGGGAGGGGCCATTCAGCGTCTACATGTACTTTGCTTCCCGAGTCGACTCCTTAACCTCCGATATTCCCCTCTCCTAACAGCTCTGTGCATACTTGCATCTGGAACAGGCCCCAGCTGTTCTTCCTCCTCACTCATATCAGCCTCACTCATATCAGCAGTTGCCTCTCTGGTGGCTGGGAAATATCGGACAGCCCTGGCTCTATCTCTACATCTGACACAGAGCATCTATCAGAACCTTCCCCAGAACAGGCCCAAGTTCCTCCCCAGCCTCCTCATTGTCCAAAGTGGCTTTTGTGATGGTTGATGATGAAACACTGGCTCCCCATTTTATGCTTTATATGTGTCCTTTGTTTTTTTGTATGCAAAGCAAGATGGGGAGCCATAGAGAATGAAGCTCCTTTAAGTCCTTCTCCATTATATTCTGGAGCAAATCTAGTCCTCCACTTTTGCCCTTGATACTACAGACTGTAATATAGATTCTGACTCACCCACACTATTATAGAGAGTAATGCAGTAATTATACAGTAGTGTGCCACAATTCTCTCCATTTGTGACATTTCAGCCAAAGTTGTAAAATAGTCTGCAGTTCCTGTTATAATGTTGTTCATATTTCTGAACAGGTTGTTCTCAACATACAGCCAGAACTAAGCCCAAAATTTCTGTTACTAAATGAGACAGTTAAGTGAATTTTGCCCCATTTTACAATCTTTCTTGCTCCAATTATGAATCACTGCTGTTGTTAAGTTAGTAATCCCATTGATAAGTGAATCTGGCTTGCCCATTGATTTTGCTTGTGAGAAGGTTGCAAAAAGTGATCACATGATCTTGGGCACAGCAATGGTATGAACCACTTGCCAAGCATCTGAATTTTTATCACATGACCATGGGGATGTTGCAAAGGTCGTAACTGTGAAAAATGGTCATAAGAAATGTTCTTTCACTGTTGTAACTCTGAATGATCACTCAAAAAATGGTTATGTCGAGGACTACCTGCATTATTTTTCCATAGTTTTCCTCTGTTTTGGCATTTTCTCTACAATGAGAGAGAGTGGTTAAAATAAGAAGTACAGGGATGTGTAAGTCAGACTTCAAATCATCAGGATAAGATGGATTACATTCTGAAGAAACTGGTAGATATGTTCTCAAAACCACCGAACCATATCTTTCAAAGATTCTGGAGCACTGAGGAACTACCAGAAGATTGGAAATGGGCGGATGTGGTTCAACTCTATATGGAGGAAAGCTTGTAGTGGGCTACCCCAAACTTCTGTCTTAGGCCCAGTAACCTTCAACATCTTCAAAACTATTTAAATGAAAGGATAGATGGGGAACTCATCAAATTTGCAAATGACATCAAGTTGGGGGAAATAGCCAACACCTTAGAAAATAGAATCGCCATTGGCGCTTAGAAGATAGGCTTAAGATCAAGGAACTTGACCAACTTGAACACTGTGAACTTGAACATTATGTGACAAAATGTAATTCAGTGATGAGAAAACTAAAATCTTACAAAAAAAACTAAATGCATAGATATAGAATAGAATCAGTTCAAGAGCAGTAACTGTGACAGAGATCTAGATGCCCTGGTGTACAACTACTTAAGTATGAGCCAGCAGTGTGTTGCAGCTGCTAAAAAAGCCACTGCAATCCTATGGGCATCAACAGAGAGATAGTATCAAGGTCACATTGAAGTACTAGTACCGCTTTACACCGTACTGGTAAGACCATACTTGGAATATTGTGTCCAGTTTTGGTCACCACAATATAAAAAAACATTTAAGACCATAGAAAGCTTAAAGAGCAATAAAGATGATTGGGTGACTGGAGTCTAAACCTTATAATGAACACTTGGGGAACTGGGTATGTTTAGTCTAAAGAAGAGAAAGATTAATAACAGCAGTATTCTAATATATGAGGGGTTGCCACAGAGAAGAGGGGCTCTAAAAGAAGAGGGGCAGGACAAGACATAACCCGTGGAAGCTTAACAAAGAGAGATCCAACATAGAATTAAGGAGCAATTTCTAGTCAGTGATAAAGTCAGGGAATGGCTTGCTTCTAGAAGTTGTGGGTGTTCCCTCATTAGAGGTTTTTAAGAGATTGGACAACTATTTGTTTAGAAAAGCATAGGGTCTCCTGCTTAAGCAGCAGGTTGGGCTAGAAGATTTCCAAGGTCCCTTCCAACTCGGTTATTCCAGATTGTATTATATATTAAAAGCAACAGATTTTAAGAGTGGTGTCATAGCATACAGGTAGTCTTCAACTTATAATAGTTCATTTAGTGACCATTTAGAATTGCAACAGCCCTGAAAAAAGCGATTTATGACCATTTTTCACAATTATGCTCTTTACAGAATCTCCATGATGATGTGATCAAAATCCAGGTACTTGGCAAGTGGTTCATACCATTGCTATGTCCCAAAGACATGTGATCACTTTTTGTGACCTTCAGACAAGCAAAGTCAATGGGGAAGCCAGATTCACTTAACAACTGGGTTACTAACTTATCAACTGCAGTGATTCACTTAACAACTGAGGCAAGAAAAGTCATAAAATGGGACAAAGCTCACTTTACAAATGCCTCACTTCACAACAAAAAAATGTCGGGCTCAATTGGGGTGAAGGACTGCCTCTACTTCCTTTTAGTCACTTGTTTATGAACTATCAAAAGCAGACCCCCTTTCGATCTGTCGTCACTCAGTATCTTTGGACTATATTCCAAATAGCCATCACTAATCCCTCACAAGCAAAAGGAAATGATGTTCATTATTTTAAGTTCGAACAAGGAGTAGTAGCTAAAAAAAATTCAAAACTGAATTTCATCTTACATCTTGGCTATTAAACTAATATATCAGTTCTTTTCTTTTGATAACAGCAAGAACAAGAAGAGATACTTTGAAAAATGGGAAGGGTTCTTTTTTGAAAAATTAGCCAACCAGAATTCTCTTAACCTGATTTATGACAGTTGTGGGAACACCATTAAGAAAAACTGAGCCTAGAAATTCACAAGCCTTTCAGTTGAGTCTAGAGATAGCACCTACAACTTTCTGTAATTGAACTAGACTAAAATGGACAGTTTTTCTTGGAAATAAAAACTAAGGCTAAAGTCTCCTCTGCCCCACCCGGTTCTGCCATATCTGCATTGCTTTTGAAAAGTTAAAACACACACATGCACATACATATAAACCCTTTGACTGAAACTGAACTGCTAGCCTCCTTGGAAACTTGTTATCTAATCCGCTGTAGGTCAGAGTTAATCTTGCTTTTTTTTATCTGTAGGCTTTGACGTTTATGACCAAGTACCACTTTACTCTTTACAAGTAATTTGAATGCTTTTATTTAAAAATGAGGTATGTTACCTTTGCTTCTATCATGAGTATTTGTGTTTGGTTTCCACCTATATAGATAATTAGTTACTGATTAAACTTAGAAGAAACAAGGATTGTTAATAACTGCTCTGAAATATGGTCTATAAAAGGATCACCTAAGTTAATACTGGGAGCAAAACAATTTTTTAAAAACAAAATCAGCTATAAAACAATAAATAAGGCATGGCCCTTAATGATAATTTATTATTCCTTTTAAATTATTATCTAAGCATAAGATTAGCTGGAATATGTTTTTGTCAAGCTGCATTAAGAATGAATGCAGAATTTTTCAGAGGTAGTCCCTCAGGTCAGACGAGACCAAAAAACATTGTGTGCATTTGGGGGAAACAAAAAACTTGTTAGACACATTCAGAACAAGGAGCTAAAGTGGGAAGATGAGAGGAAGAGAGGCAGACAGCATGAGACTATCTACAAGTTAATTTTGTAAAATAAAATCCACAAGACTCAGATAAGACTTACAGTAACCAAATTTGCAATAATCAAGATGTTTACTTTGTTTATTCCTGATCACCATCCATTAAGAAAGATCAACTAATCTTGATAACCCACCTCTACATCTTCACCAATTTTTATTGATGCCTGGAATTCTCTTTAACTCCTGTGCAAGAATTATATAATCTATAATCCAATCGCTACCTTTACAGGTGATTTAATGTCAGGCAATTGTAACAAGTGAAATAGGAAAACACTTAAATAAAGATTAGTATTAAAGCATATTCCATGGCTATATGGTTTCACACTCATTCATTTCCAATCCCAATTTGTAGCAAATTTATGCAGTAAAATATTTCTTGGTTACATTATATTTAAAACTATGTCATTACTTCATATTATATAGCAAACTGCAAGTATTTTTGCTTGAAGCTAAGTAATTAATATCATCACCTACTCTTATGGAACTTCCTGGTAGGCTCCTGTTCAGATACTAATAAGGTCCAACCCTGCTTGACTTCTGAGAAGGTTGGCCAGTTCTGGATCAACCCTAACCACTATCAGTTGGAGAATAGAGAAGGGTAAAGGAGATAGACATAGTAAAAAAAAAAAGAATTATTTTCCATAGAAAAGAAATCCTTCCTTCTTTTCAAAGATATTGCCAAGTTGGATAAAATTATAGCAATACTGAAAAACAGCCTTTGAAAGAATGTCGGTCTTACCTGATACATTCGTTCTCTTTGATGGTAAGAGAGTCCAGGTAAGGGTTAAATCCATCTAGCTTATCAGACTGAGTCTGTCAAAGCTGTTTTAGCTCCCTCTCTCTTCTCTTGCCAGCTTTCCCCAACTTTTGGCAAAGTCACATGACAGTCCAGACGTGCTTCATTTCTTCCCACCCCCGCGGCCTACGTCCCAGACCAGACCTACCCAGGGCAGGGCTGGATCAGGGGTGGGATTCAGCCGATGTTACTGCTGGTTCGGTGACTATGTTTTGCACACGCATGCAAGCTTTGAGTGCACGCGCAGGTGTAAAAAACCTTAAGCTGTGTCGCCTGGACAGCTGAAAATCACTATGGGCAGGTGCGCAGCGTTTGAAAAGTCATTTTTCCCCACTTTTTCAACCTCAGTTCTGCCACGCAAAGCAGCTGAGGTTGAAAAGCAGGTAAGAGCCCAGGCGGATGGGTGGGCCAAACAGCAGCAAACACAGAATTGGTTCGGTGTCTGCTGCTCTTCAGAGCTACCGGTTCTATAGAGCCGGGCAGAACTGGTAGCATCCTACCCCTGGAGAACAAATGTATCAGGTAAGACCAATGTTCTTTCTCCTTTGTGTGGTTGCAAGAGTCCAGGTAAGGGACATATCAAAGCTGGAGTGTCCAAGGGAGGGTCAAGTCTGGTCCTGATCATCCTGTTCTGTATGTACCCTCTGCAGTACCCATCTGCCAAACATTGCATCAGCCAAGGTGAAAGTGTCCAAATGGTAGTTTCTGATAAATGGAGAGGGTGAAGACTACATAGCTGCCCAGCAGATCTCTTCAATCGACGCCTGTATGGCCCAAGCTGCCATGGTAGCTGCACTCCTCTTAGAATGGGCCGTCACTCTTCGAGGCAATGGAAGAGACCTACTCTTGTAGGCTATAGAAATGCAGGAACAGATCCATCTGCCCATGGTCAATGGTGTGACTTTACCACCCAATGTGGCCGGTTGAAATGACACGAAGAGAGACTCCATTCTATGGAAAGCAGCAGTCCTCCAAATATAAATCTTCAAGGCTCTACGGACATCAAGCATGTGCCACGCCTGTTCTAATGCTGTTCTAATTCTATCCCAGGGTTGGGATAGAAATTAGGCAGGATGAGTTCCTGTGCCCTGTGGAACCACAAGTTAACCTTAGGTACAAACGCCGGATCCAATCTCAGGACCACCCTATCCAAGTGAAAGATACACAGATCCTCATGAACTGACAGAGCTACCAACTCCAAGACCCTTCTAGTCGATGTTATTGCCATCAGGAATGCCACCTTTATGTAGATTAGCAGATCTTAGTGGTTCAAAAGGAGTCAGAGTAAGAGACTGTAATACCTTGGACCTGTCCCATGTGGGGTATCTACGTACTATTGGAGGCCAAAGATTAGTAGCTCCTTTAAGGAATCTGCGCACTGTCGGATTGTGCTATAGGGAACCCGACTTCCCATAAGGCAGAACTGAAGACAAGGCTGCTACCTGCTAGCGAAATGCATTAGCTGAGAGTCCTTTGTCAAGGCTATCCTGGAGAAACTCCAATATATTTGCAATAGAGACAGCCATAGGATTAAGTCCTGACTTAGAGCACCACTGGCAAAAAGCCTTCCGAGTTGCATCATAAATACGATTTGTGGAAGGCCTTCTAGCCGCCTGAATAGTCTGGAATGATAAAGAGCCTGGAGTAAAACCCCAGCCCATGCTGGTTCTGAGGGACCACCTGGATAGCCCAAATATCCAGCAAATGCTGAATGGCAGTCTCCAGGAGCTCCCTCCATGCCGTGTCCTAGGACAAACCACAAGAGACAAACTCCAGGAAGAGACCCATCCTAATTATTCGTAGCATCCAAGCGTCTGATATAATCTCCTCCCATTGATCAGCAAAACAGGCCAACCTGCCGCCAGTGGGAGGGCTGGAGATGCAATCATCGTGAACAACAGAAAGTGACTTCCTCCCCCACAAAAGCGCTGCTTGCCTGAGTATTGAGCTCTACTCTTGCGTGCATGTTCCTACTTTTGCTCTTGATGAAGAAAGAGTTGTCTCTGCGACCTCTGAAGCCCCCGGCTGGAGTCTGCCTGGAAGGAGGATCTCCGGTAGTATGGAGCCGATCAGAAATCTGATCTTCTTGAAAGGGAAGGTAAGAACTTCCTTTAGTCTTTGGCTTCCACCAAGAGAGGATCAAGGGACTTCCCCAAATAGCTTGTCTCCTCAAACTGGGGCAGAGACTAGTTTCCACTTGTGCCTGCCATCAGTCTGCCAGTTTTTTAGCCAGAACATTCTCCGTGCCATCACCTATGAGGCTATGGCTTTTGACGCAAACCTTAAGCGTAGCATCCACTGTGAACTCCGCCGCAGCCACCAATTTATTGATATCCTGATGTCCTCATACATCAGTGATTAGGAGCCAATCTTGAAGCTAGTGGAGCCAATGGAGAAAAGCCCTGGTAAAAAAGGACGCTGAAGATGAAGCCTTGAAGCTCAAGCAACTGCTTGACGGGCTCTTGGAGCAATTGCTCAATCATCCTCTGCCTTCAGGACTTCCTCAGGATCTGTTGGTGCTGAGGATGATGAGGACAAAGCAGCCACCAGGATACCACTGGCACCTGAAGGGTTTTGGTCAGCTCCGGACCCATATTATAAAAGTGGTGGTCATTTGAAGACAGAGTGGGTGTTAACCCTAGTGAATCAAACTGTTTGTGGACAACATTAGTCTGGGTGATGGGACTACCTCTGTACACAAAGTTGGCTCAGAGAAAAGTTGATCCAAAGGAACAAGAGCTTCTCCCACCGGCTCTCCTACATCTGCCTTGGGCCCCAATTGGGCTGTGTTCTTTGCTTTGAACAATGAAGACTTAGATTGGGATGAAACAAACCGGTGAAGGCCGGCTAGTCAGGCATGAACCCTTCATTGTTAGAGAGATCCGATTCCCTCTGCTCCTCATCCACTGCCATGGAAGACTGGCTGTGCACTGAAGGATCAGGTGAGCCAGGGCCTTGTAAGATAAGTCTCACCCTAGGCAGAATTGCCGGGTCATGGGCTGGAACCAGAGAACGGTCAGATGCCACTGAGGCTGGCCCTTTAAGAAGTTGAATTCCTTCCACTATGCCTTGCCTAATCGCCTTGAAGATGATGGCCCCCATGTGGGTTGGCACAGGTTCAGGGGAAGCCCTGTGGCAAAGGCCTGCTGCTGTGGGCGTAAAGATAGCCTCCATGCCAGGCTAGGTCTGGTGAGAGGTTGCTCCCAAGGCCCAACCTGAAAGGCGACTTCTGGAGTATTTTCATAATCTCTGCCTATAGTAATCAACTGCAAGCCTGCAGGATCCTCAGTGTCATCCAAGGACTAGGCATGAGCATGCGGCCTACTCCCAGGAACAGACCCTGTTTCTGCCTGTAGGCCACTGGCTTGGTGGGCTAAAGCTGAGTTACTTGAGGGAGGTGATCTTTGACTCCAACTTGCAGTTCTCTGATTTTTTCCCAACTGCCTTTCCAAGGCTTTCTGACACCTCATGGCGTCTTTTTCTTCAGTTTTGGAAGGCTTCTTGGAGGCTGGACTTTTTTCGCTGCTTTGCCCTGGCTGCCCCTTTTGAACTTGTGGGGCTGTGGCTGCCTTCCCTTGGGGGCTTGCTGGAAGTCTGGGCTGCCACTATTTTAGCCCAAAGGGCAGGGATTCATGTGCCAGGAGAGGAGTTGGGGGTGGGGTGGAAGGTGGATGCTGCAGCCTCCCCCCCCCCCAGGTCCCAGGCCCCCACATGTGCACCAATAGATTTTTTCTTACCAGGACTTCTAGCTTGCTTCCAGCCCTGCAATACCCCATAGCTAAGGCTCCAGCCTGCTGGAATCCTGTCTTTCTGGCCTTTGGTGGGTTCGTGCTAAGCACTTCATGCCGGAATAGGGCCCAGTAATCTGTTCAGACCCTAATCAATGTGGGCCAGGCCCTCCGAGGCCAACCAAGCAGCAAGAGTGCAGGCTGATCAGCTGTTGAGCAGGCCAATCAGAAGTGGTATTCAACAGGTTCTGACCAGTTCTGAAGAACTGGTAGCAGAAATTTTGAGTAGTTCGGAGAATCAGTAAATACCACTTCTGACTGGAGATTTTACAGTATCCTTCCCCTGTCATGCCCACCAAGCCATACGCACAGAACCGGTAGTAAAAAAATTTGAATCCACCACTGGGGCCGATCCTCCCGCTGATCTGCGCTCGCCGCTGACCACGCAGCCATGGCTTTCATGTCTGGGGCTGAAGCCCCAGCGCCATGCTGAAAATGGCCAGGGCGTCTGCAGCCCTGCGAACTGCTTCTCTTCAGGCAGCTTCAGCAACGGAGCAAAAAGCCTTCAGCATCAATCTCCTCTTTTTCTCCAAATCATCGAAAACACACTCTTTGCAAAACTGAAATTACGAGAGGCAAATGACACGTCTGTCCTGGCTGAGGGACTCAGTCGCAGGCTGGGGAAAGCCAGTAACAAAGGCAGAGCTAAAGCAGCTTTGACAGACTCAGTCCAATCAGCTAGGAGATGGGAGTTAACTCTTACCTGAACTCTCACAACCACAGAAAGGAGAACACCATGTTCTCATTAATATGCTTTAATCACTTTAACTATTAGATCTGTAATAAATCATGAAATCTATACAATTTCATACAAGTTATTTGTATTACCTGTATTTTTAGGTCCATCTGCATAGACTGGTCCTGGAGGTGGAGCATTCTGCCATCCGTATGGTGGGTAATTGTAGCCTGGTTGACCAGCTGGATACGGCCCTGTAGGCCCCGGCTGATAGGCTGGATACGGACCAGGGCCTGATGGTTGTTGAGTATATGGTGGGTAAGGGGCAGTTGGGCCCGGGCCAGGATATGGTGGAGGGTTTTCGTAATTCATGTAGGACACTTATGTGTTTCCTAAAAATACAGAAATGAATTTTACTTTCAATTGTTTTCTTTAAACAAGAAATAAATTTTATTAAATATATTACATTTAATAATTCACACATTAAATGAAATTTAATGTAAAGAAAACCAAGGTTTTACATCTGGGCAGGAAAAACCAATGGTATAAATACAGATTAGTCTAAACCTGGTTCAAAAACAGTAACTGTAATAGGAATCTTGGTGTGGACGACCACTTGAATATTAGCCAGCAATGTGTGACAGCAGTCAAAAATACTAATACAATCCTGAGTTGTATAAACAGAGGCATAGAATTAAAATCACATGAAGTATTCGTACAACTTTATAAAGCTTTAGTAAGGCCATACCTAGAATACTGCCTCCAGTTTTGGTCATATTATAAAAAAGACGTTGAGATTTTGGAAAAAGTGCAAAGAAGAGCAATTAAGATAATTAAAGGACTGGAGACTAAAACACATGAAGAATGGTTTCAAGATTTGGGTTTGGCTAGTTTAGAAAAAAGGAGGACTAGGAGAGACATGATAGCAGTATTCCAGTATTTGAGAAGCTGCCACAAAGAGGAGTCATCAATTTATTTTCCAAAACACCAGGAGGAAGGACAATGGATGGAAACTAATCAAGGAGAGAAGCAACCTGGAATTGAGGAGAAACTTCCTAATAGTGAGGACAGTTAACCAGTGAAACACTTGCCTTCAGATGTTGTGGGTATTTCATCACTGGAGATTTCTAAGAAGAGATCGGACAGTCACTTGCTATAGGATCTCCTGCTTGAGGAGGGAGCTGGAGACTAGAAGACCTCCAAGTTCCCTTCCAGTTCTATTCTGATTCTGCTTTTAATATCTCATAAGCAAACTGCTTAATTTTTTGTTTCATTTATAGCTGGGGAGCCATATATTATCATCAACAGAAGTATTCTTTCCAAATCTCAAATTACTTGTTTCCTTTTATAGGGAAATGATCATACCTACCATCAAGCACAGCCCCAGCAGATGCACCAGAGTTCTTGGAGCAAGGGGAAGCAATTGGCAGTTCTCTGGCCCTCCATTTTCAGCCTTTGAGAACCTCAGAATGGGTGGGCTGAAATGTTCAAACCTGACTTACAGAGAAGAACTGAATGGTGATGGATACTTTAGAAGTAAGTAAGAAGTAAGAGGCAAAATAGACTGTACTGGATGATGGAGTTCTAAAGTATCCATTGTATCTCTTTAAACTCCTGAATACTTTCTTCCAAAACACTGGACTAATTTTTACCACTGGGGGAGATTTAATTATAAAATTCCTTAAGAGAGCCATTTTGTCCCTTAGTGATGCTATATGTCATACAACAATATTTGCAATCCTCAGGCAAAGCACAAAGACCAAGTGTGGTTGTTATGGTAAAAAAAGATTTATCCTTCTCTGTCTTATGGCAAAGTATATCCCAGAATATGCCTACTGCAACAAACCTAACTATAGGGAAGCAATCAGTGTCTTTCTGGAATATCTCCAAGGAGCTTGCTGCCTTCTTCAGAATGATGCAATGATTACTCTGGGGAATCCCGATACCTCAATCTAATAATACTTCTTCACAAAGGCATATTCTGGGCAAGATGGTTTGGAATCATTTTGGAAGCCAAAATGATTTTGCTTTCTGGAAGGACTGTTAGAGAGCAGGGGATGAAAGGCAAGATAGCCTGTGCTAACACAACTAATAGAATGATAAATTGAAGGAGAGAATAGGCAGTTTGTGTCATTCCTTATGGATGTAGTAAGCTAGAAAAGTATTTAGGCAACCTTGATAAGGATTGTGTATTGCCTCCAAAGCTACACCTGAGGACACCAATATCCTATGATTGGAATAAAATGTATTAAGTGCGTATTACATATTGCTCAATTCACATAGGTAAACAAAGTTTGACTTGGCACAGATAACTGAACATAACTATAAAGCAGAGATTGGCTATGTTTCCACTGAGGGTTGAACTTTCTGTGTTTCTGAGAGTACAGAGGACATAGTGCTGCAACACAAATAGACTAATATAAAATTATTCCAGATTTTGTCTTTTTTTTTTGAGGTTGGAGGGGAGTTTGAAAGTAACTGCATTTAACTTAGTAAGCTCTACAAGTCCTACTGCTACTTACAGGCAATAATGGCAAATGTGAGCTCTTGTTTACATACTTTGTATAATTATCTCAAGAGGAAGAAACTTGAGTTATTCCCAAGATACAGCACTTCCTCTGCTTATTTAAAAAAACTCACTTTGGTTAGGTATTCATTAATATGAGGCAATTTTTCATGTACTGTTAATGTTGCTAGAGCAACTTTGTTTTTCACAGCTTCTCCAATTGGCTCAAAATCCCTAGAAGCAGTTGCCATAACCAAGAAGGTTACTAGCACTGAAAAATTTCAGCAAGTGCTTCTCAAGGGGAAAGTATTTCATCCATGCTACAGCAGCTATATAGAAACAGCTAGATTTTAGAAGCACAACTCTGGCAGGCCAATGAAAAAGACTGGCTGGTGATATATTAAACAATATTTTTTTATTAGAAGAAAAACAAAATTTCACCTATTTCAAACATTGTTTACCCACTACACAACACTGAATGAGAGAAATGGGCATGGAGGTCCCAAATGAAGACTCAAAACTAATTCTATAATTCGACCAACTTGATAGATTTATGTTGCTGTTTTCATCACTACAGCAGTTTGACCAATGGTGATCTAATAAGTCAGACTACATTTGAATAACGCCTACTGACCTATGCATGAAATTGATCCAGATAGATGTCATTGCCCTACATGTCAAATACTGTACTACCCAAAATTTTATCAAGCCAAAAATTGTCTGAGTAATTTTATCCACAAAGAACTGTGCATATTGTTCACAGATGATGCTAGCTGAAGTATCAACACCATGTATCAGGCTGACAACCCTAAAATAAAATTAATTACTAAAATTATAAAGTTATAAATAAGGTGCCTATTCCTATACAGTATATTAAAAGCTTATTTATTAAACAATGAAAATATTTAATCTTATTTTCAAAATTTTGGCAATTTGACATAGGCAAGAACAGATTTTACTGTGATCCTTGCAAGTTTACCATTATTTAACTTTTATCTTCACTGTTTTGTAAATTAATAATCTTCCTGACACTGCTCAGCGTATTATTTCAGTTCTCTACACTCTTAAGCCTTCAAAGAGATTCATATTTAATTTTTATCTCATTTCTTCTTCCAGTAAGTATAATACAGGGGAAAACCTGTAACAGCTAGAAAGCAGATTTATTTCCGGGTGGTAATTATTTACCTATGGGCCTTAACTGTACTGTATGTTGAAATTCAAATCTTTGGTGTTTGGAGGATAAATATACAAATGAATACAAGATTATTTGAAACTCCAAAAACATGTTTTCCAAGAATCTGTCTTAGTTCATGGATTGTCATAGGGAGAACAAAACAATTTAAAAGTTATTTGAACTCATCTAGGGTGGATATGAGTTGTCTTTCCATTTTCTTACTTATTTTAACTTGTATTCCTAATTTGTCTTTTATGGTTCTGCTTTTGGTAGGTTGGGCTATATTTTCCTTTCTCCTGAAGACAGACGCAAAGAACAAATTAAGTAGTTCTGCTGTCCCCCTGGAGTCTGTCACTTTCTTAGCATATTCTCCTATTAGTGGACCAATCATTACCTTTTCTCCTTGTTTTTTCCATGTTGAAAGAAACCTTTAGAATTATTTTTGACATTTGTTGCGAATCTTACTTCATTCCAAGACTTAGTTTTCCTGACTTCATCTTTACCGACACAACTGCACTGAAAAAGGTGACATAACCGTTTTTCATATTTATGACCATTGCAGCATCCTCATGGTCATCATATGAACAAAATGTGGACATTTGACACCTGGCATGTATTTATGACAGTTGCACTGTCCTGGAGTCATGTGATCACCATTTGTAACCTTCCCAGCTGACTTCTGACAAGCAAAGTTAATGGGGGAAGCCAGATTCACTTAAAAACCACATAAGTCACTTAAAAACTGCAGTCATTTGTTTAACAATGTGGCAAAAAAGTTTATAATTGAGGATTACCTGTATTTTAACCTCATTCAACTAAATCCACTTTATATCACTTCCTTTTTCTTCTAAAAATCTTGATCTTTAATCCCTTCAAATAATGTCTTAGAACTTCAATTTCTCAAAAAACCCTTCAGAACTTTATCAGATCTCTTTTGTAAATCCAAGATAAGAAAGTTATCTAAGTCACTCTTTTGCTTTGCCACTGGCATATCCCTTTTAATTATTAAGACATTCACTGGTTTCATTTTTATACCCAGTATAATAACTTCCATATCACTATTTCATCCTATCATTTTCAAATCCACTTTCTAATCAGTCCTAGTCCTGTTCAGCAAAATCTGTTCCTGTTCTACAACATCTCTTAAAAGCCATCTATCTATAATGGCAGATACTTTTAAGATTAACTTCTGGATGCATTGCTCAAAAATATCCAACGTAATACATTTTGTTCCATTCTGTTAGTAGCCAAATGTGTTTTTCTGTTTTAATGCAATCTTTGATCCTCTAGCAACTTCTAGCATCTACTATTCAAATTCCCATCTTACCATGTTTTCTTCCAAGAATTCAAAACAATTGCATTTTCCCATAGAAAGGACCCCACAATCAATCTTCACATTCTTATTTCAAATCCATCTGGACCCCTAGTCCATTTATAACTTTGCAAAACCAATGATCTAATCAATGCTCTTATCACTTTTTGCTACTTATTCTCCCCAAAATATTTAAAATTTATCTTTAAGTTAGCAATACCCTTAAACCTATCTTTAAAACTTCTTTTGTTTAGGATTAAAGGAAACTAATTCAATGCATTCTCTAAAACTTGTCAGTTGGAAGGATCTCATTAGTTGAAAAATAATTGGCAATTTTCAAAAGTGATTAAGAAATGAGGTCCAGCAGAACATTGTGGCTGTGAGCTTGATATAATCCTTGATTTCCAACTACCTCATGAATCTGTTGTAGGAAGCTCAGTTCCTGCAGTTTACTCACAAGGAACAGCTGTCCATAATGCAAGTGGGCAACCTCACAATCTCTCCTTTATCCAGAAAGGTCTGGTTGCCAATCTCGGTGTAATGCTGTCTCTGCTTCTTCAAAGACATCTAGTTCGCCATGAGTCCTCATCAGAAATCTTTTCTCCATGTACCTGATTACTACTGTATGTGTTTGAGTAAGAAAAGTTCCTTGCAGAACTGATGGTCCATGCATTCCTCAGCATTTTCTGTCACACATGAAAGCCAAAAGGAACTCTGCTTGTTAAATTATGTCTTAATTATACTTGTTCTGATATTCCTCTAAGAAGTGCCAGGTAGCCTACATGGACTCATTTAACCCTCACAACTGAAACCTCATGATGAAGATTGTATTAAGAGAAACGGATGGCTCCAGTAGTTGAAATTGTCCCACCCCCTCATTCCCTAACCAGTAAGCTATCTATTATTTCAACTGTGATGTAGCTCAGCCATGCACTTGATGAACCAGTTTCCAAGACCAATGGTTAACTGCAAGTTTACACTAAACAAAGTCTGTCTTTCTTAGACTCCCATATTATCCCAGTCACATAAACAAATATTGCAATAGGGTTGGGCTCAATAGACTGATACCAATGTTCAACTTCTTTTGCTCATGTACATCCATGTGGTCATAACAGATCTTTTAGCTGCCCCCAATATTTATTGTAAATGAAGGGTGGCAGTGTTTGTGACTTTACATTCTCCAATAAGAATAAGAAGCTGTCACAATGACCCTCTAACACAAAAGGGTACCATTTGTACAATATTGCATTCATAAATGACTATCCCATTCCAGGAAGGCATCAAGACCAAAGAAAAAAGTCTAGCATTTCTTCCTTAGCCCTTTTTGTTATTAGTTTTTTTTAATGAACAATGACTTTTTTTCTTCGGTATCTTTTATATATTCTATTTTATACTATTTTATCTGCTATGCAAAGGATGACTTTTATTCAGTCTTATTTTATAGTAATTAAGTTTAACTTTATATGTTATTTGGTTATTAAATTGAAAATATACATTGGTAATAAATATGAGGCATTGAAATAAATACAGGTAGCACAGAAATGAGGAAGATGAAAAGGAAACTCTATGGTTGTGACAGACTATAATGGATTCAGAATGAAGTTGCAACATTTGTACTGAAGTACAGCAGTAAAAACATAACAACAGTTTTCTGTAAAGCTGTAACTAAATTAAAGAATTGGATCCAGCACATATGAGTCACACAGTAACAGCAATTAATGAACACATTGACTATAATTAACAAATTAGCATCTTATCTTTGACCCAAAATCAATTTGGGTAATTTGTTTTTGAAGCAATATAGGTGAAAGGTAGACAAATATTCATCTTAAATCTTAAAATCAGGAAGAGAACCCTCCCTGAGTACAGGAAACCATCAGAAAAGGAAAAGCAAACAGCATAATTTTACTTCTTATTCAAAGGGGAGAAAAATTAAGAGTCACTAGATTAGGAATGGAGACAGAAAAGATTATATAAAGAGATGAAATTACTAGTATTGAGGTGCATTCTGCAGGCCAATCATCTCTAAGGCTGTTATTAGGAAAGGCTATGGGGTAATATAGGCTTGCCAATTAAATGAGATCAGCATTGGCACGCACATTATTTTACCCATATCTAACATTTTCAATAAACAATAAAACAAAATTATATCCCACACTTATTCCAATTGCTAGATATTAATATGGGGCTGTGAAAATGTTTTTATCTTCTTGAAGAACTTTTTGCACTTTTTTTTTTTTTACCACCCGTCCTCCCTTTGGATTTTTATCTTCATGACCACCCTGTAAAATAATTTAAGCCGAGACAGCTCGACTGGGCCCTAAGCCAGACCGAGCTTTACGGTATACCACATTAAGAATATAGTACAGAGCGAGGTGTTTAGCCTTCCTTGTGCCATCCTTCTCAGATAAATAAGCAACAGTTGCCCCGCCCCGCCCCGCCCCGCCCCCCACGAACTGTTACTGTGCATCCTTCTGCCTCTGAGATTCAACCTTTGCCCAGAGAGGCCTCCTTCCTCCTGCCCTCCAAACGGAAGAGGTCTTGGTGAAACCGCTCAGTCACAAGGAGCTTCCCCCCGCCCCAGCCTCTTCCTGGAAACGCTGACGGGGAAAATGGTCTGCTTAGGGTTCCAGGAGAAGAGCGGCACTTTAACGCTTAGGAAGAGGAAGAGCCGCACCATCCTGCTGCTGCTGCTGCTGCTGCTGCTTGCTGCAAAAGACAGGGAGTCTTTCTTTTTTTTTTTTTTGTGTGGCGTCCCTTTTCAGAGATTGCACACCTGACCGAGTGCGGGCACACCAAACGCGCCCGCTTTCTCCTCCGCAGCCCCGCCATATGACCACCAGCAGGGCACAACCTGGCCTGCTTCTGTAAGCCTCCGTTCCGGGGAAAGGAGCGCAACTGGGGCGAAGAACCAGAAAGGCAGCCCCACCGACAGGCCCCCAGCACAGCCGCCGCCGAATGGCCTTCACGCTCGGGATAAGGGACCGAACCTGGTCTCCCGCTCCCCGGCGTCTTAAGGCAGACTAGTCTCGATATGCACGTACCCCCAAAACCCGCAGCTTCCCGGGAGGCCTCTCCAACGGCAACGGCAACGCCAAAGCTCCAGTCCCGGCCTTCGCGTCTTCGTCGGCAGCCGCACCTACCCGTCTCCCGAAGGCTGCCCTCCGCCGTCCCCTTTCCCCGCGAGCTCTCCGCCTAGCTCTCTCTCTCGGGTTTCACCAATACAACCGCAAAGTGCGCACGGCCGTGACGTCACTCCAGGAGCTCCAGTCACCGGGCGGCCAGTGAGGGAGGGCGCTGCAGTGGGGCCACCGCGCTAGCCCTGGAAGCATGCGCGGATCCGCGGCTGGAGCCGGAGAGGGGCGTTCAGCTCCTTCCCGTCCGCCGCGGGGTGTTGGGGGCGGTTTAAGGCCCTTTTATTGAAGGGCCCTCCTTCTTGTGGTCCTAATGTCCAGCCTTTTGGATCCCGCGGCGAAAGAAGGAAGGAAGGGGGTGGGGTAGGGTAGGCAAGTCACGGATGCAGGAACCACCCCGCTTCCCAGTTCTTTTGGCTGTCTGACTGCGTTCTTTATAACATGCTTGTTTATTATGGTACCACGTTTTTAGCCTGCTGCAATCACAAGCAGACTGTCGGCGGTTCACTTGAATGATAAAAGACCAAATAAAATAAAATTTCTACAAGCCGGGTTACAGAAATAATCCAGGCAGTCTGGCATCAGCCCACAAACTTCCTCCGGAAAAGATCTGTTTTCAATAGCTTCCGGGAAAGCGCTTAGAATTGGGGCGAAATCCTGATCCAGTGCTGATTTCATCTAGATGTCATCTAATTTCAAAACGTCTTTGATCTATGACTAAGACGCTAGTTAGGGGTGCGAGGGTTTTGTTTGTTTTTGTTATAAAAGGGTAATAAAATGCTATATATACCTCCGTCCCTTACATAGGATCAAAAATCCAGTGCAGGAAAGAAATTTTTTTAATGATTATTGCCATTAACTAGATGACAGACTTCCTGTCAAGCCCTTGATAAGGAGCAATACGTGAGATGCTTTGAATGCTATAAAAGTACTGAATTCTGCACTCTTTATTTTTTACTAGCTTGAGCTGAGGAAAGAGCAAATAGCTGCAAGACGTCAGCGTGTCTCGTGATTCCAACTAAGTAGTGGTCTAGTGACCCCTGGTGGTTTGTGAAGATAAAGGATTTGGGTCCATTGGTGTCCTAAGCGCTGCAGTCCTGGCAGAGGTCTTTCGAAAGAATAGAGTGGAGTGGAGTTGTTGGAATTGGAATTGCAATAGAATAAGAGAAACTATTGGCCAAGTGTGATTAGACACACAAGGAATTTCTGTCTGGTGCAGAAACTTTAAAAGATAATGTCCACGGAACATAAAAACATGGGGATGCTTGATTAAAATCTGGCCAAGAAAAGCTGTAAAGATCATGTCATAGAATTAATGTTCATATTCAATAGTGGATTAAATTCTCAAAACATTTTTAAAAATAACCCTAATTTTTTGGGGAAAGCAGCTGACTTAATAGGAACGATTGTATTGATGTGTGGGGATGCATCAAAATGTAAACAGTTTGCCTCTGGTTATGATTATTATCAATTTAGTATTTTCTTTGCTCACTGACTCCCTATCCTGATATTCATAATTTTTGAAACAATTGCTAGTTGTTTCATATAGTTTTTAATTGACAGCTGATTACAGGAATGCCATTTTCCCTGAGAATTACATATGCAATCTTTATTGAGAAAATTCACGTATATTATCAAATTTTCAATGTATAGGGCCATTTGCAATTAAATAAACAATACAATATATAGTATTTTAGTGTGCAAAACTTTGTGCACAATAATACAACAAAGCTGAGGTTCTGTTCCTAAGACTGAGAGCAACATATTATTTCTTAGCCCTCCCCATTATGCCCTTATAAAATCTTCGGTAATGAGGATAAGATATAACAGCTAAGTTTTATATATTGTAAGTGAACAAAAGGCTGAATTGCTAAATGAAATGGCTGGCTTTTGAATTTAAAAGAAACTGTTGATTTTTGCTCTAAAAACTATTGTTATGTAAAAAATAAAGAGCTGTATGATTGTTTGATCAATTCAGTGTTGACCAATTTTCTATCTCATGCTTCATTGGAAATTTAGTAGGATGATAGTTTTAAGTCAAATATTTAGCTCTACTGTTATTTTTCTTAATATTATACAGGATATTTTTCTGCAATATAACAAATTCCAGTTTAAGAAATTGTTTACATAAAGCTGAAAATGTGGCTGTTACAGCACAATTTATAATTGCCAAATGAAATGTTAATTTTGTTTTAAAAATATCCTTTTAATTCTTTTCGAATACATTGTTGCCCCCATTGTTGTATGAGAAGATTAGCTGGGGAAAGAAAGAGGACAAAATATTGCTTAAAAAATCAGGAATAAAATACATTCCAATTTCCAAGTATTCCTTTTTGTTTCTTCTAGGCATTTCTTTGAAGAACATTACAATGACATACCAATTGTGCTATTATCTGAATACATTTAAGATGTCAAAGATGTACAATGTCCAGAAGCATTTTAGGAATGCTAAATGTCTTGAAATAATAAATGTCTTGGATACTGGAGAATTCCTATGGTACTACTATGTGCCAATAGAGAGCACTTTTAACCATGCTGTAGAATAAAGCTGCTACCTATACAAGTTCCAAAAAAATGGTCCCCAAATTCTCAAGCTTGACTCTTTGTTGGCACTATTGAATATGGAGAATCTGTCTAAATGGGAATTCACTTGCAAAATTTAAACTATTACTTTGAAATTCCCTCTCCCAAAAAAGGCCACACTGTATTGATTTCTCTCACTTGGTAGCTCCCAGCTATATTGGGCAACTCCCAGCATTTCCAATAGGAATGGAACATTGCTGGGGATACCTAGAGTTTTAGTCAAACCTAGACAGTAGGTTTGTGATTGCTGCCACGTGAATAGTTGTGAAGGAAATTGAGGGTACATAAATAAAAACAAGTTTTGATGTTTTGTTGATGTTTCTGATGCTCTAATAATCTGATAGTTTTTTGTGTAGGCAGAAAATTAATTCTCTGATTGCTGCTTGTGGCAAAACCTGGCACCTTCCACATTTGCCAATACATTTACTTCACACACAGAAATACTGTGGTTTGTCTTAACAATGTCAACATGGACTGCAGAGGATGCCTAAGAAACAAAGTATTCTGAAATTTTACAGCTGAAATTAAAATAAATTTAAAATAATGTTTTGCAGAGCAGAAGATATCAAGCAGCCATCCAACAATCCTATTTAGGGACCATATGGATGCATTGAGAATTGAATAAATAGTTAGGGGGACATGTATTGGAAATGTGTTTAATTACCAAAGAAGTGTAGCATAAAAGTTAAGCTAGTAATGACAGATGACAGGGGAGAAAGCAAACATTTTCTACTTTGCTTTAGCCTTCTTCCATATCAAATCGATCTACGCATAAAGATGGAATGGCACCCCGATGCCATTTACATCTGATGGTCCTGAAGAAACTTTTGGATGTTATTTCAAAGCCCCTTTCTGTATCTGCTAATTCATGGAGGATCGATATAGAGCCTTGATGGCGAACCTATGCCACATGTGCCAGAAGTAGCATGCAGAGCCGTCTCCTGGCATGCGAGCTGTCGCTTGTTGCTCTTCCGAGTTCCGGCGCACCAACCAGCTGGTGAAATGCACGGGAACACCGGAAACGGGAAGAGCAGCTGCCCAGTGCACATGTACATGCCGGGAAGATGATCTTCCAGGTTCCAGTGTGCACATGCACACCAGCCAGCTGGCCTTCGTACGCATATGCATGCCAGAAACTAGAAGACCAGATAGCCGGTGCAAATGTGCATGCCAGAAACCAGAAGAGCAGCTGCCTGGCACACACATGTGCACTAGGTGGTTGCTCTTCCAGTTTCTGGCACGTGCACTCCCATTTCGACACTTGGTGCCAAAAAGGTTCACCAACATTGATATAGAGCACGAGGATTGAAGAAAGGCAAATGAATAACAAAGATTTTGTTTCCTGAATATTTCCTGGATTACAGATTTTTGGCTGCTAATCATGAAAATAACCCATAATTTAACCTATCGTGTACCATTTTATAGAAATTTTCTGGTTTTGCAATGTACACCCTTCAGATGCCTGTGAAAAAAACATGGAACTATTGTTGAAGTAAACTTAGTTATACCAAATGTAACTGGAATATCTGAAGATCTAAAAGTAGTGGTTCTGTTGCTTGGCATGTAGCTCAGATATACCAAGTACTCTTGTTACATATGTGAATGGGACTGATGTGCAAGAGAGTTTGCATTACATTAAAAAGAAATGACCACTTGGAAAGAATTTGATTCCAGGGTAGAAAATATGGTGCATGAACCACTTGGTGACCCAACAAAGATATTTGCGTTTCCACTTCACATAAAAATGAAAATTTTTATGAAGGTAATAGAACAAGGAAGGTGAATACTTTTGTTACTTGTGACAGATGTTTCCAAGAATAACTGATGCCATAATTAAAGAAAACCTTTTTGTTGGTCCACTGATCAGATATATCATCAATGACAACCGGTTTAAAGATCAGTTAGTGAGGCCAGAGAAAATCACCTGGAAAGCATTCAAGCAAGGATGTTGCTGAGAATTTTCTCAGCAACCTCAGAGCACCAAACTACATTCAGCTGCTTAATATAAAATCAAAGGTATAAGTATAGGATAGGAGATACCATATTAGACAGCAGCATCAGTGAACCAATATGTGTGTCTTGATGGATCACAAGCTGAACAAGAACAAATAGTGTGATGCAGTCCATCCGTCTTATCCCTCCATCTACCTCCCTCATTCTTGTCAAGCACAGTAATTTTTTTAGCGAATAATCCATTCACATCACATACCCAAAAATCTGCTTTGTGATAATCACCTAAAGAAAGCAGACAATATTTATTTGTTTCAGAATAGATTGACGGGTTGCTTCTTTTGCAGTAACGGTACTGTACTTAGTAATAATTGTTAGATGCATAATTTGAAAGTATTGCTTTTCTCCTTCTTCCTAAGTTTTACCTTCTTTCTCTTTCTACTTTTCACCTTATAATAGGAAAACAATTATGATCTATTATGATCTGATCTGTGTTGTCATTAAAAATGTTCTTTTCCTTCCAGATTTGACTAACATTGTTATTGCTTTCATCCCAGTAATTGTCTATAGAGATTCTCAGTCATCCAGGTCATGGTTGTCCCCAAAGTGCTTTTTCAGGAGGCAACTGGAGTTCCTTGTTTTTCTTTTGAAGATATTTCGCTTCTCAACCAAGAAGCTTCTTCAGCTCTGACAGGATAGTCCGTCCATTCCCCACTATCCTGTCAGAGCTGAAGAAGCTCCTTGGATGAGAAGCAAAACATCTTCAAAAGAAAAACAAGAAAGTCCAGTTACCT
The DNA here is from genome assembly GCA_023653725.1 of Bungarus multicinctus. Taxonomy (NCBI): domain Eukaryota; kingdom Metazoa; phylum Chordata; class Lepidosauria; order Squamata; family Elapidae; genus Bungarus; species Bungarus multicinctus. The sequence continues at coordinate 3,519,835 of CM042846.1, forward strand.
CCTGAAAAGCACCTTTGGGACATCCCAGCAATTGGCATCTTCTTTACTTCTCCAGATGACTGTTCATCTTTACTCTTGAATTTCAGGAAACCGAACAATCTTCACTTCTGGGCCAGCAGGGAGTTCAAGAAGCATTCTGTTTGGCATTACATTTGTTTTGTTGATATGAAACAGAAATTCAGATTTTTTTAGTTTCTGGTTTTATTTTCATAATAGGTCAAGCCAATTCAATTGCAAGTGACTATAGATGTATATAAGAAGCAAACACTTAAGTTCTTTTTGAATAAGGGATTGTTCTCAGATACTCCATCTAGCAGGCTTCCTCTTGAACTCAACTGGGCTATTAAATCTCCTGCTGCAACAAAGATTTGATTTTAGAAAGCCAATATCTGCTTATTAGCTCATGATATTGCTTATGCAGCTAGTGAGAGATGCCTGAGCTGATCTTTCTAACCTGTGTTAAAGTAATGTTTTCCCTCTTATTCAAGCATATATACATACATGCATGCAATTTTCCATCTGAAGTATTTTTTTTAAGATAGTTCACATTACAATGGTTAAAAAGACTACAACAAACATTAAAACAGTAAAAACTAAAACAGCAGTATGAAGATAATCTCATGGGAAGATGATGAAAAGGAACCAAGTATTCATTCCATATGTAGAATGCCAAAACAGGGAGGTCTTTTCTGCAATTGCTGGCAGCTTTATCTGAGTGGGACTGTCCAGAGTTTGTCTGAGAAGTAATGGCAGGCTCATATCAGAACAGGTCTGTTTTGCGAGCTGGTCATCCAAACTCTGTATTGTTTTTCAAAAAGAGAGCATGAAAAAGGATATGGAGAAAACAGAGCTAAAGATTTTCATTCAGAAAAAGGGATGATTTGAAAGGAAGGGAAGAAGCTTACAAAATGTTGAATAATGGAGAAAAAGCAGACAAATACAGGTAATCCTCAATTTACAACAGTTCATTTGGTGACCATTCAAAATTACAACAGCAGTGCAAAAACTGAGTTATAACCATTTTCCACACTTACCACTATTGCAGCAACCCCATGGCCACGGGATCAAAATTCAGATGCTTGCCAAGTGGTTCATATTATGACAGCTGAAGTGTCCCAAAGACATGTGATCCCCTTTTGTGACCTTCTGACAAGCAAAGTCAATGGGAAATCCAGATTCACTTAACAACCATGTTACTACTTTAATAAATGAAATGATTCATTTAATAATAGTGGAAAGAAAAGTCATACAATGGAGCAAACTCACTTAACAAATCTTTCACTTAGTAACATAAATTTTGGGCTCAATTGTGGTTGTAATTCAAGCATTACCTGTATACCCTCTCTTGTTTTCATATTAAATTTCAGGTTTATTCAGTGATTAGTAATTCATTGAATGATAATTTTATTTCTTTGTTCATCAAAATAAATTTATTTTTATTAAATATAAATTATTATAGCCACTCATCTCCATATGGCTGGCAGCAATCCTTTAACCGTGGAAATGAAATAAGATCAAATTCTTGCCCCTGAAATATGATATATATTTTCAGCCACTGGCTGTATTCAGCTGGATTATTAAACTTTTTGAAAACTCCTCAAAGATATTACTATGCTCCAATGTGGAGTTTACCAATTTAACTAATCAAAGCCAAACTGCAGACATTGTACTGGAAGCCTTGGCTGGTGCATGATTCTTAGAAAGTGGCAGAAGGTAGCATCCACTATGGAACGGGTGGGCTTCAAACATTTTAGCAACCAATTCTCTGCCCGGTTGCTTGGGTGGGCATGGACATGGTGAGTATGGCCTAGTCAGCCACCTGCACCATGCTGGGGGAGCTGTTTTCGGTCTCCCCAGGCTCCGGAGACTTTCCTCAGAGACACGTTTTTCGTCCTCCCTGGGCTCCGGAGTTTTTCTTTGAGCCTCCATGAAAGCAAAAATGGCCTTCCCGGGCTCTGGAGGCCCTTTGGAGGCTGGAAACGGGCCCATTTTGGCCTTCTGGAGCCTCCAGGAGGCCCATTTTTCACCCTCCCCGAGCCTCCATGCAGGCCCCATACTTATTTGGGATCCAAAACGGGCCGCGTGGGGACTCTTTGCAGGGGTGGGATGGGCAGGGCCAGGCCAGTCAGGGTGGGATTTGCCAGTTTGCTGAACCAGCCATAAAACACCCATAAAATTAGGTACGGTACAAACCGGTAGCAGTCCACCCCTGCTGTGGAAGACCCCTGGGCTTCTAATGACCACTAGATTCAGGAGGGCAAACCTCATAATTTACCTTAGGGGAAGGCAACCATTTTTACCCTGAATATTTAATTTGGCCTGGAATAGCATGTCAGGAGCTAATATTTGGAATAATATTTAACCTTTAAATTGAATTGAACTGAATTAAATTAAATACAGTATATATAATTACACTTTGTGAGTTTAATCATGTTTGATGTGTGACATACAGACTAATGTGTAGTAGTAACTTATAAGAGATTCTAGAGGTCACACTTTATAAGATTCTTATAAGAATAAAAGAGTCTTTATATAGACATTGAAAGAAAATTGTAAGAGTCTAGAGGTCACACTCTAGAGGCTCAGAATGAACAAAGACTTGCAACAAACCTCAAAGATAATAATTAAAAGTTTCTTTCAACATATAAATAACAAGAAAAAAATCAAGGAAAAAATTGATTCACTGGAGAGAGAAAATGGTAAGGAAGTAACAGACAGCAGAAAGAAAGCAGAGCTGCTTAAGTTATTATTTGCATCAGTCTTCACACAAAAATATACTACAGCTCAATTTACCAAAAACATAACTGTAAAAGACAGACTAGAAATAAAAATTAAAATAAACAAGAAAATAGTAAGAGAACACCTGTCAGCTTTACCTGGATTCAAATCATCAGGTACTGACAGACTACACCCCAGAGTTCTGAAGGAGCTGGCAGATGTTATCTCAGAACCATTGTACCATATTTTTCAAAAACCCTTGAGCACCAGGGAACTACTTGAGGATTGGAAAGGAGATGATGTGGTTTCCATTTTCAAAAAAAGGGAAGAAAAAAAAACAGACCCAGGAAACTACAGACCAATCAGCCTAACATCAATACCTGAGAAGATACTGGAAAAGAACAAAAAGCAGATCTGTGAACATCTAGTCCTTAATGGATCAACATCTACATGGAGGGAAGTAAGCAGTGAGGTATCACGAGGTTCCTTCTTAGGCCCAGTACTCTTCAATATCTTCACAAACAACTTAAATGAGGGAATAGAAGGGGAACTCATCAAATTTACAGATGACACTAAGCTGGCAGGAATAGCCAACATGTCAGAAGACAAGTTCAGGATCCAAAAGGATCTTGATGGACTTGATCACTGGGCCCTATCGAACAAAATTAATTTAAGGTGGAGAAAAGCAAGGTTTTACACTTACCAAAGGTACAAGTACAGAATAGGTGAAACCTGGCTCAAAAACAGTAACTGTGAGAAGGATCTTGGAGTCCTAGTGTACAATCATTTTATTATGAGCCAGCAATGTGCTGCAGCAGCAGCAGCAGCAGCAAAACAACAACAACAAACAAACAAACTCTCTCTAATACAATCCCTGTTGTATAAACAGAAGCAAAGAACCAAAATTATGTGAAGTATTAGTACCGCTTTATAAAACCTTAGTTAAGACCACACCTGGAATACTGCCTCCAGTTTTGGTCACCACATTACAAAAAAGATGTTGAGACTTTGGAGAAAATGCAGAGAAGAGCAATTAAGATGAGTAAAGGCCTGGATATTAAAACATGAAGAACAGTTGCAGGATTTGGATATGGCTAGTCTAGAGAAAAGGACTAGGAGTAACACGATAGCAGTATTCCAGTATTTGAGGGGTTGCCACAAAGAAGAGCGGGTCAACTTATTTTCCAAAGCATCAGAGGAGAGGGCAAGAAACGGATGGGAACTAATCAAGGAGAGAATTAAGGAGAAACTTCCTAATAGCGAGAATAATTAACCGCTTGCCTTCAGAAGTTGTGGGTGCTTCATCACTGGAGGTTTTTAAGAAGAAACTGGACAGTCACTTGTCTGCAATGATATTGTTCTGACCCAACTGGATTCCCAAAGAGCAAACACAGACAGAGGCAGCAGCCCCCACCTTTTAAGGTTTAATAATGAATTCTGTTCCTTTACAGATAAAAGGCTGCTTTCCACTAATTAGCTCTGACAAGAAAGAGCCTTGCCAAGGTATTCGTCAATGCTGCCAAAAACCCAGAGATAAGAACTAATTTATAAGATTCTCCAAACATGAAGTAAGATGTCCACAAGATGAGCTTCAGAGCTTCTTTGCTTTCTGCAAAGAACGCTTTTTCAAACCTGGCTTTTATCCTCTTGAGGGTGGGGCCATTACCTTGCAGCCTTACACTCCAGTCTCCTGTGCTGCTGTAATTGTTCTTTCCTCCGAGTAATCCTTCGTGCACGTGCACTTGGCACAGGCTCCTCGGGAACCTCCTCATCACTTCTGCCAGCCCCCACAATTTCTGAAGGCAGCAGTCCACTCCCTGATGGTCCTGGCCCCTCATAAGAGTCATCGCTCTCCTCAGCCACCTGCACCTGCTGCCGGCTAACCACAACAGATACAGGGTTTCTTGCTTGAGCAAGGGGGTTGGACTAGACCTCCAAGGTCCCTTTCAGCTCTATTCTGACTCCAATTTGGAGGTCTGCAGATTGGATTTCTGTGAGAACAAGTCAAGTTGTATTTAGGCAAATTGCTTTCCAGCAGTTGTTTGTATTGTTGCAATTGTGTTTTGAAGCCAAGAGTGTAATGAAGTTTTTTTCTTTAGACTCCCACTAGTGGAGAAAAATGCATTCCTCCCGTCTGTATATGGATTAATCGTTGTCTCGAATGAGACCAATCACTGTTATATCATCTGCAAACTTCAGTATTTTAACAGATGGATCATTTGAGATGCAGTCATTGGTATATAGGGAGAAGTGGAGAAAACACACAGCCTTGTGGGGGAGGTGTGCTAAATGTACAGGTATCAGATGTGATTCTGCCTAGCTTCACCTGCTGCTTCCTGTCTGTTAGGAAGCTTATGATCCATTTACAAGTATGTTCAGGTATTGCTAGCTGGTTTAGTTTAGTTAGAAGAATGTCTGGAATGATGGTATTGAATGCTGAACTGAAGTCTACAAAGAGGACCCTTGCGTAGGTAGACATATGATGTTATAGTATCTGTGAGCTCATCTAGGTCTGCAGAGGTATCTTCAAAAACATTCCAATCTGTGCAATCAAGGCAAGCCTGGAGCTTCAGGTTTGCCTCATTAGACCAAGTCCTCACTGATTTAATTGTTGGTTTCATGGTTTTAAGTCTTTGTCTGTAGGCAGGTACAAGATGAATCATGCAGTGATCAGAGTGTCCCACAGTTGCTCATGGTAAAGATCTATAAGCATCTTTTACTATTGTGTGGTCTAGCAGTGGTCTAAAGTATTTTTGCCTCTGGTGGGACAATTGACATGCTGGAAATATTCTGGGAGCTCTTTTCTTAATATTGCTTGATTGAAACCTCCTAAAACGATGGGAAGGGAATCTGGATGTTTGGCTTCAGCCTTCATAATTTGATCTGCTAGAGTTTGTAATGCTTTGTTTACACAAGCTTGTGGAGGAACATATACAGCTATTAGGAGAAACGAGGAGAACTCATTATTAAGAAACATTATTAAGAAAGTGACCAAAGCAAAACAAAACAAAAACATAAGGCCTTTGTATAAGGAAACTTCACTTAAAAGTAGCATGCAAACTGATAAATATGTCCAGTATATATGTAAAACCAAGATTACCCAGTGAAATTCACATATACCTGCAATGAAGTATCCCATGAGAGACAATTCTCCCATCTAGTTTTTTGTAATTCCTTCATCTGTTTTCTGCCAGCAAAACATAATACAAAAATGTCTTGACTCTCCCTCCCCCCCTTTGTAGTTTACATGATACCTATTGTTATGACTTCATATACAAACAAGAACTTGTAATCATGTGCTTCAACCACGATCACATTTCCAAACTGATTTTGGGAATGCTACATTTTTTTGGAAAAACAGAAAAACTCTTTGCTGGAAAAACATCAAGGTATAAATCTAACAAATAAACATGTGAAAGCTTTTTTTCCTTTACTTTTGGACAGTAGGAAAAAGCTTTTTGAAGAGAAGGAAAATGGAATGGAAGATGAAGAGAGTATTCTGTGATCCTGCTTCCCTCATTGCAATAATAGTTCTTTTAGTGGTCTTAGGTACTTGCTATTATTTCCAAAGCAAAATAAACCAGAGAATATTTTTTCAAGCTAGATTCCCTTTAAGGTAAAGGTAAAGGTTGACTTTAGGGGGCAGTGCTCATCTCCATTTCTTAGCTGAGGGAACCAGCATTGTCTGAAGACATTTCCATGGTCATTAATTATTTGTAGACTTTGTAGACTTCATTTCAGCTCTTTGTAGACTTCAGTTCAGCATTCAATACCATCATTCCAGACACTCTTCAAAGTAAATTAAATCAGCTAGTGGTACCTGAACACACCTGTAAGTGAATCATAAGCTTCTTAACAGACAGGAAGCAGCAGCTGAAGCTAGGCAGAATCACATCTGATACCTGTACATTTAGCACACCTCCCCCACAAGGCTGTGTGTTTTCTCCACTTCTCCCTATATACCAATGACTGCATCTCAAATGATCCATCTGTTAAAATACTGAAGTTTGCAGATGATATAACAGTGATTGGTCTCATTCGAGACAACGATTAATCCATATACAGACGGGAGGTTGTACAACTTGCCTCGTGGTATAACTGGAACAATCTGGAACTGAACACACTCAAAACCGTAGAAATGGTGGTAGACTTTAGGAGAAACCTTCCCATACTACCACCTCTTACAATACTAGATAACACAGTATCAACAGTAGAGACCTTCAAATTTCTAGGTTCTATCATATCACAAGACCTAAAATGGACATCTAACATCAAAAACGTCATCAAAAAAGCACAACAAAGAATGTTCTTTCTGCACCAACTCAGAAAGCTCCAACTGCCCAAGGAGCTGCTGATCCAGTTCTACAGAGGAATTATTGAGTCTGTCATCTGCATCTTTATAACTGTCTGGTTTGGTTCTGCAACCCAACAGGACAGACACAGACTTCAGAGGATAATTAGGACACCACGAAGATGAAGAACACTCTGGGAAACTAAGACTGTGCTGGAGAGAACAGCAAGCAGAATGTGAACCAGGCAAAAGACATCGTTTTTGAGGTACCCCAGTATTAAAAATACAGGATTATTTTGGAGGAAAGTGTGTGGAAGCAGCAACTAAAGAAAGTGAGAAGGAAATTGGATTTTATAAAATTGGCGTGAATCATTGTATTGAATTAATTTGGAGAAAATTTAAAGGAAAATATTTAAACACAACAAAGGTTTAGAAATTAAACTGGATAACTATCGGATTATGGGCACTTAAAGGGCATAACTAAATGCTGAAATTGAGTGTGTTGAAATGAAAAAAAAAAGCTAATGATTGAAATTAGCGAATTAAATAAAAATACTATATTTAACAAAGAAAGTTAAAGTTAAGGAAGGAGTGGATTGTGGAAAAGGCTCAAGAGCGCCACCAGATGGTATAGGAAAAACTTCATTAACCATTTTAAAAATGTGCTTGGTCTTTCTAAGAAATTGGACTTTGGAATTTAAAGGAAAGTAAAAGAAACTCCATTATAAAAAATAAAAACCCTGGAAAGTGACATTAGAATTCTACAAAGGGGAAGATACTTGAAAATATTAACATAGAACCACCTGGTGGTTGTGGGAAACAGTTGGGAAAGGGCCCACTTGAAGACTTGAAACAAAGATTCAAGGACATCGATTGCTGAAAATAAACTTAAAAGACACTGGCTGAAATAATATACTGGACCTTTGAACTGAATACACCAATTAGAGAAGAGGAAAAAGAAAAAGGAGAAGATACAATGGAGGAATTATTTGTTGAAATGAGATCGGATTTGCAAGACATAACGGAAATGATGAAAATTAGACTTGAAATGTGTAATTATGTATTACAGAAACCAGAAAAGGCGACCCAGCTTGTAGAAGAACAAGGTAAACCAGAGGGGGAGGAGACTAACAAAGAAGAAGCCAGCTTTGAAGAACAAAGGGATCAACAATTATTTAAACGGGGGGGGGGGGAGGGGGGGGAAGGAGTTAAAATTAAAAATGTGTGGTCTGAAGTGATAATAAAAGGGAAAATGGTTTGGAAAATGAAAAAAAAGGAGAGGGAAAAAACTGAAAAGGGAAGTTGAAAAGAAAAATTGAAGAAGGGAGAGAGAAAAAGTTAATAATTGGAATGAGAAATGGAGAGGAATAAGAATGGGGGGAAAGGGAATTAAAAGAAAGGACCAGAAAATAAAGAAAAACAGGAAGCAAACGAGGATGAAAAGAAACTATATTGTTAAAAGAGCGAGAGACAATGGTGAAAAAAAAGAGGATAGGAAGGAGATTCCTCAAGGTATAAGTTGTGATATATATGAATTAGTATTGAAAATAGATAAATATGTAACTGATGGGATTTTTCTCTTTAGTTTCTTTTCTTTTCTCTCTGTCTCTCCTGTTATTAAAGAATTATTGCTATACTAGACATGGAATTTAATGGAATAAATATGGAATTGGGAATTTATAATAAAAATATTATATAGTAATTGATGACTAAAGATGTACAAGAAAAGGGGGGAAGATGATGAAATGAGATCTACTATGGAAGGATTAATATTAGTTGCTATACTTAAAAGTTTAGACTAATATGCTTGTAATGTATAGATGATTTGTAAGGTGATTGAGAAAATGTAATGCAGAATCTGATAAATATGTATGTGTGTGTGTGTTATATAGTAAATAGGGAGATGGTATTAAGGTAGATAGAAGGTGGCTGGCTCGAATCAATAATTAGAGGGGACAATCTTGCATTAATAAATTAAGAATTGATAAAACTACAAATATGGCAGAAAAGATAATATGGGAAATGAACATAGAAATGAGATGAAATGATCTTATTGTAAAATAAGATATGGAAATATTCTAAGGAAAATGAAGTTAGTTATAATATGAATTGGAATTGGATATGTTTAATAAGGTTAATATGATATGAAATTGAACAAATAAAATGAATGTTTAAATATGGTCATGTTTGTATAGATATGAAACCTGGAACCATACTGCTTGCCAATTAAATTTTTTTATTTAAAAAAAATTGAGGAGGAAATTGAATAATGAAATTACTAGGTATGTTTAACTGATATGGTGGCATTAGGAGAGAGTATTGAAATGTTGAAAATAAGCAAAGAAGGATTTTGATTTAACATTAATATAGGTAATAAGAGATATGATTGGTATTATTAAGCTTGCTATATTAAAATGTATGATATATTGATGCCACACAATTATTGATGTGTATATGTGGAATGAAATAAAAAAACTTTATTATATAAAGGACTGTAGAAAAAACAAGTACTACCAACCTGCCTTCCATTGAGGATCTGTACACTGCACAAATCAAAAAGAGGGCTGTGAAAATATTTACAGACCCCTCACATCTCACACATAAACTGTTTCAACTCCTACCCTCAAAATGACACTATAGAGTACTGCACACCAGAACAACTAGACACGACATTTTTTCCCCAAACACCATCACTCTGTTAAACAACTAATTCCTTCAACACTGTCCAACTATTTACAAAGTCTGCACTACTATTACTATTAATCTTCTCATCACTCCTTATCACCTATCTCCTCCCACTTGTGACTGTATGACTGTAACTTTGTCGCTTGTATTCTTACGATTTTTATTGACTGTTTCCTAATATGATTTGATTGCTTATTGTATCCTATCATTATCATTAAGTGTTGTACCTTATGATTCTTGACTCTTGACGAATGTATCTTTTTTTTATGTATACTGACAAATTCCTTGTGTGTCCAATCATACTTGGCCAATAAAGAATTCTATGTTCTATATTCTGTATATTCTTTGATTTTTCTGTTCTACATCTTTATATTCTCTCTTTCTCAATTTTCTGATTCGACCTAACAGACTTTTTCAGTAGCATATAATTTAAATTAAAAGCACAATTTTTTAACAAAGAGAGAAAATAAGCATTAAAAATGATTATCTTTACATGCCCAACTCTGATGGCAATGCTGGTCCCGCGTTAATAATGAAGAAACATGGGGGAAGGGGAATAAAATGATTTCAAACATGTTAGCTAAGTTCCTGGTCACTGAACTCAATATGTATATACCTGCAAAAAGAAAAGAGAAACCAGTTGGCAAAGAAGTCAATTAGTCTACATTTACAAATATAGTGTGCTGATTTGTGTTGGGGGAAGTATAATAACAGAGTCTTCATCAGTTCAGGTTTCTGCCTCCAAAAGTCCTTCTGCTTTGTAATACGGTAGCTTCAAAACAACTTAAAGGAGAGCATATTTTCAGGTCTCCAGTATATCATGCAGATCTGGCATTAAAAATTTAGAATCTACATCTTCTCCCAAGATTCGTGTAACTCCTAGCATCCATTTGCTGAAATACCAGCCTATAAATAAATTCAAAGCATATAGATCCAAGTTGTAATATAACCATTTAGAACAGAAAGAAATTATAGTAATTGCAACTGGATATACCAGGTTTCATATACTTGTCTCTGGTCCAATATGTCATTCCACACAGATATATAATTTCACTAAAACACAGAAGCTCTACTTGAGAATTAAAGCTGAATGGTATAAATTAAATTATGTATTCAGAATTTCAATTCTGTTAACATAAAATAGCAAACAATAGGACTGAACAGATATACAAAAATAAGAAAACTTCTTCAACATAAAATATCTCCCATATTTTGTATTGGGAAATGCCATAATGGAAGAAACACAAACATAAGCAAATATCAGAATAAAATTAATGGTTTTCATGATGTATGGATTTATGGAGCATTCTGGGGATCAAGATTTATCAGACAGGAATGTGCTGCTTGCCGTTGCACCTGCTCTTAATACAACACTGGATGCCAGCTTTACAACAGATTACAAAGAAGGACAGAACTGCTGTCTTTTACTGGCATGCCTCTGATCAGGCCCAATATTATGCAACATCTTGATAAATAATTTAGGAGAGGGGATAGAAGGGGAACTCATCAAATTTGCAGAGGATAACAATCTGGGAATAATTTGAGAAGATAGGCTCAAGATCAAGAAGGAACTTGACAGATTTGAATACTAAGCTGAATGCTAAGCCCTATCCAACAAAATGCAATTCAATGTAGAGAAAATACATGTTTTACACTTAGACAAGAAAAACCAAATGATAGGTATAGAATAGGTGACATTTAGCTCAACAGCAGCAACCAGGAGAGGGATTTAAGAGTCCTAGTGGACACCACTTAAGTATGAGCCAGCAGTGTGCTGCAGCTGGGTAAAAAGCCAATTCTGTCCTAGGCTGCATCAACAGAGGGATTGTATCAAAATCACATGAAGTGTTGGTACCGCTTTATACTGCACTGATCACACTTTGAATATTGCATCCGTTTTGGGTTACCATGATACAAAAAACATGCTGAGAATCTAGAAAGAGTGCAGAGAAGAGCAGCAAAGATGATTAGGAGACTGGAGGATAAAACATATGATGAACGATGGCAGAAACTGGGTGTGCCTAGTTTAAAAAGAGAAGGACTAGTGATGACTTGACAGCAGTCTTCCAATATTTGAGGGGCTGCCATAGAGAGAAAGAGGTTGTCTCGTTCTCCAAAGCAGGACAAGAAGTAACAGCTGGAAACTTACCAAAGCTAAGATCCAACTTAGAACTAGAAATTAGAAATTTAAAAATATCTAAATTTAGATATTTGGAAATTTTCTGATAGCAAGAACAATTATCAGTGGAGTGGCTTGCCTCTAGAAGCTGTGGGTGGCTCCATCACTGGAAGTTTTTAAGAAGAGATTGGACAACCATTTGTCCAGAATGTTATAGGGTCTCCTGTGCTAGAGCAGTGGGTTGAACTAGATCTCCAAGGTCCCTTCCAATTCTATTACACTGTTACTGTTGCCATTCCTTCCTTATTGGAATTCCAAAATCCTGCCATATACAAAAGACCCTCTCAAAACAGTAAACTTTCTTTCTCTTTTTGGTGTTTTCTCTTAAGTTATGCACCCTTCTAAATGAGCGGGGAAGCTTGTCTTCCTACGTTATTGTACTCATAGTAAACCTACATTACATTCCCATTTGGGATAGGCAACTAGCCTTCCTTTCACTTTTTTATTAAGTATAAGAACTAGTCTACCTAACTGTAGATATGTAAAGTGAGTTAAAGTCCAAATTAACAGAATAATAATAACAATCAGACACTTTTCTGGTATGACCATTTGGAGGACTGTGAGGCAGACTGTGAGGCAGATTTCAATTACTTGCACTGTTCCTTAAATACAGCTATTATTTGAAATAACATGTTATGTAGTTTTAGATGACTTCTACTACCAACCACCCCTTGGGAGTCAGGATAATTTCTCTTTTTACACCGTGTATGTCCTTTACAGTGTTTTTACTTTTATTGATTACCATAGATCTTTCTATGGAATTCAAATCCTCTACTAGAATTTAACTTGGCTTTTTATCCAACTGCAGCACATTTAACTTTACACTTTAGGCAAATATATACAGTGAATTAGGATTAAGAGTTAGCCGGGTCCTAAGGCACAGTAGCATTTAAGGAGGGAATATAAAGAGTATGTTTTTAGAATGATACATACACTCCACCTCCTTTTTCTTAAATTCCCAATCCAAAGAGGTATGGATCCTATATTACATAATATCTTTTGTATGAGGTTTACTAGAACTTAAAATCAGAAAGTACCAAGGATTCCACTAAAACTGCAATTTGGCGGTTCGAATCTCACCAGGCTTAAGGTTGACTCAGCCTTCCATCCTTCTGAGGTCGGTAAAATAAGGATCCAGATTGTTGGGGGCAATAGCTGATTCTGTAAACCACTTAGAGGGCTGTAAAGCACTGTGAAACGGTCTGTGTGCTATTGTTATTGTTATCACAGAATCTAAGAAAGTCTGAGGAAAACTTAACTTTCTTGGATCAACTCAGAGGAGGTTAAGCAAAGACAAAGCAGGTGTTTTTAAAATATTTAAAATTAAGTTGCTTTATGTATTATCAGTTAAATTTAAAACTATATTATAAAACCATAAATTGTCCTTCAGTTGCTATCTGATGATCCAGCAAGAGTACTGAAGTATTTCTTTTCAGTTATAGACTTCAGCATGTCATAAATTACATTAATCAAAAGGTCTAACATTTAAAAAAAACAGTCAAAAGCCTTATCTTTAAAAAAAAACCCAATACGTCAGAAATGTAGCACAGAAAAATTAAAAACATTTTAATTAGAAGTGACACCATACACAGGCCTCCAAAACGGTTCTAAAGGCTAATATTAAGAACATATACTACTCTGGATTTATTGTTTGTACCTGTTAAGAAGAGAAAAAAGGGAATAATTTGAATTTAGGAATGTATGTGCTAATCCATTATGCAATATTATTAAAAACATATTAATAAACAACCATTGAAGAGTGTAATAATAAGAAAAGCTTTTTGGATCAGAGTATACCATCTAGTCAAGCATGCTGTTTCATAAATAGCAACCAATTATAAGCCCACAATGAACTATTTTTATTATTCTTCCTTGCCAATTAGTATTAAGATTTGTTGTCTCATATCAAAGCCTGTATATAGGAAGTCCTCAACGTATGACTACAACTGAGCCCAAAATTTCTGTTGTTAAGTGAGACATTTGTTAAATAAATTTTGCCCCATTTGCTCCAATCTTTCTTGCCATAGTTGTTAAATTAGTAATATGGTTATTAAGTGAATCTGGCTTCCCCATTAACTTTGTCAGAAGGTCACACAGGATGATCACATGAACCTGGGACATGCAATTGTCATAAATATGAGGCAGTTGTCAAGCGGCTGAATTGATCACGTGACCATGGGGATGCCACAATGGTCACAAATATGAAAAACTGTCATAAGTTTCAGTACTGTTACAACTTCGGTCACTAAATGAACAAGTTGAGGACAATGACAACTGGTAACCTGTGAGAACCTTAATTCCTATATATTTTTCTACAGATAGATAGAAGTTCTGTTTCAGGGGTACTTCCGTAAAATTATAAGGATGTTACTAAACTATACTTGCCTTAGTAACAATCAGTTCTACAGATTTTTTACTTCAACTGAGTTGCTTAAAAGTTCAGCATCTGCTATGCTGTTCTAGAAATTATGAGTTTTTGAGACTATCACATATGTCCTTTTACATTGCTCCTATCATCAATGAGATCAAAAAAATTCCTTTAATTGCATGTGTTGAGATGTAATGAAAGTTTTCCTCATGATCTTCTTCTCTCAGATAAAGAACCTTACAATGTAGAGTTTGTCTTGTAGCATCTAAAATTCACAAATACAAAATTAAGGATATCAAGCATGGGGAACCTTACAAAATGTTCTTTTATTTTTTTCTAAAATTTTTCCATCCTGTTTGTGACTTTCGGAGGCGTCCATTAGTCTAACATTTTAGTATTAATGGTTAAAAAAATTACATATATATTTTACTGTTAATTTTATAGTATTGTATTAGCAATTTAGTTGTTAGTAATCTTTTATCAATTATACATTTCAGTGGAATTAATGAAATTTATGTAATTTTCCTTTTTTACATTTCTATGTCTATGATCAAAATTAAGTTTGTTGCCATTGTGCTGATGAGAGATTAACTAACAGAATTGTAGTAATTACATACCTAGACCCCAGATTAAATTCTGATACTAAGAAAAAGATGTCTTATGTCAATTGAGATAATAGAAAATCCAAATCCTCTCTTTGACCCACATTGTGCACTTTACAGATTTCAGGAGAATTGTATTTCATAACAGTAAGAATATGGATAAAGCCAAACCACTGTTACTGGAAATCTAACATACTGTCATATTTCCAGTGAGAGACATTATATAATCTGTCTGACAATAGTCACTGGTTTTTAGAAATAATATTACATTAGCAGTAATACATTGCCAATAAATGTTTAAAGAGCTGAAGAGAGTAAAGACGACAAGCAATCTTTATTATAGTAGCCAACACCTTGTCCAAGTTAAAGGGTTTATCATGGCATGTTTGGATGTTTTTCATCTTTGCTTCATAAATATTCTCCTTTTCAAAAACAAAGGCTGCCTCACTAATTGTTATCAATTATTGCTGGTATCAATAACCACTTTGCTTATTTTGTCAACGTTTAAACTTTTGCAGTAATAGTCATATATACTTTCAATATTTTATTTTTTATCTCAAATCACTGTTTATATTTAGATCCAATTAACCAGTATATAGTCCACAACCTTCGGGTATTCTATAGCCACTCCTTCTAGGGCTTTACTGTATAGAACCCTGGAGACTTCAGCACACTTTTCTCACCAATCAGTTGATTGTTTAACCTAAAGTACACCCAATATGATATAAGATGGATTTGAATTCTATCTCTTGTATTATAATAATATCTGTTAAAGTAAGGTAAGAGAAAATCCAAAACCCTTACCATTAGTTATGAGGATTGAGCCAATGCTTGACATGTTTTCATATGTTCACTCAAGATAGCAATAGCAATAGCACTTAGACTTATATACCACCTCACAATGCTTTACAGCCCTCTCTAAGCGCTTTACAAAGTCAGCCTCTTTTCCCCAACTATCTGGGTCCTCATTCACTAACCTCAGAAAGATGGAAGATTGAGTCAACCTTGAGCTGGTCAGGATTGAAGGAATCAAACTCCTGGAAGTGTGAGCAGAGTTAACCTGCAATACTGCACGTTAACCACTGCATCATCATGGCTTGTATAGATATGGTAGCATAAGATTTGGTTTTAGTTTCGTAATATCTATTAATCCATAATTTTCATTTGGGAAATTCTGTATAAAGATGCAGGGTTTCTCCTTCTGCCTACTCAAGGCTCCTCTTCCAAGCAAAGTTAATACAAGTGGTGGAAAGTTATGCTACAGAGTATTTCTGATTTTGTCTACATTTTATTGCCGAATATAACTTATTTATGCAAGAACTAAAAGAACACAGATCTACACTCTGCTTTTGTACGTTCACAGATGAATTACATTTGTTAATCCCTTTAAGGAAACAAAAAAGACCCAATCTTATAAGACCAAGGAAGTGAACAACAACTTTACTATTGAGTTCTATTTTAACATTTAGGATCTTGTCTCTGGTATAGTATAGTATCATAACAAAAAAATCATAAATTGCTTAAGCAGGTTCACCCACAAAACTGCCCACATATTTACTGCAATATAGGCCACAGAACCAGCTAGTTGGATATCTTGAACAACTATCACAACTTGGCATCTACCGTGTAAAATATGCATATTCCAGGAAACCTGTTTAAATGCGGAAGAAAAGCCGACAAAAAGCAAAGTAGTTTTTGAGGCTGTAAGGTGTCTAATGCAAAGTGAAGCAAAGTTCCTGCACGCAGCCTCAAGTGCAGGACTTTTGCCTTCCTCAGAATTTTAATCAAATGAACTGATTATTCCATACAATTTTTAAATACGTATACCCTGACAAAAACCAGATATTATTGTTATCATTTAAAAATCACCAGAAAGATCCATCTTAAATCAAATAATTTATTAAGTAATTACATGTAAACACTTTATATCGACTAGCAAATACATTGCTTGAGTATTCCCCTTCTCACAAAGGAAAATATTCTGTTTAAAAACAGATTAACTAATGGTATACATTCACTGTACAGTGAATGTATGTACAATTGACACTTTGATTTTCCTCATTTCTTATTCATTTAAAGTGCAAAAAGATATACATTTGATCAGCATTGCAAGATAGTGTCAATAGTAACTTTGGTCTATCAAGTGAAAAACTAGACAAAATTCCAATCTTTACCCTACTATTTTTTTAGGAAAAAAGTAGAGAAAACAGACCTTGCAAGACAATCTTAAAAAAATAAATAAATTCCTTTTCACATTTAACTGAAAATATTTTTAACAAGAGAAATACTATTCTGAACAATGAAACAAGCATGTTTACAATTTATAATTAGTAGTTACACATAACCATTGGCACAAGTACATACATCACAGAATGTCTGAACATTTCCCATTAGGGCAAAATACAACAGTTATGAGATGATAACCAGGCTTTTCTGAAACTAAAAAGTAGTAATTATTTACATAAAAATGCTTAGTTCAACATTCCAGTGTTCTAATGTGTGCACTCATACAGTCTATGGTTATTTAATAATTTCAGAAGTTACAGAAAAATATATCCAATGGAGCTTGGCACATCTAATAAATATTAACTAGCAAAAATATGCAGACAAGAGAAATATTGTTCTGATCTTTACAGAAAATTGACATGTGCAAAACATTCTAAATCCAGAAAGGAAAGGTATTTAGGATTACTTTGCCCTGTCAGATCTTTCAATTCAAATACAATGATGTGCACCATTGTGAGAAAAAGGAAATCCTTCTATTTTAAAAGTGGTTATAAATTTTAACAGTACCCCTACATTCAGATAACAAAAAGTCATCCAGCAGTCAATATTTCTCAAGAGACAATAACATTCTGAACTTCCTGGATTATTTGTGCAGGTACCTCATCTTGAGAAGAAAAGATTCTCAGAACAAGCACTGATTTCCAGAGTAGTTCCCATTATTCTTCTTACCTAGAAAACAGTTTGGAAATGTTTAAACTGTGCACAAGGTGCTAAAACCTTGGGATAAATCCTACATTTGAGCCAAGTTCATTCTAAGTTAAGAATTCAAGAGGACAGAAAATTGGGAAGATCTCAGGCCCAAAGAATTTTAAAACTAATTCAAACTATTATTCAGTTTTTATTCTGTCAAATTTTAAAGTGTCTTTCAGTTTTTACTATCTTTCTGGTGGCATCTATTCAAAAATATTTACAAATCCTACTGTTTCATTGTTTCATAAAGCAGTAAAAACCTTCATATGGCAAAATAAACCATGTTAACTATTAGCAGTTTTTGGGTACATGTGGTATAATCACTTTTTGCTTCTTCCTTCTGATTGTGAGGATGAGAAAAAAATAGGAAAATTAATTTATTAATAGATTCTCATGACTATGATTAAATATTTCTAACTAAAGATTAGAAGTCATCTTTAAGGGGCTAAGTTGATTTATGAACACTGACTCATTCAAAGACTTAGTTTCTGCTTTACCTGCAATGAAAAAAATATGCACTTGGTAAATCCTGGCTTGTTTTAACACTTGAAAGTAACAAGAGCAAATTAGCTAGAAAAGGCCTTGTTTAGCCAATCAAATCAGTATTTGAAACTTTAATCTGACATTGTGAACCCGATCATTGTGTTATACACAATTTCAAATTACTGTATTAAAAGCCCTCAGTAAAGACATTTAACAATATTAGGCTTAGAATTCCAGCTGTATGTATGTATCTATATATTTCTGTATCTCTATAGAGATATTTAGTATTGTGGGAAGTTTGCGCACAGAATTATCTGTATCACCTGAATACTGACAGAAATATAGTATGGAAAAGTCAAGCACCTTTGAATAAAATTGAATTGGCATCTGGGCAACAATTTGATTAAATATTGGCAATATTACAAAATTACAATATTGACACTAAAAAAACCACAGCTGATATACCTAATTAATGAAGTCTTTTTTCAATTTGAAATCATGAAAGGAATTATCTATATAGGTAAGGCTCATAATATAGTATTTTTGGAACTTTTTAAATTGCACTATAATCTATAGGTACTGAAGATGAGACAAATTTGACTTTTAAATAACGTATTTCAGATAAAATATATACATTTGAATTCCAGAGTAGAAAGAGGAGTTCTCTTCAAGTCTTCTGAATGATTTGAAGATGGACCAGTGTCAATTGCTCAGATTAAAGTTGTGGCCAATAATATTGCACAATCATAATCACAAAAAGACAGCTGCAAAAGGGGAGGAAAATTAGTTTTCAATTGGGACAAGAAACTGAAAATTCAAGAATGAAAGGGATTTTGTTTAAAAGGAAGAATTGTTGATATAACCAAACATGATAAATGCTGCACAACTCTATAGGCCACCCCAACATGCACACAGCATGACAGCCTATATAGTCCCACCCATTTAGTGTAATGCTTGAAATCATAAAAAGCATTATGCAGAGGAACACAGAATCCTAAACCCAGTCACCAATATATGAGATTCCCAATATTTCCATGGGACTGCAGGCATTCAGATATCAGAAGCAGATGGCAAGAAGCACATGAGGGTACTGTTGAAGTTACCAGTGCTCCACTGATACTACTTGATTTGTAAATTAAAAAGTATAGCTTGATATTGATACATGTTCTTTAAAAGCAAGAATGGAAAGAAGGGTGCTCGCAGGTAATTTCAGTTAAGTATACTATAATTATGGATCACCAACATTTCAAAAAAATATTGCAACATATTCAATTTATTGAATTCAATAAATTCAATGTCATTCCGTATTGGCTACAGTCACAGTAGAATTGGCAACAATTTTATTGAAGTCCAATCCTACTTTTATTTAAATGATTCTGTAGAAATATATTTCAAAATTCACTTAAAGCACAATCCTATTTTAAACTCAGTGCTTCATTACTACATGTTAACACTTTTTGGAATTATATAATGTTTAACTATAAATAGTCAATGCCCATCTAAGAATTTTGCTAAATGGATGACTAATTCACACTGCAATTTTTTATATTAAAATAATAAACATTTAAATTGAATGTTCTTCTGGACTTCAATATAATTATTAGCTATATATAAAATTTTCTAAGATGAAAAGAATGCCCAAAACTCCAGTCTGCACGCATAACAAAGTTCAATTTAAAAAAAAAAATGGTGGCAAGCAGGAAAACAAAAAGAATACTCCATACCTTCCATAACCTGAAAAACAACAGAGTTTGTAAATAAGTGGGGAAGGACAGAAACAGGAAATGAAGACTGACCTTATAAACAAAGATATGTTTAGGGCTTCTGGTTTCAGGAATAAACCGATATTTACTGGTAAAAGTCTGCCAAAAAACAAAAATAGAAACACAAGATTACTGGTAAATATTGGTTTATATGGAAAAATTGTCAGTGTATTCTCAGTTTCTATAGACTACTGCATTTTAACTATTCTGTGTATCATTTTTTAAAACTGAGAGAGAATGTGTGTGTGAGTCAGACAGAATATGGTGTAGGGGGAATCCCAACAAAGTATAGTGCCTGGTTCTCTTTTACTGTCCCAAACCAGAAGCCTCGTGCTACTGAAAAGCAAGCAAGCAAACTTTATTCAATAGCATAAGCACTTTTCTTTTAAAAATATTTTCACAAGGCCTGCTTATGCTGAGCAACATTTAAAATAATCTTTTCTTTCTATACCAAATTCAGAGATCATATTAGAATTATGAAAATACATTTCATGTGAAGGAAAAAAACAGTCCATATATTAGAGCTTATATGAAGAGTGATTTTCTGTTAATGTACAAACTAAGTCATGCTAGTTCATTTTAAAAAATCACGGCAGACCAAAACTTTTATTTAAGATGGTTTCCTATCACATATCATTTTGTCCATATTTGATTAGTCTTAATAAGAGTATTTCATGGCAGTATATTCAGAGAAATTTATGAAGAATGATTTTTTAAGAAATATATTCTTATTTATTTTGATATACTGTTCTTTATTTTCAGATTAGATAGCTAATTCACAGCGGGATCTCCCACTACTAAATTAGACATGATTTTAATACCTAAGTACTTCATATTCAAATATTTTAAATAGACTGATTATACTTAACACGTCACAATACATTTCCAAAAAGCAGATAACCAGATCACATTTCTAGATCAGATTAGTTTCTGAAAACTAAGGGCAATATTCTTAACTGTTACACAGAGTTATGACATACCATGGAAATGAAACAGCATTTTAAATGTCATTATAAACATTTTAATTATGCCATCATCTTTATTGGAAATAGAAAACTAAGAATCCAGTTTTCATATCTTATTTCATATTTATATTTATCTTTTAATTAAACATTACAGATTTGCAAAAAAAAGCCCACCTTTCTGGCAATTGAAAATAAACTCTTCCTTTTTGTATATTATTTTACCTGCCTTTACCTAGCACTATGAAGACATGCAACAATCGAACATGATAAATATCTTCTGCACAAATATGTCTATTTCAGAAGGTTACATGTTGATATGCTCTAGGAGTGCAATAAAGAATAGGGCTGATAAGAGAACCTTGATTCTCAATTAATGTATGTACTTGTAGATAGTGCAAGTTTAACTTTCCAACAGATTAGTAGTTACCTACTACTGAGAAAAAGTAAAATGTTCTACCTGGACACTTCGTTGTAAAGAAGCAAAACCTGCTCATTGCTCCATTGATATTAACCTAGACAGATCCTCTATGATGCTAGAGTGGCATAATGTGCTTAAAAACATTTTTCTTAACATCTTGTCATACCTGAGTGCAATCAAGATACATGGCCCACTTAGGGAGAATTTTTTATTATTAATAGTCAGCTTTCGAAGATGCAAGTAGATATAATTCCATTTCCAATGACATACCCCTTTAATTTTTCCCTTGTAGCAGAAGTCTAAATGATCACAACTGGATAATTAGGCTGTTACTTCTTCATGGTTTTCTTTTTTTTTTTGAGAATATAAATATTTTTTGAGAATATAAATCCAAATATTTAATTGAGACTGGGCAAAGATATTTATCTGTTCTGAAAATTGAATCCTCAGATTAACTTTTAGCATACCTTTAACTTTCTCTTCAATCTAGGGATTTGTACTCCTGGTAGATCTAGGGACATCAGGTACCGGTAATTATTATTTATTTAGTTATTCTTAAGAAAAAATGTACAGTACAATGCCTTTAGCTATAATCTTATGATGGGACCAATGAGGCCCTTTATTGTGCAATGATGTGAAGGAGACAACAACAGTGTAGTTTATTGACTACTGAAAAGTTGTTGCTTGTGGATTCAGTTATGGTAGAAAAAGGGGGTGACACCTTTCCACAATTGTCCTGGGTATGGAATAAGCCAGAGTTGGATCCAGCTTTGGTAAATAATGGAAAAAAATAGGAAGGAGACAAGATTGGAATTATTCATCCTTCTTTAAAGCCCATCTTCAATTACGTTATAATTATATATACTTATCTTCTATTCAATAACCTATTTGTCAAAATAATGAAAAACAAGATATCATATTCAAAAAACATTCCCAAATGTGCAAATAAAAAAAATACAGGCAAAAATGGGCTGATCTGACCCTCTAATGGATTTGCTTACAAATTAGATAAGCTTACAAATGTAAAGCTTGGGCGTTTTGTCCTAAGAGTATTTTTGCATCTCTACAAGGTAAAATAAAAACATCGAAAACATTTGTAAAATAGATATTCATTCAGAAAAGAAAATTAGACAATATTATTGTACCCAAATCGTACTGCAGCACATATTTTAAATATTGAATTCAAAATAATGTGTTGCTCCTGTTAGCATTTCAATTGTGCATGGCTTTGCAATCAATACATAGCACATGATTTCTGAAAAGCACTTTCAAATATTGTAAAATATAAATATATCCAGAATGGCACAGGAGTACAACCTGCAAGCTTGTACCATGAGAACTTTCACTATGTTCCTGGCATAGCACATATACTAATTCCTCTTGCTTTTCACTTGTTTTTGGGTTCTTCCATCTTCTGCATCACCTGAAAAAAAACCTTGAAGGAGGTTTGGAATATACCCATTCTACCAAGAAATAAATATATTAAATGTGTGATTTCTTCATATAATCTTCTTGATTATCTTGAAGATCATGAATCACAAAGTGAAATGTGAAAACGAGTAACACTGGATCAGAACAGAAACAGATTAAAAGTTTAAACATTTTATACAGTTATTTGGGGGAAAGGGAAATGGATCAGAACAGGAAACATATGGTAAGATTTTCAAAATCTGTTTTGAATACTGTATGCCATTTTTTTCCAATGAAGTCGTCTCAATTTTCATTTGCCAATTGAATAGTTTTGCTAAATGCAGTTAGTAAATGGTAACCTGTGACTCCTCAAGAATGTGACATCCTTCATTCATTTTTGCAGTATTATTCAGATGACACTTTTCCCATCACCATGCAATCATTTTTTTCATATTTAATATAGTTTGTCAGTTCACAACTTTTCTGGAGATTACAGTTAAAAGGCCTCATCAATTCTATTTGTCATGGACACGTAGACACACAGACAGAGAAAATTAAGCTTTTACTTTTCTGTCTAAGAATGCAAGGACAAAGAAGACAATGAGTATAAAAGAAGGGACATGTAGCTCAAATCAAGGTGTGTAAATTTACATATTTATTTATTTATCCAATACACCTTCCTACTTCTATTTTCTTTACAGCAACCCTGTGAGGTAACTTGGGCTGAGAGAGAACAACTGGCCCAAATTCACCCAGCTGACTTACATATAGAGGAGGAATAGCAAAAAAATGGAATTATTTGGAGTAACTGTAGGGAAAAAACCAAACATGACAGCAGGCTACAGTCACCATTCAGAAATAGCTATTCCCTGAAATAGCTGGAAAGCTTTCATTTGTTCTCAGATTATGGATAGCAAGAAAAAGGTGAGGAAGAATATGTTAACATTATCACCTTCCATGTTTTAAATTTTGTGTGCTGTCTTGGCTGAAATTTGCTTATTTAATTTTTAAAAATCTTTCTATTTCAAATCATCAGTTCAGAAATATGTGTGCCAGTTATTGAAACAGTGTTCTGTTTCTTGAAGACAAGCTAATAAACATGAATAATTTTACTAATGCAAATTACCCATTAGAAATATATAAGGATAGAGACAGACAACCTATAGAATTCTGATGTTGATAAATTATTGTATAGCCAAAGGATCTGGAAACAATAGTGGAGGTATATCTGGAATGTCTGATGTATTTTATATATCACACACACACATATATAATACAAAATTATAATATATAATATCTATTAAGTAATTGAATTAGATCTGGTTCATTCAACAACTATGTGCTTGCTTTAATCGAAAAGTCAAAACATCCCATTGCTGCTGAAAGCTAATCTGAAAACAATTTATTATTTCTTTTAAACTATGTACTTAGTTTCTAAAAATGAAGCCTACACTTACCCTTGAAAAGTGATTAAAATTTATTATCATACTTACTAAATATGAATTAAGTAGAATCATTTTTATAGTGCTGTAAATCATTAATTTCTGCAACTAACCTCAGTTTAAGTCAAAGCCATCATCCTAAATTTATACAATGCTATACGTGAAAACAAATTTCGTATTTATTAACAGAATAGCAGAGTTGGAAGGGACCTTGGAGGTCTGCAATAGAGGTTAATCTCTATTGCAACACAATTGCCTTATGCAAATGCAATAAGGGACATGAAGGTCAGGGACCATATTGTTTCTCAGTTGTTGTAGCATTATAGAATAGCTTTATTTTGGATTTAAGACTCATTTTTAATGTTTCACAAACTACAATATTTAGACGGCGGTCTTCTTTAAAGCATAGGGTGATTATTTGTCATCATTTTTAAATTTCAGTTTAACAGTTCAGTTATATTTTGTCTCATATTTTGGTTGTTTTTATTGTTCCACATTGTTTACAGGTGTGATCTGAAGACCATAAATAAACAATAATATTTACAATTGTCATTTGAAAGGCAATAACAATAGCACAGACATATATACCTCTTCATCGTGCTTTATAGTACTTTCTAAGCATTTTACAAAGTCAGGTCCTCATTTTACCCATCTCGGAAAGATGGTGAGGATCAAACTCCTGGCAGTCAGCAAAATTAGCCTGCAATACTGCATTCTAGTCACTGCGCCACCAAGGCTCTAATGATACTTACTATGGATATCTGACTATGATAAATGGTGATGACTCTATCATTGTATCTATTTTATACACCTGAGCATAAACATAAGCATTAGCACTGTCTCAAAAAGTTTTCTTCAATATGAAATTCTGACATGAAAAAGAAATTGACAAATGTTCTTAGCCCAACCTGTTCCTGTTACTTTTTTCTTTTTAATTCTAAAAGTAATGAGGCCATCACAGTCACTTGAAGCAACTAAGTGAAGCAACAGTACCACAAGTTCCGTCTTAGGCCCAGTACTCTTCAATATATTCATAAACGACTTAGATGAGGGAATAGAAAGGGAACTTACCAAATTTGAGGATGACACTAAGCTGGCAGGAATACCTACACTCTAGATGATATGCTCAAGATCCAGATGGATCTTGACAGACTTAAACACTGGGCCCTATCCAGTGGTGGGATTCACCAGGTTTGTACCTATTTGAGAAAATTGGTTATTAACTTTCTAAGCAGTTCAGAGAACTGGTTGTTGGAAGAAATCTCTTGTTTTTTTCCACTTCACAGGAAGGCAGGAAAGAAACGTTCTGGTATTGTTTGTAGCCTAACCTTTATTGCCCTGCTTACAGAAACTATGTCAACTAAAAAATACTTCTTTGGTTTTTTAGTTGTCAGCAGAAAGGTAGGGGAGAAAGCAGTGCATTCCTGAAATGCTTCAGATAATTACTTCGGCAACCAAAGCTTCTAGCAGCAAAATTATTACTGGAGAGCATGATTTATGATTCTTGGCTATGGATGTGTCTCATTGGAGAATATACATCCAAGGGTGGGGGGAAGACCAGGGTCAAGGGTGAAATGAATGATGTGTCAGAGTCGGCTGCAACTGGGAAATGCCGACATATCAACTTCTAATAAATCAATATTTTTTACTCTGAGAGATGCGGCTAAAGACTTATGATATGAATGGGGGTACATGGCAGAGTCTTGATAGCCAGCCGACTCTCACACTAAATCAATGACTGGGGTCCTGGGTCCTGGTCTCTCCGATCGCTCCCCAAATCTGGGGTGTGTGGAGAGAAACTCAGGCAGCTATGGCAGAGATTGGGAGATCAGGAGCATTAATAGATTTGGCCTCCAGCCAGAAGCAAATAGAAGCTGATAGCATAATTAAGGCTGGAGAACAGCCCAACTTGAATTCTGAAGCGAAGAGATCGGCTTCAGGGGAAAAAAGAAACCCAGTTAAGTACTGGTGGGAAAAGAAAGTTCCACAAGCCTCTGAGGCTGAATTTCCCCATCCCCAGACCCAAAAAGGGAGAAGGCCCTTAAGTGAATTGGGAAGAGTGGATTGGATGTGGGACTAGGTACAGGCCAGGGCCCCAAAGTCCCTGATGGGATCCCAGGGGAGACCCATGGAGCAACTGGGGGAGGAATTTGACTGGAATGACGACCCATTATGCTGCCCCAACCAGAGGGGAGTTTTTACAGAACCCTTTGAACTAAGGAGAAGCAGGCGAGGCCACAGCCCTCCTTTGTCACCCACCAGAAGGAAAGAGTCCAAAGCTACAGCCAGTGCCTCCTTCACGTAACAGACATCCCCCTCCCCAGTGTGAATTAGAGCCAGGGAAGGCCAGTCACTTCAAGAGCAAGCTTACAGAAGGCAACAGGAGGAGGGAGCAGCAGTGCTCAACGAACCACCCCGATTCAGGGGGAAATTTGATGGGGACCCATACCAGCTAGCTCTATTCCTTGACTCAGCTGAGATCCACCTAGAACGCTATGGACACCTCCACCCCTCCCCTAGAGCCATGGTGAACACCATTTCTGATGGATTAGAGGGAGAAGCAAGAGGATGGTTAGCAACCCTCTACAAGAGAAGGGCCTCCCAACTGCAGGATATTGATGACTTCTTACGACTGCTAGAGGCCAGATTTGAGGAGGCAGAGGAGGACCTGTATGTGATGAGCTCAGCAACCTAAAGCAGGGAAGCCAATGCATCAAGGAATACATCCGTCAATTCAGGAGGATCAGTGGGAAGCTACCCCTTTTGCCTGAATGGATGCTGGTTCATTTTTTCAGAGCAAGCCTAGATAAGCAAATTAACCAAGTAACCGCCTATAGGGACATCCCACTCTCTGAGTGGTTCTGGGTGGCCATAAAAGTTGATGGGGCATTATGCGCTAATGACATGAGAAAGCTGCCAAAAACCAAAGAGAGATCAGCCAGACCAGAGACCACCCAGGCGATGAGGAGCTACAGCACCACAACCGGTCCCAAACCAGCCCTCCTATGAAGCCCAATTAAATGCTACCGATGCGGGGGGATGGGTCATGTAGCAGCAACGTGCACAACTCTAGACCCCGTAGTTATAGAGGGGCAAACCCATTATGAGGTGCAATGAATCCTCGATTCGAGGTGGCACAGGAGACAACTCCAATATTTGATCAAGTGCAAGGGCTACCCCTTATCAGAGGCATCTTGGGTAAAGAGTAGGAACGTCCAAGCCGATTGCCTTGTGATGAGGCTCCATGCAGAAAACCCAACCAAACCTGGTTTTTTTTTTTGCAACCCTAAATTCTAGACCTGCAATAAATTTGTTTTCTTTTTGTGTTGTACAGGTCACCTTCAAGAATTGAGGGGAGCTGAATGTCAACTAAAAATACTTCTTTGGTCTTTTTAGTTGTCAGTAGAAAGGTAGGGGGGAAAGGAGTGAATTCCTGAAATCCTTCAGATAATCACTTTGGCAACCAAAGCTTCTGGCACGCAAAATTATTACTGGAGAGCATGATTGATGACTCTTGGATTATGGATATGTCTCATTGGAAAATATACATCCAGGGGGTGGGGAGAAGGGTTAAATGAATGATGTGTCAGAAGTTGGCTGCAACTTGGAAACGCCGACATGTCAACTCCTAATAAATCAATCTTTTTTACTCTGAGAGATGCGGCTAGAGACATATGATTTGAATGCGGGTGCATGTCGCAGTCTTGTCAAACTGCCTCTCAGTTAACTCTTATAACAGCTAAAGGTTCTTGGCAGTATGTCCAGACTTACTATTGTACACATCAATTATTTCCTCCGATGAAGGACTTAATGAATTCTATTTTACAAGGAGACCCTATACCAGACTCTTTGAAGGATGCCTATATTTCTTTAATAGCTGAAGAAGGATTGGATTTAACTTGTGTGAACCACTATAGGACAATCTCTCTCCATAATAATGACTACAAACTCTTTACATCTAGGATTATATACATAGAGACCAGTGTGGCATCTTACCTAAAATACAACTAAAAGATAAGGTTAAAGTAATTTTGAATATAATTGAATATTTACAACAATGTAGTGACAAACAGATTGCATTAATATTTCTGCATGCAGAAAAAAAGCTTTTGACAATTTAAACTGGGCCTTTATTGTTTAAAGTAGTGGAAAAATGGATTTTGGATTGGGTTTTATACAGGGTCTGATGTCCATCTCCAGAAAACTCAAATCATGGTGAGTGGAAACTTTACAATGCCAATTGAAATCCAAAAGGGAACAAGACGGATTGTCCTTTATTCTCTTTATTATTTATTTGAGTGTTGGAACTGTTAAATAGAGATATGAGACAGGGTAACAGAGCAAAGGACTACAAATTAACACATGTAATTACAAATTATGTTCATTTGTCGACAATTTGGTATTGATTGTGCAAGACCCATTGAATGTGTTATGAAAAAGATTAAAATGTTTGGAGAAATGGCAGATTTAAAAATAAATAAATCAAAGATGATAATACTAAGAACATAAAGATGGAAGATCAGAAGAAATTGAAATTTAAAACTGGTTTTAAAGTTGTGAAAAAAGGTACAGTACTTAGGGGTGACTCTTACTGGGGAAAATTCTAAGCTTTACAAAAATAATTATGGTAAAATATGGAAGGAGATATAATTGGATTTAAATAGGTGGCAAAAATTAGATTTGTCATTAATGGGAAAAATCTCAGTAATTAAAATGAATATACTAGCTAGAATGTTATTTCTATTTCAGGCTATACCAATATTGATTACAGATTCTACTTTCAAACAGTAACAGAAAGATATATCTACATTAATTTGGAAAAATAAAAAAACAAGAATTAAATATAAGCTGCTACAAGATTCTAAAAATAGAGGTGGTATGGGTTTGCCAGATTTTAGATTATATTATGATGCTTGTTGTCTGGCATGATTAAAAGATTGGATAATTTTAAAAAATTCAAGGATGTTAGACCTCGAAGGTTTTGATTTGAGATTTGGATGCCATGCCTATCTATGATATGACAAAATAAAAGTTAACCTTGGCTTTAAGATTCATGTTATTAGGCAATTGATTGCACATGTATGGTAGAAGTATAAAAGATTAGTTAATAGTATCATTTTGATTATCACCTCATGAAGTACTATATAGAACAGATTATTTTGGAATGTAAATAGATGATATATAGAGATTTATTGATATTTGAAAAAGAGGGATTTAAAATAAAAACAAGAGAGCAACTAGAAAATGAAGGATTTGCTTGTGATTGGTTTAATTATTATAGAATTTTTAAAAGATTTAAACTTGATTTAAAAAGTTTTGTTTTCACAGGAACTAAATGTGAATTGGACGTTAACTGATGTTCTAGAGGTGACCATTTGATTTTTAAAATATATAAAATGCTACTTAAGATGAATCTAGAAGATGAATATGTTAAAGAGTATATGGTAAAATGTGCAAAAAAATTGGGTATAATATAATGCTAGATAAATGGAAGAATGTATGGACGAAGGGACTAAATTATAGTTTAAAAGAAAACTTTTATTAAAATGATGCATTATCAGTACTTGACCCCAGATAGTCTAGCCAAAATGTATTAAAAGGATTTCTAATAAGTAATGGAAATGTAGTCAAAATCCAGGTTCATTTTATGATATGTGCAAATATGTGAAAACATACTGGACAATGACAGTGAAAATGCAAAAAAATATTTAAGACACAAGTATTAATGAAACCTGAAGTTTTTCTTTTAGTTATCATGGACAAGCCAATTTAATGGGAATGCTATTCCTTCACATAGTGACTGCTGCAAGGATTGTACTTGCCAAACACTGGAAAGAAAAAGAGATGCCGACTGTTGAAGAATGGATTTTGAAATTGACTGAATTAGCAGATATGGTGAAATTAACTGTTTTGATTGGAGATAATGGACTAGACAGCTATATAAGAGACCGGAAATCGTTTGTGGACTTTCTATGTGTTAAATATAATAATAGATGGTTAACAGAGAGATTTGACAATTAGTGTAATGTTTAGCTCAACCTGTTAACTGTTTTTTCATTCAGGGTGGATCCTACATATTAAATGTTAAATCCAATTGGCCACTTTTTACTCCTTTTTTGTAAGCTATTTTTTTTCTTTTTTGGTGTTGTTAGGGTTTTTACTTTGTTTCATTTTATTTGTTTGTTTTACTGTTCTGTATTTTATTCTCCATGATAAAACAATGAATTTTTTTTTTTTAAATGACCTACATTTCAATATAGCAATGGAAATCTACACACAGTCACTTTTAGACTAACAGGAGAGGTGCACAAGAAAAGCACCAGTATCGGTAACATCCCAGTATATGTTACTGAAAATAGATATATTTTTTATAATTTCATTATAAAAATCTTCCAAATACAGCACTTAACTGTTCCATATAGGAATGGATGACAGGTATACGTTCAATCAAGCAAAGAAGTAAGCTGAGGGATATGACTTAACCTGAAACTAAACTTGATTTTTTTCTGTTTTAAATATTCAAGAAAATTCAAGAAACTAATAACTTTTTTAATGGGATAAGAGAATCCTAATTAAGGTATCATTTCAAATATTACTGTCCCGTTTGTCAATCATTCTTTTAAGATGGCCTTGTTTAAGGATATACAGGTAGTCCTCAACTTACAACAATTAGTTTAGTGACCGTTCAAAGTTACAACAGTACTGAAAATAGTGAGTTATGACCATTTTTCATATTTATGACCATTGCACCATCCCAATGGTCACATGATTTACATCTGGTTCATAGTTATGACGGTTCTGGTGTCCTGGGCTCATGTGACATCTTTTGCAACCTTCTGACAAGCAAAGTCAATGAAGAAACCAGATTCACTTAATAACCATGTTACTAATTTAACAACTGCAAGTTGTTAAACAAATGTAACAAGAAAGGTTGTAAAATGGGGCAAAACTCACTTAAGAAATTTCTCACTTAGCAGCATAAATTTTGGACTCAGTTGTGATCATAAGTCGAGGACTACCTATACAAGGAGTGTATCAATGTCAAAGCACTTTTTTAAAATTCCTAGTTAGACATATTGTATGGAGATCAGACCACAATAGCTTGTTCAAAAAATCATATCTAAAAATTCTGACTTAATGTAAGGCAAATTCAATGAATTACAATATAATGTCACAAGTAAAATAGTATAACTGCAAATTAATAAACATTTATAAACTTTTGTTCTTATCTACTTCTCAAGAATATTAACTTCTTTTGCATACCCTTATGAACCAAACTGTGATTTTTATGTACTTAGAAATCTATCTGACGGTTACACTGTAGGTAAGAAGTAGTCAAAACAACAATCCATCCAATTATAATAACAGGGAGCGCTGGTTAAGAACACAAACTATTATACATTGTTTTCCTATAAAAACATGCAAAAACCTAAGACAAAGATATTAATGCTATACAGATATACCATAGTTGTTGAGAAGTCATAGAGAACTACCATTGGCATCTGTGAAGAAGGTTAAAAAATCAAGATGATGTTATACCAGTACTATATAAAAGAGCTGGCGCTTTGATCATGCTGCCATGACTTTTTGATACATCACCATGGATAATACTGAGATGTGTCCTGTCTTTCCTTTACTGTAGCAGATAAATCTATAGGAATGAAGGAATGACAAACAATATAAACTGGCAACTGCATTAAAGTACAGTGCACCAGTCCTTGATTGCTAAAAAACAGTGGCTACAAAACAGGGTGAGAGAAAAAAGTGTCAAATATTTAACATTAGAAAATTATTCAAATTCAAATTAGATATTTTGAAAGAAATTTGACTATTTGTGAGATAGGCCTTTAAGTGATAAGAAACCACCTTGTTATTCTGCATAATATGTTTATAGAACCCTATGCCTTATTATTGAATGTGTCAAACAGTATCAATTTTAAGGATAAATGGATGTGTTGTATTTTTATTGTAAAAACAAGAGAGGGAAGATGATAAAAATGTATGTCACATAACAAAATAATATTGATTGTTCTAGGAGCCACACAAATGGAACGGGACATGTGATTTAATAAAAGTTTTGATCACATATTTTCTAATGTTCAAATACCTGTGAGGCTTTTTATCATCTTTCTTCATTCATTTCTACTAAATATTGCATATATTATCTGATTTTATATAATTGTTGTTTTATGTCTACCAAGTAAAACCACTGAGCCAGAATTTCCTTTCCTACGCAACAAGGATTTACCTTGACTGCCAAATGAAAACTAACAAAGGACCAGCTCCTGGGGAAAATAAAGAATACTGTGAAGCAAAGTATTCTACATTTGACAGCCAATACAGTATCTTTAACTTAAAAAGTTAATTTCATAGAACAACTAAGCTTTATTTAATAAAAATATATAAAGATTTACAAGGTTCTTTTTGACAGGCAGTAGACAACTTGGTTTATATTGGGCAAAAATTCTATAACTGCCAGTTAAAATGGCCAGTGATCAGTAGCTGCGATCAAAAATACCTGAGAATATTAAACTCATTAATCCTTCTATTAAGGATGGGATTTGCAAAATGAATAAGACTTTAAAATACAAGCAGTATAATAAACATATTTAACATAATGCAGATTCAATATATGAGTTACGGTTAATGGTAAAACTACTATTATTATTTGAGTAGTCAAATAATTACTCTAGTAAACTACTAGACTAGTCAAATGACTGTATAAAAAATGACCAATCAAATGGAAACTAGCAACATGAGACAGAAATCTTTTGCCAATGTCAGGGTTATGATGCACTATTACAAAAGTCATGATCCACTGTGTTTTCATTTAGAAGACCAGAAAAAGGATTGAGAAGGACAACATAGCTATACTTAGAACTCAGTCCCATTACCTCATTTTAAGGCCATATAAAAAATGAAATATATTCAGTAAATTCATGATGTTTATCAGAATAAAGTAGAATTTTAAGATAGGAATTCCAGAGATGTGCACTGAATATTAGTAGATAGCAGAAGTTGTTCTGTTTTAGGTCTTTACAGTGATTTTCAGTTTTTAGGAAACAGGTTGTTCTGAACCATACAAGGTAAAATCAGAGGTGGTATTCAGCAGGTTCTGACCAGTTCTGACCAGCAGAAATTTTGAATAGTTCGGAAAACTGGCAAATACCACCTCTGACTGGAGATTTTACAGTATCCTTCCCCTGCCATGCCCACCAAGCCACGCCCACAGAATCAGTAGTAAAAAAAATTAATCCCACCACTGGCTAAAATATATGCTTTCGAGAACAAAAGTGCTAGAAGGGTACTTTTTCTAAGTTTTAAAAGCTTAGAATTTAATTTTCTAAATCCCTTGAGAGGTTTCATGCTATCACCTGCATTCTTTCTTCCTTGGGGAAAAAATAGGTGTCAATTTTGTTTTGCCTTTTCACTATTTAAAGAATACTGTAGATAGATAGAGATAACATTATTTTAATTTTTCCTCCAAGACTATGTACAACTAGGGCGAGTTTCATTCAATTTCTCAAAATATATGCAGAGGATTAGGCTTATTTGTAACTTAAAACACATGAACAAACACGACAGGAAAATTCCCAGTCTTTACAGATTTTGAAATAATTCTCTGGCTTTTTTTAAAATAGGAAAAGTTGTTTTAGAGGCAAAAAATATGCTATTTGCAGCACTTTTAAAGAATCTTGTAATTTGGAAATACGTTGATTTTTGTTTATTGTATTGGAGTTCAATCCTTATGTTATGCATCATGCATCATGATTAAACAATCTGCACTTTTAACAAGTTGTGTGGACTCAGATTATGCATGACTATTAAGAGCAAAAGTCTCACTGCTCAAACAGGAGCTTTCTATGGTGCACAATATGCTTCTTTTCAAACTGGATTAAGTTTCATAAATAAACTTAATTTGACACTTAATTCAGGTTTGGCACTGAAAGGAAGGAAATCTAACATATTTTTTTTTATTTCCAGCAGAATTTTTTGAGACATAAGAGTGCATGAACTAAAAAAGAAAAATTATGCTAGCATTTAAGTGCATCAGTGCCAGAATTTCCATGCTCAGCTTTCAAAAATTTAAACAATTCAGACTAGTCTAATTCTTATATCACGTTAAACAATTATATATTTGATAACAATATATTGGACACACATTTGTAAACAAAGATAGAACAAGGTGGAAGATCTGGTCGATTAAGTCTCTCACCAGAAACAACTCAAACGCTATTATTTCAATGATTAAGAATGCCCATAGTTAAGGTATTATGCAAAAATATACTGTTCAATGACTTAATTAATCAAAACATTTTTACTGTTAAATATGCAATACTAAGTAACAGAGGAAGAAATATTTAATAAATATAGTGCTTCCTAAGATCGCACACAATTAGATGTATTTATCTACCCAAGAAATTATAAAAAAAGATATAATGTTTTAATAGTTGAATAATGCAATAAAATAGAATATATGAAGCTCCGGGTAGAATGGTGGAGTTTTTGATGCTCTCTGAGGTTGTTTGCTTGTAGATGTGTCATGACCCAACTAGGTAATATGATGTCCGCAAGCAAACAACCAAGTTCAGAGAGCACCAAGAACTCCACAGAACATTGCAGTATTATGCATATTTACCTAGAATATGCTGAGCAGCCTTTTTATGACTTCGGACCACACTTACCACACTTGGAAAATGAGACTGAGAACTACAAAGGGCAGAGCAAAGCAACTGTATTAAACTTGTGGATAGGGCCAAATATTTTGGAATTTCTTGGTTCGCATTTCAGGGATATTAATTTTCTCTTAAGCCTACATTAAGGTTTACTGTACTTTTCTTTTTGAAATTTCCATCTCCCAGTATTAAGAAACTATACCGCTAATTAGTTAGAATTAGTCTGTCCACTGTAGCTAGAAGATTCATCTTTATAGAAAGCTTATGTTATGCAGGTAGTCTCGGCTTATGATCACAATTGAGCCCAAAATTTGTATTGCTAAGCAAGACATTTGTTAAATGAGTTTTACCCCATT
This sequence comes from Bungarus multicinctus, assembly GCA_023653725.1. Classification (NCBI taxonomy): domain Eukaryota; kingdom Metazoa; phylum Chordata; class Lepidosauria; order Squamata; family Elapidae; genus Bungarus; species Bungarus multicinctus. The sequence continues at coordinate 3,555,167 of CM042846.1, forward strand.
TTACAATATTTCTTCCCAGAGTTATTAAATGATCATTGCAGTTGTTAAGTTAGTAACACAACTGTTAAATGAATCTGGGCTTCCCATTGACTTTGTTTTGTCAGAAGGTCAAAAAAGGTGAACACATGACCTTGGGACAGTGCAACCATCATAAATATGAGTCAGTTGCCAACTGTCTGAATTTTGATCCTGGATATGCTGCAACAGTTGTAAGTGTGAAAACTGGTCATAAGTCATTTTTTCAGTAATGTTGTAACCTTGAATGGTCACTAATGAATTCTTGTAAGTCAAGAGCTACCTGTATAGTATACGTTATCTACATATTTATGAAGCTTTCTTTAACTTAGTGGTTGCACCTATAACTTCCCAAATTTCTGGAAATTCTATAAATCTAACATATATTTGTGCCTAGAAGATATCAAATTGGAGAAGGGCCAAGAGTATAAAGAGCATAAGCATCGGTACTAGAAAGTACAATGCCCAGAAGGAAGATGGGCAGAAGTAGGATTTTACTGTAAATTTATAAAACAAAAAATGTCAGAAATCAAACATACCTGATTTTAATTTTAAACTTGAAATGTCAATGTCCCAAAGGTACTTTCCAAAAGGCAAGTGGACTTTCTTGATTTTTTTTCCCTTGATGTTTCACTTCTCATCCACGAAGCTTCTTCATTTCTAACTGACTGTGGGCAATGGAAGGATTTGCAGTCATCTGGTTGATAGCACTCTGAGGATCTGTTGTTAGGTCTCTGAAAGTTGTTGAAGCCGCTTGAGGGTTTATCTGTATCAGTATTTTCAATGAAAAGGGAAGTCCAGTTGCCTTTTGGAAAAGCACCTTTGGGACAACCATGACCTGGATGATTAAGAATCTCCACATAGACATTTGAAATGTCAATACAATTATTCTAATTCACTGTAACTAACTTTTTGACAATTAACAGTGCATTATGGGATCATCAGTTATTCTTATATAATATTACTACTTCTCCTTTTTTAGTTTACTTCTAGATAGCTGACCAAGACACCAAATCAAATTAATCCTGATTTCTGAGATATAGTACAGCACTAAAACATAACCATCGCTGATTCCAAGCATATAGGAACTTTTGGATAAATGAAGTCCTGAACAAGATGAAAAAGCTGGCTTGTCAGGGATGAGGCAGGGACATATGTTGTAATTAAAAATTCTTAAAGCCATATTTAGATGACTGAAACACATTCCTATTAGTGAAAGTAAACTGGATATATAAAAATATCTAATTTGTGAAGTTAATGTTTATCGTTAATCTTGCTATCCCACCCAGGCATTCTTTATTTTTTAGAAATATGGCACTAGAAAGTAAAAAGAAATGAAACCATTTAAGTACAATTGAAACAGATCCATTGATTTTTATTATAAATGTACTTGATCAGTATATATATATGTATGTATGTATGTATGCATGCATGCATGTATGTATGCATGAATGTATGTATCCTGTTTACATCAGTACAAAATAAAAATTATTTTAAATAAAATAAAATTGATAAAAATATTTTATTGGAATATAGTTTATAAAATATAATTATCCCTTGCAAGAAGATTGTTTCAAAAGTATTATCTCCCAATTCAAAATTTATTTGTTACCATTGGTCAGAATGAAAAGTCATAAACTGGTAACTTGTATGTACTTGTTACTGCACAAATCCCATCAATTAGCTGAGTACAATATATACAATAACCTTAATGTGCAATAATTTGCACACCTTTGGCTGTTAAAAGCAGTGTTGCGATGTTTTAAAAGTAAAAAATGTTCTTTTAAAATGATGTTTCTGGCCTACCATAGGCACATATAAATTTTCTTCATTGCTGGAAATGATAGATATTGTCTGCATAATAGACAGATATACAATATTTTGCAAAACACTGATTGGTGGTTCTGTTTCATACGGTAGTACTTTTCAAAGAAAGCTACATAGAATTAGGTGCGGTCCCTGAAATGATACTTTAAAAAGTGACACTGTCAAGTATTTTTATGTTTACATTTTTGTAAGTTTTCCATTATCTGCATTCAAAAGTTGCTTATAGTTTTTACTCTTGATAGATTAATAAATGTTGCATTCTGTATTTTTGCCCTTCTCTGCTAATTTTTTCTAGCACTCAGAGAATTTCTGCTCTACAGTGAATATTATTTCTTAATTAGTTTAGCTCCCCCTCTGGCTGAAAATGGCATTTTACAGCATACAATAATAAAGAGGCATGAATCAACAGTGTCTAATTTTAACTCATTTATTTAATTTCTCAGACAGAGCAACTTAAAAAAAAACAAGTGGAATTAAAATGAACACAATTGCCATGCTGTGATAGTCTGAAAGGGAGATCATATTTTAAAAGTTACTTGACAGTGCCCCTTTCATTTAAAAATAAAACAAAAACAGACTTATGTTTATATTGCAGTGGATTTCAAGTTTTCTTGCATTTCATATAAAATATCATTATGACTGTGGATCTTTCCTACAAGACACTGAAAACATATTCAGGAACAATAAGGCATGTTTTCCAAAAGCTAGATGCTTGGCACATTTGAACATACTGTTTTTAAAATACCAAATATGATCAAATATACCATTACTTTTATTCATCTGGCCATTTATTCAATCTGAACAAGATTCTTTCACTATTGCTTATTTTAATTGTGAGTTATTGTACCTTTATCAAGTACTGAGCACCTCAACTGGAAAAACATGGATTCAAATCAAGGTAATTTATGGTTCAAATCAAATAACATCAGATTGAACAGGTCCTAAGGTACTTAGTGTGCCTATGGGAGAAAAAGATTCTTAGACTTGGGACACCAAATTCTGCTGGAACTGGACTAAGATATAATAAAAAGAAAATTATACAATTCACATGTCATCTTGTTCCTTCATATAAAGCAGAGATCACCAACCTTGCCAACTGTATGACTTGTGGACTTCAACTCCCAGAATTCCTCAGCCAGTGTATGCAGTGCATTCTGGGAACTGAAGTCCTCAAGTCATAAAATTGCCAAGATTGGAGACCCCTGATATAAAGGACTGTATTCTCAGATACACAGAGAAAAGATTTTTGAACTCTGACTCTCAGGAAAGAAACATAAATAAAACATATATTTGTTGACTAAAATTAGCTTCAACATTGCCTGGAATCAAACAGATTTTTAGAGGGTCAAAGGTGGTAGATAAGAACTAACTGCCTACACTATGTATCTTCATTCTAGTTTTGCCTTTGATAAACATACATTTATTATGTTATATAAATCTGGTCACAGGCAACAGTGGGGCAAATAAAATGTACATTCATACCCTGAGAAGCAAAGTATTCACTTAAAGTCTCTTTACAGGTCTTATTGTCTATGTCCACTCTAAAACAGAGTTGAGTATTTTGCTGTTACACAAGTTTGATTTAATTCAAGTGGAACAAGACTGTCCCTCTCCCCATACAAAACAAGTTATTGCTAAAAACAATACTTCTGCCAATCTCTAGAAATAGACCTTAGACACTGTAGGAAATCGTGGAACTTACAAACAAAATAGCAAAAATTAAAACATTTAAGCTTTTCAACTACCCACAGCATGGAAAATGCAGTCCTTTCTACATCACAGTTCAAATACAGTATAAACCGCCTACAAATGCTCCAATTAAAACAAAGCAAATCTGACACTCAATGTTTTTTACTTGCGGCCGAAAAGTATCACATTGTGCACCATGGAAGCTTACTTTTTCCTTATGGAAAAGTGCATCTTAGAAAACAATTGTAATAAATTCCAGTGATTTTTTAAAAAAATCCTAACCACTATATTATTGCACATTTGGTGTTATATAGACACCATTAGCAAATATATTTAACTAGAAATAAAGGATACAACTGAAACAGACTTATAATACATCTCTAAAGAAGGGATTATTTTTAACTCAAACATTTCTTTTGAACCATCATTGTCTTACCTAGACCCAATCTCTTACAATCAATGAGAACCAAAACACAGTTCTGTTCCTACAGGTAGAATCTCCTACATACAGTAGTTAAATCCACACTGATAAATTTGTTTAGAAAATGAATACACTCAGAAACTCAAGAATCAATAAGATTCTTGTTTTGTTCATTCTTCCTACAGAATTTCAACTATTTTTTTCTATGTCTTAAGGCATCATTTATTGTTTTTCACTTGCAATGATGATAGTCATGCAGCAGTTTGATGATAAAAATATATTAATATTTTACTATACAGCAGCAAGTAGTTAGTCAATTAAAAGCACAAACATTTTAAAGAAAAATCTGTAAAAGTATATTACTACAAATAATTGCAAGTTGGAGAACACTTCCAGAAAAGTTAGTATTCTCACAGACTGTTTTTATACTTTACAGCTTTAATATATATATATCACACGAAGTACATAATTATAACTGAAGGTTTGCACACTTGGGGGAGGAGTCAATACTACATGAATAAAGTATGTAGCCAGTAATAACTAGCACCACAGCTACATGAAAATTTCTTTACAACACACCAACTTGGCTTTTACTTTTAAAGGAAATTCAAATCCATGGCTCAGTAGGATTACACCATAATTATGTTGAACTGATGTCTACGACAGGCCTACACAAGTTAGTTAGCACTAGCATAAGCTGGAGTTTTGATTTTAGACTCTGAACAAATTAAAAGAATAGTGCTAGTGGCCACACAAAAAACCCTTTACCACCTGTTGTTGAAAAAAAAAGGCATACTGAAAATTGCTGCATGTTAAGGTACTTTAAGTACACTTCATAAAAATATATATATTATGAACAATACAATTACATCTCATATACACAACAATGACAAGATACCTACTTAGTTGTAAACCAAACAGGTGCAGAAAAATATGGGAGATCATTTCTCTCTCTCTCTTTTTACTATTTGAATAACTTTGGTTCAAACCATAAAAATCACAAGTTAGCAAATTTCATTTAAATGCCTTTTTAATATTTTTCTTTATGTTCACAGAAGTTTCACTGACCATTTTATATGCTTAAGGTCCAGATGCAATGCATATTGTATAAAAGAGAGCACTTATTGTTTACCTTGCATGAATTAAACCTACGTACCTTTTAACTCTACAGACTTCTGCATAACATTTAGACAAAGCTCAGACACACAGCATGCCTAGCCCTCATATATATATACACATCTCTAATCACAGGTATATAGGGTGTCAAATATACTATAATAACCTCCATGAAAGGTTTTGAAATTTGGTAACAAAATGAGAAGAAAAACTAAAAATATTATTTTACGTGTTCTAAAATATCTCTTTTTTGTGCTAAAGTCAAATGTTAGCTCAACATGAAAAGGACATTTTCTCTTTTTTAATATAATTCAGCAATATTTTAATCTTGACCATTTTTGCAAACACTTTTTTTTAATAATAATAGCTTAAACGTGTACAAAAGTTCTTGGTTAATTAGGGAAATAAACACTCAGTTCTTTATATTTTTTTAATCAAGTAGGAAACACAGTTCATCTTATATGTTATTACTTTTTTTGTAATTTTTTGTTTGTTTGTTTTTAGCAGCTGCTTACTGTTTTATACGATGAGCAAGAGTGGAAGGAACAATCCAGCGATGGGGTGGAGAGAAAGAAGTTGCTTGCTCGGCTGTCAGTTTTGGTGGTGGATAGGTAGATGGTGCTCCCCTTGGAGTTATAACAGGTATATTTAACGGTATGCATTATTTTCGGCTTGTGGATGTTGATTTTCTCTCTCTTTCTCTCCCTTACAGTATAAAGTCTTTCTCTGTGTGTTGTTGTCATTATTACCAGTGTCTCTGTGCAGCAGGGCAGGGAGGAGGCAGCCAAACGGGAAGGAGGGATGTGGAGAGGAGGGAGGAAAGATAGATGGAGATCAATCCTCCTCTGGCTCCTCCGCCTGCAGCAAGGCTCCGGGCGGGCCAGTGGCGATAACGGTGCTGCTGCTGATTTCGGTCTCTGGCTGCTGCTCTGTTCCGCCGGAGGAGGAGGAGGATGCGGCGGCGGCGGCGGCCCGCTTGTCTCTCTGCTTCTCCTGGATCTTCTTCATCTCGTCCGAGTACTTGCAGAAAGTGTGTCCGAATTTGGCCCACACCTTGTAAGGGACGGTGATGGAGTTGCGGTAGGTGGGCTTGACCTCGCTCACCCGCATGAAAACGCCGTACTTGTTGGAGCCCACGTCGAAAAAGAACCGCTTGTTATCCACCGTCAAGGAGGTGCCCTCGGGCAGCTCGGCCGGCTCCTCCTCCACGCCGTAGTCGTCGATGAGCTTGGCCAAGGCGTCGCGGAACTCGATCAACCCTTGCGCTGGCAAGGCGATGGTCTGGCCCTGTGTGGAGCCGAGGCCTGGGCCGCGGTTGACTGTCTGGCGGATGCGCAGGAATCGCCCGCGCTGGTTCTCCTTCAAATCCATGTAATACTTGCGGTTCTCGCGCACCAGGAATTCGCTTTTCAGGGCCCGCCGGGGCTCGTCCGCGGCCTGCGCCAGCTCCGGCGGTTGGCTGGGCCCCAGCTGCGCGTAGTGCTCGATGAAGTCGCCCAGATAATCACGGAACTCCACCGCCACTGACATCGAGAGCGTCAACCGGCTCTTGCTGCCTCCCGCACCCACCTCCGCGATCTTCAGGAAGCGGCCCTTCGCGTTCTGCTTGACGTCCAAGTAGAAGCGCTTGTTCTGGATGTCCACCCGCTTGGAGGCCAGCTCCTGCGTCTCGTGCTGGAGGCCCACCCCGCCGCCGCCGCTACTGCCGGGCCCGCCACCGCCGCCAGGGCCCGAGCCCGGCGCCCCGCCACCGCCGCCGCCCTGCTCGCTGCCGCTGTCTCTATCCGCCATGATGCCTTCGGGCTACCCGACGCCCGCCTGCCTGCCTGCGCCCCCCCCGGCCGCCGCCGCCTCCTCCTCCGCCGCCGCCGCCGCCCGTCGCCGCTACTGCTCCTGCCGCCGCCGCCGCTCCAACCCCCTCCGCAGCCACCAGCAGCAGCCGGCCGCTCTCGCGAGATCTGTGGAGGAGACAGAAAGAGAGAGAGCGGCTAACATGGCAGAGGGGGAAGCGCGCGACTGGGCAGAGGAACGGGGAGAGGAGGAGAGCGCGAGAGCGCGAGGACCAAGAAAGGTGCCCGGGGAGAGGAGACGGCAGCGCCTCGCCGGGTTAGACTGGGCGAGGGCAGGAGGCGCTCGCTTCTTGGCACTCAGGCCCCACCCACCCGTCCTCCGCCCGGCTTTCGCTCCTTCGTCTCTTCGGCTGCGCTGTCGCCGCCGCCGCCGCCCGTTAGCAGTCGGCCAGGCCCCGCACCCGCCCTCGCGCTGCGCCAGGCCAGCCTCGCCAGGGACACAGACTCCGCCCGGCCCCAGCTTGCGCGCGTTTTGATTTCCCCCCTCCTTCCTCACGCTCACCCCGACTGAGGCCGCCGCCGACTCTGCCGCCGCCGCCGCCGCCTCCTCTCCTTCGGGAGAGATGGACCCGGTGGGGGGAGGGGGGCGGTCTGCTATTAAAGACGAATACGCGTCCGCCTCGCCAGAGTAACTCTCTTTCCTCTCCCCCCTTTCAGAAGTCTGCGTGTGTCTCAGGTCTGTCTGCGGACCCAAACAGGACGGAGAAAGAAGCTCCCCCTGCGTCTTCCTCATCCCGCCTCTTGGCCCATTAAGTAGACCCTGCCGTCGCCCGCCGTCCCCAAGGAGGAATTGCACCCGCGCCCTTCGCCTGTCTGTAGGAGGCGAAGTGTTCTAGCGAAGAGAGAGCCCGAATGGTCCGCATCTCGCAAGAGGCAACCTACGATCCCGCTACCTCTTCCTTGACGCCAACTCAATCCTTTGAAAGTATAAATCAATGCCACCCTCCTCAGACGTGTCGGGGTCATTCCTCCGATACGATAGCACGTCCCTTTTGAAATTCGCACCATTTCCCCCGTCTGAAGCTCCCCAGTTGAAAACTGCATGACTTCAAAGGCTTTTATTCGCCAGCTTCTAGGGTGCTTTCCAGGGCTTCATAATAGAGCAACCTTTACCTTCAGGATTACATTGTTATGCAAAGAATTTAGAAAACGTCCTTCTCAGCTCTAAGTGCTTTGGTAGCCGGCTGACCAGTCAAACTCTGAAACCTTCCCAGGTACCTTACCTTGCAAAATGGGGAAAGAGCCTGTGCTTACCTGCCTTACTGAATGCATGAGTTTGGAGGGATCGTTTCTTTTTGAGGAAGGCCGTTTTGTGTACAAATCATGCTAAGGGTCCAAGCAGTTTCCAGAACAGAATAGCCTTTCCAGATTAAATCAAAGATCCATTCTCTCCTGCTACTTTTCTCAAAGTGATCTGCAGCGCTCTCCTTGTCAAAGTTGAACAGTAAGGGTGTTGAGTTAGATGGAAGTTCAGCCTAACCTAATCCTTTCTTAGGTGTTTACTGCCTGAGATGTGAAAACAACCAATCTTCAGTTACGGTAAAGTCTTGCTGCTCATGTTACAATTTCTAAATAAAATTTTCTTCAAGCTAAATCCTGGAACTTATTTAGCTTTTCTTAATAGGGAATTTTACCTTACTTCTTCAGTTAAGGGCTAAAATGAACACAGCCTCTATGAAACAAGGTGAAGGAATAAAGAAACTAATGACTTGAAACCAGAATGTCTGCCGTAAAATGGAATAGATTGTATGCGTCAAAGCATCTTTACTGGGGAAATTGCAATTTCTATTAACTTGAGGCAGAAAAATGCCACAATCTGCTATTTTGCACTTTTATGATACAGTATATTATTGAGAATATATGCCGCATAATAGTTCTGTGTGCATATCCACAATAGTTCTGAGTGCATCTTGAAAGGCAAGTTTCTTTTCCACTGACTAGACACCAGAACCAGTTCATTGAAACAAAAACAGTACCACTGGTACCACACACAGGCTTTCCAGGCCTTGCTTTCCTTTTTCCTTCTTCCGGATTTTTTTCTCTACCATGAGAAAGTTTGAGAGGCAATCTCAGCCAAGTCAGCCTTTGATTTAGTATCTACAAACTACATATTCTAAACAGTCTATGCTGGAGAACACCCATTTTCATCAAGAATAACTCTTAAGTATTTGGAAGCTGCACTACTACTAGAAAACAAAGAAAACGAATACCCGAAATCGTTTTTCCAGACGGTTTTAAGTAAAAGTAACCAATAGGCTACTTCTTTTCGGGCATTCGATTCATGGAAGGTTGAAAGCCGGCATCTGCTAGGTCCAAAACTAAAGGCAAACGCTAACTCTAGCGCCTCAATAGTTCGGACTCAGGCCATCCTTGCAGCTCCGACGATGCACAATGTCTTCACTCCCTGCCGTTCGCTCCCGGGTTCAGCTGCGGTGGAAGAACAATTCCTGGAGCTTGCGCTACAACCTGACATCCAGGAACGCAGTGAAAGCCGCGGGCAGCGCTAAACTAAGTCGCCCATTCCCTCTTGGAGCTGGGCGGCGTGACCCGCCTGAGTGGAAGGGCTTTTTACCCGCGAGGATCATGCTGAGGATGGAGACCTGTCTTACGAGCAAGCCGAGAAGAAGCTGAGATCCACCCGGGAGGCCCCTTCCTCCTATATTGCTACGCATTCCCCGCAAGGAAAAGCCGGAGCGTCTTCTTATCGGTAGTACCTCCAGCAATGTCACCTAAAGGTGGGCTGGGCAGGTTTGACTGGCTATCTTTATCACCGAAAATTTATCTGCTGAAATATGTTGGATATTTAGCGCTTCTTTATTTTTAGCTATCAGAATATATTCTCCATGGTTAACTAGCAAACCAAGCCGCACTGCCTTTCTCTGTAAGGCAATGTGGAAAGCCATTTAAAAACAGGTCCGGTTAAATTTAGATATATTAAGATACAGATGCTAACCTCTCAGACTACCTAATTACCAAATTACCTTTGATAACCAAGGAGGCAAAAGATTATAAAATCCCACTTGGGCTGGGAGAGAACCATTACTGAACTAGGAAGGCATGCAGCTCATTTTTAAAATCTACAATATTAAAGTTCCCAATAATTATACAATAAAAATTAAGAAAGATTATATTGGCAATTTGGCAAATATAACTAACCATCTTGGATGGATGAAATTTATTTTTTTATGCTTTATATTACATCTGTTATAAAAATATATTTCAACGGATACCCAATATATAATGGCATTTTGACAGGTATTTTGATTCTAATAAATACCAGTCTACATAATTTAAGTTATGTAGATTAAGTTTTGTTATTTTTTTTTAGAAATGGAATTCCATTTTAACAGCCTTGCTTAAAAAGTTTATTTCTCATAAGAAGTTGAATCCCAGATTGTGAGCATGACAACAGATAATTGTATAAACTGAATAAAGAACTACTTCAAATATTTTCCATACTAAAAGCATAAAGTCTTTTCAGATTTAAGATCTGCTTTATAATATAAAATACCATGTGCCTCATAAAGTAAAATAGTTAAAGCTATTTGAAATACTTTAAAAATACAATACAAATATAGTATTTGTTAAGAAAGTATTTGATTGTATATATTATTTAGCTTTTTCAGTTTGTTCAACAAAGTGCCAAAAATTATTGTTTTATGATGATGTTCAGTCTTGTCTAAACTGAAGTCTGTATTTTAGAATAAAATGGACAGTTATCCTCTAATTCCTTGCTAACAATTTATTTTAAAAAAATCAATAAATTTAATTTTCTAAAAAAGACCAGAAACAACTATTTATTCTGATATACATTTTCTAACTCCATCTCTTCTATGAAAAAAAGTAATGAAAAATATTTCAACCACATGAAGTTTTTTGTGTTTTTTGTTAAATAAGCATTAAAAATAGTTATTAATTTAATTGCAAAAGTTCTAGCTTTATTCTTAAAAAAAGGAATGTAAATAATAAGTCACATATACACAAGGGATGTGATATATTTAACAAATAAAACAAAATGTAGGGTAACAAAACTTCATCACCTAACCGTAATCACAATCTTCTGTCATCATTGGTATCTAAATATGACTTCAATTACTAAGAACATTTTTAAATTAATAAAAACAAAGCATTATTATAAAGACATATGTTTATAACAACCTAACTCATTTATTTGGAGATTGCTTACTATCTTAGAACATGGTCTCACAAACACTTTTGAAGCTTCAATAAAATTGAGGAATTTTATTTTTCCTTCTTAAAGGAAGTTTGTTCCAGATTGTGGCTCTGCAGAAATTAAAATAAAGCATTCATAAAACACCCATATCCAAAGTGAAAATGAGATTAACTTTAATATATAATTATAACTTAGTTCTATACATAGTATAAAATCTTACTTTTGCCATAATAAACTTAACAATCAAAGTGCTGTTTTAAAAACTGGTAGCCTGTATGATATTGAACCATTCCTAAAATGCTGTAGAAAGTTGTACAACGTTAAATTGCTAAAGCTTTAAAATGTATGTATGTAATATGCATGACTTCTAAAATTTTAGAAATCTCTGGCATTGAGATTTTTACATTGTAAAAATATGAAGTGTATAATTATTTCCAATATAGTTAAATTCTACAGATGAATTTAAATGGATATTTCAGACCCCATAAGAAAAAGAGTTAATAAAAATAGAAATTTGAAGCCACTGCAGAGGATTAAAATTTCTGAAGTATTATAATATAAAGCATTTCATTTTATTCAAATTAAACTGTTTATTTCTTTGTAAAAGCAATTTTTAAAGAAGTATTTTTGTCAAAACCTCAAAGTGTTGTTTGTTGTTGGCTATTAACATTTTATTAATATTTTGTTATAATTACAGATGGAGGTAATATATCTGCTCACATTACTCATTTATTATTAACTATAATATTTGCAACAAAGAAGCATGTTTATATTGAAATGAAAAAAATAAAATAAAAAATCTCTCCTTTTTTACCTGTAATATTCAGAACAAGTTTATAAAAAGCAAGAGGTTTCCCTGTACTTTTAATGGGCAGAAACCAATAATCAAGTTTGGGATTATGCCATTTATGATAAGGGTATTTTTACCCCTGGTAATTTTCCTTTTTATCATGTTGTATTTGAAAAAGTTTTAATATTTATAGAGATATGATTGTATTATTTCATATATGAATAGAAGCTACCTTAAAATATCACAAATTGGCAAGAATGCATTTTCCTAACCTACAAAATGTCAATAACTTGAAAATTTTAGCAATATTTATTTAGCTGGCACCATTTATCATAAATAAAATTTAATTATGAGAAAATGAGTCAATCATGTTACCACTTAGAAAAAAATACTTCAATAATTGGAAAAGTATTAATTTTGCCCCAGCTAAGTGATATTTTGCATATGCATATTTTGCATGTCTCTCATGTTTGTTTTAAATGGTTCATTCAGAAAGATACTGAAGACCTGTTTCCAAAGTGATAAAATATGTCTGTACACAAGGTCTAAAACTTACATTTTATTTATATTATGCACCTCTAGAAAGAAATATATTAAAATTGAAATTTGCTTCTGAATACACTAGACTTTTTTTAAAAAAAATATCTGTAGATGTCTTTTCAATCATTTAATATAAAGTCCTTGAGCTAAATCTTACTGACTCAAGTGTAGCTTATTTCTAAATATATATGTAAAAGATCACCCTGAAAATATAATTTCCAGCTGTATCATCTGACTTGTTAATGAAGAGGGCAGATACACAGATCCAATCAACTTCATACTAATATGTGAAAATTGGGATGGATACTAAATTATTACAATTATTTCTGCTTGTGTGGTGGTTATTAATGTTAGTTACAATTTTAACATGAACATTATGGTTCTGTCTTCTGAATTATCAGTGGATTTCACCAGTAATATTCGATCTTGCCAAGAAGATGGTACCTTTGAATACTACCTGCCAGCCTTCAGACCGATCCGCTACATATTTACTCGGAAGTAAATTGCTTGACGTGACAGGCTTAGTAGTCCTAGAAAAACTGTACAAAATGTAAAACTACAAATCAATTTTGTAACGTATTTAATTACTGTATTTAAGGCAGGCGTTGAATATGTCAGTCGCATATAATATCAGGAAAATGTAGTCAGGATTGAAGTTTTCATTTTAGAATGTGAGGCAGCGATCCATCCTGCCCTAAACCAAGGTCGGCTACTGCCGCGCGGAAAACGTCAAGCTGAAGCACCAACGGACGCGATCTTTCCAAAGGAGAGAAGGGGAAAAGGAAGGCTCCCCGCAGATCCCCGCCCCTCCCGCTCTGGGTCCACTTGGCAGCTTTCCGAGGGAGTCGTGCAGCGCTTACCACCTGCCCTGCTGTGGTGGCGACTGCAGGAGGAGCAGGAGGAAAGCAGGCCTCAGTAGCTCTGGCCCGCTCAGGCCGTTTCTCCTCTCGGCCTCAGAGCGAGTCGTGGCAGGCGAGTAGCGTCATTAGGCACGTAACCGGCGCCTCGTATTTGACATTGTCGCCAGAGCGCCGCCTTCCGTTCTGCTCCCATCTCAGCTGAGCGAAGAGGGCCTATTTCGGGAAAAGGGCTGCTTGGGCTGAGCCGAGGAGCATCTGTAGGGTTTCTACGCTTAGCGGTAAAGGGGATCGGTAGCTGTGTGCAGTAAGGGTTGCTGCATTTGGTGTAGGCCAGGGAAACAAAGGCGAAGCTTCGCCCTTGCGGGTCTTTTCCTGCAATACGTGTGCCCGCCGCGCTGCACAAAATCGTTATAGTATAGAACAGAACACGTTCGTGGTTTTTCTTGCGACAAGAACCGCATGCAAGCATAGATTAGGATTCGTGCTTTTTCTGTGCAAATTCTAGTGAGAGGAAGCCTCAGCAATCGTGGAAACGCAGCTTTGAAGAGAATTTCGGTTTTGGAGCAAAAAAAAGGGGGGGGGTTATTTATTTTGTCAAGCGATTATAAGATAACAGGTATAAGTATAACATAGTTAGGAATACATGAAATGGATACATATAAGAAAAATAAAAAGAAACAATAGGACAGGGACGGTAGGCACGTTGGTGCATTTATGCATGCCCCTACAATCCTAGTATCCTACAATCCTAGATTGCAAAGAAGAAAGCTGCATATAACGCCCTCATTCTGCGTAAAAATATTGTACAGTATTTAATGTCTACGAAAGGAACCAGGAATGCATAGCTTTATAGCCCTTTTTGGGTTGCAAGCCTCCTGAACCTTAACCAGAATAGTAGGGGGTAATGGAGGTTTTAGGTTATCAGTTTCTGGAGGGCCTAAACTCCACCCGTTTTAGTGCACCTCTACATTCTGGCAGAGTACACCACAGGTAATCCTAGTTTAACAACTACTCATTCAGCACCCATATGAACAGGGCTGAATGAATGCTACTTATGATCAGACCTCATACTTAGGACAGTTGCAGCAGATCAGTGGTCATATGGTTGCAATGTGAGAATTTGGCAACCAGATTGGAGTTACAATTATGGCAGCATCCTGCACTCATGTTTTGGGCATTTGTGACCTTCACTGCTGGCTGGCTTTAGACAAGCAAAGTCATTGAGGAAGCTGGCAGGAGGTTGCAAATGTCACATGACATGCTTAATGACAGTGTTAGGGTTTGCTTAACTGTGACAAAGGAGGTGGGAAGAACATGGTCATGGATCATTAACGAGGATTGTATACTATATAGCCTAATAGCATAGCTCTCCTGACGTTCCATAATACACTATTTGCATTATGTGATCTATTGTTCTCTTTTAGACTATTTCCCTATTTGTGGCTTATTGCAATCATTCTTGAAGTGATACTTGGCCTAATTATTATTATTTTGCACTAAGTTCATACTAGGGAAATGGTTTTATGTTCTGGTACTTTTATGAATCCTTTTTGATATAAAGGACATATTGGGGATGGGTATGCTTTCTTTAGGAAGATATGACAACTTGCCCAAAAGCAAGACTATTCCATCCATAATAGATGTCAATCCTTTAATTTCTGGGGGGGAAATATTGCAGACTCATGGAAGATGCAGAGAAATTTATTGTAACCTTTTTGTTAGCAGTGATAATGATTGTTAGCAGGAAATATTTACGCATAAACAGCACATTAATATTAGTACCATCTAATATTTTTAAAAGGATATTTGAAATAAAATATTTGATATTTATGGTTTATGTAACATTGACAGACTGATAAGCTACAATTGGCATGACTGTAAGGTCAAGTAAAATAAACCAGAAAGAATTTGACTTGATGTGATTTGAGAGCAAGGCCAAAGACAAATTTTGAAGTCATTCTATCTTGTCAGCATTTCCTTTTGCTATCTACATAATTAAGTGATAATAAGCTAAAATACAATCTGTTTGGCTTAATGTTTCAGTCATCCTTATTCTTCTTTTTCAACTTAGCTTTCAAAAATGTATTCTTCCTCTCTTGTATCTTGGAGAGTTCAACCATGTAATGCAGCAGTGGACAATTTATTAGAAAGTGGGAACTGCACCATTTGGCATTTTATTTTTGCCTACAGTGGAGACAGATTAGGCATAATATTTCATTGGGATAAGGAGACAATGTTTACCTTACAAAGAAGAAAGCTGCATCCTGTCACTGTTTTGCAAGGGTAACTATTTTGCTAACTTTTTGTTAAATTGCTAATGCTTGTAAGCAGCTACAAGCACAGATTGCCTATGTTTGATGTTAAGTTCCCCATCAGTGCTAGAATAATGTTAATATTTGTGCAATTTTCCTCAGCTAATAAACAAACTATATGGTAACAAACACTTTTTTCTTGTTTTGTTGTTATGTTACATTTTGCACTTCATTGCTTAGGTAATGGATTTCTTCTGTCTCCATCATCTTCATGTTCATTACTTTATCTTCAGCTGTATATTTATCTTTAAATGACATCATTGGCACATTACCAGCTTGAGATCAGTGCTTGGGAAAATCCTAGAAAAGATCATCAAGCATTTAGGATTTCCAACCACTAAGAAGAGAACAAGCTAATTACTAAAAAAAAGAATGAATTTATTAAATATAATTTAAATCCTAATGCTTCTATTTGTTGTTTATTTGATAAATTGGTAGAGCAAAAGTTTGTGATGAATAATGGATTCAATAAGGTTTTCTTTCTGATAAAATGCAATATGAGATGGATAGTTTGATGGATTTACAGTTGATTGAAAAAATATATTCAACATGTGGTTCATAATGGATCTATGTTTACATGGAAGAAAATAATATGAAAGAGTACCATAGGGTTCTGTTATATGATCAGTGTTCTTCAATATTTTCCTAAATCAGTTAGGCAAAGAGATAGAATGGATGGTTATCAAACTTTGCACACCCAAATCTGGGAAGGATTGCTAATAGACTGAAAAGACAGGGTCAAGCTTAAAATGTATTGTGATAGATGTGAACAGGGTCTAGGACAACTCACCATGGCTGACTTGCCCCTATTGACTGGTTCCTGGCTATTTTTCTGACTCACCCTGGTCAATTCACCACAGGACAGCTTGTCCTGGCCAACTCCCCACGGGACAATTCAATGCAGGTTAACTTGATGGTCAGTTGAATTGGAGTAGGCCTTGTTTTGCTTTAGGTTTGAATCTTCTTAAGTAGCAGTCCTTGAGACTGGGTAAGCCAGAGCATGCAGCCCCAGTGGGCCAATGCCAAGGTGTGTGCTCCATCTGTCAAGCTGTGGAGCAAGCTAAGACACCTGGGTAGTCCCTGTACAGGCCCTGACCATGAGGAGGAAGCCTGCCACTGCTGCTGCTTCATGGCATGTTGTCAAGCTTCCAAGTAACATGTCCCCTGAAATAAAATCCAATGCGTCCATCTTTCTTTAAAGTCTGTTTATTAGGAACATATCAAATTGGCAAGGACTTGGTATAATTCCAACGCTGGTTAGATTCCAAAAAACCCAGTAAAAAGCAAAAATTTGAAACCCAGAGTCATGATCTCCAATCAATTCTCATCCATCAGTCCAGTGACTCCAAATCCAGCTTCCTCCAGCTGCAGGTATCTTCTCAATTCTCATAGGAAAGAATGCCACCTAGATATAACATTCCCCCTTTATCTATAACCCCCTTTCAACAGCTAGAGAGTGGCGAACCTGAAATAGCGTTAAATTCCTTTGCAAAAAGCCTAAAGAAGCTAGGAAAAAAATAAACAAAAGCTAGAATAAAATATACACATATGTCATCTTCAGGGTCGATAGGCTGCCCACTTCAAGCGAAAAGAACTTCCTGCAAAGAGATAATCATAATAGATTAGATAAACTCTAACCTCCCCTGCCACCTCCAGGAACCCTCTTAGGCTTGTGAGGTTTCCTGTCAGCCTTCAAGATTTTCTTCCTTTGCTTTGCATCTTTCGGCTGTCATAAGTAACGGGGAGAGGAGGGGGAGACATGGTTATGGGAAACGAGCTGGAGGTGTTACAAAACAGAACTCTATAAGTTGAGTGGGGGAAGTTTCTTGCTTAAGCTTCTATGCTATGCGCAGCCGCAACTCTATCAAAATATGTCAAGGTCAACGGACAGAGGCCTCATCACCACCTGGAGATGCCCACATGATGCTATACACAACTTTTAATTGGATGAGCCAATTGAACTATTGGGGGTGGGAACGTTGCCATCACTTTGTATATGTGATTTACCGCGCTCATTTTCTCAGATTCAGAATTCTTTTGTTGCTACCACTTGACTTCCAGTAAAAGATATCTTTTCTCTAATTAATGGAGTCTTAAGTATTTCTTTCTTGGATTTTGAATGGAACACCATCTGACATTATTCTGAATCTGACTTTACCAGCCCACCCGGAGAATTAATAAATTTTCTTCCAAGGGGGTCTGAACACAATATCTAATCCAGCCAGTGACCCAGAAGACCTGGGAGCAACTGGAGGATCAGATTCCCTGCTGTTAGAGGAGACAGGGGAAGCCGACTTATTAGCAGAATTAAGACTTGGAGAAAAACCAGCTGTACAACCCAAATGGTCCCTGGGAGTCGGCTAGAAGGATCCTGAGGAAAAGCCTCCTCCAGGAATGATCACTACCCATCGGCGTGGAAGAGAAGAACCATGGCAAGAGAAGGAAAGAAAGAATTTTTTACTAACTCAAGCCCTGTATCTTCTAAATGAAGCGGTCGGAGAAACCCAAACTGAACAAAAGTATGAGAGGGAAGAGGGGGAGGCAGCCCCAGCCTGAAAAATCAGAGCAGCCATTCCCATAAATCAACCTGGGCCGGTGCAACAGGCAGCAGCAGCCCACCCCACCCCCTCCCGGTGGGGGGAGTAATTGCCAGAAGGCATAGACCTCCAAAGGTGCCTCCGTTGGAAGTAAAATATGGGGGGGAAATCCCAAGGAGTTAGGATTCTTCCTGGCACAAGTCTGGAGCCATATGGAGGAATATGGAGAGGATTTTTCCTCGGAAGCAGCTAAAGTTAGATGTGTGACCAGGGCTCTTGAGGGAACAGCTGCAAAGTGGATGGTGACTTTGCATAATGATAATGCCCCCCAGCTGATGAATTATGATCTGTTCATGACTGCGCTACGGGCCAGGTTTGAAGACCCACTTGCCGAACGTAAGGCCAGAATTAGGATGAAGATCATAAATCAGGGGCGGAGATCAGTGGCTGATTACACCCAGGAATTTAAAGAGCTGGCGTGTCATATTCAAGGCTGGTCCCAGGGAGCCCTGATAGAAGCTTTTAAAGATGGGTTGGATGAAGATGTTTATCAAAGCTGTATTGCCAGAAGAGACCCCAGTGAGTTGCAGCTATGGTACGTGCTGGCAGCAGAGGTAGAAATTGATCTGACCTGAAACAGACACCGGGGGGGCCTTGGTTGGAGCAAGTCCTCCCCCACTAGCCCTCAAGAAATCTTAAAACCTCAAAGGGAGGGATGGTGGCAAAACTCAAGACCACTGCATGCTTCCGATGTGGGAAGGAAGGTCACCAGATTGAAGACTGCCGTGCCAAGCTAGAGTCAAAGGGGGCACCAGGAGGAAGAAAAAAACCTGAAAACCCCCCAGCAAAGCCTCGCGAAACGGTGCTTAAAGCAGAGGAGGTTGTAGAGATTGCCCCTCTGAAAGGAGAGGAGCTGGGAACTCCAACTCTTCTCAAGAGAGTGAATCTGAATCAGAAGTTGACTCACTGATAAGTCCAAACAAGGGCCCTATGACCATTCCAGTGAGATTAAGGGTACCCACGTCGGGAGCCAAAGTTGACCTTGTTAGATTCTGGGTGCACAAGGTGCGTAATCAGCTCGGAAGTAGTAGAGAAAATGGGCTTAAGACTAAAGACTTTAAAAACGCCCATAGCCTTTTGCCAACTGGATGGATTGGTAGCTGGGGATGGCCCTGCACATTTCATAATGGAACCAATAGAAATGACGATGGGGAAGCATAGAGAGACTTTGTGTTTTATTGTGGCTCCTGGGATGGAGCACCCCCTAATACTGGGTTTGCCCTGGCACTAGAAATGGAACCCCCCACGTCGACTGGAGGAGGGGATCATTGTGCATACGTACTGACCAACCCCCAGAAGGGGAGGGGCAATCTCAACAAAAACAAAAGAATCCCACAGAGCTGGCCTCCATTGGCACCAAGAATCTGAGGGGGGAGGAGAAAATTCCAGAGAAGTATTAGGACTTAAAGGAGGTATTCAGTGAGAAGGCCTCAGACGAGCTCCCCCCCCCCCATTGCTCAACAGATTGCAGTATTGAAATTTTGCCAGGAGTGAAACTCCCAAAGCCGAAACTGTACCCGATGACACTGCAGGAGCTAGAAAAGCTGCAGTCATTTATTGATAAAAATTTGGAATGTGGTTTCATCCAACCTGGTAGGCCCCAAGTAGAGGCACCAATATTGTTCCGTGAGAAGAAAGATGGCTCCCTGCATTTGTGTGTTGACTATAGAAACTTCAACGCCATTTCGGTGGAGAAACTGTACCCCCTCCCCTTGATGAAGGATATGTTGGCCACTTGGCAAAAGGGAAAATTTTTACGAAACTCGACCTGAGAGAAGCATACTACCGAGTTCGAATTAAGGAAGGGGATGAATGGAAAACTGCTTTTAACTGCCAAGTGGGCTGTTTCCAATTCAACGTTCTTCCGTTTGGCATACAGGGGCCCCCTGCAGTATTCATGCAAATGATAAATCAGGTGTTACATGAACATTTATACAAGAGGGTGTTGTTTTATCTTGTTAATATTCTTATCTACAAGGAGACTCATGATGAACATGTGAAATTAGTGCAGTCAGTTCTGGAAAAACTTTGAGCTGCTGAACTGTAGGCAAAGTTGTCCAAGTGTGAATTCCACCAGGAAAAAATTGACTATTTAAGCTATCACATATCACATGACGGCATAGAAATGGACCCGGAGAAAGTTCGTGCCGTTTTTGAATGGGCCCCTCCCCGCACCAGGAAACAACTTCAAAGTTTCTTGGGATTTGCTAATTTTTACTGTCAATTTATCTCTGCTTTTGCGAAGATTGCAATGCCTATCACAAATCTCCTACAAACCAAAGGGGAGATGAAACCAAATCCTAGTAAACCACTGGAGTGGTCCATGGAGTGCCAAGCTGCTTTTGAGAAACTGAAACGACTTTTTGCTTCTGAGCCAGTACTCAAGCACCCGGACATGGACACTCCTTTTGTAATCCAGGCCGATGCGAGTGACATAGCAGTTGGAGCAGTGTTGCTACAAGCAAACAAGACGGGGACTCTACAACCATGTGCATATACTTCCTGTAATCTAACTGAAACCGAAAGAAGATGGGCCATCTGGGAAAAAGAAGCTTTTGCAGTTCTCTGGGCTCTGTTAACCTGGAGGCATTTCCTAGAAAGGGCAAAATACCCATTTGAGTTATGGACGGATTATAAAAATTGGAGGCTTTGAAAACACCTCGGAAGCTGTCTCTCAAGCAAGTTCCCTGGGCGCAGTACTTTAAATGCTTTAATTTTTCATTGAAGTACATTCCAGGGGGGAAGAACTTCATGGCGGATGCTTTATCTAGATTACCTCAATATAATAGTGCTCTCCAATGGGGTACGGCCCATTGTCCCAACCAAACAGTTGCGTCTCCAGTGGTTACCAGAGCCCAGAAAAAGAAGGAAGTTGATTTATCAAATGATTTATCTGCACAATTAAAAGAGGCTCTAAAACTTGATGATTGGTTCCTGGCTCACTCAAATAACTGTACGGTTAGAGATGGATTGGCATGGATGGGGGCCAAATTATATGTGCTAGCAAAGCTGAGAAACCAAATATTACAGCAAGCTCATGACTCAAAAGCTGCTGGACATTTTGGATTCATGAAGACCTTACATTTGGTTAAAAGGCAATTTTGGTGGCCTACCTTGAAAAAGGACATTGAGACTTATCTGGCTAGCTGTCCTATCTGTGCCAAAGCCAAACAGCCTCCTGGTAAACCAGCAGGTTTACTACAAAATGTGGCTAGACCAACTGCTCCATGGAAGGAAATCTCTATGGATTTTATAGTGGAATTACCTGAAAGTGGGGGAAATACAGTTATTTGGATAGTGACAGATTTGTTTTCCAAACAGGTACATTTCATACCATGTGCGAAAATCCCATCTGCGAAAACATTGGCTAAACTGTTTATTTTACATATCTACAGGTTACATGGGGTTCCTGAACGCATAATCTCTGACAGGGGTGTCCAATTTACCTCAAACTTTTGGAAGGAATTCCTGAAGTTATTGGGCTCCGCCCAGGGCTTAAGCTCCACCCACCACCCACAAACCAATGGAGCTTGTGAGAGAACTAACTCGGTATTGGAACAGTATCTTAGATAAATTATCAGCAAGATGATTGGGCTGATCTACTGCCATTTGCTGAGGTGGCATATAACAATTCAGTACATAGTAGTACTGGGTTTACTCCATTTAAAGTCGCTTCAGGACAAGACTTTGTACCTATACCCGAGCTTCCACAGGAGAAACCTAACATTAAGTCATTAGATGAATGGATAACACAGCTCCAGCTTACCTGGCCTGTTATCCGTAAAGCTCATCAAGCCCATAAAAAATTTGCAGACAAAAAGAGAACTCCACAAAAACCATATCAAGTTGGTGACAAGGTCTTTTTATCCACCAGATATTTGCAGACCACACAAAAGTTAAAAAAGCTTGGACCTAAGAATGTTGGACCTTTCCCAATTGAATGAATTGTGAACCCTGTGGCAGTCCAACTGAAATTACCTAAAACCCTGCGACGGATTCACCCTTTCTTCCATGTTAGTTTATTAAAACCTGAACATACCTCCAACTTGAGACCGATTCAGGTCGATCCCTCCGTGCCATTGCTAATTTAAGGTGAACAACATTTTGAAGTTAAAGAAATTTTGGATTCTCTAAAACAAAGGGGTCGACTCCAATATTTGATTGTTTGGAAACATTTTCCTCTGTCCCAGTCCGAATGGGTGAATGATAAGGATGTTAGAGCTCCTAAGCTTGTCAAGGCCTTTTGTACTAAATATCCTGATAAACCCTAAAAATAGTATTGTGGTGTTACATGTATATTTTCTGTTATCTTCTATTTTTTATCTTTTATAGGACTAACGCCTCTTTTGCAGGAGAGCCGAATGTCAGCCTTCAAGATTTTCTTCCTTTGCTTTGCATCTTTCGGATGTCATAAGTAATTGGGGGAGGAGGGGGGACATGGTTATGGGAAGCGAGCTGGAGGTGTTACAAAACAGAACTCTATAAGTTGGGGGGGGGGAAAGTTTCTTGCTTAAGCTTCTATGCTATGCGCAGTTGCAACTCTTTATCAAAATATGTCAAGGTCAACGGACAGAGGCCTCATCACCACCTGGAGATGCCCATATGATGTTATACACAACTTTTAATTGGATGAGCCAATTGAACTATTGGGGGTGGGAACATTGCCATCACTTTGTATATGTGATTTACGCGCTCATTTTCTCAGATTCAGAATTCTTTTGTTGCTACCACTTGACTTCCAGTAAAAGATATCTTTTCTCTAATTAATGGAGTCTAAGTATTTCTTTCTTGGATTTTGAATGGAGCACCATCTGACATTTCCTCTCAAGAAACTTTTTTATTAATCTCAGCATTTACTTTCCAACTTTTTACTCATGTTGCTTCTGAAATCCTTTCCAATATATTAAATACTCCAATTGACCCCTATATTCTAGAATCTAAGATTTGTTTAACCTCGTAATGTGCATGGCCAGCAATTACCAAAGATTTTGCTGGGGCCCAATCTACTGCCCTAATAGAGGAACTGACAACCGGGTTTAACAAGCTGCTGGGAAAAACCATATGCCTGCACCCATAATACAATGTGTGCGTGATTCCCCACCCTCCTGCACATGTGCGCATAACACCTCTGCTGTGCTCCTCTGTGCATGCAAGTTGCGACCCCCACGCATGCCCTGCCCCTACACATGCATGCGTGTCTCATGCGCATGCGCAGCAGATACCCAACAATCAGCTAGCTGGTCAGGGGTGCACGTGCATGTGCAGTATATCAGTTGCAGTCGACGGCTTGCATGCCGGCAGAAATGGCTCTGCGTGCCACATCTGTGCATGAGCAGCAGATACCTGACAATCAGCTGGCTGGCTGGGGTTGCACGCACATGTGCAGTGCATCAGTTGCAGTCAACGGCTTGTATGCTGGCAGAAATGGCTCTGCGTGCCACTTCTGGCCCACATGCCATAGGTTCTAGGGTTTTGTTGTAGATGAGAATGTCATCTAAGTAAACAAGAACCTCCTTGTACAGGTGCTCATGCAGATGGTCATTTATCAATTGCATGAAAACTCCAGGGGCTCCTTGTAGTCCAAATGGCATCACCCTGAATTGGAAACTTCCTAAGGGATATTTAAAAGCAGTTTTCCATTCATCTTCTTTTATGCACACTCAGTAGTACGCCTCTTGGAGATCGAGCTTACTAAATACTTTTCCTTTTGCCAAATGCCCCTGCATATTTTTCATGAGGGGCAAAGGGTAGTTATTGTATATGCCCACAGCATTAATTCCTTTAAAATCAATGCATTGCCTCATTCACCCATCTTTCTTTTCCTTGAATAACATGGGGGCAGCTACCCTGGATTTTGCTGGCTCTATAAAACATCAAGCCAGGTTGGTATCAATGTATTCCCTTAGTTCCCTCATTTCTCTGTGAGTCATGGAATACATTTTTGGTTTAGGTAACTTTGCCCTCTCCACAAATTCTATCGTGGGCTGGTGTGGGGGATAATACATTGCATTCTTCTTCACTACTAACATCTGCCAAGTCTGTATTCTCTGGGAATCAAAGGGATTCCAGGGGGTTGTTCTGATGCTGCTGCTGTTGCTTCATTACGATCATTTGGGGCTTGCTGCCTGCTATCTTGTTCATCTGGTCGGTTTGGAGGCGATTCGGGGCCGAAACCTAGTTTGAGTTTTCAATAACCACCTTCCCAAGTAATAGTTGGACACCATTTGTCTAGCCAGGTGAGGCCCAAGATGGCTGACTCAATCATTTTCGGCACTGCTATAAAGCAAATCAGTTCCCAGTGCTTTCCCATCTCTAGTTTTAGCTCTTCAGTGTCAAGCATGTCTGGGTGGCCTCCTATTAGTGACCCATCCATTTGTTCAAATCGGATGGGACTTTTTGTATTTATCCCCAATTTTTATACTGTGGCCGGATTGATGAGACGGGGTGCAGCCCGTATCTATGATGGTCTCTATGTCCCCATGGTCCCTGTTCTGGGCACGGTTAATCTTGCTTTTATTAGAAAAGGGTAGTTGGCTTCACTTACCATCGGGTCGTCTTCTTCACTGTGTGTGCTTTGTATTATTGGCATATGGGGGCCAGAGTTCCTTCCTGTCCTGTGGCGTCAGGGGGACCTCCATGGCCTGGCAGACGAATTTTTCTTTCTCAACTTCTGGGATCCCTTTTCAGCTTGGCTGAAGTGGGTGCTCTCACTTGGGACACAGGAGCCGGCAGCAAACACTCCGAAGCTCTATGACCCTGTTGTCCATATTGGAAGCATTTGATGGGATTGGTCTCAGTCATCCTGGGACACCCTTCTATTTGATGAAGGATAGTGCAATGACATAGTCGTCTTCAGGCTGTTTCTCTGGTGCGGCGTGGCAATGCTGTCTTATTTCATTATCCATGGCAATGGTCACCTGGTACCACTCCAGAATTTGGTCTCCTGGTGCTCTGCATAGACATATTTTTAGCAATTTTTCATCCAGGCATTCTTTGAAGTAATACACCAGGATCTGCTTAGGCCAATTTCTTAATCTTCCTGCCAGGTGGTGGAATTCTTGAACAATTTCTTTTGCGGACTGACCCTTTTGTTTCATCAATTTAATTTCTGCCTCTGCTTCTTGGGCTTGGGAGGAATTGTCAAATTGGGCTCTCACAGGAAGTCATATACATTATTCAATTCTGGGGCACCTTCATCATGAAGTTGGGTAAACCATTCAGATGCTTCCTCTTTTAGGTTGTTGCCCAGGATGGAGACAATTTCTCTATCAGAGGGCTGTGAAAATATTTACAGACCCCTCACATCCTGGACATAAACTGTTTCAACTCCTACCCTCAAAACGATGCTATAGAGCACTGCACACCAGAACAACTAGATACTAGGAGAGTTTTTCCCCAAATGCCATCACTCTGTTAAAGAACTAATTCCCGCAACACTGCCCAACTATTTACAAAGTCTGCATTACTATTACTGTTAATCTTCTAATCACTACTTACCACCCATCCCCTCCCACTTGTGACTGTATAACTGTAACTTTGTCACTTGTATCCTCATGATTTATACGGACTGTTTCCTAGTATGATTTGATTGCTTATTGTACCCTATGACGTTATTAAGTGTTGTACCTGATGATTCTTGACTCTTGATGAATGTATCTTTTCTTTTATGTACACTGAGAGCATTTGCACCAAGACAAATTCCTTGTGTGTCCAATCACACTTGGCCAATAAAGAATTCTATTCTATTCTATTCTATTCTATTCTATTCTATTCTATTCTATTCTATTCTATTCTATTCCATTCCATTCCATTCCATTCCATCCCATCCCATCCCATCCCATCCCATCCCATCCCACTGCACTCTATCATCATGGAAATCATCCCCATGGTGGTCGATGTAGGACCAGGCTCGATTTAAAAAGAAAAAAAGCTTGCTTGTGGTCCCATCAAAAACAGGCTACAGACGCGGGCAGAAAGGGGGATTTGACACCTCTCCCCCAGAGGGGATTTGCTTCTTCCCCCCTGCAACTTGGCACTGCCACTGTTCCTTGCCCTCCAAAATGCCGGCAGCCACAAAGCTGGTGCTGTTTCTCTCCAGACCAGGGGTCGGCAACCTTAAACACTCAAAGAGCCATTTGGACCTGTTTCCCACAAAAAAGAAAACACCGGGAGCCACAAAACCCTTTTGACATCTAAAATGAAGATAACTCTGCATATATTGCTTTTACTTTTATGCTATGTATAAAAAAATAAATGAACTGCTACAGAGAACAAATACTTATTTCTGCATGCAACAAAAACATTTGAACTCTGTAAAAAAAATGCTGGGTTGAAGGTTACTTTCAAATAATAGTTTTTCAGTGGAAGGGAAGTATTATTAGAAAAGGCATTTTACCCGGTCCTATTTTTCCTCTTATTTTCTCAAAAAACAAAGTCAAAGCCATGGTGGCTAGGATGGCTACAATGAGAACAGCTGCGGAAACTACAGAGATGGAGCGCAAACTTTCTCACTCCTACCTATTGATCGAAGATTGAGGAAAGGATACACCCTTGCTACGGCACTTGTTTTTCTTGTGACTGTGTGTGTATCTTCCTCAAAGTCACTCTCTTGTTTTGACTCCCAAGTGCTCAGAAAGCTTGTCTTCTTTGAAGGAAAATGGCCTGATCCTCTTTCTGCTTAAGGAGTTTTCTCCCACTGGCTACCCCCTCTGCGATCTTTCTTCCTTGGAGGCTTTCCCTCCTCTTGGAAAACAGCTGTCAAGTAAAGGCCTGGTCTGGAGCCACACCTAGGAAAGAGGAGGGGGTTCCGTGGTTGGCATGCAACAAGCGATGGGGTGGGGTAAGAGAGTATTGACTGAGGGCAGCAGGCTGCGGGCGACAATGGCCTCATCCATAAAGCCAATGTTCCCCACGCAAGAGAGTCACTTGGCCATCGGATCCTTCTCTGTGCTGCAGCAGAGCAGACCTCACACCGAAGATGTTGGAGTGAGGGGAAGCCTTACATTGCCCCAAGTCCAGAGGTGCAGCGAGACTGGGAAAAAGCTCTTCAGTGCTGTGGGAACTGCAGAGCTGTAAGTGCTGCTCCCTCTCCAAGCAGGCCATGCTTTGGAGAGTTGTTTCCCCCTCAGCTACAGGAGCCACAGCAGAGGGATGAAAGAGCTACATGTGGCTCCAGAGCCATGGGTTGCCAAACCCTGCCCCAGACCGATGCACTGCAACTGGGAAGGGAGAGAAATCCATGAGGCTTCCCTCCAGCAGGGGAGATCCACTCCTCCCAAGAACAACTTTGTCCGTCTTCCAACTCCACCTCCACCACCCAGTCCAGCCTGGCTGGCTGGCTGCGTTCCACAAGTGAGGCTGTGCCCAGACCTTCTGCGTCAGCTTAAGCCCCGTGGCAGCCTGCTTTGCAGGTGCTTCTCCCCCAACAGGACAGGCTGCTTGGCCTGCCTGCCCTCCCTGCCTCTCTCCTCAGATGGGGCTCTCACAGCCTTTTGGAGTCATAGTCCCGACTCGGCCTGGGAGGAAGGATCGTAGAACTGAGCGATCCCTGCAGTACAGCTGGGAGGCTGCCAGCCAATGAGTAGATGAGGGGCCAACGAGCTACAGCTGCCTTGGGGAGGCACCTGGCCAGATTGGGGTGAGTGGGGACCAGTCCCTCACTGTCTCCAGGGCAGCCCCACAAGGCAGATCTAAGCATACAGTGGGCCGGATCTAGCCTGTGGGCCTTATGTTTGACACGCTTGACATAGAATAACAGAGTTGGAAGGGACCTTGGAAGTCTTTTAGTCCAACCTCCTGCTCAAGCAGGAGACCCTATACCACAGGTGTCAAACTCGCGGCATCACATTGTGACATATTGTGATGCTTTTTCCCTTCGTGAAGCTGGGGTGGGCATGGCCTGCGCAATCCGCCTCCAGCCCATGGACTGTCATTTTGACACCCCTGCCCTATACCCTTTTAGATAAATGGTTGTCCAGTCTCTGAAAGTCTCTCCAATGATGGAGGACCAAACATCTGAAGGCAAGCCGTTCCATTGGTTTATTGTTCTGTCAGGAAATTTCTGCCAGTTTTAGGTTGCTTCTCTTCTTGGTTAGTTTCATCCATTGTTCCTTGTCTTGCCTTTTGATGCTTTGATGCTGGAAAATAGTTTTTTTGTCTTTGTAGGAGCCCCTCAAATATTGGAACACTGCTGTCATGTCTCCTCTAGTCCTTTTCATTAGATTAGACATATCCAATTCCTGTAACTGTTCTTCATATGCTTTAGTCTCTAGTCTCCTGATCATTTTTGTTGTTCTTCTCTGCACTCTTTCCAGAGTCTCAACATCTTTTTTATATTGTAGTGATCCGAATTGAGTGCAGTATTCCAACTGTGGTCTTATTAAGGTTTTGTAAAGCAGTATTAGAACTTAACATGATCTTGATTCTATTAATGCAGCCTAGGATTGCACTGGCTTTTTTGTCAGCTGTCACACACTGCTGGTTCATATTTAAATGATAGTCTACTAGGACTCTTAAGAATCCTCTCACAATTACTGGCATTAGGGCAACTTTCATCTAGCCTGTACCTATACAGTTGGCTTTTCTTGCTTAAGTGTAGAATCTTACTTTAATCCATGTTGGTTTTCATTGTTCAATAGAGTCCAGTATTCAAGTCTGTCAAGATCTTTTTGGATTCTCAGCTTCTGGGGTATTGTTGGCTATTCCTGCCAGCTTAGTGTCATCTGCAAATTTGATGAGTTGCCCTTCTGTTCCCCCATCTGGGTTGTATATGAAAATATTGAAGAGTAGTGGGCCCAAAACAGAACATTGGTGTATTCCACTGCTTACTTTCCTCCATTTAAATGTAGTTCTATTGAGGACTACATATTGAATACACTTTGTCAGCCAGATACAGACCCACCTGGTGGTAGTACTATCTATCTCACAATTTTCTAGCTTCCCAAACAGGGCTGGAAGTGGAAGTGGAAGCAGTGGACTTGGGGCACAGCAATGTAACTTTCTACCGAGCAGAAAATGTATAGATAAATTTTTGTTACTTAACAGATCATTGAGAAATTTATAAGTCTGAGAAAAAATATAGTATTTTTATTCGTTTAGAGAAAGCACATTGTCATGCCCCAGCATATAACTTTTATATATGTTGTTGCTCTCTAGCCCCATCTAGTGGCCAGAGGGACAAATATGCCCCAACATATGATCTTTATATACTATTGTTGCTCTCTAGCCCAATCTAGTGGCTGGAGAGACAACGTTTGAAACTGGCTCCACCACTTTACCCATCAACCCGCACTTTCAAAACAAGTGCAAGCTGAGACACCAGACTTCATTTCCTTTAGCATTTGGAGAAGACAGAATCCATCTTAATCTGTGGCACATTCAAGGACAAACCCACTTCCCACACACAGAGAATCACTGGTGAGGTTTAAATTACTTGTATTTATTAATTGTTATGTTGAGCAATAATTCAATACTGTCTATCTTGCATTTGGTTCTCATTGTATATATCCCTATTTTCCTCAGTTTCATCACATCCTGTTCTTTCAATAAAGCATCCAGATCTACCCACATCCAGGGGTGGGTTTCTACCAGTTCACACCTATTCGCTAGAACTGGTTGTTAACATTCTAAGCAGTTCGGAGAACCGGTTGTTAGACAAAATTACTGGTCTAATCCTGTAAGGAAGGCAGGAAGGAAACATTCTGGTGTTGCTTACAGAAATTGCCTCTCCGTTAACCCTTTTTACATTCTTGTCAGGACTAGACTTCCTGTCTCTGGAACATCTCTGGAGTTTTTTTCCTCTCCTTTGCTGATACTTTGCTTGTGTGGAGTGACCGTTCAAAGTTACAATGGCACTGAAAAAAGTGACATGACCATTTTTCACACTTACGACTGTTGCAGCATCCCCACAGTCTTGAGAGGCCAGGGGAGGAGATGCATGTCTCGATGTGAGTGATATTGAGTTGGCCACATCCAGCCAATAACATGACCACCAAGCCACGTCCACCACCTAAGCCACGCCCACAGAACCAGTTGTTAAAAAAATTGAATCCCACCCCTGTCCACATTGTCTGTTTTATTAGAGGATAGATGGGTTTAGCTGCATATGGGCTGCACACCGAGTAATGTGTAGAGAGGACAGAACAAACACACAGACAATAGACACAGATAATGTAATGATAATAGAACACATATGATAAAAAGTATGACTCATGGAAGTTCAGACTTGAACCATCCCTGTAACTTTTGATCAACAATTAATTATACTTTTAAAACTTTTGATGTGTTACACAGAGAATTTGCCAAAAAGAACTGAATGGTGATGCATTCAGATATGTTCATATCCTATATGATATTTCTTTGTACTGTGGCAGTCTCTGAAAACCTCTACAGTTCTTAATATAGTAGATAAGGTTTTCTGAAGAGGCTAACCAACCACTCAGTTTTACTGGCAATTTAAAAACTGTATTAAAATAGTCATTCGTGAGAAATTTGAAATTGCCTATTAAAACAAACAATTTAGAAGAAGAGGGAATTGGAATCCCTGATTTTATAAAATTAATGGTCTCAGTTTTTTAAAACGTTAATTACTTATCATCTTAAGATAAGATTAATTCATCAAAAAACTTTCCAACTTTACTGGATTCTTTACAACCCTAACAGATGTTCAGAAAGAATATTTTGGTCATACCCTTTGATTATTTAGTGTTGACTAAGTCTTCTTATTATGGTGAACCATCGATTTAAAGATGTTGATATTTTACTGAACTATTTTAAATTTACCTATCAATAATCAGTTTATTACAGTCTTAGACCAGAGACCAGAACAAATAAAAATGCTCAGTAAATATACAATTAAAAATTCTAGTATAAAACAATAAATAACAACTAAAATCTATAATAAAATCCAGTCTGTCAATTATACATGGTCTAACTGTACTAAAACTAAAATCTATAAAGTGTGTGGCCCATTGTAGGTTCAACGCAAAACGGGGAAAGACTTAAGCAGCGCAAAGGGGTTGCCACATTTGTTATATAACATAACTACGGTGAAGAAGACATGTGTTTGTCTCCTGCCTGTCAATAAAGAAACATTAGATTTATTATGCTTGTGCACTAGATACCAAAGAGTGGTTGATAAAATGTGTTAACTTTTACACTTTGAATTGGCCTTTTACCAGCATAAAGGAAAAACTGGACAATCAGATTTCATTTGCTGAAGGTTGAATTGGATGTTTAGAAACTGAATCTTAATCATTTTCACATACCTGCAATTATTTGTTCTATTATATTTAAGTTTTGTTTATTTATTTGCATTATTTGTTTTTATGTCTTTGTTATATGCATTCATGTTTCTTCTACTTTTTACAATTGTATAAAATGATGCAAATAACCAATTCATCAAACATTTAGTGAATGATTCAACATTGAGCAGGAAGTAAGACAAAAATTGTGCAATGTCCCCATAGTTACTGAATGTGTTTATTGATAAATGTATAATGAACCCTAATGGTGACTTTATGGACATGAATATGTGGTTTTTTGTTAAGTAAGTGATGCTGTGCAGTGGCTGAGAGTATATGAATGATTAGCAATGAATGCTAGATAAAAAACATGGATCTGAAAATGACTCAATTGAACAAAGATGAGTATAACAGAGCATCTTAAATGAACATTTGCAACTTATTATACATAACTGGCAAAAAACAAGCACCCTCCAAGCTAGCCAACACTACAGCATCATCTACTTGCATGATAAAAACCAGCCATACCAGTAGATTAAGTTGTGTGCTTCAGTTGATGTATGTTTACTACATAGCACTAGGACTTAGACTTATATACTGCTTTACAGTGCACTACAGCAAGGGTCGCCAACCTTTTGGACCTCAGGGACCACCAAACTCATAATTTTAAATCCCAGGGACCACTAACCGGTTCTGTGGGCATGGCCTAATTTGTGGGTGTGGCTTGGTGGTCATGTGACTGGCTGGGCATGGCTTGTATGTAAATATTATAAATATTTATATATTGAATTTTTTATAAAAAAAGAGCAACTTTTACCCAAAATCAGGCAAAGCAGGCAGGCAGATTGAGTTGCTCACAGAATCTTTCAGTGATCTATCTATCTGCCATCCTGAGTATGTCACATAAAGTTTGCTTACCGTGAGTCTGCACTGAATAATAGAACCTTCAAGTCCTAAGGGAGGTTCGGCTCTGCTTAAAAGCAGAACTGAAGATCTAAAGACTAGCTAGAAAGCAAGAAATCCAACCATTTCCTGCTTCCTAGCTAATCTAAATTTCCCGGCACAGCAGAACAGCTGATGGTCGGAAAAAGGAAAAATAGCAATTTAGCAAGCAAGTTTGCCGGGTAAGGAGTGAGTGGGCGAGGATGGTTCCTGCGGGACATGTGGGTGGCGCAGCCTTGCGTTTCTGCACAGCCTGGATGAATTGCTTGGGGGATGTTCTGGGGATGAGATTTCTCTGAGGCCCATTAAAATTTTCTCGCAGCCCATCAGTTGCCGACTGCTGCAGTTTACAGAGTCAGCATGTTGCCCCCAACAATTTGGGTCCTCATTTTAACAACGTTGGAAGGATAGAAGGCTGAGTCAATCTTGAGCCAGTCAGAATCGAACTTCTGGCAGTTGGCAGAATTAGCCTGCAATACAGGTAGTCTACGACTTATAAACATTCATTTAGCGACCGTTTAAAGTTACAATGGCACTGAAAAAAGTGACTTATGGATGTTTTTCATTCTTAC
The DNA here is from genome assembly GCA_023653725.1 of Bungarus multicinctus. Lineage (NCBI taxonomy): Eukaryota > Metazoa > Chordata > Lepidosauria > Squamata > Elapidae > Bungarus > Bungarus multicinctus. Next base: position 3,588,113 of record CM042846.1, read on the forward strand.
GACTGTTGCAGCATTCCCATGGTCATGTGCTGACAACAACTGACTCACATTTATGATGGTTGCAGTTTCCCAGGGTCACATGATTACCTTTTGGGACCTTCTGACAAGCAAAACCGATGGGGGAAACCAGACTCACTTAATAACCATATGTCTAACACAACAACTGCAGTGAGTCACTCAACAACTGTGGCAAGAAAGGTCATAAAAGAGGGCAAAATTCATTTAACAAATGTCTCAGAAATGTTGGGCTCAATTGTGGTCATAAGTTGAGGACTACCTGTACTGCATTCAAACCACTGCACCACCACAGCTCTCTACATATAAAAAATTCTCATTTTTTCCAACACAGCCGGAAGGGACCCTGGAGGTCTTCTAGTCCAACCCCCTGCTCAAGCAGGAGAGTCCACACCAGGGATGTCAAACTACATTGTTACGGCGGCGTATTGGGACTTTTTTCCCCTTTGCTAAACCAGGTGTGGGTGTGGCCAAAGCATAACGCATCTGGCTCGTGGGCCGGGAGTTTGACAGCCCTGATCCACACCATTTCAGACAAATGGCTGACCATTCTCTTCTTAAAGACCTTAAGTGACAGAGCACCCACAGCTTCTGAAGGCAAGGTATTCCATTGGTTGATTGCTTTTATTATTAGAACATTTCTCCTTTTTTCCAGGGTGCATCTCTCCTTGGTTCGTTTCCAACCATTGCTTCTTGTTATGCCTTCTATGCTTTGGAAAATAAGAGACCAATTTTGAAGAGGCTGATAAAAAGAGTGTTCTCACCTGGGACATAAATGAGCATGCTCACATTATCTACTCTGGATACATTACCTGAAGACCCAGCTCTCTGGAAAAAGCTCTAATGTTAAGAAAAGTAGAAGGAAAGAGAAGGGGATAACCAGTTGTAGGATGGAAAGATTCAACTACAGTGATGGTAAGTGCATCCTTATCTGCCTGTCTGCCTGTCTGTCTGTCTGTCTATCTATTATAATCTTTCTTAACTGCTCATCTCCCATGGAGAGTGTACAATGATAAGTATTAGCAGAGTTTTCTTTGTCTTCAAGAAGTATGCAGCAAACGTAAGTAGTGTGCAAAATTGTAGCAGTGAGTATAGAGTCACACAAGCACAAAAGTTGAAGGATAAAGGGTTTTATATAGAGGAGTATAAGCACAGTCCAAGATTCAGACCAATATTCATACACAGTTCATCAGTCAATAAAGTATATAACTAACCATCATAGTCAGTAGGCACAACAGCAATACAGCATCTTCAATACATCAATGCAGCAATGGAGAGATATAGTTGCAGAGTGATGAAGATACTTGCCGAGTAACAGCCATGTAGCAGCCCAGTAGCAGCCAAACATGTGCTCTCTGGCTTCTTGCTATGTAGTAATCCTGCTTCTTGTAGCCAATCAGTATCTTGGCTTCAGTAAAGTGCTAGTCATTATGACTTGCAACCATATATAGTAAACCAATATAGTTCAGGTTCTTAAACCTAACAATCATCAATAAAATTAAACACTAAAATTAGAATAATTTAGGGCTAAAAGTTTTAAAATTATATAAACAACAACATAACAATTTTGGAAAGTGAAGAATTCTAAGAAGTAGTCTTATAAGTTGCTAATACAGGCAGGGGGCTCTCATGTGACCAGCCAGTCCCATGGTTGTATAGGTTTTGTGTCCCACACACAAAGATATACAGCCCAATTTTGATCCCTTAGTGGAAGGCCAAAAGATTGGGGGCTTTCTTAACTTCTGGGGGCAAAACTTTCCACAATGCAGGGACAGCAATAGAAAAGTCCCTCTTCCCAACAGTGGAAATTCCTTGACTGACAGGGTCTGTAGCATGTCTTCCCTGCCTGAATGAGTGGGATGGGCTGATGGGGCGAAGGCAATTCTATAGGCAGTTTAGTCCTTTGCCATGTAGGGCTTTATTGGTAATAACCAACACCTTGAATTGGACCCAGAAGCAAACTGGCACTCAGGGCAGTTCATGCAGCAGAGGTGTTATATGTGTCCTTGGGCACCTAATATGGCTTGCGTGACCTTATTCTACATCAGCTGAAGTTTCCAGCTTCAAGGGTGGCCTCATGCAAAGTGCATTGCAATAATCCAATCCTTTAGGAGATCTTTTACTGGAAGCTGCTCAGATTTATTGAAAGATGGGCAGCTCTATAAATGTTTTGAATAAATAAAATAAAATCTGAAGGAGCAGGCTGGACGGAGTCCTCTGTGCAGAAAATCTCTCCATGTGATCATTAAGAGTTGACAATAACAGTGTGTAACTATCAATTATCACAAGCTTTAGCTTTAGCAGCATCTCTAATTTCCAGGCTCACAACAAATCTTGGGCAAAAAAACCAAAGTGTTTTAAATATATGCATAAAGAGGCTTTTCTCACCCAAAGTCTAAAACGATAAAAAAAAAATCCTACAAAAAAAAAGGCAAGACTTTTAAAAAAATGAACAAGCACACCTAAAACCATATTTAAAGAAAAAGTATTTTAACGTCTATTTAATACTTTTGTCCAAAATGGCAGTTTTCATCTGTGAAAAAGCTATTACTATTTTCTAATTCTTTTATAACCTTCTTTTCTAAGTTTTTATAAATAAATTATTTATTTAGCCATCCTTGTTATGAACCACAACCCTGGATAGACCACAAACAGTACACATTAAAGAAAAAAAAATTTCCAGGCAGTCAGGGCCATGCTTTTCGGCATGTCAGTGCTCCCATTGGTTGGCCTCCAGCCTCAGCCCCACCCAACAGGGTGAGGTACCATAACTCTTTAAAGCCTTCCAGAGGGGACCTCCTCGTTCTCTGAAGGATTTTACAGGGCAGGAATAACTAAGGTGAAGAAGGCACGCTTCCGAGTTCCCACTAGATGGCAGCATTTGAATGAAGGTACCTAAGCCGGTCCACCATCTCTGACCTCAGGGAGAGGCAGTCCTGCAATTTGCAAACAACCAGCACCTTGAGCTGCACCTGTATGCCCTTGTCTGCTGTATCATTTGCAGTTCCTGAACAAAATAAATAATATAATTCAGGACAGAGCTCCCTGAGGACTATGGCTGCAGGGATAAACCCAGCATTCTTCAAACTTCATATTGAGTGCAGCCACAAATAGCACCTCTGGACATGGGACAAATTTAAGGACATGCAAATATATTTAGAAACATGGTAAGTAATATATGGCTTTGCAAGGAACGAATGTTGTCCCACAATGGGACTGAGGCGGCAGCAGCAGCGGTGGCAGCAGCCACTCTGGAGGCTCTGAGGTAGATTTGCAGTACAGCCAAGAGTTGAGCACCATTGCCAGTAGAGGACCCATTACCACTGCTTGCCCTCTCCACCGCCATGCGCTTAGGCAAGCTGCCTCTGCATTGTACTCATCCAGCAAGTGACAGTCCACAATGAGGTCACCAGCTACGTGGGGAAGAAAGTGATCCTGCCCTGCAAAATTGCAACAACCAAGCCTGCAATGAAGGACAGCTAATTGACCTGGTTAAGGAAGTTGGAGGTCAGAGACAGAATGTAGTTGTCTACAATCCATCACATGGACAAAATTATCCAATGGAAAAGAATAGCAGGGGTATCTATTTCCTCACAGTGTGCTTGACAGATGCCATACTGGCAATTGAACACCTCTTCTTGATGGATGAAGTCACCTACATGTGCAAGTTTGCCACATATCTCAATGGCAATGAAGTAGAGACCAACAACCTGGCTATCCTGGCCAAACCCATAGGCAGCACTGAACTGCGGAAGTGAAGGCTAGAAAAGCAAAGCAGATTATGGCTGTGTGCACATCCACAAATGAGAAGCTGGTGGCTTGCATCACCTGGCAGTTAAAGTTGAGTGGTTATTTTAGTACCAAGCAGACAAATAACCCTGATGGCATTGTCACTGTCATCAGCCACTACAACGTGCTTCCCACCAAGGAAGCCAAGAACAACAGATCACCTGCCTTGTTGAATTGCCACAGCATGAGTCTGTCTCTGTCTGGCTTTCCATGTTAAATGTTCCTGAGGTTGCCATAGAGGGCTACAATGGCAATTGGTATCTGACCCTCAGTGAGCCTACATTCATCTGCAGCACGAGGGGAAATCCCACCCTATTAGATTTCTCCTGGACCACATCCAGCGGATTGCACCCAAAGTCAGTGGAAGTCCAAGGTCAGTGACTATAGTGAGGAAAAAACCTTTAGCTCCCAACACCAATTGCATGGGGCAGGTTTCTATGCGGTAACTTGTTCTTATCCGGGAGAAGCGCCATATGACTGGCACAGCCACCAATAAAGCCATTATTGGAGACCTCCTAGCCACAATCATAGCCTTGTTTGTAGTGGCCACTGGAATCCTGATCTATCATCATCATCATCATTATCATCAGGAGCAGCAGCAGCAGTAGCAAAAGAACAGGCTGGATGACAAGGTGGGCAATTTGGAAGGACTTGCCGCACACAAGCCACCCACCTTGCCAACTCTTGGAATAAATGGAATTAGTTCCTAACCTCACTGAGGCTGATGATCCCCTCAAAGCTGCTTTCTCCCTGCGGGAGGGGGAGGGGGGGGCAATGAGAAACTCATTGCCACCAGACTATGATCCGACCATGACAATGGGACCAAGGACAGGTCCATCAATTCCAGGTAACTGGAATTGGACACTGCTCCGACAAGATCACCAAATCGGGTGTGTGACCACTATTTTTAGTTAGGCCCTGGATAACCTGGGACAGGGCCATAGAAGTCATGGTTTCCATGAAATCTCAGGCTACCTCTGTCCCTGCCCCCAGGGATGGCAGGTTGAAATCCCCTAGAACTATAAGCCTGGGGAATTCCACTGCCAGCCAAGAGGCTGGTGAGGCCAGTGAGGTCCAGGAGTCTGGGTAGGAAAGCTGTCATGCAGCAGGGAGGCTGGTGTAGCAGCAGCAAATCCCACCTGATCCCTTGAGCCCAACCTAAGAAAAAAGGTCTCACTGCCGGGCACTTGTGTGGCAGTGCCCTGTGTCAACTCATAAAATATTTCTATGGTCTTTTTAGAGTTGCCAACAGAAAGGAAGGGGAGCAGTGCGGCAGCTTGGAAATCAAAAGTGCATTCCATAAATAGTTTTCAAAGATAGTAATTGGGTGACTGAAGTTTCTGCCATGCAAAATTCTAACCGGAGAACATGATTGATGAATCTTGGCTATGGGTGTGTCCCATTGGAGAATATACACCCAGGGGGTGGGGGAAAACCAGGGTCAAGGGTGACAATGAATTATGTGTCTCAGAGTCGGCTACACCCAGGCAGTGCCAGACATGTTAACTCCCAATAAATCCTTTTGAAGTTTTGGAAGTTTGGCTTGAGACTCATGATTTAATTAAGGTAACTGCTGGAATCCTGACATCCTGGAGGCTACTAGAGATTCTCTGATAATAACAGCCACACCCTCTACCCAGCCGTGAGATCTAGACTGGTTCCATGCTCATAATCCATTGGGCACATTTCAATGAGGGGAACATCTCCCTCTGTCCCCAGCCAGTCTCGGTTATACAGGCCAAATCAGCCTTCTCTTCGAGGATCAAATTGGCAATAGGGCTAGCTTTATGCAGGCTGATCTGACATTTAAAAGCAGCAGCCTAAGACTAGGGCTACCACAGTTCTGCTGACCAGGTAAACGAGGTGAGTGCAAGGGGGCAGAACACGAGACTGGTACTAAACGCCGAGGTTGTGTTCCCCATGCCAGCTCCCCACTTGCCTCCCATATCTCCCATTACCCGACACCACTGAAATAGGTCACCCTCCTCTGCCTTTCCTGAGAACCATTCCATCCCCCATCCCCAATACTATTCCTTAAAAAGGGGAAAAACCTCCTTCCACTGACAAACTATCGGGGGGCAAGGTGCACCTTAAAGGCACTATAGCACTTGCTCTCAGTGCCCTCAAACTCCCACCACCCTTTCCTCATTGATGCAGAGGGGGTCACATCCAGCACACCCTTATCTCCCAACACACTCAGAATACATCCACTCAATGCACAAACGGCACCTTGCCCAGTCGCTCTCACCAACCAAGCACCCACCCCACCCAGTTCTCACCCGGGGTAGAGGGACCAACACACTTTCCATCTAAACTTCCAACTCTTCCAGCTCTCAGCCTTTTTATAATTTTATTATCATTTTATCAAATAATTTTATATTTTATTAATGGAATTAATACTATGGACACAATTTTGCTGAAAACCAGAAGTTAATTCATTTGGACTGTCTCCAAGAATTTGAACCTTTGAAGAACTTCAGCAGTTCCTAAAAATGTGGTATAATCTCAGATTATAAATGCTCTTGGACAAACCTAAATGTAATCAAGGATATCTTCCCAAGTTATAATTGTGTTTTATATTATCAATCTGACATCCAAAAAGTCTTTAAAATTATTTGTTTGGACCTATTCCATGGATGGTGCCAAAGAAAGATCCATATCTTTAGATGCTGGGCTATCAAAAAATCTGGTAAATTGTAATACAAAATATCGGGTTGTTTTGTTCTTCAAATCACATGATTCCAAGTTTAGGTTATTCAGCCACCAGCTGCCCAGGACCCAACCCTATCCACCAGGGCGCCCAGCGAGCTTGTAGGCTCTTCTCTTGTCCTGTCCCACCAGCCCTTCTGGCCAAAGATGCAGGGAAACCTCAAGTGGGCATCTGCCCACTAGGGACGCTGTCCTAGATGCTGCCTCCTTGCCCCGCATACAGAGATGTTCTTCTTCCAATGATTTCTGAAGGCAGGACAAGAAATAAAGGATAGAAACTTATCAAGAAGAGATCCAATCTAGAACTAAAGAGAATTTTCCTGACAATGAGAACAATTAATTAGTTGAATGGCTTGCCCCAGAAATTGTGGATGCTCCATGACTGGAGATTTTAAAGAAGGGATTGGATAGTCATTTGTCTGGAATGTTATAATGATCTTCTGCTTAAGCAGGGAGTTGGACTAGAAAACCTCTAAGGTCTCTTCAAACTCTATCATTCTATTATCCATTATCCCCATAGTAAAGGGCTGTTCATAATTTGCCTCTGGGATTGTGAACATTTTGATAATATTTTTTTAAGGTTTTCCTCAATTTTTCCTCAGTAAATATATTACACTTTATGCAAATTGAAATAATAAAAAGGGATTTCTGTATACTCATATTGTCCGCTAATATCTGGTTCTATCATTTTCTCTTTCCTTTCACAGTTTATATGCCAATCATTTCCCAGGTTTATTTACACACTCAAAATTCTTGTTTTACATATTTCAATTTTGTCTCTATTTCCCCTACAGTTAGCACAGAGAGTTGTTATTATAGAAGTTTAATCTGACATACAGTAGTAACATTTGTTGGTGTCTTTTGTAAATCTTCATTCTTTTTAATTTTATCCAAACTGGTCTGCATTTTTTCTTGAAACTTCTTTATTAACTCTCAATTATGTTGGATAAAGAAAACCCCTCTCATAAAAGTTTTATTGTTGTCCCAAATGGTGGAAGCCTGTCCCTTTATGTTGTCACCAAAGAATACAGTTAACTTCTTCCTGAAGTTTTCCATCACCAGCTGTTTCGGTAATAACAATATCATTTAATCTTCATCTAAAAGTTGTAGGTTTTCTCTTACATATCAGATTGATAAGGTTGTGGTCAGGAAATATCTTAATTAAAACTTCAGTCTTGGATATCATATTTTCAAGATTCTTAAAAATCCACATCAAACCAATACTTGAAAAGGATCTATGAATTTCTGAAAAATAAATAAATATTGCACTGGCAATACCATTCCTCTGCTCCAGTATCCACCAAGGACAGATTGTTGAAGAAAAAGGTGCATTTTAAGAATTTAGGAAATTAAACTTAACTAATGTAGATTATCAAATTTATATATGAATTTGCATTAGTTAAGTTTAATTTTCTGAAAAACTACACAGGAAGTAACTATCAAAGGCTGCAGTATGTGTTTCTCAACTTTCTCAACCAAATATTCAGCCAAAATTAAAATTAAGTGTAGACTGCAAGCATAAATATTAATATATGTTAACATATTAATATAAATTAATATTAGTATTATATTGGTACTAAAATATTAGTATATTTGATTGCACCTGTGCAAACACAATCTGCAGAGACCTTGAATAATATATTGCCCTTTTAAACTGCATACTATCTTCTATGAATTATTTTTGTGATCAGTTTTAACCTATAGTATTTAAATAGATTTGTATGTAATAGATTATGTGTCATGTCCCTAAAGCACTGGGATAAAAGTCGTCTTCCAAAACTTTAGCACAGCTTCATGTAAAGTACATGTATAAAGCAGATTTCCACCTCAGCCCTAAGGGCAGATTGGTTGCTTTTTTTAATTTGTTGGAGGAGGAGGGTGGTTAAAGGACAAAAACGAGTGGCTTAAAACTTGTTTCACTTCTTAAACCCCAAATTCAGAGATGGCTGTGGATTGGAGGGGGGGGGTCATTCACTTTTAGAATCCTGTACAAACTTTTCATGCCACAAACAAAAACGTTCTGTAGGTCTCAAGCTGATATAAATTGCTTCGAAATGTTATGCAGAGAACTCTCCAGGGTCCTGATATGGTCCAGAGTACAAATCTCACAGCATCGTCTCTCTCCATGAATAACCAATTCTTAATTGGTTTCCTTAGTGTACTTTTCCAGAACAATTCCACACTGATTGATCAACTTCTAATCTCAAACCCTCTCCACATATTTTTAACACTTTCAAGATAGCCTTTTATATATTTGGTAATGGTTTTATATAGTATTGAAGAGATTCGTTTGATTTTAAATGAGATCAATATACACCAATCAATCTTCAAATATTTCATTATTGTTTGACTGGTGTTTATGACCAACAGTGCCTTTGGGCAGTGCACAGTAATCCAACAAACGATGCATATATAAAACAATATAAAAGTAAACATCAGAACTAAAAATTAACATTATTAAAATTAAGAGCAAAATATATACTAAACAAAAATATATTTGTTTAGCAAGATATCATGAGCTTAAATAGAAATATTGCATTTGTTTAATTCCTCTGCAAGATATATGAAGCAGGATAAATGGAGAAAAATTGCTTCATTTTATTTCAACAATCAATATTTTACAAGACCATGAAGAAGAGTTTTCCATGACAAACTTATCTGTTATAGTAGAATACATACAAATAGTATAATATTTATTAATTATAGTAAAGATGACAATTGCAAAACACTGGAAAATACAAAGCAATGAAATAGTAGATATAAATCACATAATAGGAAGATAGCAATAAAAGGCTTAGAACCAATAGAAGGGGAATGAGGCATGGTAAAATATAGCAGACATATCTAAAACTGTTTTGAAATCCAAAGGAATGAATTTAGTGATACTGTATTTTTTGACTGATTAAATTAGAAGCATAATGATGGAGTGAATAAAATCAATGCTGTTGTTAATGTCTACTGACACCCATTCAAAAAGGTATACAAAATGCTGCTCAAAGAAATTGCAGAGCTTGAAAAAGGCATTAAGTTTGAAATTATTTTTTCAAACATTTGTTGGGAGACTAGCATGATCTTTCTAGGAAATTTATCATTGCTCCTTCAGGGGGCACAACAGACTTATTATTTGTCATAAAAGGTATCTTGATGATTTTGGACTGTACATTGCAACAATAGGACTAAATGGAGATGTTATGAAAGTCCTACTGCAATGTCTGGAAGCTGTGAAGGTATTATTCAGATATTATCTACCTTCTGAGTTCAAGATAAAAATGGTTGATTCCTCTAGTTCTACACATTATAGAAATTACTTGTTTTTCATATCCACTCTTTAATAGCCACAGCTAGGCAATAGAGGGTGCATGTGATGTGAGAGCTGTATCAAGCTTCAAGGGTGGGTATCAGATAAAGCATTCCCTGGTAGTGCTAAGCAGCTACTTCAAAGGAGGTGAGCCAATGCAAGGACCCAAAGATCTATTGGGAGAGGAAATTTAGGACTACTAACTTCCCATTCTATGGGCTCAGCCATTTGCTTCTTAGCAGTAGAAATGGGATCAAGTAGAATATTAGAGGGCTGCCCAGAGTCATTTTTATTTTTCTCTTTCATTTTTTAAAAAAGGACATTGTTTTTTCCCCTTGTACTTGGCATAGAAGTAGGTGTGCTTTACCTGAAGCAAGTAGATGGGCATTTTTTAAATAATAAAAATAGTTTTTTAAGTAGAGAAACACAAACATTATATAACACTTAACTTTGCTTTACCATCCCAGTCCGAGATGGAAATGCTATCAAACCTTGAGCTTCTATACTCGGAAGCTATGAGAAACTGGTTGGGGAGATCCTAGCAAGTTGGAGGTACTATTTATCTGTAAACATCTAGGCAAACCAGAAAGAAAATTGTTTGTATTGTACATACTTATTGTACACCACCCATAGATATCTGTGGAGCTGTCCTAGATTTACAGCTTCAGCTGACAGAAAATGTGACCAGGAGAGTTTTTGTGTTCTTAAAGTCACTGCACCAATTATCATTCTATCTGGACCAGAAGTTTTGATGACACATGCTCTTATCACCACATATCTTGATTTCTTCACCCTGGTCTATATGAAGCTGTCTGAAGACAGTTTGGAACTTATGGATAATGCAGTGACTATAGTGTGTTAGTGGGTGGAATCTGCTACTACCGGAAATATTTTTTTTAGCCATGCACTGGTTAGCAGTAAATATCAGGAGTCAATTTAAAAAGCTAGCGATCATCTTTAAAGCTCTATATGATGTAGATTTGGTTAGACAGGGAGCCCAAGAGCCTGTCATGGAGAAGAGCACTACCTGTTTCTTGCACAAGTATTCTCACTTGAAAGCTATCATCCTTAGGCCTTCCAACACTGACTGTAAATAAAAGCAAGTAAAAAACAGCCAAATATCCATCTTTGAGTTAAAAGGAGAAAAAACCCTTGTTAACTTCTTGTGTATATTGATGAAAGTCCAGGAACTAATCTACCAAAAACCAAATCATGATGCATGGTTTAATCCAGAGAACATAGGTGAAATACTCTCATTGGACAAATAATAAATAACTTTGTGTGATCCTAGTAAGGCCAGGCCTATAGAACGGAATATAAATTAATCCCATGAAAAATTTCAAAATGCTGATTAGAATAATCACTAAATAAGTGACATTCCCTTACCCATATTTAATTGCATTAATGGAATAGCATATCGGGTTTTAAATATGCCTGATAGATATCATGAACAGGATAAAGCATATCTTGCCAGTTGGGAAGAAGCAGTCAGATGTTTTGTGCCTCATATCTTTTCTGGTTGAAATAGATAATGTGGATGATCTTTAGGTTACTTTGGGAACTTAACCCTGGCCTTGTGGTACTTTTCCTAAATGCCAGATGTCCTGCCAGCTCTTTGAGGTAAACCAGACCAAGAAATACATTCCATGGGATGACGCGAAGTATACTTTCTCCCATGGCCACAAAATGAATTGCTAAGTGTTGGTTAACTCACCATTAAGCATTGGTCAACAGGCAAGAGAAAAAAGCCTAAAGTTTAAACTTGGAACAGAGACCGTGTGAATGTCTTGACTTCAGGCAGCATCTCATCTGTTTGATTATGGCTTCTTGCTTGTGTACAGTAAAGAATCTAATGTAGGCAAGGTGGGCCTTTAGATCTCCTGCTAAAAGAAGTCCATTGCACAATTATACAAATTTTTCATGTTAGATAAATTTTATGACAAATTGGGACTGGCAAAAAGTTACAATATTGTTGAAAATATGGTTGTGTTCATAAGGAGTAAAGAATTCTGTGTGATTGTATTATATTAATTGTTCACGCTTCTGTGCTACCTCAACCTGTTTGTTATTATTTGTTCCACAAGGATATCTATTATGATAACAAATATAGTTGCTATTCCACAATTATAAGGTTTTTGTAACTTTCTCATCTTCAGCTTCTCAGCCAATAGATTTTCTATACTGGGTTATCATTAAAAGTCATTTCATCCTGCTTCCATTTCAAGAATAAAGATAGGTAAATGCTAAAGATGTGTAGATTCTAAAATAAGGATTGGTAGGGAAAATATTTTAAAATCCATTGGGAGAACAGAATGCACCCTCCAAGGTCCCTTCTCACTCAATGATTGTATGATTTGCTCTTTTTTATGAAAATTGGAAATATATTTAGAAATAAAACTAACTGTATATATTACCATTTAGTCAAGGATGGGATGCTACAGGTTCATCTGGGTTCAGGAGAATCCATAGCTAATGTTACGGCCAGATTCGGAGAACCGCCAAATCCCACCCCTGGCTGGCCCCTCCCACCCCACCCTGCCCCTCCCACTCCTCCCCTCCTCTCCCAGGAGTCTCCATGCAATCCGTTTTGGATGTGAGATAAGTGCAGAGCCCATGCAGAGGCTTGGGGTGGGTGAAAAATGGCCTCCCAGAAGTTCCAGCCTCCAGAGGGCCTCCAGAGCCCAGGGGAGGCCATTTTTGCCCTCCCAGAGGCTCGAGGAAAGCCTCTGGAGGCAGGGGAGCATGAAAATGCTCCCCCACAGTGCAGGAGGCCCACTAGGCCACGCCCATCATGGCCACGCCCACCCAACAACTGGGCAAAAATCCCGTTGCTGAAATTTTTGAAGACCACTCCTGCATCTAGTGGTAGTTAGAAGTGATAATCTAACATTAACAAATACTAATTTTATAACTGAGCTGGAAAATGTATTTCTCGTATATATGAATATACAAATATTGTTTGATAAATAAATGCAAATATACAATTGTTATTTTATAGTCAGAAAACAAACATGACCAGATTCATCCCTAAGAAAAGTTCTAAAGTTTGTTAGACAGCTTATTTCTAAAGACAAATCAAAATATCACAAAATAGCAAGCATGCAACTGAGTTCTCCAAAGCATTTCATGAAAGCTTTTTATAAGTAAATTGATTTTAATTATATAAAAAGCGAGGGTTTTTTTTAAAAAAAAATGTGGATGAGTATAATGGATATTGGAAGTAGTGATTTTTTTTCTTTAATTGTTGAATAGTCTCTTAGGAGATAATGATTGCACTATTGTGGACATGACACATTTTAAAATTGCACTTAGCATTGCATGAAGTTTTGATGTGAAAAAAAGACAGAGTAATCAAACTAAAGTAGTAGAGTTTCATAAAAAGTGACATCAATAAGAGAAAAAGAGAAGATTATCCTGAGTGTGGCAGTAGACTATATATGCCTATTAACTGATGGGATGTGGGAACTGAATGAATTTCTTTGCAGTGTTTGAGGAGGAAAACTGAAATTATCAAGAATGTTGGGGTAATTTGTACAAATGTTCAACAAAAATGAAATACACACTGCCATCAGAAATAACAGCATGTCTTAGATTGATTACAACCTCTCCAGAACAGGTTTTGATAAATATGTTATTTTAAAGGACAGTACTGCCATCTGTAAATTATTGTACAATCAATTCTAGGTGACTTCCAAAGTGACTCATCAAGTTCCCATCTTCCTTCCACACTTGTTAAAGAATTTCAAGATACCCTATTGTATTTAAGAATTTTGTACAACAAAGAGGTTCTTTGAATGTATACATCATTCTTCTAATATTGCTTATTTTTGCAAGTAAAACACTATGCACTTGCAATAAGAAGAAAAAAAATTGAACTTACACTGTTTAAAAGTTGTGACCATCAAGATAGATAGACCTCCTAGATTTTCCTTCAATAATCTAGTTCTTAATCATATCATGCTTACAAAAAACAAGAATTCTTCCCAATTAAATAAATTAATAGAAAAGTCATCAATATTGTACAGGAGAAGGAAAGTGGAGCGAACAATCAAGAAAAAAAGCATCATTTTAATCTTTCCAAACTTTTAAAATTTAAATATGGATTCATAGTAGTTATAATTATGTTAATACTACTTTGATGCCCAGGTTACATTTGCTCTGGGGGTGCAAGTCAGTGACATGGGGATCCTCTTGGACCTTCGGCTCCTGCTTGAGCTTCAGATCAAGGCTGTGGCCAGGAGAGCCTTTGCTCAACAGTGGATCTTAAAGGAATGGAAAGCTACTGCAAGAGGGACATAGGCCCTATGCATTTCTGATATGCTTTACATGTCACTGCCTCCCCGCCCCCAAAGAAGTTCTGGCTGCTCCAAAATATACTTGCTGACAGGTTTTTATATTAAGATTTTCACCACGGCTGCAACTTGTAAGATGAGCAAGAGACTCAGGATAGGGATTGGCAAATCTCAGTATAACTTTCTGCTGACTCAAGAATGAGTGGTCAGCACTTTAACTCAGCAAAGGAGAAAGACCCTAAACTTTCCTATAGATTAGTATAAAGTCAAAAATAGCTGATCTTTTCATTCTTTCTTCCATCCTCTGAAGTTATCGGAAAAACCAGTTCCATCTTGCTAAGGTTGTCATCCAGCAGATGTTGGGTTAATTAAAAATCTACTCTACAATCAAATCTGTTTCACTGTTCTACATATTTTTTCAAAGAATCACTCCTTCAATGTAGTAAGAAAGTATTGCTTTTGTTCTTATCTAACTTACTTTAATGCAGGTATACAAGCATAGGAATGTATAAATATACTGTTATAGGATGGAATCTTCTGGGAAAATCCTAGAAAACTATTTCATTTTTCTTCTGGACCACTCTGCTGCTGAAATAGCCATTCTGGGAGTGGTCAGTCAGTTTTCCAGACATAAATTTTCTGAAAGAATACCAGAAGTTTCTCTACTGCTTTATATTAGCATGTCTGTGATGGACAACACTATATCTATGCAAGGATTTACCTTCAGAGGCTTATTAATTATGGAATGAACGCAAACCTCTGAATATGTCCATGAGTGCAAACAACTTTTTTCTTTCTTGGTCAAAGAATTAGATTTCTAACCTACACTCTACCTTAAACAAGTTTGTAAAATACAAATAGTTGAAGAAATTTTGCACTAAAAATGACATTAGATTAATGTATTTTTAGATGAAAAGAATAGAAAATATTTTTATTGGTTGGCTTGTGATATTTAAGATTTTTTCAGGATGAATACAAAGGGAAACTGTACTCATTAACAAGTGTATATCATACTGAAAAAAAACTTTTCTCTCAACTACTACTATAAATAAGTTTTCATTCGTCAAGCATACATACAGACCTATGTAAAACTCTTCATAGCCTCCATAATTATTTAATTGAAAAGTTGACTGACGCAAAATACCAAGCATTTTTTAGAAAGCAGGATCTCTCTGGCAATAGTATTTATTACATTTCTGTGCCGGGCACGCTAGCCAAATAATATGTACAGGGACCCTCCCTAATTCGGGTCCCTTGGGCTGATTCCCCTCCAAAGTAGCCTTTGATTCTCTCGGCGCTGGTCAGTCGCTGAGGAGTGGACGCCCGCAAGGAATTCAACTGGGCAGCAACTTATGCAAATGAGGGGGATCCCTCCTCCCCAAAGCCCTCCCCTCTCGGCGAACTTGGCCGATAAAACAAATCGCCCAGCCAGTTCAGGGCGCAGCTCGGCGAGAGGCGCCGGCGCTTGCTGTGGCAAGGCCCTCAACGTGGGGACCAGGGAAGCTCCCCTCCAATGCCTGGGGACCACTACGGCGTTTGCAAACAGATGGGCAGCCGAGTCTCCCGGGCGGGGCGTCCCCGGAATGCAGTTCGGTTCGCCGATGTGTAGCGTGCGTGTGTTGGGGTAAGGCGCGCGCGGTCTGTCCTCTTTCGGCACCCCGGCCCACACTCGCCTGCCCCCCCGATGCAGGCCCGGCAGTTGAATTCTCGCGCGTTTCCTTCTTACGAATTGAATGGGACACCCCCCCCCCCCCCCCCGAGACTGGGAGCTCGCCGGCTTCGCCCACCTTGCTGCAGCGCTCGCGGCTCGCGTCCTCTGCGGAGCAAGTGGCTGCCGCCTTCAGGCCGGCTAATCGAGGGCGTCCTCCACGGCATGGGGTAGAGGTAGGTGAAACTGGGGCGGAATCGCACGGGAGACTCGCTGGAGGCCGCCGGCGATCCCCGAGGACTCCGCCGAAGGCATCTTCGGCCGCGCCCTCTCCAGCAGGGAGGGAGCCTCGCTCGGCGAGCTGGGATGCGCGCTGCTGGCGACAGCGCTGCTAAAGATAGGGTGAGGGCTATCGCCCTACCTTTAGGCTGATGCAGGGGTAGGACGCGGGCCGCGGATGAAGGAGCCTCCCGCCCTCCTCTTCTCCTGAGTGGGCCAGAGATAAGCCGCCCCCCTCCGGCCGCCCTTCTCTTCAGTGTTCGGAGCCGGAGTCCTCCTCGGGAGGGAGGAGGGAAGGGTTCCGCAGCCCCTGCGTAGCTCCGCGGCTGGGCCCGAGCTTACGCCGCTTCCGGTTTTGCAGCTGGAGCCGCGTCGGCGTCCTGCAAATGGCCCGGCTGGATGCGGCAGGACTGGTGCTGCTGTTCAGTGCCGTTCCTGACGGAAGGCGAGGACCGGGAGGCTCGGTGCAGCAGCAGCGGCGGCGGGGGCAGAAGCCGCTAGAAGAGCTCCGCCGGCGGCGGCGGCAACAGCAGGAGGTGGCGGAGCGGGACAGCCGGCCTGCGGCATCCCCCATCCTGGGCCGGCGGCTTGGGCAGCGCGAGGAGGACGAGGGCCAGGGGCGAGAGGCTCTTGGGCTGCGGCTGTCTCGGCATGAGGAGCGCTCTGACGGCGCCCGGCTTTTCTCTGTTGCTGCTTGGCGTGTCGCTCGCCTGTTACTCGCCTAGTCTACGCTCGGTGCAGGACCAGGCGTACTCGGCGGCCGTGGTGCTGGAGGGCAAGGTGCAGACGCTGCCGGCGGCGGATTCTCCGACTCCGGCGACCGGCAACTGGAGCAGGGACGAGATGCCGACGTCCGGCATTCTGGTGAAGGTCCTGGACTTGTGGCCCCTCCACAGCGGTGGGCTCCAGAGGGAGCAGCTCATCCGCGTGGGCTCCATGCCGGCGCCCTGCTTCAAAGTCAAGCGTAACCACCGCTACATCTTCTTCCTGGAGCCCACCGAGCAGCCGCTGGTCTTCAAGACCTCCTTCGCCCCGCTGGACACGAGCGGCAGGAACCTCAAGAAGGACGTGGGCCGGATCCTGTGCGTCGACTGCGGTGAGTAAGTTGCCTCGCCGGTGGGCTGCCAGCCTCGCTTAGCAAAGGCGCGCCATTTCCCCTCCCCGTTCTCCCGGCCGCCTTGTGGTCCTAGGGCCGAGCCCCCTCGCGTCTTTAAGGCCGGAGGTCCGCTCGCGTTTCTCCGTATGTAATTGCTGCATTGTGAAAGAGAGCGATTCTCGGTGGCGCCCTATATTCCGCTTCCTTTTCTTTTTGTCTTTGTAAGGGAAGGCTATGGGAAGAAGACCCCGGCTCCTCTTATGGGGGAATTTTCTATTGGAATTCTCTCTCTCTGCCTGTTGAACTCTATTGACAGCACTGTTAGCTTTGCATTTCTCGGCCTCGTTGTGTCTTTCCTGTCCCTAATAATTGCTGTTTGAGGGAAATAATGGACTAAGGTTCACGGCCAAGAGAATTCACAATTGGAGACTGATGACATTTAAAAAAAATACAATACCTGTCATTAAACAAGATGCTGCTTGCTAACCTGTTCAAACATTCACGTGTTGTTCTGAAAGTTCTAGAAACAACACACTTGAATACCTTTTCTAGATTTCATTGACATGTACGTGATGTTGTTATGACTGATGTTGGATCAGGCTATTGAACAGCAGGATCATAGTTCCAGGATAGTGTGCCTGAATTTGTTAAATGAGTGCATGGGGGATAAAGTTTCACTGTTGCTGCAGATCTATTAGCTTTCATGGAATTTGAAGAAGCTAAGGGCTAAGACAAAAAAAGTTACAGTGCATCCAGACTCAGAAAACATAATGGCTTAGTGTGTCCAGACTTTCTAGATTTCACTGGAGCACCACCTAGGAGAGAATGGATTTTGATTGCCTTTTTGAGTGTCTTTTGTTCAGTTGAATCACATGTATCACATGCACGGGCATTGAGGGAAGCTTTGACTTGGATGACTGATTTTAATCTGGAAAATGGCATAATAGGAAAAGGTGGTTGTTTATCAGTACCATTGCTTTGGTCATATTTGGAGACATTTCAGCTGCTTTACGACAGCAATGGAAACAGTGAGAAATCTAATGTTTTATCATTTGTTTCCAATTTATTTGTCCCAGATAATTGATTATAGAAGACATCTTAAAATTGGATTGTCTGGTTTTTCAGATTCGTTTTAGATACCTTGTGTCATGTGCCAGTACTTTTGTGTTGTACTTTTTACACACATGGTCTCTGGCACTTGATTATTTTCAGGCATATTTTCTCCCTGTTTTTTTTATTTTTTCTTCTTCCAGTTAAGGTGATTAACTGGAAGAAGATGTGCCCTAATCTTTCTAGACCTGCCTTTTTTAGCTCATGAACTCTGTATTAGGGCTAATAGAAAGATATATTATAGAAGCAGAAAATCTATATATTGTGAATAGGTTTTTGGAAGAAAACATTCAAATGGATGATCTCTATACATTTCATAATCTCCTGTTTACCAGTTACCTTGTCTTGATTTATTTTTCATGAATGTTGTTTTTTCCTGTATTCGGGAAAAAGAGTTCCAATGTTTTTTGTTTTGAAATGCACATTATCTTTTATCTTCAGTGAATGAATTCAGAAAGCACAATGCTCTAGGATGGATAAACAGTCTCTCTACTGCTTAAAACAAGATTTTCAAAGCAGGTGATATGGATGCTCATAGGCATATTTAATTTGTTATGTTCTCATTTGCCAGTAATGCTAAAAATTTCAAAAACAATTTATGCACTTTTAAGACTATAAAGTTAAGCATGCTTAGTTGGAAGAAAGCTCTTGTTACTAACATAGGCTGCAGCCTACTGTACATGTTGAACTCCTTGTTTTGTTTTTACATTCCTTCTAATCTGAGGAAGCCATAGTGTTTTGTATATGAATTCTCTAAGCTACCAGTAAAGAGAGAATGCAAAATGGTGCTTTCAACTAATTATTCTTCAATTTAGTTTTCACAAACATGTGCAAAGCAAAACTTAAAAAAACTTTAGCGGTTTGTCTGCCAATAGACGTTTGATGGCTATGGCCAAAGAAATGGGGGTGGCGGGGGCGGGGGGGGAGGAGGAGCGGGAGAGAAAACACTGTTGCCAGTCATATGGTTCTGCAGGGTAAGGGGGAGAAAAGGAATCATTTTTTTCTATTATTGCCACTACTTGTGTCGCCTCTACACCTAATGCATCTCTTTCCACCTTTGGCAAATCTATCCCTTTTATAGCTCAGTTCTTTCTGTTATCAAGCCATCATTGTATTCTTTTCATCCCAAAGAGCTAGGGCATTTGTGCAGTTTTACAAACAAACCCTTCCTTTTTCGTGACTGTGCCAAGAGGTCTTTCTGCAGAGGCTCCTCACTGAAATGTCACCTGTCATAGAATGACTCTTTTTCACTGTTTGGAATTCTGACAGCTACTTATTTCACAGGACTTGCTATTCTTTCTTTTAAATCATCTTATTAATTCCTGCATTTGGTTGCCCCTTTTTGAACCTGCTCTTAGTTAACTGATGAGGTAATCTTGGGATATTTAGCTCTTTAATTCACTCTTGACCCTTAAGTCCATTAACAATATGTGCATGCATATTGTTAAGGATATTACTTCCTTTTTGATACAACAATTGTTTCAAAATAGTACATCAGTATTCATGTATAAGAATGAATGTAACTCCCCCTTTAAGCTAGTAAGCTCTGAAATGGATCCCAATTAGAGTTGATCAGCAGCTACGGGCCCTGCCCATGGACCCAGCTTTGTGGGGTACTGCAGGGCTCAACTCTCTCTATTCCTCTTTAATATCTACACAAAGCCACTGGATGAGGTCATTTGTCACCAGGGGATGCAGTATCATCATTATGTGGATGATACCCAGTTGTACATCTTTGTCCCAGGTGAACTAAGCAATGCAGTAGATATTCTTTTGCAGTGCTTGCAGGCTGTGGGATTCTGGATGGGGAACAACAGGCTTCAACTAAACCCTAGTAACTCAGAATGGTGGTAGGTAAGGTCTTCTGTATCTGGGGTTCTTCCATCTTTGATCTTGGATGATGTTGCACTGTCCCAGATAGACCCAGTATGAAAGCTGGAGATCCTCCTGAACTTGTGACTCCTATATAAGGAGCAGGTGGCAGTCATGGCTAAAAGGGCTCAATTCCATGTTCTGCACCAGTTGCCTCCTTTTCTGGATTGGGAAGACTTTTCAATTACTCATGCTCAGGTCATCTTGGTTGGCGCAGTGGTTAGACTTCTGTACTGCAGACCATTTCTGCTAACTACCGGCTAGCTGCCTGCAGTTTGGCAGATCGAATCCCACCAGGCTCAAAGTTGACTCAGCCTTCCATCCTTTTGAAGTGAGTAAAATAAGGACTCAGATTGTTGGGGGCAATAGGCTGACTCTGTAGAACTGCTTAGAGAGGGCTGTAAAACACTATAAAGCGGTATATAAGTCTAATTGCTATTGCTTCTGCCTTATGGTATACTTCAATGCGCTCTAAATGGGGCTACCCTTGAAAAGTGTCTGGAAACTGAATCCTCCCCTAGATGGTTGCCAAAGAGTAAGATACATTATTTCTCTGACTTAAAATCTGCTCTGTTTGCTGCCAGAACTAGTACTTTGGCAGTCCTGCCCCGTGGATTTGAATGCGGTACTTACAAATGACTCAAGATGGCTTTTGGGTGGCTGTGGATCCACCCAGGATGGGGAATATTGAAGATTGCAACTCCTTGTGGGAGCAGCTGGAAAGTCAGTAGTATTTTTTTACATCCCTTTCTACCAACAGAATGTTTTGGTAAGCCTGCCGGGGACTTTTATCTTTCCCTTTTGAACTTTTGCTTTTATTCTTTATCTTTAATTGACTGGCTGAATGCTGACTTATTTCAGTGTGTTTTTTGTTTGCTTGCTTGCTTTGATTTATTTAACTGCTGTCTTCAACTTCTGCCTAACCCTGTGGAAACATGGCATGTGCCTCTGGATGGCAAAACTGTTGATATTTGAATATTAAATATTCACTGCATGAGATCTATTTTATTAACCTGCAAAAAGTTTTTGAATCAAAATAATCAGAAAATATCTTCTCTGGGTTTGTTTGTTTTTTGCTTATTCCCTGCTTTACTGATCTACTGCATTGAGCAGCAGCATATTGGAATACAGAGAGGAGGAGGCTGACATTTGGGAGATGGGAAAACAGAGACTGTTTAGCAACATGCAATCTTTAGCTGAATTTTTTTCTGAAAGGTTTGATAAACTCATAAAGTTCATGAAAAACACTCTGAAGAAACTGACCTTAAATACTTTAAACCCACAAAAAGAACTTGTTTTCAAAGCAGCAGACTCGGGAAGAAATATAGACTCAGAAACAATACAGACTATGGAAAATATTCAGAAGGAATGTGTTGTCCCAGCAGTAAATTGGCCAGGGAGAAAAACAGAGTTAACTTCATATACCTTCCTGAAGGTCAACTTTCTGCTTTATATAATAGCAGAAAACTCTTTGGGTGAAGAAGTGGCAAATGTGTTTTTTGAAGAGGCTTGAAGGAGAGTGAGAAATGGATTTATTATATTTAATTGGGGAACAATCTTATCTGATTTTTGGGGGAAGATAGATTGGCTTTGGAGATTGGCTTTATTGTATTCGATCAATCAGCAGTTGATAAGAGATGGTGTTAAGAAACAAATGTGGATATTTGATCTGGGACTAAATATCTGGGATGATTTGAGATTGCAGCTTTGGAAAAATTTTCTATGAGCTGATTACAATAGCAGTTTGTTAACAGAGGGTTTTGGAATTTCAACCTTGTCTTTTATTATTGTTAATAATTCTTATTACTTTTATACTTTTATATAATATGTTTATTATTGTTGTTTTTCCTGTTAACTATTTTGTTATTAATATAAGTATATAGATGACAGGTTAACAATTTGTAAACAGATTTAGTAGTTTAGTAGCTAAAAATTATTTTGGTCTGTTTTATAAGAGGTGGGAAATTAACACTGCTGTATTATATTAATCAGTATTCAACTAAGAGGATATTATGTGTATTTGTGTTAGCCTTTTTCTCTCTTTTTAAGACACTTTTCTTAATGACTTCTTTGTTGTTTTTTATTTTTTTGTAATTTTAAAAAATATTTTGGTTATTTTGTATTTTAAGTTTCTTTGAACTAAACATTTCTCAATAGAAAAATATCCGGAAATTGCAGCCAGTGCAGAATGCTATGGCCTGGGCTGTTTAGGGTTGTAGATATAATACCTCTGCTGTGTGAGCTGAATTGGATGCTGGTTTGCTTTTAGGTCCAATGCAAGGTATAGATTATCAAGAGACACTGGCTTTCACTATTCTGGTCTTCCAGAAGAATGTTAAGACTGTCAGTTAGTATGAATCCAATAATGGCATGAAAATCTAGGAGTGGTTAGTGGCTTAAGAGCACTCCCTCCATCTTTTTAATTCTTAGCTTTGTTTTTTAACTTACCTATTTTTGTATAGATTTTATGTTTTCTGTTTGCAACCCTCCACAGTCTCTTAAGCAGTGAAATGGGCAGTGTATAAAGTTGATAAATAAATAAAAACAGTATTAAGTTTTCATGACAATCTTACTTGTGATTGGTGTTAGAACTATGTGTATATATCATAATATATATAAAATATATAAACATCAAATAAAAGTAAAATCAACATAAAGATAATGTCTTATTTATGGGAGACAGACATTGTAAGAAGGCTGTCTACGTGGACAATGAATAGCAAGCCTAAGTTTGTTAGGAATGAGTATATCCATCAATTCTGAGTATATCCATTAATTAAGCAAGCAATTCTTTATTTTGATCATAGACCAGCTTAAGATATAATCAAGAAAACTTAAATCCAGTTGCATAATATTGGGAAATTATGGGAAACAAAAATTATTAAAATCTAGAATTGCTAACACAATACTATGAAATTAAAAGAGTAAAATCTTGCTGTAACATTTTTAACATTAATACTAAGAATATTAACTGAAAAGAGAGCTTTGAAAGCCCCTAATAGGATATGAAATAGATGAATAAAAGAATATAAATCATTTCAATGAATTTATCCATGTACATACCTGTAATTATTTCTTTATGGATCTTAATTGCTGCTAGGCAGAATGTAGCAACATCATAAATGGTTTCGTATCTGAGAAGAAAAAGGCAAAAAGAAAAGTTTCATTGTGAACTATAAAAATTTCAGAAAAGGAAAAGAAGGTTTATTGACTATCCTGGTAATAGGCTTACTCATTGCCAAATCCAATTCTGTCTCTATCCAATTCTGTAAAATGTCATTGTTCATGTTTGTGAACATTCCTCAGCAAATATATAGGCCAGGAGATTGTCCCTATCTCCTTTTTTTGAATAGAGGCATGATAATGGCAATACCCTAATCCTGTAATACAACCAATGTGGTCTACATAGGAAAAAAATGTCCTAAAACAGGTAGCTGCCAATTGATAGTATCTTTCAGCAACTTCCAGCAGAATAGAATTGTCTCCAATAGCTTACCTGGCTTCAGAGAATCTATAAAAAAAATTATTTTGGTAATCAAAACTGGGAGCCATTCAGCAAGAGTTATTTGATTTATTTCAGTGTTTACACCTGGTGTTCCCAATTTTAAGAAAATTGATAAAATGGGTTTTATCTTAGGCTGCCAGAATTAGTAACTGTCAAAATGCCTATAAAACATCATTTTCCTTAGAAGGCAAAAGGACCTTATATTGTTTCTTCATTCCCATTAATTTGACAAGGGGTGATTAAGAAGGGTCTTTTTATATATATAGCAAAAGTCCCCTCAAAAAGATGCTTTTTCAAGAGAATCTCCATAGGCATATAAAGCAAAATGTACCAAAAATTCATCTATCCTGATCAAACCAGTCTTTGAACCTGACATTAATATGGGTAGTATGTCTACTTTTCCCATAGATCCGTTCTTATAGGATATGGACAAGAGATGATCAAATTTTTCAACATCACCATTTTTTTTGAAGTCCCAATCTACTGTAGTGAAATAAAACACTCTAGTGCTTTTAAGTTTACCTATTACAATATAGACAATTGGAAATTTCCATGAGGGAAGCATTCTGAATTTTAGTAATAGATATTAGTTCAATATTGAGGGTTAATGAGTGATGGTTGCTGTCTGTCCATGGTTTAACTACCGTTTTATTGATGTTTTGAAGTAAATTGTAAGAAATAAAGCAATGGTGAAAAATTGACATTTGGACTTCTGACCAGTACTGTAGGTAAATTCTGTAGATTGGTTATACAAAAATATTATTCAAGGTGTACAAATAAAATTGGTTAGCTAATTTAATAAACCAAAATTACTGGATGCATCTTTAGTGAGGCAGGTGGGGAGAGATAGCCCTCATTGGCCTCTTCAGGATAATCTTGGAAATGGACATACAAAGTTTGATCATCTGATTTTTTTCTGCATTAAAATCACTCCAACCGAAGTATGAGCTTGGGAATAAAGATTCATACATTTCTCAATATCATTTTGCAACTTGGTACCAAACATATTTGATCTGTTTATGAGAGTGGAGTGGACTAAATAAATATTGATCAAAAGTATTTTGATCTGGTAGAATTATAATAAAACTGCTATCCCTCCATGAGCAAAAGAGAAGAGGGATAGTGTTCAGCCATAATTATCTATAAAAATTCCAAAGGCCAGACTTCTTTTGCTTCCATATTTCACTTGGAACAGTGAGAGTAAGAATCCATTAGTATAAATCTGGCCAACTACTTAAGTTTCTGGAATAAATATAATGTCAAATTTAGATAAAGATTTGACAAAGGAAGTATCTAAGTATTTGGTTAATCCTCCTGATGTGTTCCATGCACATAAGAAAAGAGTATGAATGGATGCAATGGTTGTCAGGTAGCAGGAAAGAATGGGCAGACTGAATAGGGCAGGAATCTGAAAATCAGCAACAGAGCAATGTGGGGAAAGTATAGTCCTGATAACCACTGAGGGCTATTTCTCCCCACATGCCTAACTAAAGATGCAACCAGTTAGCTTGTTCAGTCAGCAATCAATTGATCCTGGAGATGGCAAGACCCTGAATGGAAACAGAATCACATGCTGGAAGAATTGACACTTTAAGTTTGAGAATAAAATATATTATTTTAATATTGTTTTTATTTTCTGTTAGTGTGCAGTTATATATTTGAGATGGGAGGCCTTATAAATTGAATGGATAAATGGATGAATTATTGTTACATCACCAAAATTATTTGAGTTGGAAGGGAGAGGCAAAACAGGAGCATTGATAAGGGTGTGAGTCAACTTCCTTTGAAAGGGCGCTTCAAGGATTAGAGGACATTTATCTGTACCTGAAGACTCCTCAGCTACTGGAAGTAGGTGAGAACTAATGGCATCAGTTGAAAGATCAGTTGCATTAGTTGCTAAGGTTAATAATAGGTTTAGCAGTAGCAATAGTTTGCATTAAGACCTGTTGAGTCTTTGTAGAAAACTTCCTTGTTTCTTCTTAGGCAAAATGCCAAAACTGCTGACTAGTCTGGCTTCTGCTACAGCAGGGGTGTCAAACTCACATTGTCACAGCGGCATCATGTAACATATCAAGGGCTTTTTTCCCCCTTTGCTAAACCGGGCGTGGGCGTGGCCAGCATATGACACATCCAATCCACATCCGGGAGTTTGGCAGTCCTGTGCTACAGAATCCTTGACCTCTTCTCTCTTATCAGGTTGATCCCCAGAATCATGCTTTGCCCAAGGAATATATGGAGAAGGATCATCAATAGCAGGCACGTTACTCATGATGTTAAGTCGGAAGACTCAGATGTGGAAAATTTGAAAATCAGCAAAATACAACATCATTTTGAAAAGCATATGAAATATGGTAGCTTGTTTGGAGGTCAGTAAAATCCATTGACTTCCAGATTAAGGTTACAGACTCTCAGCTGTATGGAGATTCATTATCTGGGGCTCACGTTATTGAAACTGTCACAGAAAAATTAAGATTGTTCTTCTTGTGACCTAGCAACTGAAATTTAGGCTGTTCATTAATATATGTAACATAATTGGATTTGGCTGCAGGGAATGAATGTACTTCAGAGTTTTATGACAGGCAGAAGTAGCAGTATTTGTCTCTATTGTGATGGAGATTTTGTCCTGGACACTGTTGTGAGCTTCAACAGTTTATTAATCTGAGGTTGTTTAAGACTCTTAAAATATATTTGCTGCCTATCATGTGGTTTGATTCTGAATTTTATTTATCCAGATCTTTCTCACGAGCTTCAATAAAAACAGAGTTTCTTTCAGTATGCTTATGAACAAAAGCTTCAAAGCTGCTGTTCAGTGAGTCTAGTTTTTTACTAATAAGGCTAACTACTCAAAAATGGGCATAATTGTGCTGTAAAGAAGGCTTAGCCATAAATTTGGTTGAGCCACCCTTTAAAACATCTTTTTTCAGTCCTGGCTCTTTGTTGTTTTGTCGTTTATGGAAATGAATTAGAGAGAAGGGCGGATGGAAGGTTGGGAAAGAATTAAAATGCTCAACTAGCTTGCCTTTTATGGTAATGGAGAATTCTGGCAACTATTGTTTTCTATTTGTTTGAAATCCCACTCATGTTCCCCCAAATCTGTTGAGGTTCGGATAGAATTAGGAATGGTTTTACCTACAATACCTGTGGTTTCTTTGGGCAGAAGGAATTCCTCAATTTTTGGCTGTATTGCTGATTTAGTGGGTGCAGTCCAAGACTGGGTGTTTTTGTTTCTCTTTTGCCTATCCTACCTTACACAGATTGTAATTTTTTCCCCTCCCTTTCTGCCTTCTCTGCTTTCTCTTCTTGTTGTGTTTTCTTCTACCCAATAGACTAGCAATTGATTGGATAGTTAATGTAGCCTTTTATGATATATTAACAGCAATTAGTAGCCAAAGCATAGACAGGTTGGTTAAGCAATTGACATTTTTCCTTTCTACTTGAGTATATTACTCTTGGCCACTTCATTTGTGAAGCAATTGTGTAGGTAAATCTATATGAATGTAGAATTCATTCTTAAAAATGATGTTTAAAATGTGTTAAACTGGAAAAAAACTCTTATAGTTAATGTACAGAAACATCATTGTATCCCATACTTGCATTAACATTTTGCCAGAATAAGGCAAATTGAGGAATGAACCAATGCAAGAAAATTATATAATCTTCTAAATTAGCCATACATAAATGGATTCATGAACATCACTTTTTTCCTGTACTGATGAATACCATTGTATTATGCAAAGCAAAGCAAAAGAATAAGAAGTAATAAGCTAAAGAAATAAAAGCCCCCAAGATAAGTAATAAAAAAGAAATAGTTACATCCAATTCATACCAATTCTCCATTCCTTCCTATCAAACAATTCAACAAATGTTTCCTTCCTTGCAAACAATTCAAGCTTCCAGTATGTCCATAAATCACTTTATGTGTTGCAATTTACAAAAACAAACTCCTCCCTGTTATCCTTCATAGAATCTCAGCAAATCCACCTAACCATACATTTCTTGCTCTTTTCATTTAATATTTTATCAAATATTACTTTTACAGTTCAAATCTCAGGCATTCTCTATATGTTATTAAACCACTTCAGGGAACTTACTTTCCCCATACCCAACTTTCGTTTCATAGAACGAAGTGGACAAAAACACATTTTTACATACCTCAATTTTTGCTTTTGATGACAAAAATTCAGTTCACAACAACCATATGTTATCTACTACTTTTCTTCCAGCAGTTGCTCAATTTGAAATACTTCAGTATTTCCATCTTAAGGAAACTTTCTGTAGAGGGAATAGAGCAGTGTTGGCTGGGGAATTCTGGGAGTTGAAGTCCTCCAGGCTTAAAGTTGCCAAGGTTGGAGACCCCTGGAATAGATAATGGCCTTGAAGAACAGGGGAAAGATCTGCTAGCAAGGCTACAATCAGACAAGCAAGTCTTGAGCCCCTTCCAAGAAACTAATTTTAGAAAAGGTCTCAGACAAGCCCCTTCTTAATTCCTATGAAGGTAAACTGAGAGAAGAGGGGGCAAGCGTCATCTAGGCCTGCAAGATTCTGTCACGATGGTTGTTCGAATAAAAGTAGTTTTGGATGTATACAACATTGACTTCTTGGTTTGTCTACTTATAGAGCAGACATATTCTACCACAGTACACAGATTCATCTGCTTGCTTTAGCTTTTGCCCACTTATGCATCATGTGCAATTATTCACTCTATTTTCTTTGGGAGATTAATTCACTATGGTCTTTTATACGTTAATTTTCAGATCCATTTCTAACATTTTCTGTGGATTTGTGATTGCAGCCAACACAGAAGAATCTACTAGACAAAGTTGTATATACTATACACAACATCTGTTATACAGAGTTGTACGTACTATAAAAAGTACATGCACATTTAAAGCCCCAGAAACAGATCTCTAAGGTTCGCATTTATGATTTGCTTTCCATTAGTATTTTCTTTCTTTTTATAACATTATTTTGTAGGGGTCCTCTCTGGATCCAAGGGTATTAGATAGCTATCACTTAGTCTAAACCTGTCCTGTGTGGCAAAGGTTGTTGAGCAACCTAGATGAAGTGGATTAACAGGACCCCTATTAGACATGGGACAAAAATGACACTGCTTGCTTCAGGTTAATGATTTGTCTTTTCTTCTCCTTATTTCTCTACTTACTGCAGTAATAATTGTGGATTTTTTTGGAGGGGGGGGAGGTAGAAATGAAATGATAATTCTGAATTGGAAAGGAATGGGAAAAAGAAAGTCTTTAAAGGCAAATCTTACAATAAATAAATAATTTCTATAATGTGTCAAGTGGAATTATTCTCAAATTAAAAAGGGTTTAATATAGCAGATGGTTTCTGTTTAATTGTGAGAAGGAGGCACAAAAATTTAAGCCAAGGCACATCCTTTAGTCTTCTTTCATGCTAGCAACTTCCTTCACTACATTATGAATTCAGCATACGTAGTATTACTAATTGATAGCCAGCAAGGAAATAACTGAAACAGCGTAATCTATTAGATAAAATCCCCACCCCCAGCACATTGCACATATTCCCTGCTTCCCTATCTATTGAATACCTATTATTTCTTCTGGAAAAGAGACTTATTTGCTTGCAATAATAGCTGGCCAGAAGTATTTGGCATCCAGGTATTTAGGACTGATTGAGGTGGACAGTGATATCCCTGGCAGTGGCAGGAGCCCTCTGACTCTGGATATAATTATATGATACTTTTCAGAGTCATTTTTGGTTTTATGTTTCCCAACCCAAGTATTTGCATGAACATGGCTTTTTTAGCCATTTTACTCCTGCTGTAGAACAGTAAATGACCAGTCATTCATCCAGAGGAAGTTCTACAGCCAGGTCTTAACCCAAAGTGAAAGCTAAATATTCCTTCCAGCCAGTCTTCTTAAATGAGAACTTTGAGGATATTAATGACTGATCTAATGCCCTTAATATTAAGGGTTTTTTTTTGATCTAATAATGCTAGTAATATTAACAGTTGGATTCTTTTTTATTGATCTTGAAATGGTATGTGGGAATGACCTTGGGAGACAAAGCAATGAGATGCAGTCAAGGGAACTGTCAGATAAAAGTCAGCTTAATGTGGCTGGGGCAAGAGGCTCAGAAGAGACCCTCTTTAGCTTCTCTTCTCTGGCTGTAAAGGAGATCGTATGGGATGGTGTACTTTCAGACTTGAAAATATACTGTAAAGACAATGCTTCTCCAACTTTTATCTTTATTACCCAAAACAACTTATCAGAAAATCCTTTTTTTACCCAATGCAGACCAATAGTGTTATCTGTTACCACACTTCCCTATGGCACTAATTGGCCAAAGCATTACATGGGAAGTAAGGCAGCTGTATTAGCTTCCTTGCCACTGTCTGTCCCCTTTAGCATCTGCTTCTCCTTTTCTTCACTATAATTGTAGGAAAAAACATAGTGTCACTAGCTTACCAAGCCTAGAACAATGTGATTAATTACTTTGACCAGCAAAGATTCCAGAGGTCACATGCAGATGACAAGCCACACTGGCTTGTATGGGTACAGAAGAGACTTAGTTGGTATTGATAAGAAGGTGAGGATTCACCTGTCTTTTCTGCATCTGTATGCTAAAGGTGGTTTAGGTTCAGCAGATTTGGCACATGATACAGGACAGTCTGTAATGAGTATGTGCTTGGAGCTCCCTTGTGTGTGCTGAAATACTCCCAGGTTATCTTGGGAGAGAATTTGCAAGGACATCACAGAGTTGTAAACTGGGATGAGACTGTGAAGTGTCATAATTACAGGGTATGACTTCAATAACTTCTCATCTCTCAGTTTAGATGACCACTGGCAAAATGGGGGCAGAGCCAGGTAGTGGAAATGGGGAAGTTTAAGAAATTGGCAAATTAATAGCTTCTGGAGCTATGGTGACAAACAATATATTTTTTCCCAAATAGATTTTGAAATAAAATGGGAAACAGTGTATAAGAAAATTTTTTGATATTATTTTCCTTGGAAAATATGCCTGGTCCTGATGTTCCATGTGTGAGACTACCATTTTAAAAGAAAACTAACCATAGTTCTCGCATTCAAATTACAGGAAATGGAATTAACACTCTTTTAGAATCACTAAATTATAAATTTAGATAAGCCATTTCCTGGTTATTGTATAATGCCCTGCATTTTGCCTCTACTGGAATAAATACAGCAAAGGGAATTCATCATTCCTCTAGGTAATTGGTTTTACTGAAATAGAGAAATTGTCTATCAATGCCAAAATATTCATGAAGATATAGATGATACTCAAGCTATTCCCAACTCAAATGAATGATGCTTAGAATTACTATTATTTTAAAATGCTAGAATTTGATAATGCAGATCTTTAATTTGATTTTTTTTTAAATTAAACCAGCAAATTAAAATGGCTGCAGCATTATGTAAAATTGGGCAATCTGCCATTAAAAACTTTGGAAATAAAAGGAATATTAAAAATAATTAGGAAGAAAAGTACAGGTGGATGCTGGAAAGAAAGATCATGGGGATGAGAAAATTCAAATCAGAGGAGGCAAAGGGAAACTTGAAAGAGAAAGATGTAGACGCAGGGATATTAAAAAGGATTTCTTCTTTTACAGCTTCTGTTGTCTTTCTCTATGATAACATGCTGTGACAAGAAACCAACTAAAGAAACATAAGACCATAAGATCAGGATCTGATGTACTTGGAGAGGACAATGCTCTGATTATTAATCATTATTTAAAGAAGACAGAAAACACATTTCTCTTTTTACTTCCAATAGAAGGGGTTTCTTCCCCAAGCTTAATTACCACACAGCAGAATGAGTGATTTCCAGATAATATCACTTCACGCAGAGAACAAGGTCAATTTTCGCAGGGTACCAGGGTCCCCTAAAAATCCTCCCTCATACATGTTACAGTATCAGGTTTTCCTTTTTAAGGTTTAATTATCACTTGGAGAAACGTGCTGTGATGATTGCAGTCTGTGAGGAGAGAATGTCTCCCTGGCAGTTATCCTTCCTAAGAATAGCCTCCTTGAATGGCAATTAAGGTACACAAATATTTTTCAATAGCACCAATGAAGCTTACGTGCCTGCCTGCCTAAAGAGTGTGTATATAAGTATACATTAGATAGGTCTGTGAGAATCACCAGTGGAAACCTAGTATGTGAATTTTATTGAAGTAATATGTTCTGTCTCCATTTTTCTATGTTTTTGTATGATTGGGGAATAATGGTATTTTCATGGTCTGCACTATTACTAGATTGCTATACTTGGTCATTCCCAAAGGCCAAGATCAAAACAGATGAAGGTGTTCTTTAGAGCAGTGGTCCCCAATCTTTCTGGCTCTGTGGATTGGGGACGGCAGTGGGGTGAGGGTGTAGAGTGGTTGCACAGAAGCGATGGGCAAGCAGGCTCATGTGTGAAGCTCCATTTGTGCAAATGGAGTTTCACATACTCATTTGTGCTCGCCTGCTGTGTGTGTGGCCCGGTTACCCATGGGCCGTGGCCCGATACCAGGCCACAGCCTGGGGGTTGAGGACCCCTGTATTAGAGGACCTACCATTTTGGCTCCCAGTGGAAGAGTTATGACCAGGGAAGGTGCCAAACAGGGTTTTTAATACAATCTGAATTAGTTAAGAATGTATGTAAGCCTTGGTGGGCAGTTACACTGACTTTATTATTTCCATAGACCATTATTTCCATTTCTTCAGACAAGTACAGGTAGTCCTTGACCTCTGACCACAATTGAGCCCAAAAATTATTTTGGTAAGTGAGACAATTGTTAAGTTAATTTTGCCCCATTTTACGACCTTTCCTGCCACAGTTGTTAAGTGAATTACTGCAGTTGTTAGTAACATGGTTGTTAAATGAATCTGGCTGCCCCATTGACTTTGCTTGTCAGAAGGTTGCAAAAGGTAATCACATGACCCTGGGCATACATATGAGTCAGTTGCCAAGCTGAATTTGGATCATATGACCATGGAGATGATGCAACAATTGTTAAGTGTGAAAAATGATCATTTTTTTCAGTTCCATTGTAACTTTGAATGGTCACTAAATGAACTGTTAAAAGTTGAGAATTACTTGTATACTATAGTTGCATTCTTAAGTATTGGGGCATTCAGTTTGAAAAATGGAGGAAAAGATGCCCCAAGAAATTATTTGCTTAACACAGCTACCAAACTCTGTCCAGACACATATCCTGCAAATGGAGAGGTTGCCTATAACAGAAAAATCTTCTAGCAGAGGAATAGGCTGGCTTCAGGGACAGTTGATCTACCATTACCCAATTGCGCTTCTCCCTGATTTAACAGTGAAACATTCTGCCCCTCTTACACTCATTCTTCAGTGACTTTAAATCAGCATTTGACTGTATTCATTGAGGTGAGTTATGTAAGAAATTGGAAGCCTCTTCAATTGACCATCATATGCTAGTTCACATTTGTAATTAGAAAAACATAAAGGTGATGGTCAGATATGATCCCCCTTGCTTATTTGAAACAACTATACTGAAAGAAAAAGGACTCAAGCAGGAATCTATCCTAGAGCCATTATTATTGTTGTTGTTGTTGCTATTATTATTATACACAAAAAACAACTATGCTGGGTTTCGTTTCACAAACCACTAGTCGAACACTTCCCAAGTGTTTAGGACTGCGGATTATGTGAGCAGATCCCAGTAAGCTGGTCTTCTGCAGCTGACCAATGGTGATTTTGTCAGCGCCAATTGTATTATTATTATTATCATCATCATCATCATCATCATTTAATCTTTAGTGAGATTTACAGCCCTTGGGGCTGTTTGGTAGCTCAACAGCTCGAGTCCTAACCAAGGACCTAGGAACTGTTCAGGTAGCATCAGAGGATATAAGCTATTCCAAGTAGGGTGGTTTTTTGTATATTATTATTATTATTATTATTATTATTATTATTATTATTATTATTATATAGGTAAGCTGTAGTTGTTTCATGATGTTGCAGAATGTAAGCTGCACAAGTAGAGTTGCCTTTTGTGGTTGATTAATTTTTGAATGCCAATGGTGTTTAACTGGTGCTCCAGATGGTTTGGATTTGCATCCAAGGTGACTATCATTATTGATGCCATCTTTGGTTACTTTTGCCATAGACATTCTACTTTTATTTGCAGGTCTTTGTATTTTGTGATGTTCTCCAGTTCTTTGTCTTCTCTTCTCATTATTATTATTATCATCACATAGTCAGTCAGATGTTTAGATTGATTTGGTATTTTTAGCTATCTATTAAATCCTTCCTAAGGACCTGGGGTAGGGAGATGTGGTTGCTTGATGTTTTTGTTGTTGTTAATTAACTTCTACATAAACCACCAGATAGGGTACTTAATTTGGATTTTCCAGTTCCTGAATTGAGAGAGAAATTTGATTTACTTTATTATATGCAGATGATGCAATTATATTATCCAGGTCTTTTATAAGTTTCAGAAGAGCATTGAGGATCTTTATACAATTCTGCAAGTATGTAAATTAATTACCAAGAGATTAAATTCATGACATTGGCCAGGATGTAACATGCCTGTTCAGTAGGTAAGTTATTAAGGCAAGTTTTTTCATATTTCCTGAAGAAGAAAATCTTGGGCCTGCTATACTTCCCAAAGTGCTCATAGATGTTTATTTGCGAACAATTTTTTAAACATTGGGTGATTATATTCCTGCTTTAAAATTATTTAAAAAGGCTGTTTTAGTTGGATCTACATGTTGCCTTTAGCCCATTGGAGCAACTTCAATCTCGTTCCATTTACTTCTTGGTGTCACGAATGCCAGCTTATCTACAGAAGCTGGTGTAATTATAGCAGCTCAACTTTGGCGGATGGATTTCAGTCTGCTTAGAAGCTATTTTTTAAGTTCTGTTGGACTTTCGATCAAGTGAGCTGTAAGCAGGGTTCCAAGTGAACCTATTGTTGACAGCTGCAAGTATACAGTAGCATCTGTGGCATATCCTAGTATCCAAATACAGAAGGGCCTTTATGTTTGCAGAGTGAAAAACTCTTCCTTTGATTGTTTTTCAGGAAAGATAAGATTTTATATCTGACTGGAGAAACTGATTCTATTGAACATGTTCTTTTTTAGGATATGTTCTACAGGAATATTCAAAATGCACTTCCTAGAATGTACATTTTGAGACTATATTATAATCCATCTAATAAAGTTGCTAGGGGGTTGCCCTGCAACATATAAAGCTGTAAATTGATTGCTAGCAAGAGATGGAAAATCAGAGGAAGACTCTAGCTATACGTATGCTTTGTGATATGTGTGACAAGATCTAAGTCAGCTGGGAATTAATTTTAAATTGTTATTGATCTTTACTATATTTTGGCTGGTATAGTCATAATATTAATCTTAATTTCTTCATTTAGAGTTATAAAGTTCACAGATCTATGCTAATAATGCTAAGTTTAACCATTTGTCTGTGCTTTACAATTTAGATACCTTCAGTAAATCTCATTAACATTATTATGTTCAACATTTTATTTTATATTGTATGTATATAGTTTAACAATAGTGTGCCTTTATGATGGTAATATTAATACTTTAGTTTATGTTTTACTTTTTGTAAATCAAAAAAGCCTAAATCAGCCTTTCTCAAACTTGTTATCTATAGAAAAACTAGACATAATTTTTAAGTTTCATAGAACCCTGCATCAATACTGCAAAAATATGAACATTTCACAATATAATTCATTTTTATTTTATTTTGTAAAAAATTATATGCTGCCCATCTCATGTCAGTTCTATCTTACACTAGTTTCAATCAAAATATGTAAATATTACCCCCAATGCCAAGGTTAGTATTGGCTGGTGCCTGAAGTTTGAATGAAATCACATGAAACCCCCAATGACCTCTCCCAGGTGAGGAAGACTAGTCTAGTTTGATAAATTACTAAATGCATAAATAAATTTGATAAATTTAATCTGGATATTTTTAGTCTTTTATTGTTTATTGCTGTTAAATGCTTTTAGTGAATGTGTGCATATATGTATGTTTGTATGTATGTATCTATGTATTGGATTGTTTTGTCATCCCATATGAATTTTGTATAAATTGAACTGGTTTTCTTAATTTTTGAAATCAGTTTTTGATTTATTTTACCACACTTCTATTTTTAATACTTATTTTTGAGTAATATTGCTAGCCCTTTTCATTTTTGAAAGAAAACTAGTCGTTACCATATATAATTAACATGGAAAATAAAAATAAGAAAGAGACTGAGCCAATTCCTCCAGTTGAAAAAGTGTCTCCAATTATTTCTTTGAATCTGGTACCATTGTGCAGTTTTCTAAACTTCCTGTTCCAAACTTAAAGTTATTGATATTGCTATTCTATTTTAAAAGAAAGATTCATATTTAATACATTCTACTTTAAAGAAGATTTCCATTTCCAAATTTAACTATTCTATTTCTAAGAAACTATTTACAGATCAAACAAACTAACTTTATTATATCCTGGTTCTGAATACTGTGACATAGTTCTGAGAAGTAGCCTTACAAATCTATCTGGAGCTCAGTGCAAAATGGATGAAATAGGTTCCTAACTGATGCAAAATACAGGAAGGTATAATTGACTGTTCTAAAAAATCTTCCCTGGCTGCCAGTTGCTTACTGGGCCCAATTTAAGATGTTGTTACTAACTTTTGACACCCTAAAAGACTTAGGGCCTGATTATCTAAAATCTTTTCCCAACCTCAGCAACTTTAAGGTGGGTGGACTTCTAGAATTCCCCAATAACTTATTTCTCATGTTTTCTTTCAGGATGTGCCAAATATATTTGCCTCCATTCTTTGGATATTTAAGAAACCTATAGAGATCTATTTTATTGGAATGTGATTTTAGAGATTATTTTAGAGATTATTTCAGTGCTCATTTTAAAACTTTATATATATACTGTGTTTCTCACAAAATAAGGCAGGGCCTTATTTTTTTTTGAGCCCCGAAAAAACAGCTAGGCCGTCTTTTCGGGGGGTGAATTAATTTTTCTCCCCCCCATCAGCGGGTGGGCAGCAGCGGTGTTCCCCCCGGCACGACAACAGCAGCAGCGCCGGCGAGAACGTGGAAAGCGTTTCTGCCGCTGCTCGGATGTGTGCGCACACACCCGAGCGCCGGCAGAAACGCTTCCACGTTTCTGCCGGCGCTGCTGCTGTTGTCATGGCGGCGGAAATGTGGAAAGCGTTTCTGCCACCGCTCCGGTGTCACCGAGCGGCGTCAGAAACGCTTCCACGTTTCCGTCGGCGCTGCTACTGTTGTCATGCCGGCGGAAACGTGGAAAGTGTTTCTGCAACCGTTCAGGTGTGTGCGGAGGCGCACACATCCGAGCGGTGGCAGAAACGCTTTCCACGTTTCTGCCGGCATGGAAAGCATTTCTGCCGCCACTCGGGTGTCACTGAGCGGCGTCAGAAACGCTTCCACGTTTCCGTTGGCGCTGCTACTGTTCTTGTGCCAGCAGGAACTGTGGAAGCCATGGAGGCAGCTCCCCCGCCCGAGAAGCAGCAGAAACGCTTCTACACTTCCTGCTGGCGTGAGAACAGCGGCCGCGCCGCGCAGGGCACTGTTAAAGGCAAGTTCCCCCCACCCTCCCCCCAGCATGTTTTAACCCCCGCCCTCCCCCCCAGCATGTTTTAACCCCCAACCTCCCCCCCCAGCATGTTTTAACCCCCGACCTCCCCCCCAGCATGTTTTAAACTAGGCCTAAATTTGGAGGGAGGGGCTTAATTTCATTTCATGCCTAGAAAACATGCTGGGTCTTCCTATTGGTGGAAGCCGTATTGTTGGAGAAACATGATAGCCATTTTGGATATTTTCTGGAGGAGAAAGTTTGATAGAAATGGAATAAAAACTGGATTGCATGTATAAATATTGCAGCAGATGCATCTCTTTTATATAAGTTGCATACAATGCTGGACTTTGTGACAGAAATAACCTATACTTGTACATGCAAGTATTTGCTAATTTGATTTTGCTAAAAAGATACTTTAGATGATGGGGGAGAACCAATAACTACTTTTAGCCATTTGTACTTTCTTACTGTCCTTGAATAGCTGAAATTCATATTTAGCAGATTTATTTTTTATGTTTTAGAAAAATTGAAAGAAATGAAGACCTAAATTTCTTACTAGAATTAATGTATGAGCAGCAATTCTGTTACTATAAATTTGATACTACTACTAATAACTTTTAGAATTCTTCTTACACTGTTCTTTTTTGGCTAACGGTTAGCTCAGATAAATGGAATTTTTGAAGGATTCCATTCAATTTTATTTCATAGAAATTCCTGGAGTCTTAGATGTGCAGTGCTTTATCTTTATATAATTCTCAGAGGTAGAAAATATTGCAACTTTATTTTCTTTTATTAAAACACATTATGGTTCAATCATTTTAAAATAGTATTGAGCATCACAAAATATATTTATACCATCAAGATCACTAACAGTATGAATAAAGTATTTACATAATCAAATAAATTATTGCAAGTAAGATATCATTTGCAGTTTAGTTTGCATAACTAGGATGAATCTCAATTCTTTTTAAAAAAATACATAAATTTTTATTATTTAATTTTGAAGAATAATATATTTCAATAATTTATCTATTATGTTTGAGCTGACCATGTCAAGCTGGTCGTGGTGAGTTGTCCCATTCCATATATTATGCCTTTCTTGAAGATTTTATGTAACTGGTTCAGCAGTATTCTCCAAATGAAATTCTGAGGTTTCCTATATGACTGGTTACTACAAGATTTGTTCATTAGCATTCACAGATATACATTACAGGACTTTTTAAAATTCATGAATCTATCTTGAAGCTCTCACAAGGCATTCTAAAATGAATTAGCTGTGCTAACAATCTCAAGTATAATTGATCACATTGAGTATCTAAGGTAATGGAAAACAATTTTTTAAATTGTTAAATTAAATTTTAAATGTTTCAACATGTCACCTGTTGAGTCTTTTAGTTTAATTTTAACTTCAAGCAAAAACCAAGATAATTAGATAATTCTTATAGTAAAATAGGTTTGCAGTTGATGGACACAGAAGAAGCATTCCGCTGTTTCTGAAAAAATAGTCAATATCCTTTTAAAACAATATTTTCTTTCCATTTGGAAGTTTCATATGACTATGTTAACTTAATGCTGCATTTCAAATAATTTTTAATTGCTACAATTAAAAAGAAAAGTAATTCCTCTAGTCATTTAAATGTTGTAATGCTATCATTGTCTTTTTATTGCTGAATCTTTAGTCTTGTGCTATAGTCCAGCTCTGCTGTGTTTTCAGCTGAAAACTGTTATCTTGATTCAGCTCCACTATATATGCAGCAGATGTTATGTACTTTCAGACAATTTGTACTAATTTAAAATTGGCTGTTTGGGAATGAGGAGGAAGGACTAAGTCTAACCTACTCTGATTAAGGGTTAGAACAATACACTTCTATGATTCAAAATTTCTTGATAAGGTTCATATCTGTATTGGAAGCCAAATTGCCATCTATCTGAATAATGAGAATTGATTCTTTATTTTTATTAGACTGTATCTGCCTGTGTTGTAGTACAGCAAAACTGATGTACTTTTCAGTTCAAGTTCTTAAGTTCTATATGTGTTCTTAAGATAGTAAACAATGAGGACATTTAAAAACTTTGCAGTCATGGTAGACATTGTAGAGGAAAAATAAATCTTCAAAATCTTCATCCACAGCGCTCCTGAGGCAGAGGCTGTCCAGATGTACTGTATGAGGAAATTGGGATTCCAAGAGAGATTGACACAAAGAGAAAGAAAGGTTGCAGAAACCAACTGCCTGTCCGATGGAAGGAGTATGCCAGAATCCCTGAGCTGTATTCCAACAATGATTAGCCGCAAATATGGCTGCAGGTTTCTACTGTATTGTGGTGCAGCTGCAGCCCAACATCTGTGGTTTTCTTGCAGGCCACCATGTTGCCTATTCATACTGTGGTACAAAAATTTTTCTGGGTGGAATTAAATAAAGATGGAATCTGTTACTTGCTTTATGTTAATATAACATTGGATTGTAAAATGAGTTAAAGGGTCTGGAAGGAAACAAACAAACATTGTGATGGCATTACTGCTAAATTGATCGGGGTGAAGATTGTCATGGCAACCCTATGCCATAGAACAACACTGAAGCTTTACTATATTGGAGTCATGGTACAGGAGACATTGTATAATCTCCTTCTCATAAACTGACTTCTGAAACATTTAAAAAAAGAATGGACTGAGACTGTTCTGGCAAACTAGGTACCTGTATTTCAATTTAACTTTTGATTTTCTTAAAGAATTGAGTCAAGCTTTAAGTTGAGGTCTTGATTTTGGAGATTTGCCTGTTCTCCCATGAGCTGTTCAGAGCATCCAGTAGAGGGAGGTGCTTCAGTCTCTTCATGTATAGGCTGGGCTTTATTTGTGGAATGCTCCTCCTCCTCCATAGGACTTCTCCCAAATGTCCCTCAGTTTTGGCTCAGCCTTGTTGAGGATAGGCAGTGCTTTTGTTTCTTCCTTGGCCAAAACAGGAGAATACTTTAAAATTCAGGTTTGGAGGTAGCTAATAATTAAATAATTAAGGTTCCTCTAGCCTCTAGAGAGAGGACGAGCTACCGACGATTGCCTTTTCCATCTGGCCGTTGGAGCTCGCTGTCATTATCGGGAAGCGTTCTCAATGTCCTGGGATGGTTGGAGGCTTCGGCTTTGAACCGCGCCTCCCCCAACTGCTAATTACAAACCTTGCCATAGCGATAGCCATGCTGCTACGATTGTAGCGGTTTTGCTACCAACGGCATGGTGGTTTTCTGTTCTAACGAGTCGTATTGCCTTCTCCTTTCAGAACGCTGCTTGGGGTGAGAGGCATAAGCGCCTGTTTCGCCCTTCCCTGCCGCCTACGTGTAAGGGGGAAGCCGTCTGAGATGAATCTCTCACACGGCGAGAGATTGCTGCTGGAATTACCCCGCACGCCAAAAGTTAATGGCCGGGCGCCATTGTGTTACTGCAGACCTCGTGGCTGCGCTGAATGCAAATCATTACCAGGCTATGTAAGGCAGTTTCCCTGAGTAGAAGTTTCTCTTTTAGGAACCCAGAGGAATTTTGAACTCTCATTTTTTCATATTCGAGGCCATCTGTTGAATATAATTAGTTGGCTTAACCTCACAGCCCAAACTATTTCAGCAGCACAACAGCAAGCACCAAGGCCTGTGTCCACCTGTGCATGGCAGCTGTTGCAGGCCTATTATTTCACTTCTATCGTTCTGGCCTGATAGGTGTTCTCAAATTTGGCTATTTTGGAATTTCAGTAATTAGCTGTACCATTGACAATCCAAATACATATACTGTATATATACATAAGACAATAATAACAATAACAATAATATAATTTGCCTGTAGCAAAGAACAAATAATAATAAATAATAATAATTTGCCTATAGCAAAGAACTGGTGGGATCATAAGCCTGAAAAAGTGGTTGAAAATGAGCATGCAAAACTACTGTGGGACTTCCGAATACAGACTGACAAAGTTTTGGAACACAATACTCCGGATATCACGATTGTGGAGAAGAAAAAAGTGTGGATTGTTGACATTGGCATACCTGGTGACAGCAGAATCGACAAGAAACAACTTGAAAAAGTCACCAGATATCAGGACTTGAGAATCGAACTGCAGAGACTCTGGCATAAACGAGTGCTCACATTATAGAACTACAAAAAACGGGGGAGATTTTGTTATCAGGGTACTCTGTCCAATTTTGGATCAGGTCCCTGGGCGTGCCAACCACCCATACAGTATAGCATTGATTAACGGGCATATTGTAAATTCTCAATCGAAATGGCAAGCGGTAATAGTTCTAGGGCATCAACCTCAAAGGCCATGTCTAAATCCCAGAACAAATCTAAACAGTCCAAGGAAACTTCCAAGGCAGCAGAAAAAAATACCAAGAGGCGCCAAAACGCATTGGAAAGGCAGATGAAAAAGTGAATGTGGGAGGCTAAAAGGACCTCACAAACTTCTTTGCTCCTTAGACCAGCACCAGCTAGTAGTCCCCATCCTCCTCCTCCCCTGGATCTTTCCCTCTCATCCAGGGGCAGTCCAGCTTCTCAGAGTCAACCTAGCAGTCCAACAGTGGCACCAGCCACGCGAAGGGCCCCTGAGGCCACGTTTATTCCAATGGCGACCGGCCTTCATCAGGAGGAGGTCCTCCCGGATGAAATTCCTGAGAGGCTGAGAGCGTGGATAGAACTGGCTATACGCCAAGGAATCGCAGCAGGGGTGCAGCAGACAGTTCTGGCCAGATAACATCCTGTGCCCATCGCAATCATTACCATCGCTAGGCAGACAGAACAGCACTATACTCAGGTACACCCTCAGGGGCAGTTTTCTATGGTTTAAGACATTCCTCTCCAGGGGATACAAGAGGAGGAAGACCAAGTTGACCAAATGGAATATATTGAATCAGGGTCTGTACACGACAGTGACCTGGCTTTGTCAGAGGTGGATCCCCTAGAGAGGGGCATGTCAGAGGATGAAGCTGGTTCCAGATCAGCTGACATTTACAGGTTTATTCTGCCCACAATTGTTTAAATCAAATCGGCCATACCAACTCCTTTGCAGGAGGAGTCAGAGGATTTAATTTTTTACCCAACCAGTAGCCGAGGTGGACGTGATCCCAGTCCCTCACATGTTTTCAGACCTGGTGCAGAAGCAGTGGGCTTCTGCAGCGGTGTATCCCGCCCCCACGGGATACGACAGAAAATACTTCAATCTGGCACCCGATTTCTCTAAATTACTGAACACTGCTGAGGTAGATGAACCAGTAGTGTGTTTAGCATCCTCTTCTTCTATTTCCAGTGAAGCAGAGGAGGCATTAAAGCTGGAGGACAAACGAGCTGAGTTGGCTCTACACAAGGCCCATCAGTTTGATGCATGGGCCATAAGAGCGGCCACGGCTACATCCTTTTTAACACGATCCTCACTTAGATGGCTCCGTCACCTAAGGGAACACATACCAAACTCTAATATAAGGGCACATCAAGGTATTTCCAAACTAATCACAGCCGCAGAATTCTCAGTGGACGCAACATTCAATGCGGTTAAGTTTTCATCTAGAGCCATAGCATCCTAAGTTACAGCTTGGTGCTTGCTATGGTTCAGACATTGGCAAACTGACACTAAGCATAAGTGGAAGCTTGCCTCTTCTCCCATTTCGGGAGACAGATTGTTTGGCTCTGCTCTTGATCCGCTACTAATTGAGACTAGGAATAAGAAAAATATACTACCTTCTCTTTTTCGGAAATCAGATTCTAGAAACACTCAGTCCTTTTGGAGGAGATCCTTTCATTCCTTCTATCAAAGACCATATTCAGCAAGATATCAGAGACCCTCTAACTTCAGGCCAGGACAACAGTCAGAGAGGCCCGACTTCGGGGACAGAAATAGAAGGGGTGGCCAAGCCAAGAGATCTTTTCGAGGCGCAGGAAATTGGTCATTCCGCCACCCCAAATAGAACCATTAATTCTGCTCCCATTGGCGGATGCCTTAAATTATTCACGGAACAATGGGACTCTTCAACATCTGATGCCTGGGTCAGAGACACGATCAGATTTGGCCTAGCTCTAGAATTCCAATCCACTCCCCTAGACTTCTTCATATCATGCCCTCTTTCTAGTGATCTGGTTAAACGGACTCTTGTGGAAACAGCTATCCAACATCTACTAGCAATACGAGCCATTCAACCAGTAGCTACTAACCAACGAGGGCAAGGTTTTTACTCACATCTTTTTGTCATTCCGAAGAGTTTGGGGGGGTGGAGAGCAATTTTAGACTTAAAACGACTCAACCGTTTCTTGGTATATCGCAAGTTTAAAATGAACACCTTGCAATCTATTTTACTTGGCCTCAGAAGGGGTGACGTCCTTACGTCAATAGATTTGACGGAGGCGCATTTACATATTTCAATTAGACCATCCCATAGTAAATTTCTACGGTTCTGTTATAATAACTATTATTTTGAGTATGTTGCCCTTCCCTTTGGACTAGCATCCGCCCCCAGGACCTTTACAAAGGTCCTTGCAGCACTGGCCGTCCATCTTAGAGGTATTCCCGTATGACTTCAGTGCTACCTTGATGATATATTACTTTTGTCATCTTCCGTTCATCAAGCAGTTAGGGACACTCAAATTACATTACAGACACTAGAACAACACAGTTTCTCAATTAATTGGACAAAGAGTCATTTAACTTCATTGACTCGATTGGTCCACTTGGGGGCAATTATAGACACTATTGAAGGTAAGGTTTTCCTGTCACCAGATAGACAAAACAGCATACAACAATTAGCTACAGAGATCAGAACCCTCAAGACGGTACCCTTGGCTGATCTATCAAAATTGTTAGGCAAAATGATCTCATATATATCTATTATTCCCTGGGCCTGATCCACACTAGGTTCCTGCTTCCATACCAGCGGTCAGGAAGAAGCAAATCCAAATACAAGGTCACGGTACTGTCAAAGGTCCTCATATCTCTCCACTGGTGAACCAGGCTGATCATCAATAGAGGTTGCCAGTTCAAAGAGCCCCACAGACTTACCCTCACGACAGATGCCAGCCTGTTTGGATAGGGAGCTCCCTATCAGTCCCTCACAGCCCAAGGCCGTTGGTCCTCCATAGAGCAATCATGCAGCATAAACTGGTTGGAGCTCAGGGCAGTTCATCTGGCTCTTCGCAGTTTCCTTCCACAGATTTTGGACCAACACGTACTGATTTTGACCGACAACGTGACAACAAAGGCCCACATAAACAAGCAAGGGGGCACGCATTCGAAACAACTCATGCGGGAAGCGGAACGACTGTGTCTTTGGGCAGAGAACAACCTGCTCTCCATCAGGGCGGAGCACATATCGGGTCTGTTGAATGCCCAGGCAGATTGGTTAAGCAGGGCTACGGTCGATCAATTGGAATGTGCCTGCACCCGAGGCTGTTTCAAGAGGCAGTTCGGAGAATTGGTCAGCTGGTAATAGACTTGTTCACTTCCTCTCTCAACTCTCAGGTCCCGAGAT
This sequence comes from Bungarus multicinctus, assembly GCA_023653725.1. Taxonomy (NCBI): domain Eukaryota; kingdom Metazoa; phylum Chordata; class Lepidosauria; order Squamata; family Elapidae; genus Bungarus; species Bungarus multicinctus. The sequence continues at coordinate 3,632,792 of CM042846.1, forward strand.
TCATTTCCAGATACCCTTCACAAGGAGCGGAAAACATCAATGCACTCTGCTGCCGCTGGCCTCCAGGTCTTCTGTATGTATTCCCTTCACTTCCAGTGATTACCAAGGTCATCCAGAAGCTTCTGGAAGAGAGAGTGGAACTTTTGATGGTGGCACCAGATTGGCCCAGGCAGCCGTGGTTTGCAGATCTCCGAGATCTGTCCTGAGCAGAACCATGGAGAATCCCACCGGACAGAGTCTTGCTCATCCAGGGCCCTCTTCAACATCCGGACCCTCAATGGCTATACCTAGCCGTATGGAGGTTGAACAGAGACGTCTGAAAAGCGAGAAGTTCTCTAGCAAGGTTATCCAAGTGGCCAGGTGCCCCTCAACAACTCGCATATACAATGCCACGTGGACTAGTTTCTGCAAATGGTGTGTGAAATCTCACATTGATCCCACCTCTGCATCAGTGGCTCAAATACTGGAGTTTTTATAAGAAGGACTGGACAAGGGTCTCTCACCAAATACTTTGAGAAGACAGGTAGCGGCCCTGGGCTTGGTTATCACTTGTGGAGACCTACTGTCTATTTCTCAGCACCCACGCATATGGAGTTTTCTTTGTGGCACCAAAAACTTACGCCCTCCAGTAGTTCACCGTTATCCAACTTGGGATCTTAACAAGGTTCTCACCGCACTCACGAAGGGTCCTTTAGAGCCCTTGAAAACTACAAGTCTCCATTTTCTAACATACAAAGTAGTTTTTCTTGTAGCAATAATATCCGCTCATCATATTTCGGAACTGGCAGCCTTATCGATCAGACAAGATCTTGTATTTTTCATTCGGACACAGTGATCCTTCGTCCAGACCCTGCGTTCATACCAAAAATTAATTTGGTTTTTCAAAGGGCACAAGAACTGATACTCCCTAACTTTTGTCCACAACCAACTCAGGGACTGGAACACCAATGGCATTGGCTTGATGTGAGATAGGCCCTACGTATGTATATTCACCGTACAGCGCCTTTCAGAAAAATGGAGGCTCTTTTCATTTCGTTTCAGCCAACCACTCAAGGACACAAGGTCTCATCTTCTACAATAGATCGATGGTTAAGGGCTGCGATAGCTAAAACATATGAGACTCAATCATTACCGGTGCCCAGGGGCATAACAGCGCATTCGACCAGAAGTGCCGCAACATCGACAGCGTGGGCCACGCAAGTGGCAGAAATTTGTCGGGTGGCAACTTGGGCCTCTCCATCGCCCTTCATTAGGCACTATAAAAGAGATATCTTTGCCTCAGCTGAGAGGCAAGAGAGTTTTACAATGGGTCCATAAGGCCCAGGAGGGGACTCCAAAGAACGGAGATCCTCCCCTAGGACAATCCATGCTTTGGTATGTCCCACTACTGGATGCTCTGAGAGAGGTCATAGGAGAAAGGGCATTACCTGATATGCCCATTCTCTGTGAGCTGTGAAGAGCATCCAGCCCCACCCAATTTCTGTCTGGTAGGGTCCTGTTCTGGCCAACAATTAGATAGGGCATACTGGGCGAGGATGTTCGTCACCTCGTCTTTGCCAAAACTGGGGGACACTTAAGAGGAGTCCCATGGAGGAGAAGGAGCGTTCCACAAATTAAGCCCAGCCTATACATGAAGAGACTGAAGCACCTCCCTCTACTGGATGCTCTTCACAGCTCACAGAGAACGGGCGTATCAGGTAAGTACCAATGCCTTTTTCCATGGCAGGAATGGTTCATTTTATTCATTGGTTCCCTTTGAAATGGAAGTCTCAAAGGTGCTTTTTCAAGGGGCAACTGGACTTTATTTTTTCTTGAAGACATTTGACTTCTCATTCAAGAAGCTTCTTCAATTCTGATTCTTGCATAAGAAGCAAAATGTATTCAAGAAAAAATAAAGGAAATCTAGTTGCCTCTTGAAAAATCACCTTTGGGATAATCATGATTTGGATGATTGAGAATCTTCATAGACTTCCAAACGGTAATTATTCCAGTAACCAAAAGATAATCTAAGCAATAAGGTAATTCGTTTGTTGTTGGCTTAGTGTGATATGTAATCAAACCATTTTATGGATTGTCATTTATAACATTATATGTAAAGCAGACCATTATGGCTTGTTGAACAAAGATGTTAGTCTGATATTTAATTCAGCTATTCAATTAATGCAATATGTACACCTGTAAATGGAAGAAGGAACTTTTGCCTGATATAAGATAGGGTTTTTTTTTTGTTATCATAATGGAACTCCTTTTGAGATAGGTTACGATAATTACGTTACGGGACAAGTGATGTCCCGATGCCTGGAGGCCGTGCGGAGTTGGATGGGTCGTAACAGGCTTCGTCTCAACCCGACCAAAACCGAGTGGCTGTGGTTTCCTGCGCCCAGATACAGCCAGCTGGTTCCTTCGCTGGCCGTGGGGGGAGAGGTCTTGACCCCCGTGGAAAGGGCGCGCAACTTGGGTGTCCTCCTGGACGTACGGCTGTCTTTAGAAGAACATATTGCAGCCGTCGCCAGGGGGGCTTTCTATCAGATTCGTCTGATTTACCAGTTGCGACTTTCTGGATCTGGGCGTACTTCGCACAGTCACTTCCGCCCTCGTCATCTCCCGCCTGGATTATTGCAATGCTCTCTACATGGGGCTCCCCTTGAAGAGTCTCCGGAGGCTGCAGCTGGTCCAGAATGCAGCCGCACGGGTGATCGTGGGTGCTCCTCGGAGCTCCCACGTTACACCGCTTCTCCGCAGGCTGCACTGGCTTCCTGTGGCCTTCGGATTCGATTCAAGGTGGTACTGACAGTATTTAAAGTGCTCCATGGCTCGGGACCTGGGTACTTACGGGACCGCCTGCTGCCATCATCAACCTCCCGCCGCCCAGTACGCTCCCACAGGGTTGCCCTCCTCGGGGTACCACCGCCCGGCCGTTGTCGGTTGACGGCCCCGAGGGTTCGGGCTTTCTCTGTGGGAGCCCCCTCCCTTTGGAATGATCTCCCCCCGGAGATACGGGCTATGACGGATATTCTGACCTTCCGGCGCGCAGTGAAAACCCTATTTTTTAAACAGGCTGGCCTGGCCCAGTAACTGTATTTTAGTTTTAACTTAATTTTAATCGGGGTTTTATTAGCTTTTAATTTTTAACTGAATTTTTGGGATAGACAGCCGGATCAATTTGGTTTAATTTATTTTAATTATATTTATTGAGTATTTATTGTATGTTTTTAGTAGGCTGTACACCGCCCCGAGTCCCTTTTTGGGAGAGGGAGCGGTATAGAAGTTTAATAAATAAATAAATAAATAAATAAATAATTGTTCCAGTTAATAATGTGATTCTCTTCTAACATTAAGATTGGCACATATATTGGCACATCATTTTTGGTTTATGAAATAGTATTTATTTTCCTTTCTTTCTGGTAATGTGTCCTATATGTATATTTATCTATACATTGTACTTTAGGGTTCTTACCTTCTTACATCCTTTCTCAGTTTCTTAAGGGGAGAGAACAAAGAATGATCTTCCCAAGTTCTGCATCCTGTTGGCTAAACTAGCCTATTTCTCCTGGGTCATTTTGCAGTTTGCTTTTGCTTCTGCAGTGTATTGAGAGTAAGGCAAAAGTTGTAAAATGAAAATGTCCTTCTGCAACATTTTTCAGTTTTATTGTACAAAGTATCCGGAGCAAGACCAAAAAGAAGCTTCTCCTACAGTCCGTCTCTGATTGGTGACCTGATTGTTTGACAGACATGCCCCCTGTTTAGCAGTAGAAGCCCCAATCCCTGGCTTTGGTATCTTACATGTAAGTGTTCACACAATCATGATCTGATTGTAACAACTGTCTCAGAGTGGTAGGCCAGCCTCAGTGTGGACTGATGGCTCTGCTTCATCTCTTTCATTTTTTTCAGGCTGATCTACTTTCTTCCTGCTCCCAATACGATGAAAGGAAATGGCAGCTCTGAGGCACACCTGCCGGGGTTTGCAAGTGCCTAGGTGGCCTCAAACCTCATTGCTCATCCCTTTTACCAGCAAGGTAGCAGTGTAGCTGCTGCAGGAGAATTGGGTGAGTCCAACAGTTGACTTTTATGTAAAAACAAACTGCAGGCTTCCAGTTCTTTTTAGTTAACCTACTCATTATTTTTTTTCTTTTGCTAAGAAATAAAACCACCTGAGAAATGTGGGGTAGAATAGATGGAACATTAAGAGAATTCAGAGTTGTTTTTTTTAAGAATATAGCAGTTGGAATAATCTTCTGTGCTTTGTACTTCATTTGATTTTTTGGATAAAAATAGCAATGAGTTAAGCCATTTAGTCATTTCAACATGATTGTTTTCTAACCTCTGCCAATAGGTTCCCCAATAAGGATGAGACTAGTGCCTCTTCATCTACAGAACGACGGTCTGTTCTATATATTTAAGGCATTACTAGCAATCCCTAGCAGCAGATGAACTCCCTACAAAACTTTCATCTATCTAACCATGCAGAAATCTCAGATCCCAAAATCAAGTGACTAGATTCAATTAACAATTTAATTACAGATATTCTTTGACTTATAATCACAATTGGAAGTGGAATTGCTGTTCGTTGTGGTTGTAAGTTGAGAGAACTTGTGATTGAATTGGATTTTACAACCATTTTTATCACTGTCGTTAAGTCTCCATGGTTATTAAGGGAAGCACATGCTCTTAAGAACCCAATAGATGTTTTTGCAAATGGCAACAAAATCACAAAATACAATCATGACTGCAGGATGCTACAACTGGTCATAAATTCAAGCTGGTTGCCAGGTACCCAAAATGCAATTACGTGACCATTAGAGTGGTTGTAATTTTGAGCATGGGTTGTAATTTTTTTCAAGTCCATCGTAGTTTGAATGGTTGTTAAGCAACCAATTATGAGTTGAGGGCTACCTGTAATTCCTCCACTGATATGATTTCATCATAGATCCAATTGCCTGTTAAGTTTTTAACTGGGTTTAGAAAGTTGTTGAGACAAATATCCTTTTGTTCATTGTTATCCTAGTCAAGTGAGCTTGAATCAACAGGACTCATTCAATTGGCATGGGGATTTATTCCAGTTGTCTTTTTCACTTGATGCTCACCTTGAATTTACTTACCTTGACTGCTCAGATTTGGCTAATTCTCATTAACTGGAATTTTTTGCATACATCTGAAATCACTGAATGTGTTGGTGATTCTCAGTAACCATAGAAAAAGCACAGAGGTTTTTTGTGTTTCTTCAATATTTTGATGATTTAACTGCAGAAAAATGAAGCAGGCTTTGAGTGCTCTGCTATAGTAATTTCCAAGGCAGGTTGCCATAATACCCTATTTGAGTAGGCCAGAAAGTGTACTTAGTGAAAACTTTGACTAAAGATTGCTGATCACAATTTCCTTCTGTTAGTAACCCAAATATGTATTTATTACATTTATGTGCCTCCTATCAAATACGGGGGCTTACAATGTTATAGCTAATGATATAAAACAAAGCATCAAAAAATTAAATCATTGGGCAGCAAAATCAAACCATCAATTAACAACAAAGTGATCAAAGAACCAATGAGTACATGTTTTGCTACAAAATTATGTGGTCAGGCTTAGTTTTTGGGGAGAAAAATAAGGAGAAAAAATTCTGCCTCTGCCTTCCAGCATCCATCAGTATTCATCTGGCTAGAGTTGAGGGCTGTTTGGAAACTGAAACAGTATTTGCTGTGTGAGCAAGGAGACAGTAAGGAGCCTAGGCATGGCTTAGCTCAACCATTCTGTACTAAAGCTGCTTGGTGCTGGAAAGTAAAACTGAAACTGAAACTCCTCTCCTCTGCTTGTGTTTTGCATTTGGAACAGATTTATTTTCAGGTGGGGAGGGAGAGTAGAACTCCTTAGCATCAGAGCGTGTTAATAATAATATACGAAATACTAATGCTTTGATGGTAATTTCAAAAAATTATTTTTTAGTGATCACCTAGAAGCCAAGAAGAACATAGGTGCCAAATTTCAAGTTTGTAGGCTTTATGGTTCTGGAGATTTTGTGATGATGCATGAGTGGTATTTTGCTTTTATATATATAGATAGATAATTTTTTGAATTTTATTACATTTTGAATAGTAATTACATTTTAATTTCTCTTGTACAAGTGGCAGGGAGCACTATACACACTAAAAACAAATATTTAAATAAAACATTGTTTATGAAGTTATTGGTTAACATAAATTGTTTGAATGATGGCATCATAACAGAATGAATGTTTGGTTTATATGTCAACACTAGGTGGCAGCTGCTATTTCCATTCAGTTTTTTAAAGCTAAGTATTTCTAACATGTTTTCAAAACCTTTCCAATCTCCTTTCTTCAAAATAGCCCAAAACTATATTTGCCACTTTGTGAATTCTGTATTTTTTTTGAAGTTATATACAATCAAGAAACATAAAGTTATGCAGCATTAATTTTAATTAAACTATCTTCCATTTGTGGTTAGTTCAGGCCTATAATTAAAAGGAATGTAATATACATTAGATAATCTGTTCATCTTTTTTTTTAATCTCTGAATTTAAGTTGGAACTCTCTAGTTTGTTAGATGTAGTGATGTTGCCTTTTTCCATATCCGTATTCATGCTCCTCTTTGCCAGATTTATCCCCTTGGTTCCATTATGCTACTTAGCAACTACATTCTGACTAAATAAGAGCATTCTGTGATTTGCTGTTCCCAAGCCTGCATCTGCTTATATCAGAAAGTTAATCCAAGCAATGTGTCTGGCAATTTTCTGTGTAGCCACTTTAGACGTCCTAACCTGGGGGTGGGATGGTACATGTTTGTTGCATTTTTTATTGATTATCAGTCCAAGCCAAAAGGGTTTTTCTTGCAGCTTCATAGGAGCACCTTAGCTTTGGTTGTCACAGGTTGGGGAAAAAGCTCTGACTATTTCTCTAAGCATTTAATTTACAAAGCACACCAGTGCCTTATTCGCATATAAAGACATGGTTATTAAAAACACATTATGTCTACTACCTGAGTTGAATAATTAGAAAAAATGTGTGACTTTTATAGTTTGGCAACATTTTGGTTCTTAGTCAAATTATGCTTCACAAGCCCCAAGCATGGTTGATACGGCCACCAATTTAATAAAACAGATCAGAAATTTGCTACCAAGTTTACTGCATTAAAGGGGATGCTCATGGGACTATATCTTCTCTGAGGATGAGCCTTGCCTAGTGCTGAGAGATAAGTAATGTGTTGCCTGCTTCCTGATCTGTCTACTATATACATTTCAACCGTTGGTGAAGGCCTTTCTGAATCACTGTCCATCCATCAAGCTCATTTAAAAATGCAAGGTATATGAGCCCCAGGATTATCTGTTTCCCACCCCAAGGTTTCAAAGTATACCAGGTGGGCTTAAGGAAACCTTCTTCATGATCTTAATATCTGCAAAGCAATAGTCATACCGTATACCCTCACAAAGCAAACACCATCTTCCCTCTGGCTTAGTTATCCAGGAATAGAAATCCACTCACAAAAGGGGTCAAAGCCAAAAGGAGAAATACCTGATACAGACTAATTTCTTACATAAAATATAGGAGTCCCTGCAGATTTTACTCTGGTAGCTGTAGCTGACTATAGGGAGCGATGCTCATCTCAGTTTCGAGGCAATTGACATTTCTGTGGTCATGTGGCCAGCATGATGTCATGAAGTGCTGTTACTTTCCCACCGTTAGCTATTTATCTACTTGCATTTGCATGTTTTTGAACTGCTAGATGGGTAGGAGCTGGGGTGTGAATGGGAGCTTACCTGTTGTGTGGTGCTTGGGTCTTGAACCCAGGCTATCAGGTTTATAGCCTACAAGCCCAGTGTCTTAACCACTGAGCCACTGTGTGCCTGACATAAAATCAAAGGTAATAAAAAAGCACTTAAAATACAAATAGCAATAAGAACAACCTGTGTAATGATGGGTACCATCTTGACATAAAGGTAAATTATCTTTCTACTCATTACACAAAGTGTTTGTGAATATGACAAATAGATACATTAGTCATGATATAGGTTTTAAATCTGTGAATTAAAATGGCAATTTTTCTTTTTAATACATTGAATTGTGAGGATTGTGACAAATTAAATTAAGGGATGACATCTTTATGAAATTATATGTACCAACAAAGCTGAGAAACCAAATATTACATCAAGCTCATGATTCTAAAGCTGCTGGACATTTTGGATTCGTGAAGACCTTACACTTGGTCAAAAGGCAATTTTGGTGGCCCACCTTAAAAAAGGACATTGAAACTTATGTTGCTAGCTGTCCTATCTGTGCCTCGGCCAAGCAGCTGCCTGGTAAACCAGCAGGCTTATTGCAGAATGTGGCTAGACCAACTGCTCCATGGAAGGAAATCTCCATGGATTTTATAGTGGAATTACCTGAAAGTGGAGGAAATATAGTTATTTGGGTGGTAACATCTGTTTTCCAAACAGGTATATTTCATACCTTGTGCGAAGATCCCGTCGGCAAAAATGTTGGCTAAATTGTTTATTCTGCATATCTACAGGTTACATGGAGTTCCTGAACACATAATCTCAGGTAGGGGCATCCAGTTTACCTCAAATTTCTGGAAGGAATTCCTGAAATTATTAGGCTCCATCCAGGATTTAAGCTCCGCCCACCACCCACAAACCAATGGGGCTTGTGAGAGAACTAATTCGGTATTGGAACAGTATCTTAGATGCTACATTAATTATCAGCAGAATGATTGGGCTGACTTACTGCCATTCGCTGAGGTGGTGTATAACAATTTGGTACATAGCAGCACTGGATTTATTCCATTTAAAATGGTTTCGGGACAAGACTTTGTACCCAGGCATTGATGGGTTCTGTGGAAGTTTAATTCTGCCTTCCTGTATTCTGCTTTCAGAATTTCTGCTACATCCCCAGAAACTGTGGTGGATGAAACCAGACAGGCCAGAGGCTCATCCACGGTAGGCTTCCAAGAGAGGAGCCATATTAAAGAATCTTTGTTCATTCCCTCCCAGGTTGGAAAAAGAACCTGGCTGACTACATTGTCTTTGAACCACATTCAGGAACAACTTGGAACAAAGAATGTCCTCCTGCATTATAGTTGGTTCAGAAAATACTTTATTATTGGGTCCCTGGGAGTCCAATGGTTCCACGGGAACACTAGGTCCTGCTCCTGTCTGGACCGTAGATCTGGCCTTGTGGAGGAGAGACTTAAATAGCACTGGGCGGAACAGACCAATAAAGGGAGGGGGGTCTGAAGAAAGGTCTTCATCCTCTGATAAACCCTGTTCCCCCTGGTCTTCATCCTCCAACACTGATGCTCTGCTTCTGAAGGAATGGGCAAGTGATATGGACCCCTTTAATCTAATTGCCTCAGTTGGGAACTGGTAATGCTGGGTCATCTGAAGTGGGGGTTCATGTTACAGAGGCTGGATGGCCTCTAATCTGTAAATTAGTAGCAATGCCACGCGAAGTTGCCTATGAGATGAGGGATTTAAGTTCCTCAGACAGGCCAGATTCCTGCATGTCCACTGGGTGACCACAGTGGGAGTAAAGGTGGCCTCTGGGGCATGAACTCTATCCCTAAATTGAGGTTCTGCAAACTCAGTTGCCATGCAAGGAAAAGGGAATTGTTCTACATCATTTCCTTCTGGTACTAGAGGAAAAGGCTATTGTTCTCTATCGCCCTCTGGTGACCAAGCCATAGGAACTGCAGGATCTAACAGAGTCAACTGTTACAGTTGCTGAGGGCGGGAAATTGCAGTTTCTATGTGAGGAGATCCTTTCCTGGTCTGCCTTCCTTTCGGCTCTGGAGATTTGTTTCTCCAGGGCTTTCTGTCTTCTGCTGGCATCTTTCTCTTCTGCCTTAGAGGACTTCCTAGAGTAAATGGCTTTGGCTTTACTCTTGTCAGTTGCATCCTTGCTAGCTCACCTAGCCTTTCTGGAGTTAGGTTTTTTGAAATGAGCATGCTGTTCCATGCTGTCTGCTGACACAGAGTGTTCAGCCATCTTGACAGTTTTAGCCCCAGTAAGACTGCCTCTTCAGAAGAATGCTGCACCCACGTTCTGATCTGGTGTGTGCCAAGGTGGTCGGGCAGTAACTTTTATCAGTGTGAAGGACGGATCGATATGGGGCTCGGAGTGCTGGTGGCAAGACTGAGTCAAAAACTGGGACAGTGACGGTTGACGGAGAGGCGTGGCAAAAGATTGAGGACTCAGTCTCTGGGCAGAAAGGCATGTGTCAACCCCGAGTGTGGATTCTCCAATCGACATGCTGGAGAAAAGCATTTACACTTTTAAAGTTTTTTTTAATTCTGCTTTTTTTATAAATAACTCAAGGTGACGAACATACCATAGGATCTTTCCTAAAAGATCCCACCCAGGCCAATCCATCTCTAACTGTACAGTTATTTGAGTGAATTAGGAACCAATCATCAAGTTTTAGAGCTTCTTTAAATTGTGCAGATAAATCGTTTGACAAATCCATTTCCTTTTTCTTCTGGGTTCTGGTAACCATTGGAGCTGCCAACTGTTTGGTTGGGATAATAGGCCGCACCACTTCTTGGCGAGTATTATTAGACTGAGGTAATCTAGACAAAGCATCTGCCATGAAGTTCTTTCCCCCAGGAATGTATTTTAATGAAAAATTAAAACGTTTAAAGTACTGCGCCCAGTGAACTTGCTTGGGAGACAGTTTCCGAGGCGTTTTCAGAGCCTCCAAATTCTTATGATCTGTCCACACCTCAAAAGGGTGTTTGGCCCCTTCTAGGAAATGCCTCCAGGTTAACAGAGCCCATCAAACTGCAAAAGCTTCTTTTTCCCAGATGGCCCATCTTCTCTCGGTTTCAGTTAGTTTACGGGAAGTATATGCACATGGTTGCAGAGACCCCGTCTCGTTTACTTGTAGTAACACCGCTCCGACTGCTATGTCACTCGCATCAGCTTGGATTACAAAAGGAGCGTCCATGTCTGGGTGCTTGAGTACTGGTTCAGCAACAAACAGTTGTTTCAGTTTTTCAAAACCAGCTTGACACTCCATGGACCACTCCAGTGGTTTACTAGACTTTGGTTTCACCTCCCCTTTGGTTTTTAGGAGATTTGTAATAGGCATTGTGATCTTCGCAAACGCAGGAATAAATTGGCGGTAAAAGTTGGCAAACCTCAAGAAACTTTGCAGTTGTTTCCTGGTGTGGGGAGGGGCCCATTCCAAGACAGCACGAACCTTCCCCGAATCCATTTCTATGTCATCATGTGATATGCGATAGCCTAAATAGTCAGTTTTTTCCTGGTGAAATTCACATTTGGACAGCTTGGCATACAATTGAGCCGGTCGAAGCTTTTCCAGGACTGACCGCACTAGTTTTACATGCTCATCACGAGTCTCCCTGTAGATAAGAATATCATCAAGATAAACTAACACCCTTTTGTATAAATGTTCCTGCAACACTTGATTTATCATTTGCATGAATACTGCAGGCGCCCCCTGTAGGCCAAACGGCAGAACGTTGAACTGGAAACAATCCATCGGACAGTTAAAAGCCGTTTTCCATTCATCCCCTTCTTTAAATCGGACTCGGTAGTGTGCTTCTCTCAGGTCGAGTTTTGAAAAAAAATTTCCTTTAGCCAGGTGAGCCAACATGTCCTTCATCAGGGGGAGGGGGTACACGTTCTCCACCAAAATAGTGTTGATGTTTTGGTAGTCCACTACCAAGCATCTTCTCCTGGAACAATACTGGAGCCGCCATCTGGGGTCTAGCAGGTTGGATGAAACCACATTCCAAATTTTTATCAATAAATGACCGCAGCTCTTCTAGTTCCCGCGGTGTCATCGAGTACAGTTTCGGTTTTGGGAGTTTCACTCCTGGTAAAAGTTCAATACTACAATCTGTTGAGCGATGGGGGGGTAGCTCATCCAAGGCCTTCTCACTGAACACCTCTTTTAAGTCTCAGTATTCCTCTGGAATTTTCTCCTCCCCCTTCAGAATCTCAGTGCCAGTGGAAGTCAACTCCGTGGGATTCTTGGGTCTCAGTTGAGATTGCCCCTCCCCTCTAGGGATTGGTCTGTATGTATGCGTAATGATCCCCTCCTCCAATCCACGTGGGGGTTCCATTTCTGAAGCCAGGGCAAACCCAGTATTAGGGGGTGCTCCATCCCAGGAGCCACAATAAAACACAAAGTCTCTCTATGCTTCCCCATCGTCATCTCTACTGGTTCCGTTATGAAGTGCGCAGGGCCACCCCCGGCTACTGATCCATCCAATTGGCAAAAAGCTATGGGTGTTTTTAGAGTCTTTAGCCTTAAGCCCAGCTTCTCTACCACCTCCAAACTGATATGCACCTTGTGCACCCAGAGTCTAACAAAGCCAACATTTCCCCTTCGGCTCCTGACGTGGGTACCCTTAATCTCACTGGAATGGTCATAGGGCCCTTGTTTGGACTTACCAGTGAGTCGTCTTAGAAAGGGAAGAGCTGTGGCAAGAGAAGGAAAGAAGAAATTTCTTACTAACACAAGCCATGCACTTTCTACATGAAGCTGTCGGAGAAGCTCAACCTGATCAAAGGTATGAGGGGGAAGAGGGGGAGGTAGCCCCAGGCAGAAGAACCAGAGAAGCCACCCCCAATCGTTCAATTCGCTCCTCCAATTAAAAGTTGTGGATAGCATCATGTGGGCATCTTCAGGTGGTGATGAGACCTCTGTCCGTTGACCTTGACATATTTTGATAAAGAGTTGCGGTTGCGCAAAGCATAGAATAGAATAGAAACCTAAGCAAGACTCCCCCCTCCTCAACTTATACAGTTTTGTTTTGTAACAGCTCCAGCTCGCTTCCCATAACCATGGCCCTCTCCCTCCCCCCGTTACTTATTACAGCCGAAAGATGCAAAGCAATGGAAGAGAAGCAAAGGAAGAAAACCTTGAAGGCTGATAGGCGTGTATCGCCAAGGTCTACGAGATGCAGGCTCTCCCAGTACCCAGATGAGTAACTGCTCATTCTACAAGAAATGCAGCTACTACAGCTGCGTGGGCAACACAGGCCTCTATTAAGGACATCTGCAGGGCAGCGACGTCGTCCTCCCCGTCTCCCTTCGTAAGGCACTACAAATTGGACACTTTCGCTTTGGCTGAAGAGGCCTTTGGCAGGACGGTGCTCCAACGGGTGCATACCAATACGTGGACTCAGGACCAGACCACTCCCCACCCATAGGGACAGCCGGCTTTGGTATGTCCTGAGTGTGGATTCTCCAATCGATGTGCTGGCTTACCTGACACCACAGGTTCCATGTAATCGTCAACGGTGAGGTTTTTCCTTTTTGTCTTCCTGCAAGATACTGCTGAATCTGCTATTCTACATCATGTTTTACAGTATCGTCTTTTCTTCCTCAAAGTCTAAGAGCCTACTGGAGAGGTTGAAAACTGTTTCTGATTTCCAGCACTGGACTTGCTCTTTTGTTTGTCTGTTTATGATGAATTGCTTCCTCTTTCAACTCCCGTGGTAGCATCTCCTTTGTTTGATCTGATAAATCTTTATCCTGTGTCTGAAGTGTGTCTCCTCCGTTGCTTTGATTTATTTTTTCTTCCAGCACGGGTAGAAATTTGCGCTTAATGCAAATATATGCCAGGTTGTTTTCTGGGAAGAAGACAGATGTGCCAGAAGCATTGCAAGTCAGGACAGCAGGCTCCTGTCTGTTCATCTTTATTTTTGTTTCTTAAGGTAACCCCAGTAGAAAGGGTCTTCTCAAACTAGTGAATTAAACACAACTGTCTTCAAGGGATAGATCTTTTTTAAGGATTCTTTCATAATCATCCCTTCAGCTCTTTACAGTTCCCACTTGTTTCCTCAGCTTACCACTCACTCATTATAGCTTATATACTGGAACTGGGACCATATATTTCACTAACACGCATTGTAGATTCCATTTTAGGTTTTACTTTCCCCTTGTTGCAATTCCCTAGTAGAATAACATGGCAGCATTCTGCAGTGGAATGCTTTAGAGATATCTCTATTCACTCTTCCACCTCCATGGCATGCAACCTCTAAAATGATCAGGCTAAAAAAGGCTTTGGGAATCCTCTTTTTAAAGGCTTCTTGAATGTTTTGTTAAAATGTGTGGTTTCTTAATAATACGTATCTAAAAATTTGGATCTCTCATGTAGATATTCATATTCTAGGAAAAGCAGATAAATCAAAATGGATTAACATGGGGAAAATGGGGAGGGAGCTCAAACCTCCCTCATTTTGAGGGAGGTATATTTCATCCTTTCTAATGCAGGAATTATTCATGTATGAATGCATGCATATTATTTAATATTGAAGCAGGGTAAAAATTTCTATATAATAACTTCAGTCCTATACACATTTATTATGGTTTTTCTTCCCAACTTTCATTGGTGTTCACAAATATCTGTATTTTAGTGTTTTCCTTAGTATCATATTTTATGAAAGAAACACAACAGAGTAGTTTAAGCAGCCTTGAGTATTTCTTGGCAATAGTTAAGGGCAACAAGAAAGTAAGAGGAGTTATCCCACTGGTTGAAAATCTTAACATCTAGATTCCCAGCTTTAATTTTTTTTAAATTCATTGCGTGACTTAAGAAATGGTATTTATGCCCAGTTCCGGAAGCTGTAGCCATTGCAGTGCCTCTGTGGTCACATGATCAAAGTTTGGGTGTTTGGGCAGCCCACCCCCATTGATGACTACAGGTGCATTTCACATCTTTTCACATGCCTATCTCCACCCCTAATCTCTGCTCTTTTGGTTATCCTACACTATGACACTCCTTGACAGTGGCACTGGTGGTGCTGGGCTGAAGTAGAGACCTAGGGCCTTCAGCAGTCTCAGCCCTGCTTACTGACCTCTACTTAGGCCTGTTGCTACTGCTCCCAGGAGTACTTTCAGAAGAAGTAAGAACCTGGGGAAATGAGCAGATAATGTTTGAAGTTCTTGCTTTGAAAGAAAGGTTTAGATGGGAGATTTTCACAGCTTTCACAGTCTGAGGAGGCTCTGTCAGGGAATAAACAGAATAATCAAATCCAATTACTGTCATAGTTGACCATAAAGATGGAACTGGGTTTTCTGTGTTTGATTTGAGTTGCACAGGACCAGATAGATGCCATGTTTTTTTGTGCCAAGCAGATTGACTGACTGAGTCCCAGCAAGCAGTTCACATTCTGTCAAGTCTGAAGGATTCTTGTCTTCTAATATCTAGCAGTTAAAATCAGAATTCAACATTAATGAACGAAATAATCTGAAAATGAACTCTAAAATACAAAGTTATTTTTTTCAAAAAGAACTCAGATTAATAGATAAATAATGGTTTGTATGTTTTGGTTGAAGGAAGCAGTGTGAGACAGAAGGGCATATAGAGTGTACAGATCTATAGAGTGGCCAAGGGTTGATGATGACGACCTTGTGTGGTAAAGCTATTGTGTAAAATGACTTGGAATAGTAATCAGTTACAAGTGAAAATGAGTCAGCAATGTCATGTGAATGAAGAAAAGAGGCAAATATCTGCGTTTCTGCCAGGAACTAAATGACAAACAACATTCTTACCTCCTTTCTTTGCCCAATGTAAGAATCCTGTGACATAGGTTGGGTTTAGCTATGGATTGGCCCATAACTGCTCAGGGAAGTAGCATAATTGGATGTGTATGGGGAGGTTTCACCTTATTTTCCATAGTCCTAAACCCTATATAGTCTTAACCCCCATTATCCTTGGTTATTTGTACAAAACTGTATTGTCCTGGTTCATTTCCTTCTCTGTGTCTGTTCTCAGTCAGTATTGATAGGAAGCAAAAGCCCCCGCCCTTGTCTCTTGCTTTGCAGGATCCCTCAGGGTTTGGTACCTTTTTCTGTTTCTGTTTAACATTTACATGAAGCCACTGGGTGAGATTATCTGTCACCATGAGCTATATATCATCAGTATGCTGATGATACTCAACTCTATATCTCAGCCCATGGTGAGTTAAGTGATGCCATAACATACCTCTCACAGTGCTTGGAGGCTCTTAAAGGCTGGAGGAGGAGCAATGGGCTGAAACTGGACCATGGAAAGATGATATGGCTCTGGGTTTGGGTTCTTTGGTTCATGGAGAATTGCCGTCTTTGGTTTTGGATGGGGTTGTATTGCCCAGAGGGACCTGATACGTAATCCAGGGGGTTTTACTGGACTTACAACTTATGTTCAAGGAACAGATAGCACTCATGGCCAGGAAGGACTTTGTGCAAATATAGGCTGTCCAATCAATTATGCCCTTTCCTGGACCAACAAACCAACAGTTACCCATGCCCAAGCCACTTCCCATCTCAACTACTGCAATGCACTCTACATGGGCTGCCTTGAAAAGTATCCAGAAACTTCAGTTGATTCAAAATATAGTATCCCACCTGGTTTTTACAAGTCTAGATTTGTACATGTGTCACCACTCCTGCGGGAACTACATTGGTTACGGATTTACTTCTGGGTCCAACTCGAAGTGCTGGTTGTCACCTTTAAAACTCTACATCCGTGATGGCGAACCTATGCCACAGGTGGCATGCAGAGCCATTTGTGCCGGCACAGGAGCTGCAGGTAAACTTACCTCTCTGTGCATGCGCGCACCTCACAGCTGATTTTCGGTTGGTTTGAGGCCTTTTTCGGCCTCCCAGAGGCTTCAGGAAGGCTTCTGCAGGGTTTTCAGGACCCGTTTCATCACTTCCTGTTTTTCCATAAATACCGGAAGTGACGAAAGTTTTCAGTCTGAAAAGCCTGCAGAAGCCTTCCTGAAGCCTCTGGGAGGCTGAAAAAGGCTTCAAACTGGCCAAAAATCAGCTGTGAGGCGCAGTGCAGATAAGGAGCCGGTGGCTGGGGGGGCTGGGGATTGCACATACATGCACATGCATAGGAGGCGTGGGGCGCACGCATTGCCTTTTGGGTGCTGGCATGTGAGCACGAGCACGCAAGCATGCACACATTTTTTGGCACAGGAGCCCAAAAAGGTTAGCCACAACTGCTCTACATGATTTGGGACCAGATTATTGGTCTTTTCCCAATTACATCTACCAGGCTCACCAAAGAAGAGAGGCAGAGTATGTTGCAGACCTCTCTTATGAAAGTCTGTCTAGTAGGACCAGGAAGAAGGACCAACTCCATGGTGGCTCCTGCCTGTGGAGCATCATTCCCATGAAAAAAAGTTTGTTTCCCTCCTTGATACTCTTTCTAAAGGCACTGAGATATGTTTTTCCAGTTGGCCTAGAACCTCCATGTTATTCTTCTCTGAATGTTATAAATAAAGATATTCACATCTGAGTGTGAGATCTTTACTGGCTCTTGCAATATAAAGTTGTAATGAGACTCAAGCTTGAATGCATAGTAAAATAGGAAATCAATAGATAAAGGAAAATGCTCTTTTTAAACTCTACTACATTGTCTGATCACTTCTCACGAAGGATTTTATTAAGAGTTTGTATTTTATATTTTTAAGTGCTTGTGTGAAAATTTGAAGTGTTCTCTGATTTGTTTCATGAGCAATATTAGGGAAAGAAAAATCATCACTTAAAACTTAGCTAATCTTGCTATTTCAAGAGAGAATAACAAAAAAGTGGCAATTTGTTAACTAACGTGGATCTCTTGATTCACTTTCATGCTTCATATGAGATGCTCAACAGCACACCAGGGAAATCAGATTCCTTCCTGCTATCTCACTATAAGGATTATAACTGCAATAAGATGATTCTCTGTGACGTAATCAGAATGCAGTACCAGCACCCTAAGGGACATAAAAGCCTTGAACCTCTTAGTAGCCTAATATCTCATCAAACCCCATTTCTCCTATATATAAGAAGACAAAAATAAGAAGTGAAGTTCTTCAGTAAAAGACAGAACAGCCTTTAGGTGAACATTATGTAAATGTTGCTTTAAATTGGATCTTATTTTATATGCAATTCTTTAAAAGTTTATGCAATAGTTAAAAATAGAAGTCTAAGGAAAACGTCTGAGTAGGCAATTAATTTAGTACTAAATGTAAGAGACGTGATTCTGTGGAGCCTAAGCTTCATTATACTAGCATGTTGGGGCTTAAAATAGAAAATTATTGGGTTTGTTTTTGGCATAATTCCATTTTTAAAAATTGGGAGGAGTACCTTTTCTTGACTAACAGCCAGTGAATCTTAACTGTATAGTTTAGAATAAAATTCAGAATTCTTTTCCTCCAAGTATTATCCAGCTTAATTGGTTAGAGCAGTGGCCCTCAACCTTTTTGGGCACCAGGGACCAGTTCCATGGACAGAGTTTTTTCTGTGGATCGGAGAGGGCATGCTTTCACATGCTACCTGCATCCTAAGGATGAGGCTTTGCTTGTATGTGCAGCCTGGTTTCTGGCATGCTGTGGCCCAGTGCTGGACCATGGACCAGGGGTTGGGGACCAGTGTGTTAGAGGGCAATGTACTGTATTAAGTTGTTCAATACTATCTTGGTGTCAAAAGAAATGTGCACAGTGGGTTATTGAACATGGCACCAGTCTAGACCTCAGGGCCAGGGAGAGGGTATGGCTGTTGTTATCAGAAAATCTCTAGCAGCCTCCAGGGGCATTGATCCACAAGTGCCTGGCTTTGAGACCCTTTTTCTTAGGTTGGGTTCAAGGGATCAGGTGGGATTGCTGCTTCTGTACCAGCCTCCCTGCTGCATGGCAGCTTCCCTACCTGTGCTCTTGGACCTGAGTTCCCTAGAGTTATAGTTCTGGGGGGACTTCAACCTGCCATTCCTGGGGGCAGAGGTAGTCCAAGATTTCAGGGAAACCATGTGTCCTCTGGGCCTGTCCCAGGTCATCCAGGCCCCGACTAGGAATAGTGGTCACACACCCAATTTGGGGTTCTTGTTGGAGCAGTGCCTATATGACCTGGAATTGGTGGACTTGTGCTTGGTCCCTCTGTCCTAGTTGGATCACAGTCTGGTGACAGTGAGTTTCTTGAGAGCTGTACCCACTGTGGGGAGGCAGGACCTACTTGATTGGTCCACCCCTGTCGACTAATGTACCCTGATGGGTTTCAGAAGGAACTGGGGGTTATAACTATAGATCTGCTGCTCAGTCTAGCCGAGCTCTTAGTCACTGTTTGGAATAGGAAGGTGACTGAGGCTCTGGATAGGATTGCACCATGTGACTTCTCCTCATCCATAGACCTCTCTGCCCTCCGTGGTATACAGAGAAACTGAGAGAGATTAAACGGATGAAGAGATGTCTAGAGGGTAAGAGCTGCTATTAAGGCCTACATTGTGGTGATTCATGCATCGAATGCAAATACTTCTCCACACTAATTGCATCTGTAAATAATTGCCCAGTGACCTTGTTTAAGATGAGCCGCCACCTCCTGGAGAAAAAGGAGACTGAGGTCTACCTGAAGGGGCAAGCTGAGAAATTTGTGGATTTTTTGGAAAACAAAATCGATCAACTTCGTTCCTAATTAAATACCAGCATGGTCTGGTGGAAGCCCCTGAGGCAGGTTCTTGCCCTGTTATCTGGGAATGGTTTGACTCTATTGCTCCCAAGGAAGTAGACAGGATCCTAGGGAGTATGCATGCGAGCACCTGTGTTTTAGACCTATGTCCCTCCTGGCTTGTGAAAGCTTTCCAGAAGGTGGGTGGGTGGGTGGACTCTAGCAGCAATTAATAGTATAGGAGTGGGTGGTAGTGGCACAGTATTTTAAGGAGGCTGTGGTCCACCCACTTCTTAAGAAGCCATCACTAAATTCCACCCTGTTGGATTATTTCTGACCTTTCTCCACTCTTCACTTTCTGGGGAAGTTGTTGAGCAGGTGGTTGTGTGACAGCTCCAGAGGTTTCTGGATGAAACAGATCATTAGTCAGGATTCAGTCCTGAATATTGGACAGAGATGGCATTGGTTCTGCTTTTGGATGATCTTTGGCAGGAGCGGGATAGGGGTAGTGCATCCATTCTTGTTTTACTTGACCTCTCAGTAGCTTTTGATTCAAGAAGCTTCAAGGGATGGGAGTGGGAGGCCCTGTGCTACCCTAGTGTTGTGGACTGGTGGCGGCTAGCAGAGCTGGCAGCAGAGTCGGACAGTGAGGAGGTTGGGGAGGAACATAGGCCAGTCCTGGAGGCTGAGGAAGGCTCGGACGAAGGCTCTGCATCAGAGGCAAAGATGGGACCAGGGCAGTCTGACAGTTATCAGCTCTCAGGCTGATAAATAGCTGGCATTGTCCCAAGAAAGCTGGAAACAAGGCTTGGTTGCCATCAAATTTATCAGGCACAGCCACTGGACATTTCCTCCAGGGAGCTGGAGCAGCGTGAACTTGGAGCTACCTGTGCTACCAGCAGAGCCACATATTGATTAAACTGAGCGTTCTCCTCACGAAGCTGTTCCATCTTAATATAAGTTTGTTTTTAGGCAGGAAACAAACTGTTCTGACCTAGGCTTCCCCAAAAAGCACTAAACAGACTCTTTGTCCCGGCAAAACCCCTTTTTATTAAATGAAGGTGAATTTCTTGCATTCACATTCAGCCAAAGGCCTGGCCAACAGTCTTTCAAGGGTGTAATTAGGAGCACAGACCTTACCTAGCTTGGAGAGCTGCCAAACAAATATTTTCAAATGCAGTGCTGACAAGGAAGGACTCAGCACAGAGTCTCTGAAATGCACAGACAGATCTTCACGCTGCTGCAATGAACGAATTGTTTCCTGCAAAAGCTCTCTCCCCCTTTGCTCCTCTTTTAATCCCTATGGGAGGGGCCATTCATCGTCCTCTGTGGCTTTACTCCCACATCAACCCTTAGTTCGTAATTGTTCTTTTCTTTTGGCAGCTCTGTGCATGTACATAGCAGAATGGCAGTCCTGACACCTGCTATCATAACAATATTTTTATTGTTTTTTAAATTTTTAATTTTTTTTCTTTACTGTCTTTTTATTGTTTGTAAGCTGCCTAGAGTTGGTGTGAATGAGCACCTAAATAAAATAAAATGAAAATAAAATAAAACAAAATCCCAATATTATTTAATGGAGATTTTGTTTCTGAAGCAGCATGAAACCCTTGATATACCCCCAAAATATCTACTGCTTAAGCAAATAGTTGAATGCATAATCTATAACAATTTTTTCCCTTTTCTTTTATCCAACAGGCTTAACAATAGCTAATTATTACTTTTTATATGAGTGCACAATATGTGGAGTTGGGAAGAATGTTTATGGAGAACATTGCTGCTTCACAAAATATTCTAGTCCCCAACTTGTAGAATGAAGCAAAGCTGTTGTTTCTGGAAATGCTGGAGGAAACATCTCACGTAATGCCCCAAAATTCAATGAACCATCATTAATATATCACAACAAGGCAAATAGGGTTTTACATAGGTTTAATATACAATTAAGAAGTAATTAAATACTGAAATCAAGGTTACTTGTTTCAACTTTAGATATCAAAGAACAAGATAGCAAGAACCAATTCAGAGAAAAGCAACTTCTTTGCATAGAAGTAAAAAATAAATTTATTTTTGAAAGGATTGCTATTTAGAAAATGAAATCCCCAGATAAAAAACTTGCAAAGTATTATGAATCTGATAATATAATTTGTAAGGAGAATGTGTTAAAATTGTATAGTAGCATCCAACCTCTGCTACATAACAGCTTTCCTGCCTGAGCTTCTCGGTGCTATGCTGATTTGATGGTGGAATTCCCCAGACTTAAGGCTCTAACAAGCTTCAATCTACTTTCTTTGGGCACAAGATCAAAGACAATTCAGGTGGTTCCCAGTCACCAGGGCAAACATAGACCATATCCAAGTTATGAATCTGTCTGACTCACTGGGAGAGTTTCACTTTAGATTTGATTTTTGTTTTGGAACAGTGGGGAAATGATCTGGAATTCAAGATTGTTACCAAACTCTTGTCATGGACAGATCATCCATTAGCCTTGCAATTACCTATGCCACTTCTCATTTCAAGGAAGAAGGACCCAAGAGATTGGTTCACTTCAAGTAAACCTGGCAGTATTAAAGCAAATTTGGGATTATTCCTGAAATTCTGTTGCAGGGCTCGACCAAGGCCTTAACTGCTGCTTGGAATAAGCAGGTGACAAATACCTTGGATCAGTTTTGACTTGTTTGGATCTTGTTTGTATTTGGATCCTGGAGAGGCTCCAATAAATGAAACAGTGCATGAAAACACTAAGAACATTACTAGAGGAAGATAAACTGCAAGTCCAATCAAACATAGATACTTTTATTAGAACTATCTTGTGGTGATTAGAGTGGCCAATGTTATACATAGTATAAATTGCCACTAAAGTCAGATTGATTCCATATTAACAAGAATCAAAATAAGATTCAGAGCACACCAATCATAAGATTGAAGAACAGCAAGACATGACGAGTCTAATATTAACAGAAAAAGAACAAATAAATGGGATTAATTTAAGTTAGCAAAACTTAAAAAAGAAGTTTTAGTAGAACAATTACAACATAAGTTCATGACATTTAGTTAACAGATGGAAAACGTGGAGGATGAATAGAAGGCATATACTGTAGAACTATCCTACTTGACGCTGCAAAAGAACTATGCAGAAAAAGAAAAGGTCAGGGAGAAAAACAGAATGGGACCAAACACATTGCGTGGTGGCGTGAAGAGATTTAAGAATCAGAAAAGTTGAAAAAAGGTTACACGATCATTGGATAAAATCAGGGAAAGAAGATTACATGAGCTACAGATTACAATACCGATACCAACAGGCTAATCAAGAAAGCAACATAAAAATCCTGGGAGTACTTCAGAAAATCATTAGCAGATAATGAGAGATCAGCTTGCAGAATGTTTTTCAAACTAGTCAAAAGTAGTCAGATAACACATAACTGATAATCAGAGTTGGAAGGGACCTTGTAGGTCATCTAGTCCAACCCCCTGCCCAAGCAGAAGATCCTACACCATTTCTGATAGATGGCAGTCCAATCTCTTCTTGAAAGCCTCAGGTGATGAAGCTTCCACAACTTCCAAGGGCAACTTCTGTTCCATTGGTTGATTGTTCTCACTTTCAGAAAGTTTCACCTTATTTCCAGGTTAAATCTCTCCTTGTTCAGTTTCCATCCATTATTCCTTGTCTGGCCTACAGGTGCTTTAGAAAATAGCTTGACCCCTTCCTCCTCTCTGTGGCAGCCCCTCAAATTTTGGAACACTACTATCATGTCTCCCCTGGTCCTTCTCTTCACTAGACTATTCATGCCCAGTTCCTCATATGTTTTAGTCTCCAATCCACTAATTATCCTGGTTTCTTCCCTGTACTTTTTCTAGAGTCTCAACATCTTTTTTATATTGTGGTCACCAAATCTGGATTCAGTACTCTAGATGTGGTCTTACTAAGGATTTATAGAGTGGTATTTATTTATTTATTTATTTATTTATTTAACTTTTATACCGCCCTTCTCCCTAGGGACTCAGGGCGGTGTACAGCCAATCTAAAACCCCAACAATACAAAAGTTAAGAAAAAGATTAAATTAGATTAGGCCGAATAAAAAGCCCACCCCACCCCCTTAAAACCCCCTAATTAAAATTAATGGAGACACATTAAAACCCTCTCTCAGCCCAGGCCGGCCTGCTCAAAAAGCCAGGTCTTCAGCGCGCGCCTGAAGGACCTCAGGTCCATGCCGGTACGCAGTTCCGGTGGCAGAGTATTCCAGAGGGCAGGGGCCGCCACAGAGAAGGCCCTACCCCTTGGGACCGCCAGGCGGCACATGGTAGCCGACGGAACCCGGAGAAGGCCTTCCCTGTGTGCTCGCACTGGTCTGCTGGAGATCACCGGTAGGATGCGGTCCTGTAGGTAACCTGGTCCAATGCCATGGATCGCCCTAAAGGTCAGAACCAGAACCTTAAAGCGAACCCGGAAAGCCACTGGCAGCCAATGCAGCTCGCGCAGGAGAGGCGTCACGTGGGCGCTACGTGACGCCCCCATGATCACCCGCGCGGCCGCATTCTGCACCAGTTGGAGTCTCCGGGTGCTCCCCGCAGGGAGCCCCATGTAGAGGGCATTACAATAGTCCAGGCGAGAGGTGACAAGGGCCTGAGTGACCGTGCGCAAGGCGTCCCGATCCAGAAAGGGCCGCAACCGGTAGATCCGACGGATCTGATGAAATGCCCCCCTGGAGACGGCCGCGACATGGTGTTCAAGCGACAGCCGCACATCCAGGAGGACTCCCAGATTGCGAGCCCTCTCTGTGGGGGGCAAAATTTCCCCCCCAATAGCCAGCGACGGAGTCAACTGGCTATATCGGGACGCCGGGAACCACAGCCACTCGGTCTTGGATGGGTTGAGCCGGAGCCTGTTCCCGCCCATCCAATCCCGCACGGCCTCCAGGCACCTGGACATAGCCCCCACAGCATCGTTGGGGTGGTCCGGGGTGGAGATGTATAACTGGGTGTCATCTGCATAGAGATGACACTTCACCCCAAGACCACGGATGATCTCGCCCAGCGGTTTCATATAGATGTTGAACAAAAGAGGGGAGAGAACCGACCCCTGAGGCACCCCACAAACCAGGGGCCTAGAGGTGGACCTCTCCCCTCCCGCCAACACCAATTGCGAACGGTCGGAGAGGAAGGAGGAGAACCATCGAAGGACGGTTCCCCCAATTCCCAACCCCTCCAACCGTCGCAATAGGATACTATGGTCGATAGTATCGAAAGCCGCCGAGAGATCTAATAGGACCAGGACAGAGGAGAACCCTCTGTCACGAGCCCTCCAGAGATCATCAACCAACGCGACCAATGCCGTCTCAGTACTATGCCCAGGCCTGAAGCCCGATTGGAACGGATCGAGGTAAGTTGTTTCCTCCAGGTACTGAGGAAGCTGACGTGCCACCACACTCTCAACAACCTTCGCCACAAAGGGCAGGTTGGAGACTGGACGAAAGTTATTTAAAACAGCTGGATCCAGGGAAGGCTTCTTGAGGAGGGGCCGCACCACCGCCGTCTTCAGGGCGGTAGGAAGCGACCCCTCTCTCAGAGAAACGTTGATAATCCCCTGGAGCCAGCCTCGTGTCGTCTCCCTGGCGGCCGAAACCAGCCAGGAAGGGCACGGGTCCAATAAACAGGTGGTGGCATTCAGACTCCCCAGCAACCTGTCCACACCCTCGGCGGTCACAGGATCGAACTCTCCCCAGATAACATTCACAAGACCTGCCCCGGACACCTCCCCCGGGACCATCCAATTGGAGTTAAGTCCCTCCCGGATCTGAGCGATTTTATCATGCAGGAATCGAGAAAACTCCTCTGCTCTACCCTGCAAGAGGTCATCCCGCGCTCTCGGTTCAAGCAGAGAGCGGGTCACTCTAAACAGGGCGGCAGGCCGATTTCCTGCCGACGCAATAAGGGCGGAGAAATACGAAGATTTCGCCGCCCCTATCGCCACAAGGTAAGTCTTAATATGAGATCTTACCTGTGTTCGGTCAGATTCAGAACGAGTCGCCCTCCAAATGCCCTCTAGACGTCTTTTCCGGCACTTCATCTCCCGTAGCTCCTCCGTAAACCACGGAGCCAAATGGGATCTGTGCCGGGTCAGAGGTCGCAGAGACACAACTCGGTCTAGAGCCCCGGCGGCCAACCCATCCCAGGTGGCCACCAGGTCTCCAGGCGAGCTGAGAGCCAGAGATTCAGGAAATGGCCCAAGCTCCCTCTGGAACCGCTCCGGGTCCATTAGGCGCCTGGGGCGGAACCATCTAAGTGGCTCCGCCTCCCTGCGGTGGTGGGTGGCGGAACAGAAGTCCAGTCTAAGGAGGGAATGATCTGTCCATGACAAGGGAGTAATAACTAAGTCCCCACACTTACAGTCATTCAACCACTGCCCAGAGACAAAAATCAGGTCCAGCATGTGTCCTCCTATGTGAGTGGGAGCAGAAACTAACTGGGTCAGGTCCATGGCCGTCATGGAAGCCAAGAACTCCCGGACCAACCCAGAGGTTTCACCGAGCGATGGCAGGTTGAAATCCCCCATGACCAAAAGCCTGGGGGTCTCCACCGCCAGCCCGGCTATCACCTCTAGGAGTCCGGGCAGGGCTGATGAGACGTGGCAGGGAGCCAGGTACGTCAACAAAAGGCCCATCTGAACCCCTTGCCCCCACTTCACAAAAAGAGATTCACAGCCAGCCGTCTGAGGGACAGTGGCCTCCCTAGGACAAAGGACTTCCTTTATAAGCACCGCCACCCCACCACCCCTTCCCTGAGCCCTAGGCTGGTGAAATGCAAGGAAACCTGGTGGGCACATCTCAACCAGAGGGACACCTCCCTCTGGGCCCAACCAGGTTTCGGTGACACCTACCAGGTCCGCGGCCTCCTCCTGAACCAACTCAGAGATCAGGGGGGCCTTATTAATCACGGACCTGGCATTGCACAACAGCAGCCGGGTATTCAGGGCCTGAGATTCTGGACAACCAGGACTACAGGATGGGTAAGGAGGGTCGGAGCGCGCTACCGCTTGTAAACATCGGGAGCGCGATCCCCTAACCGGATATGGCCCTCTACCCCCGGCATACCTACCTCTCCCAGTCACCGTGCTAATAAAATTGGCCCCCGGCTGCCCACCCTCTGTCTGCCCCCCCGACACGGGAACCCCCGAGGCCCCCCAGGCACGCAAGCCGGCCCAGCTGCCCCCAATTCCGTGCGGGCTGTCTCCCCCACCCGCCCTGGATCTTTCCCCCTTAAAAAACCCCGTTAAAAATTTGACAACCCCTGGATTAGAATGCTTTCCCCGGTTTCCCCGGTCCCACCATCGCTCCGGATCCCAGGATCCATCATTACGGAAGGTCTTAGAGAGCTTCGAAGGCCACCTAAGGGAGAGGGGGACATCCCTCAGGGCCCACAGCTCTGCCCTCGGGTACATCCGTGGACCCGGCCGCCTCATCTCTGCAGTCCCGGAGCGTCTGTAGTCTCTGTTGTCCTCTGGCCGCGGATGTTGAAGTCCAGTCAGGCTGGGGTATATGCCGCCTCTCCCCGGTCGTCCCACCTCTGCCACCGGTGGGACCCTCGGGGGGAGAAGAGTCACAGGCAGAGCCAAACCCTCCCCCAGGCCCACCACCTCTGCCACCGGTGGGGGCCCCAAGAAAGGGAGGGATACCATAGCTCCATCCAAGCGGCCCACGGGGGCATCGGCACCACCACTTTTCGGCCGAGCCCCTCCGTGTGTCTCCCAGCCTCCACGCCATCTTCGAGGCCATCAAGGGTGCCTCAGGTCCGTTCCAGGGCCGCCCTGACCACAGCAGGCCCCTATCCGAACCAACAGGGACCTCCCACGACCGCCGCGGCCCGAACAAGGCCGCCGAGCCCACACCAAGGCCACCAGCACACCGAACACAAGGAGCGCCGTCACAGCAAGTCCGGAGGCCGCAGCTGCCACTGCCGCCGCCGCCGCACATCCGTCCACAGCCTCTCCACTCCGCCGGCCGCCGGGAGGGGCCGCCGCCGCCGAGCACCCGTCCATCACCGCCGAGCACCCGTCTGCAGCCGCCTCGCTCCGACGACCACCGGGGAAGGCCTCCAAGGCCTCCAGAATCAGCCCGGAGCCGCCGGGGCCGTCGTAACCACGCTGCCCTCCACACCGGTCCTGCGGCTCCAGCCGACCCCCAGCCAGTTTTTAGATGACCCAACTGGTCTTCCCCGATCCTCCCCCGCCTCTGCCACCGGCGGGGGGGCCCAGGGGACAAGGGGGGCCATAGCTGAGGCCGTCCAGACCGAAGAGAGCGGCGGCGGAACTCCGCGTTGGTCGCGCTGGATCCGACCCCGTGAGTCCGCCAGGGCCGCTCCGTGAATCCGCCGTGAGTCCGCCAGGGCCGCTCCGCACCGACACCATCACCCTCGCGGCCACCGAAGTCGCCCACAGACTGCTCCGAGACCCCTACAACCAGGTCGAGGCCTCCAAAGCCCCGGAAACCTCGGAAGTCGAAACCGAAACCTCCGAGGTCGCTCCGAGGCCGCCGAGGACGCCGCGGCCGCCGCGCCAACGCCATCGTTCTCTCCGGTCCCATGGCTCCGACAAGCCCCCAACCAGCTCCTGCTAGAAACCGCCGGTCTCCCCTGGCCTTCCCCCACCTCTGCCACCGGCGAGGGGGCCCAGGGGGCATGGGGGCTCGCAACGAAGACCACCCGGGACAGAGGAGACTCCGGCGAAAGCAGCCGTCCGCCATCTTGAAAACCGGATTTGTATTAGTACTTCACTTAATTTTGATTGTATCGCTCTAGTCAAAATAGAACGTTTTTGAAATTAGTCAACAGGAAAGAGAGGAGAATTATAACCCCACAAATAATCAGTGACAAGAAGGGAAGGCTATTAATACAATCATCAGAAGTAATAGAAAGGTGGAGAAGAGCTCCTCAACCCCCCTCCAGGAAAGTATCATGAAGAAAAGCAAGACAACAGTGCTAGAACTGGAAATTGATTGAGGAAGTTGCAAAAAGTCACTCAAATACAAAGCAACAGGGATAGATGGACTACAAACAGAAATAATTCAAGCAGTAGGGGAAAACAGCATCAGATGGCTACATAGAATCTTGAATATCACTAATTGCACCTATTGATAGGCAACAAGGGGTAGTAATGCTACTGTGGAAAAACAAAGGGAGAATGCATACAATATAAAGGCATCTCACTCTTCAGCCATATAGGGAAAATGTATGCCAAGATAACAGAAATGTGATTCAAGACCAGTTACAGAACCATAAGTAGCAGAAGAAATAGAAGCTGCACAGATGCTTTGTTTTGGCAAACTGCTGTCCAGCCAGTTATAGTTAATGGGAATTGGATAGATAGTTAGGAATTGGGAGCTGTTCCCTTAAGGGAATGCATCATGGTAAATGTAGTTAAGGTATCCTGGGAAATGTAGTTCATGTCATGTAGCCACATCTGTAATCCTGATTGGTTACTGAATTGACCCGTGGTGGGTTGGGGGAGGTTTCTTCACTCTTGCTCAGACCCTAGCTTCATGCTAGCCTCTTTCCTTTGGCTCCACTACTATGGGATGAAATATGGGATGGAAAGATTACAATCATTTTACACTATTGAATCAAAGGACAGAATACAAACATTGGTATGGCAAATATTGATCCAATATGGAGCAAGTGAACATCATATAAGCATAAGCCATATAAGCATAAGCTTCTATAGTGATTGCAGAAGTATAGTCAGAACAAACAAAATAAACCTTCACAGTAATATCCAGAGTAAAACAGAGATATGTACTATCACTATTATTGTTTATAACCTACACTGACAGCATAAGCAAAAAAGCCAAACCCAAGAGTGGAAATAATATCAACAAACTAGGTAGGTAATAAACAGAAAGAAGAAAGAAAGAATTTTTTTTTTTTAATGAGATAGAGAGTGATGGGAAGGATGGAAAACCCAGTTACAATGTAGGAGATACAAGAAACGTATCCAAGGCCCATAAAAGATTCAAATGCCTACCATATACACTAATGCTCAAAGTTTAGAGAGCAGACAAGGTGAACTTGAAGTACTAATACATGAAGGCAGATATGATGTAATAGCCATTACTGAAACTTGATGAAACACATGACTGGAGTGTTCTGATGGAAGGATGCGAACTATTAAAAAAAACCAGACCTAACAAAAGAGGTCAAGTTGTTTACAAAAGATCACTACATCTCTATAGAAATGCACAAAATCAAGGATGAAAACCTCCTAGAATGCATATGGATCAATATACTGTAAAAGGAAAAAAGAATGACATTGCTACTGGCATATATTACAGGCCACCCAAGCAAGTAGAAGAAACAGGTGAACTTTTTGCTAATCAATTAACAAATGTACAAAGGAAACATACCACAGTAGTAATGGGAGACTTTAATTTACCTTGATATCAACTGGGAGACAAACTCTGCAACAAGTGGAAAATCGAACAGATTCTTTGTTCGTATCTAAGTGCAGAATTCCAAAAACAAATTATTACTAAAATTTGATAAAAGTAATTTAAAATGGAATTGGATGAAATTTAAGTGAAATTGAAATTAAATACGATTTAAAATGAAATTGAAATAAAACACCATCTAAAATGAAATTGGAATAAAATTCAATAATTTAAGATATAGATAAAATAGGATAAAATTACATTTTGGTGCCACCCCTGCAATCTACCCCAATCAGTCCCACATATACAAATCTCAACTGAACCATTTTGCTTAAGTACTGTGCTATGTAAGTTGTTTTGATATGTGGGTCCCAATGGGTCATTCATTTTGTAAATAGACCGAGGTACCTGTCTTTCAACCTCTTATACAGGCTATCTTCTACATCTGCCACTCTGCAAATGCAGAGACATTCATTGTAGGGTACAGAATGGGATCTCCCATATCTGACCATTGTGTCAAGTTGTTTGAATCTTGCTGGCATAAATATCTCCCTAAGATGTTTTAATAGTTGTAGCTTTAAATAGCTGTCTATTTAAAAAGTATGTTTGTATTTGCTTAACCATTTCAAGTTACCCATCTTACTAAGGATAGCTGTATCATTTTGTGTTTCTATATCCTTGATTCTTTGTGCAGCTCTTTTTAAAAACCATTTTCCATTGTTACAGAAGAGACGGGAGGCCA
The DNA here is from genome assembly GCA_023653725.1 of Bungarus multicinctus. Taxonomy (NCBI): domain Eukaryota; kingdom Metazoa; phylum Chordata; class Lepidosauria; order Squamata; family Elapidae; genus Bungarus; species Bungarus multicinctus. The sequence continues at coordinate 3,663,341 of CM042846.1, forward strand.
CAGCTTCTTACAAAATTTGTTAGTATAGTGATCCAGGAGATTTGTGATTGTGATTTTATTTGCTCTAGTACACATAACTTGGGGAGTCTGTCAGTCTCCATTTCACTAACTTTGCACCAGTAGTTATATGCTCTAATTTTGGATAATGCATGAATTGTATGAATTCCCAATTCAGCTCTAACTGCTGCAGCAGATATTCTTGGATCTACACCCAAAATACATCTTAAAGGCTGGGACTGTGTTTGTTCTAGTATTGCGGTTGAGTATAGACCCCAAACTTCTGCTCCATACAAGAGCATAGGGGTAACCTTAGCTTTGTATACTTTAATTAATGGGGCTAGGAACCTTGGGTAACTGATTCTTTAGTTTAAGCAGTAAATTCAAACAAGCTTTTTGCTCTAAGTGTATTCCATTAATGATGGCAAGCCCAAGATCCAGTCTTGGAAAAGGTTGTGCCTAAATATACAGAAGTGTTAACCTGTTCAATTGGGTTACCATCTAATTACTATCTATGTTTCTGGTGATATTTTCCAAACACCATGATTTTTTATTTAGATTTACTAATAGTTAGGGAGTTAACCTGGCAATAAGAGCTGAATCTTTTTAATAGACTACATAATCCTACTTGTGATAATAAAATCATATCTTCAGCATAGAGCAAGCTGTTACAGTATGTATTTAGGATCATTGGCATATGTACCATGGGTTCCCTCTTTAACCCTGTCAAGTCATTGATATATAAACTAAATAATAATGGGGCCAAGATACACCCTTGCCTTACTTCTTTATTTGTGTGAATCCTGTTAGTCAGGGCCCCATTAACCCCATACTGCACCCTCAAACAGGTACTTGTGTAAAGGGCTTTAATCAAAGCCAGCAGGTAAGGTTTTATTTTAAGAGATGCCAGTTTTCTCCATAGTATTTCTCTGTTTAGCATATCAAATGCTGCTGTGAGATCTATAAAAGCCTCCTCTTATATGTATATTTGACAATTACATGGTTCAAGACAAAGCAGTTGTCAATAGTAGATCAGCTTTGTCTAAAATCTGTTTGTTCTGCAAGGATATGGCTTTCCTCTACCCAGATTTCAGTTCTATTTAAAAAGAACTTAGCACATATTTTTGCTACAATATTAATCAGACTGATGTGCCTGTAGTTACTAGGATCCCTTTTATTTTCTTTTTTATATATGGGGACAACTATTGCCATTTTCCATCCATCTGGTATATGGCAGGTGTTATTTATATATGTAAAAAGACCCTCCAATCAAGAAATTTCTTAAATAATTCTTCTGGTAAGAAATCCTCACCTGGGGCTTTATTGCTCTTTAATGATGGATTGTATCTCTATTTCCGAGACTGGTGGCCAAGGGGTTCTAGGGTTTACTGAATCACTGCTTAAAGACAGTTTCTCTGCAGGTTCTGTGGAAGCAAACAAATGCTGATAATAATTCTCCCAATCTCAGCAAAATTTGGTATATCAAATGCAACCAACTCGAGTTCTAACCAGATTGAAATGGCAAAATGTTTTTTCTAAAAAAAAATGATATTCCCTTCTTGTGTGCAACATCTCAGCTTGTATATGAGCTGTAGGATTCCTCTGAGTAAGCCTCTTGGCTGCCTTCAATTTCTTTTTCAGCCGTTGGCATTCAGGATCAAACCAACAGGGTCTACCCACCCAGGCTCTTTTTGTAGCAGGTATAGTTGTTAGATGTTTCTTCAAAATATTACAGAGATTGGAGAATGCACTGAAGGCTGACAACCGGTCAGCAGTAGATGACTGGATTGTTCTGGCCCAGTTGGTAGCATTCTCTGCTTTAAGGCAGTCTGATATTGCCTTAGTATCAACCTAATCTTTTATTTTAGGTCACTTCTACCTTTTTGGTGAGCCATCTTCAGTCATGTTATATGGTCTTAAATCTAAGTGGCCTTGCAATATCACACTTACAGGCTGATGATCACTATCATCACTAAAGTATATTGTAACCCCCGAGAAGAGGTTGACTTTGTCTCTAGACACACAAAAGAGATCCAGCACAATGCTTAAGTAGGCTAAGTGGTATGTGTAAGGATACATATAATTCTTATCCTTACCTCCCAGGATTTAGAGATTACCTTTAAAAATTAAGGAGACTAGGTGCAGGTTAGCAGCATTACTTTTGTGGTCTCTCAACAGCGATTGAGGATGGTGATCGAAAAACTCCCCAAGGATTCCCTTTTTCTAGGTGACCTCATACAAAGAGGGACCTAACCTAGTGTTACAATCTCCTAGTAATACCACTATGGACTGGGGATACAATACAGATATATCATCTAGGATAACTTCTAAATTTATCCAGTATTCGGAGTTGTAATACTGGGATGTGTTTGGAGGGATATACATATTTACCAGTCTTAACTCAAACTCTTTGTATCCAAATTTGACAGCTAAGAAGTATGAATATTTATCTTCATTATACAATTTCTCCCCCTGCTATTGCAATTCTTGCTTTATAAGAATGCATAACCCACCAGAGGGTCTCCTTTTGTTTTTTGGGCTGGGGAGACCCATCCCTGAAAGCCTGGCAGTTTACTGGTTCATCTACTTTGGTTAACCAGGTTTCTTGAATGGCTATTACATCGAATCTAGAAAGAAAGTTCATTAGTCCACTATCAACCATTCCTTTCCAGCCAGCCACATTCCAGGTCACCATCTGTATGGGATTCCTGGAGGCAAGGTCATCTGGCTTGGTTGGTTGGCTAGATGGTAAGAATGCTGGATGTCAGCTTGACGTTGGAACTTGGTCGATATTAACTATGCTTCCTGTATAGACACAGTTATTGTGAACTTCGGGATTTCTCCTTGTGAATTGCAAGTCTTGTTGTTGTTGCTCCTCTTTATCTTGGTGGCCAGTGATCTTCTGCTTTTGCTCTAAGATTGACACTTCTTCAGGTGGGCGGGAACTCTGGCTTTCCTTCTCCTTGTCTAGTTGTCCTACTGGATGGTTAATTTGGACCTGTACTGTTAAGTTCTTTTGGATAATCCTTCCCTTTCCTTTTTGTTTTGAACTAGTATGCCTTCTCTTTTTATTTATTGGGGCTTGAGTGCTTTCAGAAGCTGGGCTTGATAGCAATTCCACAGAGGAACTGCCAGAAGGAAGGAAGACATTCAAGCTTTCTGTTGCACTAGTTGCCAACCTCAGCATTTGACCAATTGTTTCATTTGTATCATCTCTTGGTCTCCTGGGGAAAGAATGGCAAACTGTTAGACTAGCTCTTCTTCATCATCCATGAACTGAAGTTTTCCATTGTATAAGTTTAAATATTCTTTTTTATTGACCGTATCTTTTTCTAACCTTGTTAGTTGAGGGTTTGTTTGTTTGGCCGTTGGTATTTTGGAGCTCCCAGGGTTGATGTCGACCTCCCTCACTGTCCTGGCTCCCTGCCCAGACTTTAACAGGGACTGAATTTGGGTAGTGTGAAATACCCATCTTGGCCAAATACGGAATATCATTAGTGAAGTCTCAAGCTTCAGTAACTTTGATGGCAGAACAATCTGCCCAAAGGTTAGTAATATTCTTTTGCAGCCTTATCTGTCAGGGAGCCAAGAAATCGCTGTTAGTTCGTTGACATATATCTTACAAGGTAAGAGTTGGGATAAAGAGATCAAAACCATTCTCCTATTATGCCACCTGCCCCTGTTTAGTAGGGTGTTAGCAGCTTGGAGTAAGATCCTGTGACTCTGCAGACCAGCCTCTCCACCGTATCCTCTTTGTCCTGAGGCCCCCGAGTCCACACAAGCTGACCAAACATCATGGGTAAGCTTTGGGATGTGAGTTTTGCTGTTTGCTTCATCATCCAATTTATTAATATGTTTACCCATTAGAGACTAGTTTTTTAATCCCTCCATTTGCTTCCAGCAGCTGGTCAAATATGGCAGGGACTGTTTGTGCTGTTAATAGGTAATTTTTAGCAACCAAATCCAAGTCTTCTTTAAAATTGCTCCTACTATTATTCTTGTTCTTGTTTTTGTCTCCCCTCCCCCAGCTTCTACTGTAGCTGGAACTCTCTTCTCCACAGAGAAGCAATCATCTTCTTCCCATTCCAGTAAAGAGCTAGGTTTGTTTGAAGAGTGGGGGGAAGAACAGAGAAAAGTAGTCTTACTTGCATTGTCTGTTGTCTGAAGAAAGTCTTTTATCTACAGTTGTCTTGGCATTGTTGTAGCCATGTTCTCTCTGAGAGAGGTTTGCTCGTTACAATTTGTTGCCTGACTATCACAGGTCTATTAAAAATACTTATACTGAAAAAGTAAAAGTAGAAAGTAAAAAAAGAAAAGATCCACACAATCTTATCAGTCCTGGTTCATTGATAAGATCACAGAAGGAAAACATTCCTGCTGTTGCTGCTCCTCCATGTTAATATCTAAAAATGGCATATAAAAATATTTAAAAAAAAAAAAGAAGTAAGGGATCACCCTTAAATAAACCCTGTTAAAAATTAGTTTAAAAGGCCTAAAAATAATTTAAAATATTGAAACATTAACACTACGTAGATTAAAAATTTAAAAACTAAACTGAACTAAACTCTTATTTTACATGCTGGCTGAAGCAGGTTGGGTTACAGTTTCTGCAGCTGCCTTAGATTTAGGACTCTTCTTGGCTAATGTCCCAATCACTTTGCTACTTTAACCAGTATACTCTGGACATAGTATACTTAGATTTCAGTAAGGCATTTGACTTGGTAAACCATAACTTACTTCTTGCTAATTAGAAAAATTGTAAGTTAAAATTGTCTAAGATGTGCATGAGATCAAGTTGATGAGTCATATTTCAGGAAACCATGACTGTACCCTCATCTCACACCCATTCCCTCTCTAAACATAGATTCTACTCAGGTGATACTTTATAGGTTAATGATGACAATAAAGAAGTATATTTGTCTTGACTGATAGTTAACTCATTCCTTTCTTATTTCCCTAAGATAATTAACAACATATAAGGACAGGCAAGCTTTATTTTAACTTTCCAATTAGTTGGATCCAAATGTGCAAAGAAGTCTAAGCTCTCATAATAAGCTCATGAGGACTCGAAAGTGGATAGAATATATTGATAGACATTTGGTAACCCACATGTATTTGTTTAAAATGAATAAAATCTAATCTATACTCATCAGATTTGAAATTTGTATCAAAAGGACAATTGTGGTAGAAAAATAGCAAAAGTCATATCTGGGCATTGTAGCCAGTGCATGGAGGACTTCTAAGTAGGTAGAAGACAGGATGGGCAGGAAATTCTGCCCCTAATTCTCTCCTTCTCCCAATGTTTTCAAGAGTTGGAAGATCTGAAAATAGCTATTCTTGAACTCAGGTTGTTCTAAATGAAATAAATAAGTAGACATATAATGTTGCTAGATGCAGGAAGATTCTCTGTATTTGAACAATTGCGTGTAAAGATTTGCTAATTTCATAGTTTGTTTCCCCTGGCTTTGAATTGTGCCTTTTTGCCTTTGCTTCTTCAAGGGCTGCATTTCGCCTTTGCTTTGAGGACTGCCATTTGTCTTGCCCTAGTCTTGTAGACTACTTTTGCCCTTTGCTTTACCTTCAAAATTGTCTTTGCCTTGCCCCTTGTCTTTGCCCTGAGGACTGCCATTTGTCTTATGTCTGGATTTTGCCTTGTGGACTTTCCTGCTAATATGTGGGCTGTTGTTTGGGGGACTGGGGTGGGTAGAGATTACAGATTTGGGATCATGGTGTTTGATTGCCAGCCAGTGTTCCTAGATTCTGGTTTTTAATTGACGTAATGTTTGTCCCACGTAGAATTGGTTGCAATGATTTTGTACAATTGATTTTGTAGACTAGATTTCATTACATTGTTTCTTTCATCCTTCTGTATTTTATCTTTGGTTCTGGATAATTCCTGGTGGAGTGTGGCTGTGGGTTTGTGGGCTATTGTTATTCCTAGAAATAACCAACCCACAAGCTCTGAAAACAAACCTTCACCCTCATCCATATACAACTCTCTAAAGTACTCCTCCCAGGCTTGAGTTGGTACTTGGTTAGTTGGGGGAAAGGAGTGATTTTTCCCAGTCTTCTAGTGATACGCCAAAAAAGAGATGTATCTTTTATGCTAACTGATTGAGTTTATGCCAGGATTCCTTCAGTGCTGCACTTTTCTTTTAAAAGGACCTTATACTGAGCTTTCAAACACCTTAGATAGTGAGTTTGGTCCTCAGAAGGGGGGATTTTACTTTTATTGTACTTCTTATTATATGCCCACTGTCAGCTCTGGGATTCCACAGCTGCCAAAGGAATGTTGTGTAAAGAATGAAGGGGGTGAGGGGGTTGAACAGTTCAAGGTTATTTAGTATGTCGCATTAGAAATTTCAACTGCAAGTAATTGGTTCTTGTGATTAATGAAGTGTAGTAAGTGGGAGGAGATAGAGTGGAATTTGTGAGACGCTCTGGGAATGAATTTAAGTTTTGGAAATCCATAGACATAACCAGTGTTGTTCCTAATAAATCAATTGGAGATTATGCCTGTCTTGGAATTATTGATTACAATGGACAATTTCTGGATGCCTAACACCCACTTTAATTGTTTACAATCCTGATCAATCCATTTTCTATTCTTTATGGTCTGCTTTCTGGAAAAGCAATACCACTTAGACTTATCTACCACTTCACAGTGCTTTACAGCCCTCTCTAAGCAGTTCACGGAGTCAGGATATTACCCCCAACAATCTGGATCCTCATTTTACCCACTTCAGAAGGATGGAAGGCTGAGTCAACTTTGAGCCGGTGAGGATTGAACCCCTGGCAGTCGGCAGAATTAGCCTGCAATACTGCATTCTAACCACTGTACCACCTCGGAATGAGGCAAGGAAATGCATATTGAGAAACAACTTGTCCTTACGAGTGAAAAAGTTTGCAGTCTCCCTTTCCCCACCAAATGGTTGTACTGTATGTTTGTATCACTTACCTATACATTGAATAATCAGTGTCTGTGTGCATATTGCTCACAAGTTGCATTTCAACTCCACTGAACTCCTTTGTGGGGGGAAACTGAGTTTATTCTATATATGTCTCTATTGTTTTGAGAGAATTGGGACTGTGCATCTTTAAATGTATACATGTGTATGAACAGGCAATATATGTGGATGAATGTTGGGCAGGGGGATTTGAATGTTTAAAAGAAAGGAGGGAAGACAATCGTAGCAGTGAAAGGAAAAGGAGGGAGGGAGGAAAAGATGGAAGTTTCTGCCTTCTTTTCCAGGGAAAGGGGAAATTCATTTTGGTTTGTTAATCACATAGAATATACAAATTGACTTGAAATTAAACTCAGTAGGATTGACTTCTAAATGAATAAGCATAGAATAGCTACTTAACTCCTCCATTCCAGTGTTAGGAACTGGGTAACATGGTCTTCAATTAAAGTATGAAACTTCAATGAATAAAACAGTTCAGGCTACTTGCATTGGCAACAGATCGATGATAAATGTTCTATCACTATCTGAAGGGTTTCTTTTTAGCCCTGCTTTGGTTAGCCACTAAACCAAAATGTGATGATTGTTGATGGGCAAAACCTTTTGAAATTCTAATCAAACAGTTTTGATATCATGGAAAAGCTATTGGCTGGTCTTTATTTTTACTAGTTGGTTGAATAACATCAGCCAGGTCTCTTTACCAGCATAGCTAACTGTGTGAGAGATCTAGGTATCCTAATGGATTACCACTTAAGTATGAGCCAGCAGTGTGTTGCAGCTGCCAAAAAAGCCAATCCAGTCTTTGGCTACATCAACAGAGGGAAAATATCAAATTCACAAGAAGTGATAATGCTGCTTTATATGCACTAATGAAGTCACACTTGGAGTACTATAAACAGTTCTGGTCACCACTATACAACAAAAGTGCTGAAACCCTAGAAAGTTTTCAGAGAAGATCAACAAAGATGTTAAAAGGGTCTAGAGCAGGGACATCAAACTAGATTTTATTGAGAGCTACACCAGAGTTCTATTTGAACTTGGGGGGGGGGGGGGCTGGGGTGAGCGTGGTCAGGGTGGTCATGGCCAGCTCAATGTCACTGGTGTCGAGGGTGCCTCTGGTGGCCCGAGCACCCAGTCAGCGAAAATGGGCTCCCAAGCTCCATTTTAATCTGCAATGGCCTGCTGCAAGCCTCTGTCAGTGAAAACAGAGTTTTTCTAGCAGAGGGTCTGCATGCCAGTCCTTTGCTGTTTCCAGGGTGGCCCTGCAGGCCAGTTCTAAGCACTCCGTGGGCTGGATCTAGCCCCTGGGCCTTGAGTTTGACATCCCTGGTCTAGAAGCTAGGTTGAGGGAGCTAAGTGCATCTAGCCCAGGGGTAGGGAACCTTGGCTCTTTTATCACTTATGGACTTCAACTCCCAGAATTCCTGAGTGAGCCATAAAAGGTTCCCCATCCCTGGCCTACTGGTTTTTCAGTTGCGGGGGAAATCAATTTTTGACTGGAATGGGACTGTTTAATATACAAATGTAGGACATATTCTTTATATATTCTTTATATGTCCTACATTTGTATATCAAACAATCCCATTCCAGTCAAAAATGGATTTCCCCCACAACTGAAAAACCAGTAGGCCAGGGATGGGGAACCTTTTATGGCTCACTCAGGAATTCTGGGAGTTGAAGTCCATAAGTGATAAAAGAGCCAAGGTTCCCTACCCCTGGTCTAGCCCAGTGTTTTTCAACCTTGGTGGTTTGAAGATGTGTGGACTTCAACTCCCAGAATTCCCCAGCCAGCTCTGCTGGCTGAGGAATTCTGGGAGTTGAAGTCCACACATCTTCAAACCACCAAGGTTGAAAAACACTGGTCTAGCCTATTGAAAAGAAGGATTGGGAGGGGGCATAATAACTATCTTCCAGTACTTGAGATGCTGTCACAGAGGGGATTGACTTATTCTCCAAAGCACTAGAGGGCAGGGTAATTGGTGGAAGCTTGTGAAAGACAGATCCAACCTAGAAGTAAAGAAAATTTCCTGACTATGAAAGCAATTTATCAATGGAATAACTTACCTCCCAAAGTTGTGGGTGCTCCATCACTGGAAGTTTTCAAAAATAAACTGGATAACCATTTGATAGGCATAGTATAAGTGTCAGATCCGTGTATCTGTCATTTCTTCAGAGGAAGAGGAAAGGGGGGGGGGGAACTGATAAAGAAATCCTTGCTTGATGTAACCTGAATATATTTAACCTTGTATCGAATATGCACACCCATACATGATACAATGGGGGGGGAAGGAAACCAGATGGCCGGAACCTATCACCTTTGGGAGGCACAGCCAGGAGATGAGGGATCCATAAAACTCCACAATGAAGTGCTCTGGGAAATCTCAAAAAACAGTCCGTTCTAAAAAGGGGGTGGGAGGAGGAAGCTAGGTACGTCTTGGGAAAGTTACACGAGGAAAAACCCTTCCTAAAAGGGAAGAATCCCCTCCCAGAGGAGCTGGGAGGGGGATTAACATATTGGCTTTTGTTTCCCAAAGTAAACATTGGGAGGAGGGGGGATTCTAAACCCCTTTATCTATCACTGTATGCCTGAGGGACCTCAGACGCTGCTTTGGACTCCTACAGGATTCTCTCACCCCAATAAAGAATTCCTTTTGATACGTTTGGTTCTCAGAAGTTCATTCTTATTGTTTGAATGAGAAGTTCCGTAGCCTGACATAAAGCAGCGTCTGCAATAGAGATCAACCCGGAGAGGGAATTTTTTTTTAAAAACAATTCACTCTACTGAGGGGATCCTGCAAGAAAAGAAAAAAATGTCTGAATGCAGCAAGGAGCAAGGTGGAGCCGAATGCTGGGGAGAAACAGTTACCCAGTCAGATACTGACTCGATGCACCCCATCGAAAACAGCGAGGCTGCCTGCGAATCCTCCACCAAGCCCCGGTGGTCTATAGGTGTAGGAAAGAGAGACACCTGGAATGGAAGGACCAGGGGAGTAACCCTCACCCGAGGAAATCGCAAACCCGTGTGGAAATTGGAGCTAGAGGCCCTATCGAATCAGGAAGAATGGGATGAGGAGCCGCCGGCCGATGACCGTATGAGACGGTACATCAATCACCTAGTGAGGGAAGCCCTGGAAAACCTCGACATGGGGGATGCACAAAGACGACAACGCAGGAGAGCGAGGGAACCAGAAAGTGAGAGAACCCGAGCCGCCACCCCGGATTCAGCGGAGATTGAGCGGGAAGAGGGACAAGCTGAAGAACCAGCAGCCACACCAGGTACCCGACCCTTAAACGCCCCGGATCAGGGAATTAACCCTGGCCAACCCAGAAACATACAATTACAGAGGAAGGTCCCGCCCTTGGGGGTAAAATTCGATGGAGACCCCCAGAAATTGGGATTTTTCTTGGCACAAGTGCTCACCTACATGCAAGAATATGGACAGGATTTACCAACCCAAGGGTCCCGGGTGCGAATTGTCACCCTAGCTCTTGAAGGGGCGGCAGCCAGATGGATGGTAATGCTCCACAACGTCAATGCCCCAGAATTAAGAAACTTAGATCGCTTTATGACGGCCTTACGCCACCGTTTTGAGGACCCGCTTGCTGATAGAAAAGCCCGGGACCGCATCAGAGTCGTGAAACAAGGTCGTCGCCCGGTAGCAGAATACACCGAGGAATTTCGTGACCTGGCCGGCCGGGTAGATTGGCCAGAGGATATCTTAGTCTGCTGGTTCAAAGATGGACTAAATGATGATCTTTACGCTGCCTGCCTGGCCCGTGGGGCCCCAAACCTCTTGCATGAATGGTACATGATGGCAGAGGAGGCAGAGATAGACATGACTCGGAACAGGTACCGTGCTGGTAAGTTTTGGAAAAGATCCCCACCCCTGGAGAAACGGGAAGTTTTCAAACCCCGATCCACCATGACTCCAAGAACGCCTGGTTGCTTTAAGTGTGGAAAGGAGGGGCACCGTGCAGCAGAATGCCACTCGAAGACCCCTGCCAGAAGGCTAGACCACCATTCAGGGAGGAAACCCACAACATCCAGCCCTCGAGGGAAGGAGACTGGCCTGAGCGGCCGGGTAGATGTGGGATTCCGAACCTCTCCCAAACTGGAGGAAGAACGCCAAACGCTCCAAGGGGACCTGAGCCAGTCCGAAAGTGATCCGGAGGATGACCCGCTGGTAAGCAAACCAATTGAACCAATCACCCTACCCCTGAGACTGTTTATCCCCAGCCAAGGGAAGGGGGAGGAAGTTACAGCGTTGCTGGACTCGGGATGCACTCGATGCCTAATCAACCCCTCCCTGGCAGACAAATTGGGAATCCGACTGAAAGAAATGGAAAATCCCATCGCTTTCTGCCAATTAGATGGAACCATAGCAGGGGGGGAGCCAGCCAGGTTTACCACAGAACCATTGAAAATAAGACTAGGAAAACACAGGAAGATGCTCACATTCATTGTAGCCCCAGGGATGGAAGAGCCACTAATTCTGGGCCTCACATGGCTACAGAAATGGAATCCAAAAATAAATTGGAGGACAGGGACCATACAATTCCAGAGAGATGTAATAATTGCAAAAAGACCTGAGGAAAGGATAAAGAATGGGAAAGAGGACAGAGAATCAGCCATGACTGGACAGTCTGTGGAACCCATTAACATCCCCAATGAGTATCAGGATCTGGCCCAAGCATTTAGTGAGGTAGCTTGTGATGAACTCTCACCCCATCGAGCCACAGACTGCGCTATCGAAATCCTACCAGGGGCTAAACTCCCAAAACCACAAATGTACAGCATGTCTCCCAGAGAACTGAAAGAACTCAGAGCATTTATCGATAAAAACTTAAAGCGGGGCTTCATCGAACCCGCCAGACCAAAAATAGCGGCCCCAGTGTTATTCCGTGAAAAGAAAGATGGCTCCTTACATCTCTGCGTTAACTATCAAAAACTGAACTGCATTTGCATAGAAAATATGTATCCACTCCCCCTCATGAAGGACATGTTAGCCCACCTCTCGAAAGGAAAATTTTTTTCAAAGTTAGACCTACGGGAAGCATATTACCGCATCAGAATAAAGGAGGGGGATGAGTGGAAGACTGCTTTTAACACACCATTGGGATGCTACCAATTTAAAGTGCTCCCGTTTGGACTGCAAGGAGCACCTGCAGTGTTTATGCAATTGATCAATGAAACCCTTCATGAATTTTTATTTAAAGGGGTTTTAGTTTATCTTGATGATATTTTAATCTACACGGAAACGATGGAAGAACACATCAAACTACTCCGTGCAGTCCTCACAAAACTCTTAGACGCTAAACTATATGCAAAACTCTCCAAATGTGAGTTCCACCAAGAGAAAATTGACTATTTGGGGTACAGAATATCCCATGAGGGAATAGAGATGGACCCACAGAAAGTGAAAGCTGTATTGGACTGGGATCCACCCCACACACGCAAACAATTGCAAAGTTTTCTGGGGTTTGCCAATTTTTATCGCCAATTCATTCCAGCTTTTGCAAACATCGCCCTCCCTATCACAAACTTGCTAAAAATGAAGGGGGGGGGGAAACCCAAGCCTAGGCAACCCCTCATCTGGACAATGGAATGCCAAGCAGCATTTGAGAAACTCAAACGCCTGTTCGCAGCAGAACCGGTCCTTAAACACCCAGATCCCGAACAACCTTTTGTCATCCAAGCAGACGCCAGTGATGTTGCAGTTGGGGCAGTCCTCTTCCAAAAGAATGGAAGTGGACAATTACAACCATGTGCTTATACATCCAAGAAACTGACGGAAACCGAGCAAAGATGGGCTGTATGGGAGAAAGAAGCATTTGCTATGCGGTGGGCAATGCTCACATGGAGACATTTCCTGGAAGGAAACCAAATCCCCTTTGAAGTATGGACTGATCACAAAAATCTGGAAGCTCTGAGAAATCCACGGAAACTCTCCGAAAAACAAGCAAGGTGGGCTCGATATTTTGAACGTTTTAATTTCGCCCTCAAATATTTTCCTGGGAGAAAGAATTTCTTAGCAGATGCACTGTCCAGGAAACCCCAATACAACAGCAAAAAGATTGAAGTTATAAAACCGATGATCCAACCGACCCAACTAGCAGCCAAGGTACTCACCCGGGCACAAGAGAAAATAAAATCATCCCTGACTGAAGACACAACGACGTCAATTTTTAAGGAGTCACTACTTAAAGATGATTGGTTCCAGGCTAACAGAAACACGTGCTCACTCAAAGACGGACTGGCTTGGGTAGAAAACAAGCTTTATGTCCCTGCAAGCCAGAGAATGGAACTCATGAAACGCTGCCACGACTCTAAAACAGCAGGACACTTTGGTTTTGTAAAAACCCTGCACCTCATCAAAAGACAATTTTGGTGGCCGTCCCTCAAAAAGGACATTGAAAACTATGTTGCGAGCTGCCCCATCTGTGCTGCTGCAGAGAAGACAAGGAAAATATCCTGGACTTTTACAAACAGTAGCAGACCCTTCTGCCCCATGGAAAGAGATCTCTATGGACTTTGTAGTGGAACTTCCCGAAAGTGCTGGGAATACTGTCATTTGGGTTGTAACTGACCTTTTTTCCAAACAGGTTCATTTTATTCCGTGTCAAAAGATCCCAACTGCCAGATCGTTGGCAAAGATGTTCCTAATACACATTTATCGCCTTCATGGAGCCCCCCAACGAATTATCTCAGATAGGGGTGTTCAGTTCACATCCAAATTTTGGCGGGCGTTTTTAAACCTATTAGGCTCCACCCAGGGATTATCATCTTCGAACCATCCCCATACTGACGGGGCATCAGAGCGAGTGATTGCGTATTAGAACAATATTTAAGATGTTTTATTAATTACCAGCAGGACAATTGGACTGACCTTCTTCCTTTCGCAGAGGTAGCATACAATAACTCAGTCCATAGTAGCACAGGGTTCACCCCATTCCACGTAGCAACGGGCCAAGAATTCAACCCCATGCCGGAACTACCCACCAAAGAACCTGAAATCCCCTCCCTTAAGGAGTGGATGGATAAATTACAAGCCATGTGGCCAGTGGTAAGATTATCTCTACAGGAAGCTAGAGCAGTTTACAAAACTCAAGCAGACAAAAAACGCTGTGAACCTAAACCTTTCAAGATTGGAGACCGTGTATATTTGTCCACAAAATACTTAAAATCATTACAACCTTCTAAGAAATTAGGGCCAAAATTCATTGGACCATTCCCCATCTCCAGAATTATCAACCCCGTGACGGTAGAGCTTCATCTTCCAAAAACTCTTAGGCAGATTCACCCAGTATTTCATTGTAGCTTGCTCAAACCGGAGATCACTTCAAACCTCAGACCCCCCCTTCCCACACCCCCAACCCCCATCATGATACATGGGGAACAACATTTTGAAATTAAAGACATCCTTGATTCACGCACTTACCGTGGATCCACACAATATTTAGTAGCTTGGAAACACCTTCCTTCCTCAGAAAACGAGTGGGTAGCCAAAAGACATGTAAAAGCACCCACATTACTACGAAAGTTCCACCTAAAATACCCTGATAAACCATCCTGAACTGCACATGTAACGCATGATTTTTATTTTCCAGGTAGACCCATCTGCTTTTTAAAGGAGGGCAGGATGTCAGATCCGTGTATCTGTCATTTCTTCAGAGGAAGAGGAAAGGGGGGGGGGGGAACTGATAAAGAAATCCTTGCTTGATGTAACCTGAATATATTTAACCTTGTATCGAATATGCACACCCATACATGATACAATGGGGGGGGAAGGAAACCAGATGGCCGGAACCTATCACCTTTGGGAGGCACAGCCAGGAGATGAGGGATCCATAAAACTCCACAATGAAGTGCTCTGGGAAATCTCAAAAAACAGTCCGTTCTAAAAAGGGGGTGGGGGGAGGAAGCTAGGTACGTCTTGGGAAAGTTACACGAGGAAAAACCCTTCCTAAAAGGGAAGAATCCCCTCCCAGAGGAGCTGGGAGGGGGATTAACATATTGGCTTTTGTTTCCCAAAGTAAACATTGGGAGGAGGGGGGATTCTAAACCCCTTTATCTATCACTGTATGCCTGAGGGTCCTCAGACGCTGCTTTGAACTCCTACAGGATTCTCTCATCCCAATAAAGAATTCCTTTTGATACGTTTGGTTCTCAGAAGTTCATTCTTATTGTTTGAATGAGAAGAAGTTCCGTAGCCTGACAATAAGGCTCCTGCCTTGAGCAGAGGATTGGACAAGAAGCCCTCCAAGGTCCCTTCCTGCCCCCATGATTCTATGTTCTATAATAGATGAATACGGGACTCATAACAGACTACTGAAATAGTTTTATTTGGCCATCTAGTTTTGTAGCTGTGGAGAGATCTGAATCCAGATGTTCTATATTTAAGAAGATCATTTAAATCTGTCTCTACTTCTGAAATTTGTTTTGGAGATTCCTCTTGTTTGTTATGCACTGTTTATTTGGATTCCCAGATGTGTGGCTTATAGACACTTTAGTATCTATCAGGCCTCTGCCCCAATTGTCTTTTTTACATTCTGAGTAAAAATAAACAAAAGCAAAATCTCTTTTAAGTTGATCTTCACTTTTGTGGATGTTATGAAGATGCGCATGCAGTTTTCTTGACAGTAATATTTAAACAATCTACTGTTGCTTTCTAGGGAGATGTTTTTTCAATTTCCTATTCTATCTTTCAGGCATGAGATTTCTTTTCCCCCATTCAAATACTAATTACTGACTACTTTTCTAAGAACAGGCAAAGTTGGCTAGATGTTGTCTACTTAGCTATGTAGTTCCAGTGTTGTTGTTTTTTTTTTAATGGAACCTATCCTGCTCTAAGCAAAGTGCCAATCTCCAGCATCAACTTTATTTCCAACAATATAACGGAGTTCCAAATGGGTGTCAGAACTGTTCTCAGAACATAAAAAAATGATGGATCGAGACCTCGAGGTGGTTATTGCTGGAAGGCATGAAAAGTAATATTCTGCACTATTGTTGCTTTGTAATTGGTGATGCCCATTTTTTCCAGAAAACCACCACTCTGCTAAACAAATAATTCCCTCAACACTGTTCAACGACTATAAAGTCTGCACTACTATTACTGCTAATCTTCTCATCACTCCTGATCACTCATCCCCTCCCACTTGTGATTGTAGGACTGTAACTTTGTCCCTTGTATCCTTACGATTTATATTGACTGTTTCCTAGTATGATTTGATTGTTGATTGTACCCTATGACTATCATTAAGTGTTGTACGTTATGATTCTTGATTCTTAACGAATGTATCTTTTCCTTATGTATATTGAGAGTATTTACACCAAGACAAGTTCCTTGTGTGTCCAATCACACTTGGCCAATAAATTCTATTCTATTCCATGGTAAACATTTTGGAATGGATGAGCTCCCAACTGCAGTCACTATTTTAATGATTATTCAATGAATGTTCTCAAGATTCCAAATGTACCTTCCAGCCACAAAAAGAAAGGGCCCCTTGAAATATTGCAACCTTGTTTGAGTGCATTGATGCTGGAAAATATAAAGGGTACGATGGTTCTCTTCTCGCGAGTGTTCCTTCTTCCTTTGAAAAATTCTTTATCCCTTTTTTTAATTTCCACATGATATTTTCAGGAAAGAAATCTGTCTCTGCTTATTTGTGTAGTGTATCTGAGATAATCCTTAGTTATGAATACTGCTCTGGAATCTTTTGGACCATGGAAATGACACAGGTTGGCCATTGAATGAACTAGTTCCTCTAATTTTTTGACCCAGCCGCTATGGTTAAACCGGCATCTTGCATGAAGCGTACTGAGCATTAAGAACCTGTGACTAACATAACTGTTCTTGGGAGTATTCCAAATTTTTTCTTAACATTCTAATTGCCCCTGTATATCAGCCAAGGCTTGTATTAACTTTTTCCGGGTAATTTTTATTGATGTACATTTTCTGGCGCCAGGCTGTCCCTGTTCCGTTTGCTGTATCTGACTCCACCAGGAATTCAGTTTGGAAGACATGGAACATAATGACGTGCCTAAGGGAATCTGTGGCAGGGTTATTTGGAGAGGTGGGATTGTTTTAAGTGGAAGACTGCTGTGTATAGGAGAGAAGAAGGAAGAGGTATAAGAAGAACTTGGGGAAAATGTCTGATTGCATGAAGTTCATTATATTGTAATGATGAGAATTGCCTTCTATCTCTCTTAACATCTAAACATTAACTACACACTATGAAGCATAAGTACCTTTTTATGAAGTTGCCTAATTCGTCTGAAAGATATCTGGATTCTAGGTAGCATCCTTAACATAAGTGTTCTAGACAGTCCTGCAAATTTTCTTCAGAACATAGACCGAACATATTCTATAATTCCATTTAGACCAGAGGTTCCTAAAATTTTCTTGGTTCCTGGAGTCCCTAGTGGTTTTTAAATTGTGCACTGCATCACCTCAGGGTGCCTCAGGAAATTCAATGGCAATTCCATTTATCAAATAGTGAAATATCCCACAGTGCCTCAGTGAGTTTGCAGCAGCTCACTATGCATAAAGTTTAGGAATCACAGATATTTATCTAAAATGATAAAAGTGGCATGTTTTGTTTACCTTGACTTGTCTCTTTTCGTCTCTCTACACCATTTCCTTCCATTTAATAAAAGGTGAATTAAAAACAGAGACAGTCAAACCTCTGGCATATAGTGTCAAAGGAGTAAAGAAAGATGAATGAGACATCAGACAGAGCTGATGTTGGGATACTGCATGAAGCTCAACAACTCTTAACTCTTGCCTTGAAACTCAAACCCCAGGCTAGAATTTTGACTATCAGGTCTCCAAGGATCCAGCCATCAAGTATGGAAAAACAAGAGGTATTAGGTATTAAGCATTAGGTTCTTGGTGAGACATCTTGGAAAAAGATTCTTGCTCCCAAGCAGCCAGGCTCCTGTAGTTATTGCTGAACTTGGGGAAATTTTGCCTCTCAGTGAATGCTTCTACTATTTATCGTTCTAGCAGATTACAGAATGTCATTAGAACAACTTCCATGATAACCCAATATTGTGTGTTCCTTGAACTCCTCTCCTGTAAAATCTTTTTGCTACCTACTAAACTTTGATTACCCTTAGCTTACCTTGAAGTGAATTGGGCTTATTACTGTTTCTAACCAGCTGTAAGAACAACTTTGGACTGTTTGTAATAGTACTGATAACAGATTAACAGAAGTCCTCCAGTCCAGTGGTTGCCAACCAATGGGCCGGGGACCACTGGTGTTCTATGAGAAAATTTTGGTGGTCCACAGAGAAATGTCACCCCCAAAACAGCCCCCAAAGCAATTAATCCAGGCTGTGCAGGAACACAAGGCTGCGCCGCCCAAATGGCCTGCAGTAACACAAGGCTTCCGTTGCTTGTATTGCAAACAACAAGAGGTAGTGAGGGGAGGGGAGAAGGGTGGAGGGGGGGAACTTGCCCCACTCACATCATACGCCTGGCCTGGACACAGGGCTGCTTCTTTCTACTTGGCTGCACGCAAGGAAAGCAGCAAAAGTCTTTCTTTCTCTCCCCCAAACTCCATCAGAAATGAGTCTTTGGGACCCTGCAAGGCATCCTGTTCCAAGAGGCTGTGCTGGCAAAGACTCATTTCTGGAGGAGTTTGGGGGAAAGAAAGAAAGACTTCTGCTGCTTCTGCTGCTTTCCTTGCATGAAGCCAAAAGTCAGTCCCTCTCCTTCTCCCTCTCTCCCCTCTATCTCTCCCTCCCTCCTCCCCTCTCTCTCTCTCCCACCCGAGAACGGAGTTGGAGACGGTATCCTGCGATCCCAAATAAAGAATGATCGATCGGTAGGAAAAAAGGGTGGGGAATTTTCCTGCAGACTTTTTTGGGGATTTTCCCAGGGTCTCTTGTCCGTGGGATTTAAAATTATGAGTTTGGTGGTCCCTGAGGTCCAAAAGGTTGGTGACTCCTACTCTAGTCCAATCAATACTATAGGAACTCCATAGCATTGTTTATGAAGATGTTATATGGCATAGGGCAGGGGTATCAAACTCAAAGCCCATGGGCCGGATCCAGCTCATGTGGTGCTTAGATCTGGCCCACATGGCCACCCTGGAAACAGCAAAGGACTGGCCCGTGGTGCCTCTGCCAGTGAAAACGGAACTCAGGAGGGCCATGCTTGGCCTTCCTGGGCTCTGTTTTCTGCCGCAACAGCCTCCTACATCCCTTTGCCAGCAAAAATGAAGCTTGGTGTGTGTGTGCAGAGGGATAACAAAACAAATTAAAAATTAAACAAAAGGAGATAGGAGAAACTCTGCGAGCTTCAGAGTTTTGCAAAAAATGCAACCGTTTGCACAAGGATTGAACTTAACAGGGTGAAGGCATACTTGGACTCTGTAGTATGTAAATCATCGAAGTCCAAGGCATTCCCAGTAAGCAAAAATAGCACAAGGCAGGCAACAAGAGCTCTAGAGCTGATACATGCAGATTTGCTGGGGCCAATGCAAGCCAGTTTGGGAGGGGCAAAGTATTTACTGGTCATTGTAGATGACTACAGCAGTTTTGGGTTCTGCTACTTACTAAAGAGTAAAATAGAGGTGCTACAGAAATGTAAGCAGTGGATAAGCTTTGTGGAAAGGAGATAGGTATGTCAGCTGCAAATAAGTATGTCAGCTGCAAACTGACAGGTTCAGAATTCATGTCAGCAAGTTTTCAACAGTGGTTGGGACAGTTAGGAATAAAACACAGACACACAAATCTGTACACAGCAGTTGAAAATGGTGTAGCTGAGAGGTGGAATGGAGTCTTACAAACAATGAAGAACTCACTGCTGGAAGATTCTGGTCTGAGCAGTTATATTGGAGTGAAGCCATATTGACTGCTAATTATTTAATCAATAGGCTGTGGAGTTCATCTATAAATGATACTCCATATGTAGTGTTATATGGGAGAAAGCCATCTCTGGCACATTTAAGGGTATTTGGAAGCAATACATGGGTGCATATTCCAAAAGCAATCAGGAGAAAAGGTCAACCAAAGACTAGAAAGCTCAAGTTTACAAGCTATGAGCCTGGCTCAAAGAGTTATTGCTTTAGTGATGGGAGCAAGAGAATAGTGATTTCAGGGTCTGCTAGTTTTGCACAGCAACATTGGAAAAGAATTGATGCCAATGTTTGGAATGATCCACTTAGTGATGGTAACTCACTTAGTGACAGTGTCAGCATTCAGGGAGGAGAAACTAGAAAAGGAGAGATGCAACATGAAGGATTATAATTCTGCTCCAATACCCATGAGCATAGGTTTTCATAATAGACCAAAGTGAAGCCTATAATCAAGAGCAATAGGGAACTTGCTATATCTGTCAAAGTGGTCCAGACCAGACATAGCTTGTTCAGTAAGCATCCTAAGTCACTTTACTGCTGCACCAATTGCATTGGATGTGTATAAAAAGGATTCTCAGGTATTTGAAGGGAACTGTGAACTTGGGTCTTCAAGTACCGGTCTCTGAAGAATTGAAATTGAAATGTTATGTTGACAGTGACTATGCCAATAATGTAAAAACCAGAAAGTCCAATTCAGGATTGTGGTATTGTTTGGAGGGGTTTTAATTGGTTGGAACTCCAGAAAACAAAAAAACTGTAGCCATTTCTTCTGTGGGGCAGAATTTATAGCTCTATCTGAACTTTGTTCAGAGGTAACTTGGTATGTACAGGATTTAAGCGTAAAGGTAAATGATGCTGTAACAGTGTATAAGGATAATGCAGCTTGCATTAAAATGGCAATAGGTGACAGAGTGAAAAATAGAAGCAAGCATGTGGACATTAAGTATTGCAATGTCAGAGAAGCCATTAAATGTAAATTAATTAACTTGCTTCACTGTTCTTCAGAAGACAATCAGGCAGACATCATGACCAAGCCATTGGGTGGAGTGCACCATGAGAATAATATTAAGTTATTCAGTTTTATGTCTATTCCAGTCATGAAGGGAGGAGTGTCATTATAAGAGTTCATGAATTGGAATAGACATGGTAACAGGTCAGCCAATGGGGACTGTTTGGTCACTCAGACAGCTCGGAGTCTGGGCATGGCTTAGCCAACTGATCTGTATATATAGAAGAGTTAGTTTGCTCTCTGTAATATCTTGCTTCTGTGTCTACGATTATGACTTCTGGATTCTGAGTTCTGGTTCTGGGTATTGTATACATGCCTCATACTTCATATTATTATATATAAACAACTTTCTTCTATCAATGAATCCTGCTGAATTATTACTTGTGTGCTGGTTGGATTGCTGCAAACTCTGATAGTCTGCCTTCTGACAGCCTGCTTACTTGCTTCCCATTTGGCGCATCCCACAGCACAGAGACAATGGTGGGGTGTGTCAAGATAGGAAGTCTCCACGCCCTTCACCCTCTTCCTTGCTGCAGCCAAACTGCTGGTTTGGCTTTTGGGGCAGAGCCAATCTATCGCCGCCACCCTCTGACAACCCGCTTGCTCGCCCTCCCACCTGGCTCTTCATCCAGCAAGCTGCCTACTGCTGCTCCCCCCAGCAAATTTTCCTTGTTGAGATGCCCTGCGAAGAAATGGCAGAAGCAATTTGGTAGAGGGGACTTGGTGTTGGCGAGAAGGTTGCCCTCAGCTGGCCATGCCGCGCTAGCTTGCACTATCATGAAGCATTAGTGGAATAATATTAAATAATATTAAAGTTGCAATTATAATAAAGAGTGGGAGAATAAATTTTGACAAACAGGAGATGTAATAAATGATTTTTTGAGACTAAGCAAATTGAAGTCTTTCGTTATGTAATTCTATTGCCTGAATAGTTCTGTCCAGGTAGCCATAACTAGATTACAGTTTAACTTGGAAATAATACATTTTCCTGAGAAAGTCCACTTTGGAAATAGTACAGGTAGGCTTGTGCATGCTTCAAAGCTGATCCAGATGATGCTTTGAATCCTTCACAGAAATACTTGGTTGTAACTCCATCAGTGACAGAAGTTTTCTGGAAAAATGTAAATCTTTTTCTGTGGGTTGGGGGTGGATGTCTTTTTTCTTAATTAAACCCATTGAAGATTGAATATGCTTAACATTTCAGAAATACCTTGTTTAAAAGTAAGACATATTTGACCTGATATTTGACGGGGCATATAATATATGAACTTTTTCAAATAACCAGAAGATGTTGAATTACATATTTGATTATGAAAAATAAAAATAAAACCATTTTAGTTTTTATTGAATTGTCTAACTAAACTTACATGAATTATGTACCTAAGCACTTTTAATATATCATACATTCTAAAACTGGAAAAATATGGAGAATTATTTGACTTTAGCTTCAAAATATTTGGGTTTTGGTAATTTGGTAACTTCAGAGGATTAGATCAAACAGATATATACAATGTATATCCAATATACAGATATTTTGGGTTTGGAAGCAAACAAATTATTACAATTTTACTTTGTTCACATGGATTAGAGTCTCCATTCCTATGTTTCCACTGGGACTTTCTGAACAGTGCTAGCAATGCACTCTTATTTTCACAGGGGCTATATAAGGGGATCTTTTATATATTCTCTTCAGCACCACTTGACCAAAGAGACTCAAGACTAATACCATATGCCAAACTTTTCACTGCTGTCTACATGGCATATATAACACATTATTTGTGTGTTTATGTGTATTTGGGTGTGAATAGTTCTTAATTCTCAGCATTTGTCCAAGAACCAACAACAGTAGTATTTGTTCTAATGAGATTTCTGGAATGTCAGCAAGCAAATCCTTCCAATTACAGATTGGATGATATCAAAACAATATCATATCAAAACAAAATCAAAAAGAGTACTGAAAATATCAACCAAGATAATCCAACCTCTCCAATGAATTTTAATCTCATTTTGCAGTATTTTGACATTTCCAAAGAGAATCTCACTGCCAACACATACAAAGTACCACATGGTGATACTTGGCAATCCTCATTCATCATTACCACTTTGACGCCAGGACTGATATCAGTTTTAGGCAAGCAGTGCTCTCTACTGTCTCCCTATTCTGCTATTGGTTAATATATATGATGAAGAAAGGCAGTGGCATGGTGGCTTAATGGTGAAGATGCTCACCTCCCATTTGGAGGGTTGAGAGTTCAATCCTAGGTAGCAGCAGATATTTCTCTCCTAGGGCGCAAATAAAAATATCTGCTGCAAACTCCATGCAGGCATCAGGAAGGAAATTTGGCCAGTAAACTCTCAGCTCCATCTAGTTACCCAGACTCTATCCCAAGTTGAGAAATTATAGGATCATTAAAGAAGGAATTAAATTGAGTTTTTTTATGTGATGAAGGAAGAAGGAAATAAGATAGTTTATCTTTAACAGTAAGTTTTGAATGATTATCTGTTTGTTCACATGAATCACACAACCAACACAGACATTTTCTTTATAGTTTTTAGAAAAGGCATCTTTGTCAGCTCAATAACTGAGTAATTTGTTTGGATTATGATGGCCATGCTGAATGGATTGGGAAGTAGGGTTTTTCTCCTACAAAAGCTCAGTTCCAGAAAATTCTGAATGATGCTGTTTCTGTATACAGAACCCCCTGTAAACAGTCTGCTAAAAGAGTTACAACCACTGACAAGTAAACTGCTTTCTGCCTTCTATTTTTTCCCTTGTCTTTATGGTAGGTAGAAGAGTGATCATTACAAGAGGAATTACGGTACATATCTTTTTGGTTCAGATCAATTGAACTGCTGCTTTTATGATTTGAGGAAGCATAATTTATTATTTATTAATTCATCAAATTTATTCACCACCTATCTCATTTTCTAAAATAATCTATAGTCCCAAACACTCTAAAATATTGATAAAATATCTGATAAAATATTGGGATGAATATTTAGGACTTGTTTTGCTAGGAGATTAAATAATGATGACGCTGTTTTCCCTCTGCAGCTTTTTAGCTGTCCTTTAATGAATATTGTAAACCTCTTTCCTTGTGATCTCTGAAGATGATTCTATGCAAGATGATTTGGGAAGATGTTTAAGATGGGCCGAGTTATTTTGAAGGAAATTGGCTGACGTTCTAATGCAAAAAGCTACTCTATATTTGTAGCTCAAAGTAGAGGTGTGACTTGTACTTTCAGTTACTGACAGGTTTCAGCTAACAACTCCTTTCTTCTTTTGTAAAAACAGATTGGAAAACAGCAAGTTAAGGCTTGACTCACATCTTGAAAGAGAAAAATTTTGTTTCCTTTTTCGTTTCGTGGGAAACTACCAGTCTGAGTAAATAAACACAGAAACTTAAAATTTGCAATAGAAAACAGGCAATTTGTGTTATTTGAATGTGTATATAGAAAATATATAAGTTATATTTACATTTTATCATTTACTTTAGAAGAGTTTCAGTCTTATATCAACTTTGTTTGGAGCAATGCTTCTGAAATATATACAAGCATGGAGGATTTCCCTGTTTCATCAAGTCCTTTATGCAAGTTAAAACAAATGTGTTTTGAATGCAGTATAAATACTTGGAATTGTTTTTATGGGTCCAGCTTTCTAATAACGAGATTATTTATTTTCATAACTAGTAGATGGGGCATTAGAATTTTTCACTATATAAAAAGGGATCTAATGATATGCACCTAAACTTCATCAGGATTTCTGGAAAACTGATAATTTGAAAAACCTTTGTTCAAAAGATGCTGTCTTCCTCCATTTTAAATACATACAAATGTAAAAAAGAAGAGAAAATAAGAAAGAGCCTACACAAGCATATACGGTATCAACTTGCATACAGGGCACTGCACATTTTACAGGGGATGCTTCACTTCAAAGAAGTGAAATAATCAACAACGATTCTGATTCGTAACACCACTTGCTTTCTTCACGTCTAAGAGGGAAGCGAATACCCACATTATAATCATCTGTCATTTCCTTGGTTCCCTCCTTTCCAGCCTGTTTTGGCACCTGCTATATCTGAATTAGACTTCTAAGCATCTGCTTTTCAGACAAAAAGCAAACTATCATCAGTTAAGAGAAAATACTGAAGTAAATTCTGTCACTTCCAGAAAGTGATGGACCTCTGTTACTTTGCACATGTTTGCTCTTCTGTGCTAAATATTTATATTATATAATTTATTCTTTTTTTAAAATCAAGTTTTATTGGGTTTTAACAAACAGATAAAATATCTTACTTGAGTACAGCATGATTCCAGGTTACCACATTTCCATACAGACACAATTTCATATATATATTCATCTTATATATTCAACTTCATACCTTATCATTTTATACCAACTTATCACTATTTCCCCTTTGACTTCTCTTCTTTTATAGTAAGATCATTTCAGTCTAAATTTCTATATCTTTTTATTCATTATCCCTATACTTTCGTCTGTCATTGTTTACAATTTTATATATTCTCTTCCGACATTCTTAAAAAACAAAACAAAAACAAGCTATAATTGCCAATCGGAGTACGACACCTTTAAATCTTATATATCATATGATTTATTCTTCTTTAACAATAGAAAGAAAAAAACAAGCAGTGCACATTTCTAAACAATGCTTTGACCAGGACTTTTGGTGGAAAAATGCTTGTTCAAATATAGAAAGGGAGGGAGCTCCTCAGTCCATTGTATATTGTAATATCAACCTCTTTGCAGTCTTAAAAGCAAACAGCATCTGTGCATTCTTGTCGTTTAGTTTTCAAATTTGCATATGGTTAGAAGAACAGAAACACCTGCAAAAACCAGTATGTCTCTCAGAACAAAATTAATACATAAAATAAATGCTGCCAGCTAGGGAGCCATTGTAGTACTTAATTATGATATTTTGAATGCCACAATTGCTTCCAGAAATAGAGGTCTAATGCATGTGACTCATTTTTTTTCAAAAAAAATATGTGTAACTTTAAATCTATAGAAATGTTACATACAAATATCAGTCTTTCATAGATGTAAGTACACTTAACATTATTCCCCTCTATGCTCTTGAATTTATTGTTATAAACAGTTGTTGAAATAACTACTTACCATGGATAAATTAACTTTATGACTCCTGGATTCTATGGTGGATTGTCCCCATTATTCAAAGCCTCTCTGAAAGTCCACTTCCTGCCAGTCTATTATCTCTAGGCTATTATCCCTATTTAAGGTGTTGTCTCAGCTCTACTTTTTCCTCAATTCCCACTTCCTTTCTTCTATGTGTGCCTCCTGCCCTGCCCAAACCCTTCAACTACCCTTCTAGCTAGCTGATCTTGAGTTCTTAGCACCTAAACATTTATATCTGAACTTAAGGACTATATATTATACATTTTACTTGTTTTGTATGTTTTAACCCTTTCCCAGTTCCATAGCCATCCCTCGTGCTGTTTTGCTAAAGTCCCAAAGGTGCTATTTCAGGAGGCAACTGGTCTTTCTTGCTTTTTCTTTTGAAGATGTTTTGCTTCTTATCCAATAAGCTTCTTCAGCTCTGACAGGACAGTGGGGAATGGAAGGATTTATATTCCTTGCAGACAGACGGTAATCTGCATCCTTTTAGGGAGTTGTTGAAGCACTTGGAGGGTTATCTGTGTCCTCAGGGTCACCTGAGTATTGTTCCTGGTTTCTGTAGTCTGCAATTTTTCCACTGGAAATCCATTCCTACTCCCACGCCATTCAAAGGGTGTTCATCATTCATTGTACAGCTAATACTCTGTAGAGATTCTCAGTCATCCATGTTTGTTCCAAAGGTGCTTTTTCATCTGGAGCTGGAGAAGATTCTTGGATGAGAAGCGAAACATCTTCAAAAGAAAAAGCAAGAAAGAATACTGAATAGAACAACTGGGGACAGTGGCCCGGAAGGGGTGTGTCTTCAGTTTTTCTATTCAGTCTATAGCCAAACATCCCACGCATGGATCCTGTCTACACCATCTGAGAAGGTGCGTTCTCAGGTAAGTCTACCAATGCTCCTTTTCATCTGGAGCTAGAGAAGGTTCTTGGATGAGAAGCGAA
Organism: Bungarus multicinctus; assembly: GCA_023653725.1. NCBI lineage: Eukaryota > Metazoa > Chordata > Lepidosauria > Squamata > Elapidae > Bungarus > Bungarus multicinctus. Next base: position 3,690,270 of record CM042846.1, read on the forward strand.
ACATCTTCAAAAGAAAAAGCAAGAAAATCCAGTTGGCTCCTGAAAAAGCACCTTTGGGACAACCATTGGATGACTGAGAATCTCTACAGACTGTTTTGCTAAAGGTAACTTATTTTTTTCTGGCTTCTTTCTCACTCTGTTGACTTCTCTGTGTAATCTCTTTTGTTACACTGTTTCTTAATTTTCATCTCTTTAGCTCCTGGGATCTCTTTCAAATCTTTAGATTTTCTTGAAACCTGTTCCTCTGCTTAGTATTGTTATCATCTCAGCCTCACTAACATTTTAATGGGATGTAAACATTCTAGGACTTTAGCTATTTTAGCACTTGGAATTTTCAATGCACAATAACTGAAGCTATAATAAAAATGTAAACATATCTGTAAAATAAGTTAATTTAATGTTATTTATCACAATTGAAAATTATTTGGCCAGTAATTTTCAGGGTAATTTTTCTGCCTTATGGATTTAAATATCTAAGCAAATATGTTGAGAGAATTGGGGTAAGTCAGATATATATATATATCAGAATAATATTAATGCATTTGCAAATGTAGATGTGGTCTAGCATAGAGATGCGGTAGGATGCCATTTCAGATGCATAGTAATTTTTTTTCCTTCTGACTAGATTATACAAAACCTGCATACCATTTTGTAGATATTCCCTCTGATGAAATAATTAAATAGAATCAGACTTGTAAAAAATTCACCCCAATAAAACTATAATATTTGGATTATAAATCAAAACTCTTGAATAACTATAGTACTCTTAGTGATGATATTTAATATTTTCATAATATTTTTGTGATAAAAATATAGCAAAGCTGTATATAGCATATACACAAGCAATTATGAAATTAAACCAATCCCTTTGTTTTTATGAAAAAATAATGTAAAGATTCAGTTAAAATGTTAACAATTTAGTAGCAATATAGAACAGTGGTTGCCAACCAGTCGGCCGGGGACCACTGGTGGTCCGTGAGAAAATTTTGGTGGTCCGCTGAGAAATGTCATCTCCAAAGCAATTAATCCAGGTTGCGCGGGAACACAAGTCTGCGCCGCCCACATGGCCCACAGGAATACAAGGCTTGCGTCGCTTGCATTGTGAACAACATGAAGTAGTGAGGGGAGTGGAGAAAGGGTGGAGGGGGGGAACTTGCCTGACTCAACCCACGCGCCAACGGGCTGCTTCTTTCTGTTTCTTTCTTCTTCTGCTTTTTGGCTGCATGAAAGGAAAGCAGCAAAAGTCTTTCTTTCTCTCCCCTGAACTCCACCAGAAATGAGTCTTTGGGACCCTGCAAGGCATCCTGCTCCAAGAGGTTGCGCCGATGCGACAAGTTTCACAAAGATTCATTTCTGGCAGAGTTTGGGGAAGAGAAAGAAAGACTTCTGCTGCTTCTGCTGCTTTCCTTGCATGAAGCCAAAAGTCTCTCTCTCTCTCTCTTTCTCTCCCCCCCCCCCCCCGAGAATGGAGCTGGAGATGGTATCCTGCGGTCCCAAATAAAGAATGATTGATCAGTAGGAAAACAGGTTGGGGAATTTTCCTGCAGACTTTTTTGGAGATTTTCCCAGGGACTCTGGTCCACAGGATTTAAAATTATGAGTTTGTGGTCCCTGAGGTCCAAAAGATTGGTGACCCCTGATATAGACCCCTGACATCCCGGACATAAACTGTTTCAACTCCTACCCTCAAAACGATGCTATAGAGCACTGCACACCAGAATAACTAGACACAAGGATAGTTTTTTCCCAAACACCATCACTCTGCTAAACAAATAATTCCCTCAACACTGTCCAACTATTTACAAAGTCTGCATTACTATTACTATTAATCTTCTCATCCCTCCTTATCGCCCATCCCATCCCATTTGTGACTGTATGACTGTAACTTTGATACTTGTATCTTTACGATTTATATTGACTGTTTCCTAGTATGATTTGATTGCTTATTGTACCCTATGACTATCATTAAGTGTTGTACATTATGATTCTTGATTCTTAATGAAAATATCTTTTCTTTTATGTACACTGAGAGCATTTGCACCAACACAAATTTCTTGTGTGTCCAATCACACTTGGCCAATAAAGAATTCTATTCTATTCTATCTATTCTATATAGAAGACATGCACTTCCTGCTTGTCAAATATATGGATTTTTAATGGAAAAAAGAAAGAATGAAATCTCTTTTGAAGAACATAATAGCTAGTTATGTCCCTGAAAAGATAAATAATTCTAAAGATAATAATTAAACCTATAAAACAATTGGCAAACAACCAATACACATCTTTCAATATTAGTGTAACATAATCTTTACATTGTGTATCAATTAGCATCTTACCTACCACATTTTGCATCAATTCAACTTCAGATAATTTTCAAAGGTAATCTTGTTTAGAATGCATCTTAATGATTTAAGCATGATGCAATTAGGCCATGTATATATTAGACTGATATAGGAAAAGTTGACCTACCATGTAATATACAGTTAAATATTTTAAATTAGCATAAGAGTGTCTATAATCAGCTATGAAATATCCTTTCTATATAGGAAGGAATATGTATCTAGCACTCATTGTGGGCTCTCTCCATTCTTTCTCTCTTTCTTATAACACACACGCACACACATGATGCCTCTATTTAGAAAACATATCCCCATACATCTTAGAAAATGTACTAAAAGTTTCTAAAAATTATACAATTCCTTGCAGCATTAAAAAGGCTAGAAATATTATTAAAACTATTGCAGTCAGTTCAGCAGAAGCGGAAAGGGGCTTCTCGCAGATGAACATAATATGTTCAGAGGGCAGAAGTCGCCTTACAGTTTCCAATATTACAAACCTCCTGACCATCAGTCTAATTGGCCTACCTCTGCAAGAATGGGACCCTGTTCCTATAGGAAAGAAGTGGTTATGGGCACATCACACAGCTGATGATGCTCCTGTTAAATCCAAGAAAACTGTTACTCGGAACCATAATAGAAAAGCAATTTGGCAGTACTTTAAATAAGTTTTATTGTTTCTTGTAAAATTTTGTTATGTAATAGTTTTTGATTAATATTTTAAAATGTAACAATATAGTTTTGTGTACCTTTTTATTATTTAAGCATTAAAAACATGACATAATAAACTACCTTTTGTTTTCGTATATCTTTTTTTAATACTTAGTCATTAGGGCAAAGAAGTGATGTTGAGTTGGCCTCGCCCAGCCCTCTGTAGCCTCCCTGTAGCTCCTTGTGGCTGCCAGACGTCGCCCTGTCCTCTCCAGGGCTCCCCAGGCCTTGGAAACTGGCAAAAAACACTTGCTAAGCAATTGGTCTTTAAGCGAGGACCACTTACATTTGGTTTGCCAGTCACATGGCCACCTCTCCAGGCCTTCCCAGGCCTTGGAAACTGGCAAAAAACGCTTGCTAAGGACCTGGTCATTAAACGAGGACCTGGTCATTAAGTGAGGACCATTTACATTTGGTTTGCCAATCACAGGGCCACCTGCCCAGGCCCATCCCAGTCACATGACCACCTAGCCACACCCACCCCAGTCACATGACCACCTAGCCACTCCCAGTCAGCAAGCCACTCCCATCCCAGTCACATGACCACCAAACCACACCCACAAATTAGACCACGCCCACAGAACAGGTTGTTAAGAAATTTGAATCCCACCCCTGTGTTAGAGCCCCTACGCTACTGAAAAAAAAACCCACTCCCAATATCCCAATAAGCCCTGCTTACATACTATAACGATCTTTTTGATTCCTTGACTTTGAAGCTGACTGTCTTCCTGCTGGGAGAGGATGCCTTACAATGTGACTGCATTGTCCAAATGTGGTTGTGCAGAACTTTAAATAATAACACCAGGATCCGTACAGTAAATTTGTGTTCAAGAGCATACACAAGTTGTAACTCTGATCTTCATGAGGAAATATGGTCATCACCCAACATTTTTTCTTCTTACTAAGTTTCACTGAAACTGTTACAAGTTCCCCAAACTGGCTTATAATTTCACAGGCACTGATTTATGGTCTCTTACTAGGTTGGTTAGAAAAAGGTGGGAGAGCAGAATTCCATCATCATTTTGCAGTGCATAAGTTATTGTTTTTGTTTGTTGATTGATTTGGGTTTTTTAGTCAATTTTAAATATCATGATATAGTTCTTATATACAGAGCTCAGACTCTGAATCCAATAGAATCATTTTTTAATCCATCTTCCACCCCTCACCTAATTCCACCATCATTAGCACAAACTTACAGTAAACTTTTGGGATCCCAACAAGGACAAATGATTTGATAGGAGAATTGAGTTATTTTTGCTCCTTTTCCCTCAGTTGATACATTTCTGTTAACAACTGAGAATTTGTTTTGTACAAGTGAATCTTTGTACTCTCATAGAATCAATCTAAAGTGTCCATAGTGAGGTTTGTTAGTTCTATCATAAGACATCCCTGTTTTGTTCAATTATTTGAATTTGGGAATAAGAAGAAACATAGAAATGTGTTCATGTCCAAGGAAAATATAAGGAAAATATCATTTACATCTAAAGGGACTGCTTGCTAATTTTTTCTGCCTCCCACGCACAATTTGCTGGCAGGAGCATTTGGTCACATATGTAGTCACTTGGTTTGTAAAGGCCAGCTCTCATGTCAGTACATGCAGAAAATTGTGCAGAAGAAATTGTGCAAGAAGGAATAAGAATCAACTTTGTTTTTCCTACTTTCGTTGCTGAAGTCTGCTGTAGCCTTCTTTTTCTCAGTTAAACATCCATTGTGTACGGTATCTAAAGGGAAGGCAGAATTACTAATAAGTCAGAGGGGGAGAACGAACTGAAGTTGAAAGATAAAAGTATTTTGAAAGCTGTTTCTGGCAGATACCTATTTAAAAACGGATGTCAAATACAGGCAACAATTTAGGATTGGATAATAGGAAACATCTATCCATTGACTCCATGGGTCCTCTCGAAGTTTTGTCAGAGTTTCGTCCCCTGTGAATTTCCAAGTCACCTGTTAGTCAACAAAATAGCAAGCTAAGGGACCAAGCTAAGGGTAAGGGAGGCAAAGCCTTTGTGAAGTCCCCAGCTAAAGCAATCACAATTCTCACTGTGAAAAGCACAGCTAGTTTCTTGTCTTTGGTAGAAGCAACAGATCAACCTCGCGATTATGTTTCTCTTCCCAAAAAGTGTATGTTTGTATACATTTGTGTATGCATATAAGTGGGAAAGGTTGTTTGTTTTTGAGGCTATATTTGTAATAATGTCTGTGAGTCTTTCAGTTTATAATGTCTGTCTGTATCATTCTAAGTATGCTTAGGTTGCTAAGGTATATATGAAGACACTTATGTGTATGGTAATATTCAGGCAGTTGTTGGCAGGTACAGTGACACACATATATTCCTTGTTGCGGTAAGAGATGGAACATCCCTAGTCTAAATATTTAATGAAAATAGTAGTTGAGGGAAGACTATAAACAATCTGGAATGATAAAGCCATCCATTCCTTCATGTCTTGCCCTTTGGAATCCTACATTCCCTACAGAAATAGAAAAGCTCTATTTTACAAATATATCCCAATAGTTGTACATCAGGTGCATATTATCATCAAAGTTGCACCACCATCAGAACATTCACATTTGGCTTAATCATGCAGTAGCTTGCAAATTTAAGCCCTTGTTATTTTTTGCTCAAGCTTTAACAGGAGCACCATAGCTTTAGCACACCACTTTGTTATCAATAATTGAAGCTGAAGAATTGTATTTGTAAAAACAGTTTTGCAAAGCAGCCTCCAACTCTTATAAAGGCTTCATTCACTGATGACTCCTATTGCAAGAACTGATTATACGGTAATAATTGTAAGGCAGTCTATGTTTTGAAGTTCTAATTGTATTCACAATTTTTTAAACCACTTCACAAAATTGGCATAGTCAGTAAGCATTCGCCTCTTGTAGTAGGCAAACCTGCTTTATTTTGGTAGGCGGCAAGCAGAGTCTAAGGGAAGCGTTAATGATGAAACTTTCTCTGGCCAGCTTTCTCCAATCAGCTTTTGAGATTGATAAAGAGACTCTGAAGTGAAACACCACACACTTGAATTGTACTTTAACTTTAATAGTTAATACACAAGGCAAGATGAAACTTGAAAATAAATCCTAAAGTAAGGGACTACTTGGATACCCATGAAGATTGTAGAACAGATCACAACTCAGTTGACCTACTAAATAATATGGCAATTGAAATCAGCATGAATTTATTAAGAGTAGTCTGGTAAGATTTGTTCTTATCTGTTTGATTTGGTAATACATTACTGAATGGAAAAAGTGTAGGTATACATCATATATCTTCATATCTGTGAAGAATGTAATGTATCCAAGTTACTTAAATCTGCAAAGATTTCTGTTGGATTATGACAATGAACTGTATATATAGTTCAGAGAATCATAGTGCTGGAAGGGACCTTGGAGATCTTCTAGTCAACCCCTGCGCAAGGCAGGAGTCCTTATACTATCCGGGCAAAATGTTGTTCCATCTTTTCTTGAAAACCTCCAGTGATGCAGCAGTCACAACTCCTGGAAGCAAGCTGTTTCATCCATTAATTGTTCTCACTGCCAGGAAATTCCTCGTTTCCAGATTGGATCTCCCTCTGGCAGACTTTCATCCATTACTTCTTGTCCTGCCTTCAAGTGCTATAAAAGTAAAGGTAAAGAAACCTAGTTGTCTTAGCTGTTCGTCATATGATTTATCCTCCAAATGCCTTATTTTCTTTGTTGTTCATCTCTGCACTCTTTCTTGAACATCAATATCTTTTTTGTATCATGGTGACCAGAACTGGATGCAGTATTCCAAGTCTGCTCTCACTAGTGCAGTAGAGAATGATGCTGTCACTTCCTGTAATCTTGATGCTATCCCTCTGTTGATGCAGCCTAGGATTGTGTTGGCTTTTTTGGCAGTTACAGCACCCTGCTAGGGAGTGTGGTGGCTCACATGGTTATGATGCCTGATTGACAATTTGCAAGCCCACATTCAAAGCCCGAGTGCTGCTGTGTAATGGTGTGAGCTCCTGTCGTTTGCTCCAGCTTCTGCTGACTTAGCAGTTTGAAAATGTGTAAGTGTGAATAAATAAATAGGTACCACCCCTTCAGTGGGCTCATTAATAGGAACATGAAAGGAGCCCCCAATTAGGTGTCCCCCAGGCAGTGGTGATATCACTAATCCTTTCACTGCAGAAACATCTTGGTGCTTCTGATATGGAAATATAGCACACTGCTGGCTCATACTTAAATGGAGATGGTTTTAAAAAATCATATCCAATCCTTATTAATGTTTTCTTATCAGAATGAAGGAAGGTATCAAACAGTCTGTACTTTTCAGCACTTTTATTAATGACTTCTATGAGGTGTTGAATTCTTATCATATGTGGAATGGTTAATACTGGTTAAGTCAAATAAGATTCAAAATTATCTTGATAAATTTTTTTAAGGCTGAAACTAAAAGAATACCTTTTAACAGAAATAAGCATAAATATTTCCTTTAGGAAACAGAAAAGAAATGCACAAGTATAGGATGGGCTAAAAGTTTAACTTCCCTTATACAAACATACTAATGACGTGTAGCTATTTATATTTACAGCAGAAAATAACATTTGAAGGGATGTTGGTGCACTTGCCACATCGGTCAGCACCTCCTTAACGAAGCTGCATGTTTTCCTGGGCTCACAGAACAGCCTTGTAATCCAAAGAAAATAAAGAGTGTTAAAGAGGCGCTGACAGAATGCCACAAGATTGGTATACTCTTTTCACCATCTCTTTAGTGCCATCTTAACTCAGATGGGTTTTAGGGAGGGGAACTTTGCAGCTACTGTTTGACTAATGTTCATTTCTCACAACAGACCGCATCCTTTGCAATAGTGGTGAATATCTGTAGCTCGGGTGTAGGATGAGGGTGAAGGTTCATTCTCCGAGCTTGTGAGTTAGTTTCCGATCATTTCATTACTAAGCTAAGTAGCATCCTCAGTGGAGTTTAGGGGATGTCAATGTTCTGTTTATAAGGGCTTCAGGTTGGGTGTGTCAGGTGAGGATCTTGTGATGGGTCAGCTGTGGGTCAGCTGTGAGTTTTGTGATGGGTCTTGTGATATGGAGATTATATCAGGTCAAGATCATTGGGAGGTGAACAGCTGGTAGGGGGGTTGCATAGGTTGGTTGAGGGTTGGTGCTATCTCTGGCTGTGCGATTGATTTAGATTCTGAGAGGTTTGTAGACTGTTTGTAGGTCAATGTCTGTTGATGGAATTGCTTGTGGAGTGCCAGGCTGAGCATGGCAGTTGGTAGCATGGCCAATGATTTTTGTGTTGCTCCAATTGAACTATTGCTGTTTGGTGTCGGTGTGGGTGGAGATTAAAGATTTGGGATTGTGGTGTTTAACTGCCAGCCAGTGCTCATGGATCCTGGTTTTTAATTGACATATATACTATCCATGACCTTTTAAAGATCTTCCACCCATTTTTTCCATATTTAGAACATTAAGAGTAAGTTTGATAGTAATAGAAAACTGTTTTAGAACTGGGCTAAAAAGGCTAAATGAGGAGCCTCAAGTAGTGTGAATGATTTTTTTTTTAATGTTATGAAATTTATTTGGGATGAAACTGAACTGAGAGAATGCTGGAAGATATATTTTAGAGACATATGCTCTGCCTATTTTCATCTTATCTGTTCCTTATTTACTCAATCTGTTCCGTACTTACTCCTTAAGTACTGATTTACAGCTATCTTCTTATAACACAATTAGTTTTATACTCTGAAGCAGAATTGACATAGTATTTCCTTATATCCACTTTCCAATAATTTAGTTGGAAGATTCATCTATCAGCTAATACTTTTTCATACAAGATTCATGTTTTCTCTTTCCACAGTCCTAGTTTTCTTCTCATTTCTTTTATTTATTTCCTCTTTCATGCACATTATTTCCTAGGTTCTGTTCCTGACACTATAAAAAATAGTTTATTTGATATTCAAAACTTCTTACCCATCCCAAATGTTCTCAATCTTTGGATTTGAACAAATCAATGCTTATGTATATATGCATGTATGTATGTATGTATGTGTATATATATATATATATACACACATCCTGGATATAAACAGTTTCAATTCTTACCCTCAAAACGACGCTATAAGGCATTGCACACCAGAACAACCAGACACAAGAATAGTTTTCCCCCGAACGCCATCACTCTGCTAAACAAATAATTCCCTCACCACTGTTCAATTATTACAAAGTCTGCACTGCTATTAATTGTCTTATCCTTCTTTTCACTCATCTTCTTCCACTTACGACTGCATGAATGTAACTTTGTTGCTTGTATCCTTATTATTTTTATTGAGTATTTACTAGCATGATTTGATTTGATCACTTATTACTATGGTTCCTAGTATGATTTGACTGCTTATTTGTACCCTTTGACTACTATTAAGTGTTATACCTATGATTCTTGATGAACGTTTTTTTCTTTTTATGAACACTGAGAGCATTTGCACCAAAACAAATTCCTTGTGTGTCCAATCACACTTGGCCAATAAAGAATTCTATTCTATTCTATTCTATTCTATTCTATTCTATTCTATTCTATTCTATTCTATTCTATTCTATTCTATTCCATTCCATTCCATTCCATTAAGCTATACATGCAAAACAAAAAGTGTCTGTCTAAGCAGCTAGTCATCAAGCAATTCTCATTCTCATTAATTGTGAATTCTTTTGAATGATTCAGTCTGTTTCTATCACATTTTGATTATTCATTCATCTCTTCTAAGAGAATAACTTTGCCATTCATTGCAAAATATCCCCCCGAAACTCATTCCCAATTCTTTCTTTATAATTATTATTTTTTCATTATTACTGTTCATTGGAGCACAACATGCAGCCTTTTTGGCCTATGAATTCTACTGTTGTATTCATTAACAACAAACTAGATAAAATAAATTAATATCTGACATCCATTTTAGCTTTTTGTTCATAATTAAATCTACACCTTCACTTCCATACATGTATTCATCAATTCTTTCAGATCAGATCAACATCATTCAGACTTATTATATCCTTCCTTTTCTCTTAGCTTCAAAAGTTTTCTATACCATTCATCCATCCATCCATCCATCCATATTATACACTCTTCTTTCAGTCCAGGTTCCAATCTTCCCTATGCATATTTGTTATCACATGGGCCCCTAGATATAGACCTGTGCTTCATGTTATGGCTTTGTTCAAGGTTTCCATATAACTCCTCTTAGTATGAGAAGGAAAAAAGCTGTCTAAGTCCTAGTCTCAGTCATATACACGTTACATGAAGTATTATCTTGTAATGGTAAGGAGACCATGTGTCAGTTTTACCATATTTGGGCCATTATGCTGCAAATGCAAGCAAATTAAATCTGAAAAGAAGGGAAATTAGGGAGGACAACAAAAAGAGTAATAAAAGGCAGTATTATGCAAGAATTTGTTAAGGTAAGTAGCTTAATAAATTCCTAGTTGATTAATTCTTGATTAATTAATTATCCTGAGCATGTAGGATTGGGGTTAAGATTAGCTTTTAATAAGTATTACTGTTTCATTATTTTTATAAAACTTGTTGTGCCATTGACTGACACATAGATTTAAATTGTTCCTTTAAATCATATGAAACATTTCACAAATCAGACAAGTTGCTGTTTTTGTGTATGTTAAAAATAATTAGAAGTGCTAACTTTATATTTACATTGAGAAACAGCTGGGTCATGAGTGTTTACATCAGTTATAACTTGTATCAGATATTGGCATTTGGAAATATGTTAAGTATTGTGAAAGAATTGTTAATATTTACATTTATGCTCTTATTCTTGGGAATATATGTGCTTTTGTAATCTGCTGCACCTGTGAAGTTCTATAAATATTTGCATAATTATGATATAATATGAAATTGGCAATGAATGAAAAATATAATTACAAGCAGAAGAATCTGAATATGCAATATGGTGCATTGTAGCTGTACTTATGCTGATTAAGGATGGCTCAAATTACATAAAGGGAATCATCTACTGATGAATACATCTTGTCAAATGTTTGAATACATAATACCTGTATATAGGAAACACATATAATATTCAGAAGCACTTAGTTATATTTGGCATGTTAAATGCATGAACTAAAAGGTAGGTCAGTAATCTTGGATGCTCAGAAGTAGACAGAATTAGGAAAAGAGGCAATAAAGCTTTGGATTGCTTCGAGTCTATATAGATAGACTGGAAATGCAATAATGGAGACACATCTTTTTCTTAAAAAGAGACAGTTAACCTAAATATCATGCTCCACAAATCCTGCTGTGCTGCTTCGTCATTGTGTGTTTGTGTGTGTGTGTGCGCGCACGCTCAAGTGCAACTGCTCAGATGGCTTTCAACATGCTACTAGAGAGAGTTGAAGATCTGTTAAAACACTAATGGTGCTTATGACACAACTGCACTAAAACTTTCCGGATATCTGGGTGCTAATGCTGCTCTGGAAAAAAGAAGAGTTGCAAATATAGAATTTTAGTGGGAATATAGAATGTAGGCATGAATGTTGGAAAGCTTACCTAATGAAAGATGAAATGAATTGACTACCTATTAACATCTTAATCATCAGCGCATTGAAATAGATTGGAATTTGATACATTCAGTCAGAAGGTCAGACTGTTTACTATTAGTATACAAAAACAAAAAATGAACAGTGTTACAGAAGGGAAGGAAGAGTATAGCAAAGATAGCACTTGAGTACAAGGCACTCAGTGACCAAATATCAATTGCATTTCATGAACAATCCTTTAATATGACAGTTATTCAACTTTATGCTTTTTACATTATGCTTTCTACATTTCTGATGCAGAAGAAGAATTTTATGGTCACGTTTCATGGTCAGGTTCAATCTGAAATAGATAGAATTTGCAAGTAAGCGGAGAACAAAATGCCAAAATTGGAAATAGCAAGGTAGAAAATGTAGTTGGCCTAGGAAACAGAAATGAAACAAAAGAATTACATATTAGTTTCTCCCAATATTTCTTCACAGACTCCCAATCCAATTATTTCTTTACTGTGTTCCCACAGTATATCCACACAACCAAAATAATTCCTGCATATACAGATATGGAGCAAACAGAAATAAATTTAACTACATTATTGGTGCAAAGAGTAGGAAGAGCTGACTGATAACAGCAAGGAGATGATCAGGGACTGAGTGTGAAGCAGATCATGAAGTGTTCATGTGTAAGTTCCAAGTCAAACTAAAATTGAAGACAAAGCAAGTCACTTTCATTAATATGATTTTGAGCAGTATTTATTTTAAAGGAATAAGACAGGGATCACTTTGAAGTCCCGAACCTAATTAATGGGAACCAAAGGAACTGTGGCATGAAATCAAAGAATTTTTAAAGAAGAAAAATGTGAAAAGAAATTGATAATACCTAGGAAAAAAAAGAAAGCAAACTGGGTGTTAGAATAGATAATGTAAATTGTCAAGAAAAGCCAAAGTCAAGGAAGACCTCAGGAAGGAACTTAATAATGACTTTCAAAGAGATATTTAAAAAAGCAATATTTCAGTGATATCTGTAAATATGTTGAAGATTGAAACAAACATGAAAAAATGTGGGAAGTTCTACAACAGATCTCTGAATCTGGAAGGAAGTTCCAACCTCATCTTGGTCTGCCCAAGGATGGCATTGTAATTGTATAGCAATTGATAGTAAATGATATAGTAATTGATAAGTAGTTGATTCAAAGAATCAAACAAAAATGGAAGGAATATGATTACTGGAAGATGAAATATTTAATTTCATCCTCCAGTAATCAAAGTTCTAGTAAATAGAAAATATCTTCTAAAATATATATACTCGATTAAGAAAAAACCCAATACACAAGCCTGATGATGGCAGATGAGATTCTGCCGAAACATCGCTATAACTTTAAAAGCATAATTATTAAGAAGTGGGAAAATACCCAAACAAACCTAAATACCATACATATAAATATCCCATTGGGTATTTTCCCACTTCTTAATAGTTATGCTTTTAAAGTTATAGCGACATTTTGGCAGAATCTCATCTGCCATCATCAGGCTTGTGTATTGGGTTTTTTCTTAATCAAGTATATATATTTTAGAAGATATTTTCTATTTACTAGAACTTTGATTACTGGAAGATGAAATTAAATAAGTACTCCAATCATTACAAATGTGGATGGCTACAGAAATTGATAGAAAAACTATAGCAAGAATAAGTAGTAAATGTTCTAAGCAAACCATGCCAGCAAATTTGGAGGATAGTGTAGTATCTAAATATTGGAAGAGGTCAGTCTACACCAAATAAAGGGGCTTAATAGAGTTTCACATTATCACTCTCTCCTTAAATTAAAATGCTGACATAATGCAATAATGGTTAAGATGGTTAAAAAAATGGTTAAAAAAAAAAGTGGAATAGAAATGGAAAGGGCAAGGCCAGATGCTCAAAATGGTATTAGAAAAGGCTGGTGCATACTGGATATTGAGAAAATCAAAGATTTTTTTTAAAAGGATGCATTTTGTTGACTGCAGAAAGAGCTTTGATTATGTCTTCCATATCAAGCTGTGGAATATCTTTAAAAAATGAAAACTGCAGAATTATTTCATTTCCCTCATGCAAAATGTATTCACAGAATAAGAAGCAGAACATGGAAAACCAAATTGGTTTCGGGTCATTAGATCACATATTCTCTCTTATTTATTCAACTTGTGCAGTAGATTAAATAAACTGAGGAAGACTGGATGGGAAGTTGAGTCTGGTTTTAAAAGGCAAGCTGTTCCATCGGTTGATTTTTTTCACTGTCAGAAAATTTCTCCTTATTTCCAGGTTAAATCTCTTCTTGTTCAGTTTCCATCTATTATTCCTTGTCTGCCTACAGGTGCTTTAGAAAATAGCTTGACCCCTTCCTCCCTGTGGCAGCCCCTCAAATATTGCTGGTCTGGGCTTTTATGATTGTACTTTTCTCTCTGAGTTTATTAAAATCAGCTCTTTTAAAATCTAAGACTTTGGTGTCATTATGACTATTGCTTGTGTTTGCATTATGTTGCATTCGAGTATGAATGGTCACTCTCACCCAAGATTCCTACAGTTTCAACTTCCTCTATCTCTTCTTCTCTGTTCACAAGAATTAAGTCCAGTATGGCAGGCCCTCTAGTTCCCTCCTCTTTCTTTTGGACAAGAAAATTGTTAGCTGGGTTGGTTAAGAACCTATTTGATTCCTAACTGGAGAAAGAAACAATAGCACTCTTTGATTGCTGAAAATGGAAATAAACTGCAGGCTGTAGTACTGTAAGTCAAGAATTACAATGAAAAAATTAAAGCCAGGTCTTTTCACTAAAGTCTTCCCTAGTGGTAGATCACATACTATTACTAGCATAGCAACTACTTATGCAAATATTGAGGCTTTCTTCCCACCTGTTTGCTCCATCCATTAGATCTTCACAATCTCTGGAGAGGAAAAAATCTTAGTGTTGCAATATTTTTTTAACCTTAGATAGCACCATTTTAAGATCCACATCTGGTACTACATTACCAGTCTCCACTGGCATTTTTGTAACCTGAAATAATGGGTTGGCTCATTTTTAAAAAGAGTACATGTTAAAAGTACTATTGCCTTAATCAATCTTGAAGTATTTCCTTTCCAACTATATGAGGGAAAATAGAACAGAGGCATATGCAATATCAGAGGCAAGTGTCTACAATATCTTCCTGCCTTTTATTCCTTTACAATAAACAACCTGTTGTACAGCATTCTTAAATTTTCTGAAAACCATTTACTTAGTATCAGCAGGTTGGATATAGTATTATTATTTTCTATTATGGCTTTGGTCGCATTGGTGGATGATCTCTGGAGGGCCCATGACAGAGGCTATTCCTCTGTTCTGGTCCTACTAGGTCTCTCGGCGGCTTTCGATACTGTCGACCACAGCGGCTGGGGAGGTTGGGGGTGGGGGCACTGTTTTGCAGTGGTTTTCCTCCTTCCTTTCTGGCCGTTCGCCATTTGTGTTGGCGGGGGGGCAGAGATCGACCCTGAGACCCCTGATCTGTGGGGTTCCTCAGGGGTCGGTGCTCTCGCCCCTTCTGTTCAACATTTATATGCAGCCGCTGGGTGAGATCATCTGTGGCTGTGGGGTAGAATTCCATCAGTACGCTGATGACATCCAGTTGTACATTTCTACCCCGGGCCACCCCGATGAAGCCGTCGAAGTGATGGCCTGGTGCCTGGAGGCTGTGAGGTGTTGGATGGGGTGGAACAGGCTCTGGCTCAACCCATTTAAGACCGAGTGGCTGTGCTTCCCGGCATCCCGATACAGCCAGCTGGTTCCATTGCTGGCTGTGGGGGGGGGGAATTCTTGCCCCCACAGAGGGGGCTCGCAATCTGGGTGTCCTCCTGGATGTACGGCTGTCATTGGAAGACCATGTGGCAGCCGTCGCCAGGGGGGCTTTTGGTCAGGTCCATAGGATCTACCAGTTGCGGCCCTTTCTGGATCGGGATGCGCTTCGCATGGTCACTTCCGCCCTCGTAATCTCCCGCCTAGACTATGCCAATGCTCTCTACATGGGGCTTCCCTTGAAGAGCACTCAGAGGCTCCAGCTGGTGCAGAATGCAGCTGCGCAGGTGGTGTTGGGAGCTCCTCGGGGCTCCCATGTCACGCCGCTCTTGCGTGAGCTGCATTGGCTCCCGGTGGTCCTCTGCGTGCACTTCAAGGTATTGGTTACCATCTTTAAAGCGCTCCATGGCTTGGGGCCGGGGTATCTACAGGACCGCCTCCTGCTATCATCGGCCTCCCGCCGGCCAATATGCTCCCATAGAGTGGGTCTCCTCGGGGTGCCGCCGGCTGGATGGCTGGCGACCCCGAGGGTGCGGACCTTCTCATTGGGGGCACCCTCCCTCTGGAACAAATTACCCCCGGAGATGAGGACCATCCCTGATCTCCTGACCTTCTGATGGGCGGTGAAGACTCATCTATTTCACCAAGCCGGTCTGGCCTAGGGTTCTCTTAGAATTTTAATCTGGTTTTATTTGGTTTTTAATCTTTTTAATTCCCCTTTATATACTTTTATTCCAGCCACTATATATTTGATTTTAATTGTTTTTTTAATTCTGTATTGTTGTGATATTTTTAATCGGCTGTACACTGCCCTGAGTCCTGTCAGGGAAAGAGGGCGGTATATAAGTTTAATAAAATAAATAAATAATAAATAAATTGTAATCTAGAGAAGAATAAGAAAATGGGAAATATTTCAAAATAAAATTTAAAATATTAAAGCTGGATTTTTAATTTGTAAGCCACCCAAAGTTATCTTGCGTTCGAGCTCTAGAATAACAGAGTTGAAAGGGACCTTGGAGGACTTCTAGTTCAACCCCCTTGCCCAAGCAGGAGATCTTATACCAGAGGTCTCCAGACTTGGCAACTTTAAGACTTGTAGACTTCAACGTGAAGTTCACAAGTCTTAAAGTTGCCAAATTTGGGGACCTCTACCTTATACCATTTCAGACAAATGGTTGTCCAATCTCTTCTTTAAAACTTTCAGTGTTGGAGCATCCACAATTTTGGGAGGCAAGTCGTTCCACTAATTAATTTTTCTGTCAGGAAATTCTCCTTATTTCTAGATTGGTTCTCTCCTTGATTAGTTTCCATCCATTGCTTCTTGTCCTGCCTAGAAATGTATTTTATAAAATATAAATATTTTATATTTATAAAAACAAATTCATAGAATTAATTTTCCACTTCTGAAAAATCTTGCCAAGAAGACCGCAGTGGCATGTCTAGGCTGTCTCTGAGAATCAGGAAAACAAAATTGAAAAAAAAAAAAACAAAGAGTTTAACTCCCTACTGTGTATGGAATCTTGTCTTTTTTTGCAACTTTAAGAAAGTTGATTTTTGTTTAAATCTTGTAATTGACTAGTGGCCTTCTAACACCATTTAGCCAGACCCAGGTTAGTTGGATGAGGATCCTTTTCAATTCTTTCCTGGTTCCCCAGAAGACTGGCTTGGAAGGAAGAAATTGGTTTGCAATGAAGGAATTGTGGCAATAAACTGTTCAGTCCTAGACATAAGTTAGCTCAGAACGGAAGTACCTCAGAAGAAGGGGTTGGTTCAATCCTGAGGGCATTTTTCCTTTAACAGATTGCTATTGTTATGCTGAAGCAGATCAGTATAACAATAGCAATCTGTTATTAAGTACATGTGCTCTGGCTGACTTCACATTCTTCCAACAGCACTCCTATAAGGTCTGAGATGCCTAATTTTTTACATAAGAGAATTAAGTAATCTTGGTAAAATGTTCTGACTTTTCTTCCACCTTCTTTATTCTTCCTACATCAATTCTTTAGAATTTGGATTTGAAGGGAGGTTCTGTCTTACTTCATTATAGACATGCTTTTGAAGATTTGAATTTAGAAAGAATTTAGAAGTCTTATTAGAGATTATTAGACCATCCATGATCTGTTGGGTCATAATTCCACAGATATTTCTCTACCTAACTCTCACACACTCCATGCACTCTCTCCAACAGTTACCATGCCTTTCTCGTATTCTTCTACACCCCCTTGCATCCCTATGCACCCTCCCCAACCTGCATTGCATCCTCTGCAGCCTCCCAGACCCATACTGCACCTCTTGCATTCTCATGCAAGGGATGCATCCCACATCCTATTTTGTGGTAGCATATTTTTTCATTTTGTGAACCATAGGGGGTTTTTTTAGATGCCAAGCAAATTTTCTCCTGGGAACATATCTGGAGAGACAAAACCCTTGTTCTCTTGGCATCAAACAAAAACAAAGGCATTACCAGATGAGTCCATTTTTTCATTATGTATAACCATAGATGAGAGAAAATATGACAAAATGCTACGGGTACAAATACACTTTACTATATGGATTTCAAATTAATTAACATATTTAATCATTAGATAACCAAACACCCTCTCTAGAATTAGAATGCAGATTACATTAAATGACATGTTATTCATTCTCATTCTGTGTGTGTGTGTGCTGTGTCTTGTCTGTCTGTCTGTCTCTGTCAGTCCTTGGTAGATTAAAACATTCATATATCTTCCATTAAAATAATCAGAGTAGACAGGCTGAAAATGTAACTTAATAAAAGTCTATCTCAAGGCTAAATAATTCAGTGCTCATAAATAAAGAACCAGGTTTCAATACAATGTAAAGACTCTCACCATAGAACCCATCTAGCTAGATAATTCTCACATTTTGTCTATTATCCTGCTACAGTATCTGTTCTGAACTTAAAATCGTAATATTGAAAGGGTCTGATGCCGCCATACATTGGGCAAGTGCCTTCACATAGTTTTGAAGCCACCGCCCGCACTGTACTGCTCTAAATAATCTAAGTGTCAAGCCCGAAATTGACATAAGTGTAGCCATTTTATTTTGTCAGTATATATTCTTTTTCTTACTTTCTCTGTGGCAGTCATGGGGGGAAGGGTTTCGGGCTTGATACATTCCTAAGGGGGGAGGAGTGGAGATAAAGAGAGTGTTTTGGCTAGGTGATCTTTCTTCCTGTGGGAAACGAGCTGTCCGTGCTTGGGCCTCTGGAGGTGGAGATTTATGACATCAAACAACATTGAATTACTTCTATTGGAGAATATCACTTTTGGGGGTTGTTTCTAACTTCTAAAATTGTGGGGTAATTCTGGGTTGAGTCAGATCCGGAATTACCATGGACTTTGCCAATTTGATGTTTTTCTAAATAAAAGAAATCTTTTTTGAAGATGGACTTTGTACTTTTCTTTTTTAAATGGATTTCATCACTTGGAAACCTGACACTAAGCTGGTCAAAGGATAGTTAGGCATAGCCACAAAAGAAATATTACAAAAGGGAGTATTGACTTATTTGCCCTAAGGATAAGAAAAAGAACTGCATCTCAGCTAGAATTAGAAGAGATGAGTTACAACACTGAAATGATAATGTCTGATAAATGTATTCTGTACCATTTTTAATTCTTCCATCATTCAAGCCTTCTATTTCTTTGCCACTTAGGAACTGTGATACAATTCAGTTCTCCTCATAACGCATGCAATGCAGCTTGATTTGTTGGATAGTTCTGCTAAAGGGAGAATGTGAGGTTCTTGCTTATCTCACTGCTCTTGGCATATAGGCCAATAGGAGGGGTCCAAAATACAGTTTGGAGCAGGAATTCCTAAACTTTTTGACATCAGACTACCCTTTAAGGTCTTAATTCCCTAAAAATCTAAACACCAAAATGAACACAAATGAACAATGAAAACAATAGAATAAAGCTTTGGGAGATATATATTTATCGTAACAATGTGCAACTAAAGGTCCTTCAGACCTCCTATGGACTCCGACTCTAAGTCTTCAAAAGTATAAGAGCTTGGGAAACTCTGGTTTAAAGGAAAGAATTCTGAGATAATTTAATATTGAAGGCTCCAAGTTTCAAGTACAGGTGGTCCTCCATTTATGATTGGCCACTTAGTAACTTTTCAAAGTTGCAGTAGACCTCCTCCAAAGGTACTTATAACCTGGTTCCTAAGTTCCCATAGCTGTCCCTCCCCAGAGTCATGTGAGAGAGAAAAAAGACTGGAGCGATGACAGATTATTGACAGAACATTTAATATTATTTGGACTTTTAAAAGTAAGGCATGATGGCTCATCAGGAAGAACTGGAGGCACACAAAAAATTATGAGGTTACTTCAAAACATTTATGATACGATGATGGAGAATTCCAGGGAGATAAAGGACTTATTACATGATATAATTGGAAAGACTGAAAATGTGCAACAAGAACAATGAAGCAAGATAATAAAATCCAGGAAACAAGGAAGACAATTGCAAGCATACAGAATGAGATAGAACAGATGACACAACAAATAGAAAAAGGAGAAAAGAAGGAGATTATAAAGTTGGGTGAAATAAAGTTGGGAGAATATATATTAGGAGGTAGAAAAATGAAATTGAATAAATCGAAAAATATTTTTGGAAAAAAACATGCTCTACTTCAGAAGTGGTATTCAGCAGGTTCTGACCAGTTCTGGAGAACCGGTAGCGGAAATTTTGAGTAGTTCAGAGAACCAGCAAATATCACCTCTAATTGGAGATTTTACAGTATCCTTCCCTTGCCACGCCCACCAAGCCACGCCCACAGAACCGGTAGTAAAAATTTTTGAATTCCACCACTGCTCTACTTCCTGCACCTTGAGATCCAATAAGCCTTTTCCCATTCCCACTGGGTCCTCCCAGGCCCTTGGTCTGATTCCCAGCCCACTGGGCCAAACACCCTTCTCCTCATCTTTTGAAGATCTGTGAGGCCTTTCAGAGCACTGAAGTGATTTCCTCCTTGTTTCAGGGGTCTTAAAACTTGACAACTTTAAGACTTGTGGACTTCAACTCCCAGAATTCCTCCTCCAGTCATGTTAGTTCAGGAATTCTGGAAGTTGAAGTCCACAAGTATTAAACTTGCCAAGTTTGAAGACCCCGTATTGTTTTGAAGATTAATGAGGGTAAGCCACTAGACATCATCTAAAGACAATGAATGAGCACAGAATGGCTTAATCTGTGACACTCCATGAGCTCACATAGCAGAGCCTACATAAGGACATTGGATTCACAAAACTCCCTACTTTCTTAAACACATTTGGAAAATAATTATCAAGAGATCTTTGGAGGAGTGAGCAATCAAGCCACCTGGTAGTGATCCTTCATCCTAGATTAATGATTAAAAACAAAGAAAAAATTTAAAGGATATAAAAATAATTCCTTTATTTACTTGCCAAAAGTGTAAATGTCAAAAGTTTAAAACAAAGGGACAGTTGAATTTGAAATTATAGACTTTAAAATATTTTTTTGAAATAATTAAACAATATATATCTCTATGGGACAGAGTTTGTTTGGATTAATTGGAGACAATGATTGTTAGCTTTCCAAAACAGAAAGGTGAGTTGCAGGACCAAAGACTACAGAACTATGGAAGTATTGTGAAACTAAAAATGAGCTGAACTAAAACAAAAAAACCTCTTTTATTTCTTCTTTCTCAATTAAATTGGCTGTTACTAGAAAAGCAGAACTTTACAGAAATGATAATAAAAAGACTTACATTGAGACCAGAGATGGGCTGCAGCTAGTTCTCACCAGTTCAGGCAAACCGGTTGTTAAGATTCTGTGCAGTTCAGTGAACCGGCAAATCTCACCACTGGCTGGACTCCCACTCTGCCCCTGCGCCCTCCCATGTGCCCGCTGAAGTTGCCATTCAGGGTGGGGAAACTGCAAGGGCGTGACTGGGAGCCACGCTGATCAGCTGGGAGGCTGCCACCCCACTGCAGCCAAAAGAAGACCGTGTGACTTCCAGTTTAAAAAAAAGTTCAGTCAGACCTTCCAACTTTGTGAGATCTTTTTTCCTCTGAGAACTTGGAAGGTCTGACTGAACTTTTTTAAAACTGGAAGTCACATGGTTTTCTTTTGTTGTCCTGAACACAGAAGAACAGAGCTGGAAGGCAGGTTAGTGAGGGAATGGGATGGGGTGGGAGTGAGGATTTTGCATTATCATTGGTCTGGGATGGGGTGGAATTGAGAATTTTGCATTATGATTGCTCATAAATAAGAAAGAATCAGTAAAAGAGGAATGAAAAAATCCTTACCTGTAGATCAGTATTTTTCAGTCTTGGCAAGTTTAAGATGGACAAACTTCATGCTGCCTTGGGAATTCTGGAATTGAAGTCCATGCACCTTAAAATTGCCAAAGTTGAGAAGCATGGGTCTACACTACAGTTTAGGATTTTCCATTCCTGTTTTATTTAGAGTTTGGTACAATTAAATAAATCAGTTGTGTTTTCCCTAACAAATAGTGATTAAAGCAATATGAACCATTACTGGACTTTTTGTGAGAAACTGAAATTAAAAGTTGATCTGGGCTTTGATGATTCGATATGGGATTATGAAAATAATGTAGACAAATGTTAATCTTAGAGTAAGAGTTTGATATATTTTTACTTATACCTGTACCAAAGTCATTATTTTGGGGGGGTTTCTTTCCTTTCCTCTTTCTTTCCAACATTTTCGCTTTTTTTCTTTCCTGAGCCTTTTCTTTTTTCAAATCTGTTTTTTGTTTACCCCTTAGATTTGTATTTGTTTGATGTATGAAAGATCAAATACTCGGCCATTATAGTTCTACATTCCTTATTTATAGAAATCATATCAAGATTTAGAATGAAATCCACTCTGGGAGCCCTCTCATATAAGGCAGGCTCTGAGTCTTTCTAACTAAAAAGTGTTTATCAATAGAAGAGGATATTTGTAGTTAAGAGGTCCTTGAACTGTGGTGCTCTCTGAGCTTGATGGTTTTCTTGCAGATGTTTCATTACCAAACTAGTAACATCATCAGTACTAAAAGGAGTGCAGTATGCTCTTACTTTCATATACTAGTGGCTTACCCTGTCAGTATTGATCAGTTGCTTCACAAAAAGAGTTTGGATTGGTGCAAGGTCTCTACAGTCTCAAACAGAGAAGGGCTATTCTGCACCCTGCCTCAAATGTTCTTTAAAATACAGAGTTTCCCAGCATTCTTTTAGGAACCTCCAACATGCAAACTGTGATTACTCATCCTAAAATGAATCCTCTTTTCCTGAAGCTTCAAAATTTGCTGTTTGTTGGTAAGATGTATAGATAAAAGTCAGTCTGTACATTTAACTTTGGGGATATTTCTTCATAATCTAACAAAAGTGTATTTTCTGTGCGGTTCATCCTTGCTCACTGAATCTGGATGTCACAAAGCAAAACCCACATTTTGTAATTAACCCCCGCACCCCGTTTTGACTGGCAGAATGCTGCAGGAGACTGAATGCCCACACCCCTCGGCCACGCCCATCCAGCCATGCCTACCCAGTCTCCAGCCAGTCATTAGGGGAGAGAACTGATTGTTAAAAATTTTGAAGCCCACCACTGATTGAGATATTCAAAAAGACCTTTGAGGAATTGGGAAAGAATGTTGCAATCATAACAGCATCAATAACTGCTTGTGTGAATGCATCATTTAAAAGAGGTCTGAAAAAAGAGATAAAAGATGAAAAATAAATGAAGAACCTGCAGGACAACTTGAGTGGAGAAATGAAACAAAGTCAAGGTGGAAATTTTGGAAAACAAAACAGAAAATACAAACAATAGGTCAAGAGAGCAAAAATTATGTAATGATGGACAATTACTGAATTTACAAGAGAAAGAATCCTGTTTGAGACCAAGAATACTGTTAAAGCCTTAAAAATAGGATAGGAGAAAGAAGATATGGATGGTAATCAGGTCCTACAACATCATGTTATCAAGTTAAGGATTAATTAGAAGTGATTTAATGAAGGGATTTGCTAACTGAGAAAAGATGGCTATGGAAAGAAGTGATCTATGGAATGTCATTTTAAGGATGAGGAGTGATATTACATTTATAACTGCTAATAGCTGGATACCCTTTGACGAAACTATGTGATTGGGCTATGCAGGAGAAATGCAGTTCACAATCCATTGGCTCAGTGGTGGTCGATGATTGAAACACATAAGGCTTTCCTTTCCTTTCCTTCTTTTCTCCTTTCCCTTCCATTCCTTTCCTTCTTTCCTCCTTTCCCTTCCCTTCCTCCTTTCCCTTTCTTCTTTCCTCCTTTCCCTTCCTTCTTTCCTTTCTCCTTTCCATTCCATGCATCCATCATCTATCTGTCTGTCTGTCTATTCAGCAAAAGTGTTGTAACATACAATCCTCTAACTGTTGTTCCAAAGGTGGTTTTTTCAGGAGACAACTGGACTTTCTGGTTTTTCTTTGAAGATGTTTTGCTTCTCATCCAAGAAGCTTCTTCAGTCTAACTGGATGGTGAGACCGAAAGAGGAAATTGTGAAATATATCCCCATATATTTAATCTAAATTTATGCCATCTAACTCATTGATCAAGTGTCATTCTCTACCTCTTAAAAACCATACATCATTGGGTTGAATATAAACTTTGCTCACAAAAGTGAATTCTACGGTATAATTCTACAGTCTCTATGTACACAGGTAGGATATATACTGTTATTTAAAGTCACAAATTTAAAGCTTCACTGCCTTAATAACAAAGCCTTCATTGCATTGGACTATAATATAAAGCCTTTTAAAAACTTCACTGACTTAATTACAAAAAGATAAAATTATTACATTACAAAGAAAAATTAAAAGGTATCGGTATTTCTGATTGTAAAGTCTATATTACTTAGAAATTTTACTGGATATTTCAGGAATATTTTTCATTTTTTCTCTTAAGTGACAGCATCTGTAATAATTTACTTTGAAGAAGAGATAACAAAAACACTCCAGACCAAGGTTTTCTGAGCCAACAAAGAAATGACCTTCTCTGTTAGCAATAAATGAAATTACAGGTGATTCTCAAAATAATTAAGTAGGATTGCTACTTTTCCAGGCAAGGAAATAAAAATTATTGAAGCAGGTATATTTTTATTTTCACAACTAATATGCTGTACACCTGGAATATTAAGGCATGATTGCTCAAGATTTTTAAAATGTTAAAACATTCTCTTTTAGATCAGGTACTTTTTAATTATGGATTTTTAGTTTAAAATAGGCACATAGTGGTCTATGTATGAACAGTTTGAAAAAATGATAATGACTATTGAAGTAATAATTATTTCAGTAAAATTAAGCAATCTGCCTTTTAACACTTAACTACTTCAGCTTTATTGCACAGTTTTAAAACCCTTATCATGCCAAACTGTAATTTAGCTCTAATTCAAGAATGAATTTAAAATAAATCATAGTTAATAAAATGGGGTCCAAAAGAAATGTAACTATGAAGGTAATTGTAGGTTCAAAAGCTCAGTTTATCACTCCATGTACTGAAAGAGCTCTTGGAAAACAAGAAGAGTAAACATTTCTCATAATGGAGGAAATTGTGGAACAGTTCTATTTCTCCTCAGGAAGCCAAAGCCATGGTAAAAAAAAAAGTTGGTAAAACCCAGGAGGAAGATAACAGTTTATAAATACAGTATTTCATGCATAATACATGGCCATTCTAAAATAAATGCAACTGACTTCCCCAGATGAGATATATTTCCTAAAATGACATTTTAAGAAAATTAAAATTTATCAGAATTCAGCATAATTTTTATATAGAAATATATATTACACAGAAAGAGGAAGAGGCTTGAGTAAACCTGTATGATGTCCAGGAGTGGAATGCTACTACCTGTAATAGTGTAGCAGTTCCTAAGAGCATAGAATTAGACAGAGGAGGGTTTCTTGGAATTGTAGAATTGTAGCTCAAGAACATCCAGGATAAATTTCTTGCAATCATATGAATTGTGGTCAACTCTGTTACACTGTTTTCTTCCTTTTCTTGTAATTGAAGCAAATGAGATATGGGAGATGGAATGAGGGAAGAGAAGAAACAGCTGTTTACAATTATTCAGATTAGTTTATAGTTTAAAGATTTTGACTGCAACATCAGTAAAATACAACTTCACAGAAACCAAAGTTATTCACTCTGTGAATTCAAAAGACAGAATGCTGATAGAGGGGCTTTGTTACATATTCCTTGGATTAACCTGCAAATGCCTATGTATTCTATTTCTCTGTTCAGAAAATGTGGGACATACTATTTCTGAGCCTGCTGGAACATTGTAAAATACAGTATGCTGTGAATCATTCTAAGTAAGTTTTATTGCAAAGATTGAGGATAAATAATAGAGGAAGGATTGCCATTCAGATAAGATTTGGTATTTTATTTTCAGAGGTTGTGGTCCCTGACACTTCTGCCAGACAGCTGGAGGATTTGTTTGGAAGTAGTTAAAAACATACTTCTCCACCCAGAAGTGGGTGTTACCTTTGTCAAAAACAATATAAAAACAGTTGACATTTCACCTAGCAAATAAGTCTTGAAGCAGAATTGCAGAGTATTTCCATATTTTCCTTGGGAGTGTAAGTGCAGCATGTCTGAGAGGAGAGGAAGGGGAAGAAAGAATAAAGAAAGGGGAAAGGAGAAAGAAACAGATGCTGAAGAAGGTACTTTTTATTTTTAGCACATTTTATTGCATTATAGAAGCTTCTAACAGTATAGCCTATGACAAAGCAAATGTATTAAGAAACCGTTTATATTGTTTTCAAAACTTAAGCTGCTTTGTTAAATGCTTTCTGAATTCTGAAGAACTATACCCTTTCCTCCCCAATTTAGGGAAAAACAAATATAAAAATATTTTCTAGAGTGTCCATGTTCATACAAAATTTCATACAAAACTTTTGTATATGATGAGAGTTACTGGTATAACTAATTCTCCTTTTGAGTGCCAGAACCAATATTAGATTAAATGAAATTCCAGTTAGCATGGTTGGTGATGCCAAAATGGTTGTTTCTGTACATAGCATGTGTACTATTATTCTTCTCTTATAAAATAATTATTCTAGATTATTCTTATCTGATAGCTTTCTTTATTAGTAAAGGTTATTGTAGATGCACATCTAATTGATGGACTGAAAAGGTAGGCAGACTTTCTCTTGCATTCAGTGTTATGGGAATAACAGGCATGTAACTTTAATGCTCTTGTTTTTCAGAAAAATAGAGCAACGGGTTATTTAGTGCAGGAATGCCAGCCTTATTTAACAATGACATCCAAAATGTTGGCAATGATATAACAACTTTTTTTTCTTCTTGCCCACATATTTTCAGTTGTTGGGATTCTTGGCAATGCCACTGAATGATAAAGTTTGTTTTTGTGAGATCAGATAAGCTCTGGTCACAGAGTTTCCCTGTGTCCCAGTACAGTTGTGTTTAGCTTTCCTTTCTTCTTGTCTCTTGTTACGTTCCTCATTTCCTTTTATTTCAGTGCTGCCTATCATCCTCAGCTCCCAGATGCTAACAACATAGGGACAGAATAGAACTTGTAGAGGCAGGTAGGAACAACATGAAGTACTGTATGGCCACACTGAAAGATAAAGGGCTGTTCTGTTGGATCTTGCTTTGTTTATCTGCTTGTGGATGGAGAGCTATGTATAGGGAAATTGATTATTAAATGCTTTCATGATTCATGAATGTTAGAGAAGATGGAAAGAATAATTATATCTGATGCTGGTCAAAGAGTCTTTTAGTAACTTTGGAGGAGATCAAGAATGTTTGGTACAGGAACAAAAATGATAATAATGGAAGTTAATAATATTATTGGGATTCATTGCAAGATGCAACAGTTGTAATAAGGGATGAATAGTAAATTAATAATGGCAACAAAATAAATTACAGGCATATAAATCAATTATATTATTCTTACTTTGTAAATGCAATATGATACCAGCAACAAATATGCACAGGGTAGAGTTATTAGCATTTCCAATGGAGTAATCTAATTTTTAAATGTAAGTACCACAGCTTTGCTGTTTTGCATTTATCTTTAATGTTAGATCTGCTGACCTTAGTAAGTTAAATGTAAATCTTGTAGTAATGAGGACAATCCTTTGAAAATTGTCTCCAGGACAAGTGGCTCCTCAGTGATGGTTTGCTTTTGGAAAATTATTTTGCTATTCTATATGTTGGGGTCATTCCAGACCTCGAAAATCAGCTACTGACAGATAGCATCTTGTCTTGACTAAATGTTCCTGTCCTCAAGCAAATAGTTATCTAAATGAAATCAAAATTTTACAGTTGAAGGCTGTGATTTCATGAGCCTTTTTCCCTGAACGAAACAAAACATCATTCACTCAGATGGGCAAATATTTTTCAGCTATCTTGGCTCACTAGATTAGATGAAAAGGCAGCTTGGCATTTCAGAATCCACATGTCTTCCTAGGCTGTGCAAACTGCAATTGACATAATTTATGTACTGCACTAAACCAGGTTTGTTTAATCAGAGTTAGTTGATTCATACATAAAGCTAAGCCACAGATCACAGTTTACAAACATTAATAGCTAAATATATATATCTCATTGACACTGATGTCTATATCTTTTCAACCCCAATTATGCGAGTTATAGTTTCTTTGTGTTGTTTTTAAAAGTATTCAGTTTCTCCATGAGCTGCTCCCAGGGATGGCCAAATTCAAAAAGATAAGGAGCTCCACCAATTTAATAACTGTGTTGAAGAAGAAAATAAATTTCCCTCTTCCACTCCTCTTTTGCAGATGACTGCTTTGAATCTGGATTACTTGGATAAAATTTAACCATATCTTTTCTGATTTCCATTAGATGTGCAGCAATATATGCTTATCTAAAAATAGTTATGTTTATGGAAGTCAAATACACTGGAGCATTATTAGAATAAATAATATGTATATTTGCTACATGTCAAATTAATGATTAAATATTTGTAGGGCCCAAGGCTAGAACATCTAATAAAGATGCTGTACCAATCTTCCAGTAAAATGAGAATCAATTATTAAAGCAGCTCCTGAACTATTACAGGTGTATATGAAATGGAAAATGTTTTGTTTTCTGTTTGGCAAAAAACAGTTCCTCTTGAACTACTGGCTATAGTCCAGTGGAAAAACTCTTGTGATGGCTCAGGTATTCTAAATTCTTGCAAAACAAAATTCTAAATGTTTGGATTATTCTAGTTATAGGGAACACCTGGAACTCAGAGTAAGCTCTTTGGCCTTTAGTTTTCCCCTCAGGGATATAACATCAGATGGGGATGGCAAGTAAGAATCAGCATGCATTGTCACTCTACCTATTTAAAGTTCTAGCAACAGTCTTGGCATATTGTTTGGGTATTTTTTCAGTAGCCAGTTTACCTGACAGTTACAAGCTAAGAAAAAGAAAATGTTGCCATTTGCTGAAGTTGAACAAGAGTTGCTCTTGCTCAATATTTGCATACATAACATTAAAACTACAAAAGACTATAAGTACACTTACTGCATTTATAATTACCAACAGATTGTATGAACTAGCAACACCTGTATTTAAATGCTCTGAAAACATAGTATCAACAAAACACAAGAGTATGCAAATGCCACACCTACATCAAAGCCCAGCACAGAGTTTTACATTTTTAAATACATCCTGGAAGTTCAACATCAATAAGACACATGAATATATACAGAGCATGTATGCACCTGCCCATCCACAGTTATAAGCTCACTGCTCAAACTAATTAACATACCAGTGATGATCTCATAGATCCGTGATGGCGAACCTATGGCATGCAGAGCCATTTGTGCGGGCACACGAGCCCCAGACAAACTTATCTGCATTGCACATTTGCATGCCTCCCAGATGATTTTTGGCCCTTTTGAGGCCTTTTTCGGCGTCTCAGAGACTCGAGGGAAGCCTCTGCAGCCTTTGGAGGCAGAAAAATGGGCCTGTGTCATCACTTCCGGGATTTTCTGGGCCTGTTTTTCAGCCTCCAAAGGCTGCAGAGGCTTCCCTTGACTCTCTGAGAGGCCAAAAATCAGCTGGGAGATATGCGCATGTGCAGTGCAGATAAGGTTAAGGAGTGGCGTGGGGAGATCGTGTGTGCATGTGCAGGGGGAATGGGGAAGTGCATGCATTGCCTTCTGGGTGCTGGCATGCAAGTGTACACACACAAGCGCACACACAATTTTCAGCATAGGAGCTCAAAAAGGTTAGCCACCACTGTCATAGATGTAGCAGACCATTCAGTCATGGCTGATTCAATTGCTTCTAACAATTCTGATTCTCTAGGAACTGAGCCGTCCACCACAACCCTTTAGCTTTGAGCCATATGCTTAAAAAAAGGCTGCTTTGTTATGTATGCCAATATACCATCCAATCTAAACCAATAGCAGCAAAGATGTGCTGAAATAGCCAAGTTTAAGGTTTTTTTAAAGCATCCCAGTTAAAAGCCACAAAACCAAATCCAGTCTGTTTTTGGAAGGTCCAAAACACTTGAAACAATGCTATGCTACATGACAAGCTTTACTTTGAATAAAAAATCAATCAATAATAAATTATATTTTATTCTGAGCTTGAAACAAAAGGGCTTGTCCTAACAGCAGCACTGTCCACTTTTATAGGTCACATCCTTATGACATAGCCTCATCCTCAGCCCTGAACCCACTACAAGAACAGCATACGATCGCATTGAGTTCTTCTAGTTTAGCTGTCCCGCTTTTCCATTTCTCTCAGCAAATGTATTGTTGCACATAGAATGAACATTGCTACCACCGTGCTGAGGTGGTATTCAGTAGGTTCTGTCCAGTTCTGGAGAACCGGTAGCGGAAATTTTGAGTAGTTCGGAGAACCGGCAAATACCACCTCTGACTGGAGATGTTTACAGTATCTTTCCCCTGCCGTGCCCACCAAGCCACGCCCACAGAACCAATAGTAAAAAAATTTGAATCCCTCCATTGCCACCTTGGTAGTCCTGTCCAATTTATATTGACTACAGAAGCTGCTATAGACACATCCCCTCCTTCTCTCTGATCTATGGACATTGTTTTCTAGCAAAAGTCTGTTTTTGGAAGTGAAAAAGTTTAGTTTTCAAACTAAAGCAAAAAGAGTCACTTCTGCCATTGCTACAATACAGCACATGTTACATTTCCTAACAATTCCCAAAAATCTTTTTAAATAAACTATGAGAGAAGGAGGGAGAGGGAGAGAGTGTGTGTTGGGAGCCTTATCCTTGTGTAATGGTATTTAATTAATACTGCCTAAAAGTTACAAAGCTTACTTCTCCAATTGGAGGTTCGTAGTATTTTATTGGGGTGGTACATCAGCAGTACAAGCTTTTGTAATGGTTTTTTTAGTACTTCTTTTTAGAATGCCTTTTAATAGAGGAATAGTTTGAAAAAGGTGATTGAAAAAAGTGATAATGGGTTTTCAACTAAGGGATTCAAATGAAGGACTGTCATTTTAAAATATATACATATAACTGCTACAATTGATTGATTTCTTTTGTTGTTACTCTTGCCTGCCTGCTTTTTTAATTCATTTTTTGTCAGAATCTAGATTGTAAGCTAATTACTAGTGCGTCTTATTATTCTTATAATATTTTAGTTGTATACCTAGAGGAACTGGCATAATATGCTATACTTAATTTAAATCTTAGCTTTCTCCTAAACTCAGCTTATTCTATTTATTTATAGTTTAGACTGTTGCGCCAATCTCTACAGAAATGAACTACCGTATTTTTCAGAGTATAAGATGCACTTTTCCACCCCCAAAAGTGGGTGGAAATGTCTGTGCATCTTATACAGTAAATGTTGCTGAAGCCCCACCCACTAACTAGCCCCCACCTTTGGCCTCTGCCTCCCAACAATTTGCCTCCTTGCAGCAAAATAGCAAATAGTCTGTTTCAGCTTCAGCACAGCCTAATTAGCACAAGCAGCTGATTGTCAGTTGGATCAGCCTCCTGAAGATCAGCTGTTTCAGGCTGCAGAGATTGCTATAGCCTATAGCCTCCGCGCCCCCCATTTTTGGCCTCTCCACCCTATTTTTGGCCTCCACGTGTATCATTTTCAGCCTCCACATGCCCCATTTTCCTCCCGTTCTAATCCCTACTTCCTGGAACAGGCCAAAAATAGGGTACGCAGCGGAGGCTGAAAATGGGGGGGGGGATGCGGAGGTGGCAATAGGCTATGGCAGGGTAGGGAAACTTGGCCTTTTTATCATTTATGGACTTCAACTCCCAGAATTCCTGAGTGAGCCATAAAAGGTTCCCCATCCCTGGCCTACTGGTTTTTCAGTTGTGAAGGAAATCAATTTTTGACTTGAATGGGACTGTTTAATATACAAATGTAGGACATATGTCCCCAACAACTGGAAAACCAGTAGGCCAGGGATGGGGAACTTTTTATGGCTCACTCAGGAATTCTGAGAGTTGAAGTCCATAAGTGATAAAAGAGCCAAGTTTCCCTACCCCTGGGCTATGGCAATCCCTGCAGCCTGAAACAGCTGGTTGTTGGGAGGCCAATTTAGCCAACAATCAGCTGCTTGTGCTAATCAGGCTATGCTGAAAATGAAAATGAAACAGGCTGTTTGTTGTTTGCTGCAAGGAGGCAAGTTGCTGGGAGGCAGAAGCATTTTTTTTCTTGTTTTCCTCCCCAAAAGCTAGATGTGTCTTATATTTCAGAGCATCTTATACTTTGAAAAATATGATATTTCAGAAGGCAGGTTACTTCAGAAATTAGTTTAGGCATGTTGTACAAAAATTGTCAATAGGTCTGTTGATGTCTTGATTCTAGGGGAGGAATGATTGGGATCACAGAATATTGAAATGGAAGAAATAACATATGATGTGAAAAATATAGAAAGGTTTATTTATTTTATTTATTTATTTATTATTAATAAATTTCTATACCGCCCTTC
This sequence comes from Bungarus multicinctus, assembly GCA_023653725.1. NCBI lineage: Eukaryota > Metazoa > Chordata > Lepidosauria > Squamata > Elapidae > Bungarus > Bungarus multicinctus. The sequence goes on from CM042846.1 coordinate 3,722,565, forward strand.
TCCCTAGGGACTCAGGGCGGTGTACAGCCAATCTAGACCCCAACAGCAATACAAAAGTTAAAAAGAATTAAATTAAATATTGGCCGAATAAGAAAAGCCCACCCCCCCACCCTTAAAACCCCAATTTAAAATTGCTAAACAAATGGAGACAAATTAAAACCATCTCAGCCCAGGCCGGCCTGCTCAAAAAGCCAGGTCTTCAGCGTGCGCCTGAAGGCCCTCAGGTCCGTGCTGGTACGTAGTTCCGGTGGCAGAGTATTCCAGAGGGCAGGGGCCGCCACAGAGAAGGCCCTACCCCTCGGGGCCGCCAGACGACACATGGCGGCTGACGGCACCCGGAGTAGGCCCTCCCTGTGTGAACGCACCGGCCTGCTGGAGATCACCGGTAGAATGCGGTCCTGCAGGTAACCTGGCCCAGTGCCATGGATCACCCTAAAGGTCAAAACTAGAACCTTAAAGCGAACCCGGAGAGCCACCGGCAACCAATGCAGCTCGCGCAGGAGAGGCGTCACGTGGGCGCTACGCGACGCCCCCATGATCACCCGCGCGGCCGCATTTTGCACCAGTTGGAGTCTCCGGGTGCTCCCCGCAGGGAGCCCCATGTAGAGGGCATTACAGTAGTCCAGGCGAGAGGTGACAAGGGCCTGAGTGACCGTGCGCAGGGCGTCCCAATCCAGAAAGGGCCGCAACCGGTAGATCCGACGGATCTGATGAAACGCCCCCCTGGAGACGGCCGCGACATGGTGTTCGAGCGACAGCCGTACATCCAGGAGAACTCCCAGATTGCGAGCCCTCTCTGTGGGGGGCAAAGTTTCCCCCCACAGAGGGGGATGAAGACATGAACTTTGGATAACACTTGCCCCAAAATAGGACTATAACAAACCTTAGTGGCTGAAGAAAAGAAAAACAATATTGCATGTTTGGGAGAAGAACTGCTGGACTTAAAACATCATTGGAATTGGAATTTCAATCGATGGAAAATCACTTTAAAGTGGGCGACCAATAGGACTTTATTTAACCATTTATAACTGTTAGGAACAAATATGCACTGAGATATATGGGGGATCAGATGGAATGAAAATAAAATTCCTAAATAGTTTCATGCAAGACAACATTAGTAACTTGAGATCAGAGACTGAGTCTGAATAGATAATGGCTGCTTAGAATCAATGATCTTTTTAGATGGATACTCATCTAGCTTGCTAGCTTGAGAATAGGAGAAAAGTGAGATGGTGAGCATCTTGAGATGTTTAAGAATAAAATATTATCTACAGCTCTGATTGCAGAAGCAGAGGGAGCTTTTGTGGAGTAGCTGAGAATGCAGCTTCATTTAGCCGATTTTCCTACTTAGGACAATAAGTCAATAATGCAAGCATAATCATTAATAATGAAAAAGAACAGATTTTTATCACAAGAGGGAAGCACAATAATATTCCAGATAAGTTTTGCTACAGTGAAAGCAGAAGTATCTTTAAAAATACTTCTGCCTTAAAACTGCTGCTTGGGAGACAGAAATTTCCATGGGGAGATTATCTCTAGTGGCAATTATTTCAATAAGAACAGGAGAGAAAATCTCTTCAGAGATTTGTATCTCTGTGTGGGCATGAGAAAGTGAGCAAGTGAGAAAGAAGTAATTGTTGGCTGTAGTGCCAAATTATGGAATTAATCCTTGTGGGGAGATGTAGCTGCATGTCCTCAAGTAATCAAATAGCTATCAAGCTGACCAACATGTCTTGAACACTACTACCAACATGCTAAATACACAGGTGCTGAATATTCAATGTTGGAGTTGAAAACTGAGAAGAAGTAATATTAATCAGTGGTTGTTTTTTTTTTTAACATTAGAGAGATACTAAAGGGTTCAATGGCTTTTTAAATCTTACAAAAGCTTAAGGAACTCATTTGATCCCTTTGGAAATTAAGCCCTATTTTTCATGGAATGTTTCCCATTAAGAGCAAAATAAAGGCCTTGAATCTCTGCAAAATATGGCACAGATTTTGCCCCTTCTTCCCCTTAAAAAGGATAAAAAGTCATATCTGGAAACACCAGCTTCTCTAACTCCAGAGATAGCCCCAGTTCTGTTCCCATCTGTTTTCTGGTAGGACTACGACTATATTTCTACCCTAGTAGATATCAGTCAAGCTCCAGTTACCTTGACATTTTAATATGTATTAATTTACTTCTGTGAGAAAGAGAAAAGAAAGAAGTTATTTGTGATAACATTGTTCCCTAAAATAGATTCAAACCTAGAACCTGTCTTCTGTTTAAGGGATACATTCTTGCCACATTGCCAGGGTTTCTATTTATTCTTAGTAATTAGAATTGTCATGATATTATTCAAAATGAGGCTAGTCAGATGGAGCAATTCAGGTCACCCTGAATTTTGCTACTCATATCCTTCTGTCCAATTTGGGCCATGACCAATTCAGACAATGTGCTGATGACATTTGATCCATGATGAAGCTAGTATTGCTGCCTTCCAGTAGTTTTTAACTGTCTGGAAGGACCATCCCTGTAAATTGTAAATTCTCCTAAACCTAATTTTGTTTCTGAACGCTTAGATGAAGTTATCTTAAATCAGTTATAGTAATTCTTTTTCACTTTATCCATTTCCCCTTGATCTGATAATAGCTCCCTGAAATTTCAATAACAATGTGTGCAATCCTTCTCTTTAAAAACTTTGCAATTAAAAATTATAAGGATAGATTCAGAGATACCCATTGTGTCAACACATTTCACAAATTTGCTAATAATTTTTTGGGGGAAAATGTTAAAAGGGATTAACAGCTAATCTGAAACCCTGGTTTTCCATAATACAATCAATGGCTGGAGGCTCTGGGGCTGCAATTTTGCCTTCCAACTTTCTTTAGTACTTCAGTAAGTCATCTAGTTATATAGTTATGTGAGTGAAAGGAAAAGACCATTTGGGGAAGACAATTAAGAAGAATGGAATCAGAGCAGGGTTCCTGCTTGTATTTCATTCTTAATTCTGAAGGAAAAGAATAAAATAAAAACCCAACAATTGAAATTCAGTAATGTTGTCATCAAAATTCATAGCAGCATTTTGGAATGGGATAATACTGCATGTAACCTGTGGCACATATCATATCATAATAGGTAAAGAAATAAAAGATGGAGCCTAATCAATGGTGGGATTCAAAATTTTAACAACTGGTTCTGTGGGCGTGGCTTGGTTGGTGGGCATGACTTAGTTGGTGGGCATGGCCAGGTGGTTGTGTGACCTGAGGTGGGCATGGCTAGGGGGCCATGTGACTGGATGGGCATGGCCAAGTGGCCATGTGACTGGCAAACCAAATACAAGTGGTCCTCACTTAATGGCCTGGTTGCTTTATGATTGACCTCCCCAAAACTACTTGAACTGTTTTTGGAGTTTTGACAGCCATGCACACACACACACACACACACACACACACACACACACACACTTATGACCAATTACAACATCCCACACAGTCATGTGACTGAGGTTTTCTATGTTTTTTGGCAGTTTCCAACAATTCCTTCTGATTTCCGGTTAAAAATGCCCATTAAGGAAAATGAACATGTTCAACAACCACAGTTTTTGCTTAATCGTTCATTTAACGACCATGGTGTTTGCCTAGCCCAGGGGTCTGCAACCTTAAACACTCAAAGAGTCATTTTTCTATTTTCTTTTAAACAGGTATCTCTCTCTGCATATGTCTCTTTCTTTCTCCCTCTCTCTTTCTCATCTCTCTCTCTCACACACACACCTTTCTCTCTGTCATTCTTCTTTTTCTTTCTCCCTCCCTCTCTTTCTCATCTCTCTCTCATCTCTTTCAACTCATCTCTCATCTCTCCCTCTCCCTCCTCTCTCTTTTTCTTTCTCCCTCTCTCTCTTTCTCATCTCTCTTTCTCTCATCTCTCTCTCATCTCTTTCTCTTTCTTTCTCTTTCTTCTTTCTTTCTTTCTTTCTTTCTTTCTTTCTTTCTTTCTTTCTTTCTTTCTTTCTTTCTTTCTTTCTTTCTTTCTTTCTTTCTTTCTTTCTTTCTTTCTTTCTTTCTTTCTCCCTCTCTGTTTCTCATCTCTCTCTCTCATCTCTTTCTCTGTCTCATCTCTGCCTCATCTCTCTCTTTCTTTCCCTTCCCTTCGTCCTTCCATCTCTCCTTCAAAGGCTAGGAGAGTGAGACTCACCTGAAACAAAAACTCCTGTGGATGAAACCAGCCTTTGCCATCCCGCTTATTCAACCCAACACACACACACACACACACACACAATTTAAGCAAACTCTCTTGTTTTGGAGACTTTAGAATCAAAAGGTACATTGGAGGTCTTATAGTTCAACCTTCTGCTCAAGGCAAAAGACCTCATACATACACAAATTCGCAGACATCCCGGGATTCCTGGCTTTGGCTGCAAGAATTGCAGGCAGCCTTCCCCACCACACACTTCCTCCTCCTGTCGCCCCATGAGAGGTGGGAGGCCTGACAGAACAGCGCTTGGCCCAAACACACAGCCTTCCATGACAGAGCCCTTCCCTGGGAGTAAAGCAAGAACTTACTGATCCACCCCAAAGGCGAGCTCCAGAGAGGTGGTGGCAGTGCTCCAGGAGGGCAGCCCTTGTGGCTCTGGGAAACTATCTTGTGCAGCACAGTGTAATTTATTTTAGCAATCGGAAGTTGCTGCCTTGGGTCCCATAAGTCCCATTCCCATCAGGAAAGGGCTCTGGGCGGGAGAGAAAAACAGCTTATCTGCTGCCCATGCCCTTTCCCGATGGGAACGGGACTTGCAGGACCCAAACCTAAATTTCGCTGTGCTGCGAAAGACTCTCGCTCTCCCAGCAAAAGCAGCAGGAGAGAGAAGCAGTCTCTGACCCGCAGACCATGGAGCTGCACCATGTCTTTAATAATGGTGGGTCTTATCCAGGATGACAATGAAGATGCTTATAGGGAAGAGGTGAAGGACTCACGTGGACTGGTGTAATAAAAGTAACCTGGTTCTAAATATTAATAAAAAAAGGAGATCATTGTAAATTTTAGAAAGAGTCATATCCTATTGCGGCGGTTGGAGGGGTTGGGAATTGGGGGCACCGTTTTGCGGTGGTTCTCCTTCCTCTCGGACTGCTCGCAATTTGTGTTGATGGGGGGGAGAGGTCCATCCCTAGGCCCCTCATTTGTGGGGTGCCTCAGGGGTCGGTCCTCTCCCCTCTTCTGTTCAACATTTATGTGAAGCCACTGGGAGAGATCATCCGTGGTTTTGGGGTGAAATGTCATCTTTATGCTGACGATACTCAGCTTTACATCTCCACCCCAAACCACCCCAACGATGCTGTGCAGGTTATGGTCCGTTGCCGGGAGGCTGTGCGGAACTGGATGGGCAGAAACAGGCTTCGACTCAACCCTTCCAAGACTGAGTGGCTGTGGTTTCCGGCGGCCCGATATAGTCAGCTGACTCCGTTGCTGGCTATTGGGGATGAGATCTTGACCCCCACAGAAGGGGCTCGCAATCTTGGTGTCCTCCTGGATGTACGGCTGTTTTTGGAAGATCATATCATGGCCGTCTCCAGGGGGGCTTTTTATCAGGTCCGCCTGATACGCCAGATGCGGCCCTTTCTTGATTGGGACGCCTTACGCACGGTCACCCATGCCCTGGTCACCTCCCGTCTGGACTACTGTAATGCCCTCTACATGGGGCTCCCTGCAGGGAGCACCCGGAGGCTTCAACTGGTACAAAATGCGGCCGCGTGGGTGGTTATGGGGGCATCAAGATACTCCCATGTGACGCCCCTCCTGCACGAGCTGCATTGGTTGCCAGTGGCCTTCCGGGTTCGCTTTAAAGTATTGGTTTTGGTCTTTAAAGCGCTCCATGGCATCGGACCAGGATACTTACAAGACCGCATTCTGCCAGTAGTCTCCCACCGACCGGTGCGCTCCCACAGAGAGGGTCTCCTCCGGGTCCCGACACCTTCTATGTGCCGCCTAGCGACCCCGAGGAATAGGGCCTTCTCTGTGGGGGCACCCACCCTTTGGAACGGGCTGCCCCCGGGGCTACGAACAACCACTGACCTGAGGGCATTCAGACGTGACCTGAAGACCTGGCTCTTTGAGCAGGCCGGCCTGAGCTGACTCAAATGGGATTTTTAAATAAGGGGTTTTAGATTAGTTGGGGTGGGGTATGAAAGTTTTAATTTATTTTAATCGGTGGTTTTAGATTTTTATTAAGGCAGCCTGTAATTTAATTCTTTTTTAATTGTATTTATCTCTGTGTTTGTATGCATTTAATTGGCTGTTCACCGCCCTGAGTCCTTCGGGAGAAGGGCGGTATATAAAATTACGAAATAAATAAATAAAATAAAATACTCGATTCGGTATCAAGGATGCAGCTGTAGAGGTAGTCAACAGTATTAAGTATCAAGGGGTGCATATAACTAGCAATCTGAATTGGTCTCTCCACATGTCACCTTTCGTGAAGCATGCAAACCAGCACCTGCATTTCCTGTTTTGGATTATCTTTCTCCTTCTGTCCTAGCCACTTTTTATAGCACAAAAGAAAGAGAGCATTTTTACAAATTGCATCACTGTTTGGTTTGGTGGTAGCCTCAGATAGAAAGTCTATACAGAGAGTGGTAAGGGCAAGCCGAGAAGATTATAGAAAGTTTGCTTCCCATTATTTAGGATACTGCTTATAAGCACTATGCGCTTAGAGCTTAAAGCATTGTTAGAGACTCCACACACCCACTTTATGGTCTGTTTCTATTGTTCCTTTCTGGGAGGAGATTTTGAAATAATTCTAGCAGAACTACCAGATTCTGCAACAGCTTTGTTCCCTATGCCATCCATCTGGTAAACTCGCAATATTTTTTTTCTCACCATGTACATGTATACATCCAAAGTAGACTGTGTTGTTTCTCTGTATCATAGAATATATGTGGATATGTGGCAGTGGTGGGGTTCAAATTTTTTTACTACCAATTTTGTGGGCATGGCTTGGTAGGCGTGACTCGGGTGTATTCAACTGGTGTAACAACCAGTTCAACCACGCACGCAGAGGGACCTTCTCCTGTAATCCTGCAATCTCCTTGTGCCTTAAACAGCTGATGCGTAGCAATCTGCTGTGCCGCGCGAAGCAGCTGAGTTGAAAACCAGGAAATAAAGGTCAGAATAGAGTGCGGGTGGGCGAGCCCAGCAGCTGATCATTGGAATGAACCAGTTTGCTCACAGATGATCCTCGGAGCTACCAGTTCAGCCGAACTGGGCCGAACTAATAGAATACCACCACTGGTATGTGGGTGTATGCATATTTTTTTTATCGTGTTTATGTAGTGTATATTGGAGGTGGTGACCCTTTGAGAGCTGTATACAACAAAATTTAATTTTAATGTATGTCAATTGGTGTACATTTAAAGTGACAATAAAGTTATTCTTAGTTCTCTAAGTTCATGGTGGTAGCCTAGGCAGATAGAGAAGCAGAAGTTTTCCATGTGATGAATGACCAGTATCAATAACTGCCTGCAAAGCTGAAGCTTCCAGATATTCTTCAAAGGACAACATTTAGTTACAACATCTGAGGTGCCTATGCAAAAAAGTAATGATCTCCTTAGTTTTAGAAAGTGATTTTTAGCAATAGCGATATCTACAACTGAGTACTTGGTAATCCATCTCTTATGTAAGATTTTTCTGTTCTATATAATATTTTTAGAGCATACCTTCATGGTGAACTGCTTCTGCTGTAACATTGCTTATTACAGGTCATGCTGCCACATTTCTGTCGTTTAGATCAGGACTTTGTGGCCACTCTGCAATACTGTTTTGTTATTTCACATATATTTTTTTAGATGTGTTTCTGTTTGGCGTCATTGTCTGTCTGCATTGTCTTGAATCACTTGTGCTGATGGACATATAGCTTGATATTCTCCTCAAAACTTCTATAGTACAAAGCAGAATTTATGTTTGGTTCAGTGATGTAAAATTGCTCAAGACGTATTTGGCTCTTAGTGTAGAGCACAGGATTTGGTTTCTGCCACACATATGAACATTCCTGTAGCCCAGACGGGGTATTCAGCAGGTTCTGACCAGTTCTGGAGAACCGGTAGCAGCAATTTTGAGTAGTTCGGAGAACCGGCAAATACCACCTCTGACTGGAGATTTTATAGTATCCTTCCCCTGCCGTGCCCACCAAACCATGCCCACAGAACCAGTAGTAAAAAAAAATTGAATCCCACCATTGCTGTAGTCCCAAAAGTTTCTATGCTTCCATTTCTCCATGTGTACTTCAAACGTCTGATGGATTATCTGTGTATTTTGTGTGAAACTTGAGATGAATATATTAATGTATTTCTTAGTGAATGGCTTCCAGCTTGCTACTTTCCTAGGACTCATATTTTACTCAGTGCATTCCCGATGGAGTCATGAACACTGTATTTATACAAGTTGAAAGAGGCTTCTAAATGTTTGGGTGGAATTCTGGACATTTTAGTAACTTCTTGGATGATTTTATGCTGCACTGATAGAGTGACTTGGCACAATGGTCACTTGTGGATCATTATATACTATAGTCTCAAATATTCTCCATTTTAAAACCGTGTATCTGTCATTTCTTCAGGGGAAGAAGAAAAGGGAGGGGGGGAACTGATAAAGAAATCCTTTCTTGATGTAACCTGAATATATTTAACCTTATATCGAATTTGCACACCCATACATGATACAATGGGGGGAGAGAAGCCAGATGGCCAGAACCTAACACCTCGGAGCGGCACAGCCAGGAGATGAGAAAATCATAAAACTCCACAGTGAAGTGCTCTGGGCAATCTCCAAAAACAGCCCGTTCTAAAAAGGGGGTGGCGGGGAAGTTAGGTACATCTTGGGAAATGTACGTGAGAAAAAACCTTCCTAAAGGGGAAGGATCCCCTCCCAGAGGGGCTGGGAGGGGAATTAACATATTGGCTTTTGTTTCCCTAAATAAACATGAGATGGGGGGGGGGGAATTCTAAACTCCCTTATCTATCACTGTATGTCTGAGGGACCTCAGACGCTGCTTTGAATTTCTACATGAACTGTCTCATCTCAATAAAGGATTCCTTTTGATACGCTTGATTCTCAGAAGTTCATTCTTATTGTTTGAATGGGAAAAAGTTCTGTAGCCTGACATAAAGCAGCATCTGCAATAGAGGTCAACCCGGAGAGGAATTTTTTTTTTTTTTAACAATTCACTCTACCGAGGGGACCCTGCAAGAGAAGAAAAAATGTCTGAATACAGCAAGGAGCAAGGGGGAGCCAAATGCTGGGGAGAAACATTGACAATTACCCAGTCAGATACTGACTCAATGCACCCCATCGAAGACAGCAAGGCTGCCTGCGAACCCTCCACCAAGCCCCGGTGGTCTGTAGGTGTAGGGAAGAGAGACACCTGGAATGGAAGAACCAGGGGAGTAACCCTCACCTGAGGAAATCGTAAACCCGTGTGGAAATTGGAGCTAGAGGCCCTATCGAATCAGGAAGAATGGGATGAGGAGCCACCGGCCGATGACTGAATGAGACGGTACATCAATCGCCTAGTGAGGGAAGCCCTGGAGAACCTCAACATGGGGGATGCACAAAGACGACAACGCAGGAGAGCGAGGGAACCAGAAAGTGAGAGAACCCGAGCTGCAACCCCGGATTCAGTGGAGATTGAGCGGGAAGAGGGACAAGCTGAAGAACCAGCAGCCATACCAGGTACCCGACCCTTAAATGCCCCAGATCAGGGAATTAACCCTGGCCAACCTAGAAACATACAATTACAGAGGAAGGTCCCACCCTTGGGGGTAAAATTCGATGGAGACCCCCAGAAATTGGGATTTTTCCTGGCACAAGTGCTCACCTACATGCAAGAATATGGACAGGATTTCCCAACCCAAGGGTCCCGGGTGCAAATTGTCACCCTCTTGAAGCTCTTGATGGAGCAACAGCCAGATGGATGGCAACGCTCCACAACGTCAATGCCCCAGAATTAAGAAACTTAGATCGCTTTATGATGGCCCTACGCCACCGTTTCGAGGACCCGCTTGCCGATAGAAAAGCCCGAGACCGCATCAGAGTCGTGAAACAAGGCCGTCGCCCGGTAGCAGAATACACCGAGGAATTTCGTGAACTGGCCGGCCGGGTAGATTGGCCAGAGGATATCCTAGTCTGCTGGTTCAAAGATGGACTAAATGATGATCTATACGCTGCCTGCCTGTGGGGCCCCAAACCTCTTGCATGAATGGTACATGATGGCAGAGGAGGCAGAGATAGACATGACTCGAAACCGGTACCGTGCCGGTAAGTTTTGGAAAAGATCCCCACCCCTGGGGAAACGGGAAGTTTTCAAACCCCAATCCACCATGACTCCAAGAATATCTGGTTGTTTTAAGTGTGGAAAGGAGGGACACTGCGCAGTAGAATGCCACTCGAAGACTCCTGCCAGAAAGCTAGACCAACCATCAGGGAGGAAACCCGCAACATCCAGCCCTCGAGGGAAGGAGACTGGCCTGAGTAGATGTGGGATTCCAACCCCCCCCAAACCTGAGGAAGAATCCCAAATGCTCCGAGGGGACCTGAGCCAGTCCGAAAGTGATCCAGAAGATGACCCGCTGGTAAGCAATCCAATTGAACCAATCATCCTACCCCTGAGACTGTTTATCCCCAGCCAAGGGAAGGGGGAGGAAGTTGCAGCATTGCTGGACTTGGGATGCACCCGATGCCTAATCAAACCCTCCTTTGCAGATAAATTGGGAATCCAACTGAAAGAAATGGAAAATCCCATCGCTTTCTGCCAATTAGATGGAACTATAGCGGGGGGGGGGGGGGGAGCCAGCCAGGTTTACCACAGAACCATTGAAAATAAGACTAGGAAACCACAGGGAGATGCTCACATTCATTGTAGCCCCAGGAATGGAAGAGCCACTAGTCCTAGGTCTCACATGGCTACAAAAATGGAATCCAAAAATAAATTGGAGGAAAGGAACTGTACAATTCCAGAGAGATGTAATATTTGCAAAAAGCTCAGAGGAAAGGATAAAGAATGGGAAAGAGAACAGAGAATCAGCCATGACCGGACAGTCTGCGGAACCCATTAACATCCCCAATGAGTACCAGGATCTGGCCCAAGCATTTAGTGAGGAAGCTTGTGATGAACTCCCACCCCATCGAGCCACAGACTGCGCTATCGAAATCCTACCAGGGGCTAAACTCCCAAAACCACAAATGTACTGCATGTCTCCCAGAGAACTGAAAGAACTCAGAGCATTTATCGATAAAAACTTAAAACGGGGTTTCATCGAACCTGCCCAACCAAAAATAGCTGCCCCAGTGTTATTCCGTGAAAAGAAAGATGGCTCCTGCCGTCTCTGCATTAATTATCAAAAATTGAACACAATTTGCATAGAGAATATGTATCCACTCCCCCTCATGAAGGACATGTTAGCCCACCTCTCGAAAGGAAAATTTTTTTCAAAGTTAGACCTACGGGAGGCATATTACCGCATCAGAATAAAGGAAGGGGATGAGTGGAAGACAGCTTTTAACACACCATTGGGATGCTACCAATTTAAAGTGCTCCCTTTTGGACTGCAAGGAGCGCCTGCAATGTTTATGCAATTGATCAATGAAACCCTTCATGAATTTTTATTTAAAGGGGTTTTAGTGTATCTTGATGATATTTTAATCTACATGGAAACGATGGAAGAACACATCAAGCTACTCCGTGCAGTCCTCACAAAACTCTTAGACGCTAAACTATATGCAAAACTCTCCAAATGTGAGTTCCACCAAGAGAAAATTGACTATTTGGGGTATAGAATATCCCATGAGGGAATAGAGATGGACCCACAGAAAGTGAAAGCTGTATTGGACTGGGATCCACCCCACACACGCAAACAATTGCAAAGTTTTCTGGGGTTTGCAAATTTTTATCGCCAATTCATTCCAGCTTTTGCAAACATCGCCCTCCCTATCACAAACTTGCTAAAAATGAAGGGGGGGGGGAGAAACCCAAACCTAGGCAACCCCTCATCTGGACAATGGAATGCCAAGCAGCATTCGAGATACTCAAACGTCTGTTCGCAGCAGAACCGGTCCTTAAGCACCCAGATCCCGAACAACCTTTTGTCATCCAAGCAGACGCCAGTGATGTTGCAGTTGGGGCAGTCCTCCTCCAAAAGAATGGAAGTGGACAATTACAACCATGTGCTTATACATCCAAGAAACTGACGGAAGCCGAGCAAAGATGGGCCGTATGGGAGAAAGAGGCATATGCTGTGCGGTGGGCAATGCTCACATGGAGACATTTCCTGGAAGGAAACCAAATCCCCTTTGAAGTATGGACTGATCACAAAAATCTGGAAGCTCTGAGAAATCCACGGAAACTCTCCGAAAAACAAGCAAGGTGGGCTCAATATTTTGAACGTTTTAATTTCACTCTCAAATATTTTCCTGGGAAAAAGAATTTCTTAGCAGATGCACTGTCCAGGAAACCCCAATACAACAGCAAAAAGATTGAAGTTATAAAACCGATGATCCAACCGACCCAACTAGCAGCCAAGGTAATCACCCGGGCACAAGAGAAAAAAAAATCATCCCTGACTGAAGACACAACAACGTCAATATTTAAGGAGGCACTACATAAAGATGATTGGTTCCAGGCTAACAGAAACACGTGCTTACTCAAAGATGGACTGGCTTGGGTAGAAAACAAGCTTTATGTCCCTGCAAGCCAGAGAATGGAACTCATGAAACGCTGCCACAACTCCAAAATAGCAGGACACTTTGGATTTGTAAAAACCCTGCACCTCATCAAAAGACAATTTTGGAGGCCGTCCCTCAAAAAGGACATTGAAAAGTATGTTGCGAGCTGCCCCATCTGTGTTGCTGCAAAGAGAAGACAAGGAAAATATCCTGGACTTTTACAAACAGTAGCAGACCTTTCTGCTCCCTGGAAAGAGATCTCTATGGACTTTATAGTGGAATTTCCCGAAAGTGCTGGGAATACTGTCATTTGGATTGTAAGTGATCTTTTTTCCAAACAGGTTCACTTTATTCCATGCCAAAAGATCCCAACTGCCAAGTCATTGGCAAAGATGTTCCTAATACACATTTATCGCCTTCATGGAGCCCCCCAAAGGATTATCTCAGATAGGGGTGTTCAGTTCACATCCAAATTTTGGCGGGCGTTTTTAAACCTATTGGGTTCCACCCAGGGATTGTCGTCTTCAAGCCATCCCCATACCGACGGAGCTACAGAGAGAGTGAATAGCGTATTAGAACAATATTTAAGATGCTTTATTAATTACCAACAGGACAATTGGACTGACCTTCCTTTTGCAGAGGTAGCATACAATAACTCAATCCCATCTCAGTGCCATGACAGATATTCTGACCTTCCGGCGCGCAGTTAAAACCCTATTTTTTAGACAGGCTGGCCTGGCCCAGTAATCAGGTTTCAGTTTTTAAACTTAATTCGGTTTTAATAATAAATTTTTAATTTTTATTCAGATCCCTGATTTTATATTTCTAAATTTAATTTTGATGGGACACAGCCGGACCAATCGCGTTTAATATATTTTTAATTGTATTTATAGTGTATTTATTATGTGTTTTTAGTAGGCTGTACACCGCCCCGAGTCCCTTTTTGGGAGAGGGAGCGGTATAAAAATATGATAAATAATAATAAAATAAATAAAATAATCCATAGTAGCATGGGGTTCACCCCATTCCACGTAGCCATGGGCCAAGAATTCAACCCCATGCCGGAACTACCCACCAAAGAACCTGAAATCCCCTCCCTTAAGGAGTGGATGGATAATTTACAAGCCATGTGGCCAGTGGTAAGATTATCTCTACAGGAAACTAGAGCAGTTTACAAAATTCAAGCAGACAAAAAACGCTGTGAACCCAAACCTTTCAAGATTGGAGACCGTGTATATTTGTCCACAAAATTCTTAAAATCATTACAACCTTCTAAGAAATTAGGACCAAAATTCATTGGGACATTCCCCATCTCCAGAATTATCAACCCCGTGACAGTAGAGCTTCGTCTTCCAAAAACACTTAGGCAGATTCATCCAGTATTTCACTGTAGCTTACTCAAACCGGAGATCACTTCAAACCTCAGACCCTCCCTTCCCACACCCCCAACCCCCATCATGATACATAGGGAACAACATTTTGAAATTAAAGACATCCTTGATTCACGCACTTACCGTGGATCCACACAATATTTAGTAGCTTGGAAACACCTTCCTTCCTCAGAAAATGAGTGGGTAGCCAAAAGACATGTAAAAACACCCACATTACTACGAAAGTTCCACCTAAAATTCCCTGATAAACCATCCTGAATTGCACATGTAACGCATGATTTTTGTTTTTTTCCAAGTAGACCTATCTGTTTTTTAAAGGAGGGCAGGATGTCAGATCCGTGTATCTGTCATTTCTTCAGGGGAAGAAGAAAAGGGGGGATGGGGGGGGAACTGATAAAGAAATCCTTTCTTGATGTAACCTGAATATATTTAACCTTATATCGAATTTGCACACCCATACATGATACAATGGGGGGAGAGAAGCCAGATGGCCAGAACCTAACACCTCGGAGCGGCACAGCCAGAAGATGAGAAAACCATAAAACTCCACAGTGAAGTGCTCTGGGCAATCTCCAAAAACAGCCCGTTCTAAAAAGGGGGTGGGGGGGAAGTTAGGTACGTCTTGGGAAATGTACGTGAGAAAAAACCTTCCTAAAGGGGAAGGATCCCCTCCCAGAGGGGCTGGGAGGGGAATTAACATATTGGCTTTTGTTTCCCTAAATAAACATTGAGATGGGGGGGGGGGAATTCTAAACTCCCTTATCTATCACTGTATGTCTGAGGGACCTCAGACGCTGCTTTGAATTTCTACATGAACTGTCTCATCTCAATAAAGGATTCCTTTTGATACGCTTGATTCTCAGAAGTTCATTCTTATTGTTTGAATGGGAAAAAGTTCTGTAGCCTGACAGTTTCTGTTGATCAGTGAAGTCTAAGAATTTTCAGGATGGTTTTATAACCTTTTTAGATACTAGCATATATTATATCTTAATGAGATAAACCAATTTATTTGCTAATTCAGACTTCCTTTATGGATCAGTAGGGCACATAGAAATTTTAGTCTCATACAGTGGTTAAAGTATGCAAAAATTCAAATAATTCAAAAGAAGTTAATACTTTTTCACAAAAATTTATCAACATAGGTTTTTTTTCTGTTTTGGTCTATCTGTTTATGCTTAAACTGCCCAATATTTGAAGTTCTTTAAACTATTTTGTAATGTGACACCCTAAACACATGTATCATATTCTTTGGCACCTCTGATCCATTTTCCACTAATATAGTTGCTTCAAGAATGCATATTTTAGCCAAGAGCTGAATTACTAAATAAAATGGACAACTAACCCTACAAAAGTATTTTTCAGAAATCACTCATTAAATTATAACTTTAATGAAAGATATTGAAATAACTCCGTAGCCTTTAAAATTACTGGATTGTTATACAGGTAATCCCCAGGTTACGAGCGTTCCCTTAGCGAACATTCGAAGTTATGCAATAAGTGCCCCTAGCATTTGCAAGCAAGGCCCGAAACTACGAATCTTGCAGCACCATGGCAGTTGATCGCCCTTACGAACAACTGCAGAGGCTCTGCAACATTTGTCCTGAATGTTGCTGGCCAAGATAGAACTTTCAAGGAGTAGATCTGCCCCTCCAATGTTCCATTTGGGCCTCTAGAGATCCATCCCTCAGAAGCTCTGTTTGGGCCTCATGCTCCTCACAATTGCTTTCCTCACCCACCCAACCTTCCATGCCAAGTCACTTACCTTGTGAAGATCTAGCAATCTCCTCTCCAGCTTCTCAGCTGCATGCACCCAACTGCAGGTCCATTTGGGTCTCTGCAGGCCTCGCCCAGTATGTTGCCGGCCAAAAGGGAGCATCAGAGGGGCGCAGGCAATTGGGAAGCTGGAGAGGAGACTGCTTGCTAGATCTTTACAAGGTAAGTGACCAGCATGGCAGGTTGGTTGGGGGAAAGCAAAAGACCATGAGGTTTTTCAATGTGTCAGGGAGGCCTTGGGTGGTCTTAGGCAGGTGGCCTGTTCCATCACTAGCCTCTCCCCCCCCATAGCCTTCCCACCCTGAAATATCTCATGTTCATTTACAGCCTCACATTCAATTAGCGAATGCATGGGCGAAAGGAAGGAGTGATCCATTCAAAGTAACGATATTCATTCACACAAATTCTCAGGTTACGAATGGAATGGGCAAGCTCCATTGCATTTGTAACTTAAGGACTACCTATACATGCTTGCATTATTATATTAGTAGTAGGTTTAATCATGAAACAACTGAACAAGCAGAACTTGCTGGAATTTAACTTGGTGACATTTATGTAGCCTTTTCATATTAGTATTATATTGGAGAAGCATACTCTTTATTGTTTTCCACAACTGTCATCTCTTATTTTTATCTTTGTGAGGGTAGAAAGTCTCACCTTGCACAGGTTCAAGATGCTGAAAATTGCCCACAATCTATCAGGTATTTGTTTGCAATCTGAGCCCATTCATTTTTCACCTGTATCCTGATTTTTTAAAGTGCCTCTTCCATATTCTTTAATTTCAAATTGTGATGATTTCTTATGTTCACTCATTTTTCCTATTCTGTGAAACATGCTGGGATTTGTTTGATATTGCTTCAGTAAAAATGGTATCTTCACCAGTCAGTTTTCAATGGATATATTTAGAAAGTAGCACTGAATTTTCTTTTCCAGAATTTGAAGATGCTTGCAGTTAGTGGTGTGACCTCATTATTGTTTGTTCTAGCAACATTTGAGAACTTGTCCCTATTGCCCTTCTTAACTTTCACAGTCCAGAAGCTTCTCTCAAAGCATTAATTTGTCTAACTTAAGTGACCTACTTTTAATGTAGCTTATCATTTCCATGACTTTATCTAGAATTTTCAATTCATGACTAATTGTCTTTGTAATTAACACTTTTTCAATGTGTTGCTATGCAGCAATCCCTTCATTGACCCAACCATTGAAGTAATGCCATCTGTACAAATTCCTATACATTGTTCCCAGGAGAAGTGAATAGATTTTATGGTAATGTAGTCATGTTTATTATGCTCACACACTTCTGCTCAGCAATTTTATTTCTATTACCTTGACCCTTTGAGGAAAGATGGGAAGAGCCTGACTTTGACAAACCCACTGTGGCAGGCCACTTTAAAATTTTTAGGTCTCTTTAGAGAGAAAATCTATTTATTTTGTATAGTCATTTATACAGCCACCCATCTATAACCTGGTTAAAGAAAGGAACTAGGAATGTGCTCACCCTATCTGTCCTTAGGGAAAGGTGGACCTGCAGAAAATTGCTGCATTCACTCACAGTTGGATATCAGTCAGGTACAAGCAGACAAGGCAAATGGGATGTCAACTAGGATTTTTTGGAAGCTAAGGAAGTTGATTGGAAACATTGTAATATAAGTTCTGCCATCTGTGTACTGGATCGCTGTTGGATTTATGAAGAGTTGCCTTTGAAGATCTCAGGAGCTATAATGATGCAGACCATTGGGAGCTTCATCACTGGAGGTTTCGACTGGACTGCCATCTGTCAGAAATGGTATAGGGTCTCCTGCTTGGGTCGGTGGGTGTTGGATTAGATCAGAGATGGGTTGCTGCCATTTCGTGCCGGTTCAGAGGAACTGGTAGTTAAGATTCTGCGCAGTTCAGTGAACCAGCAAATCCCACCACTGGCTGGCCCCGCCCCTGCTCATTTTTCAAACTGGTTTTGAGCCATTTGGGGGCCATTTTTCGGGAGATTTTCAGGCCAGTTTTTGGTCCAAAAATGCCTGAAAACAGACCGAAAAATGGCCTGAAGCCTAAAAAATGCTCCCAAAATGGCCTGGGTTTTGGGAGTCTGAAAATGACCTGAAAAACAGCCAGAAAAACAGGTGGGGGCAAGGCCAGCTAGTGGTGGGATTAGCCTCAACCGGCTGAATCCCACCTCTGCCTTTGAGGTGAATGGCCAGGAGGTGGGGCTGGGTGTGATGAGTGACGTCACCCACCCAGTCACATGACCAATCGGCCATTGCCTATCCAGCCAGAGAACCGGTTGTTAAGTTATTCCAATCACACCACTGGACTGGATGACCTACAAGATCCCTTCCAACTCTGTTAATCTGTTAAAAAAACATAGCAAACAGGCTGCAGGTCTGTAGGTTTTGAATTTTTTTGTGGTTTTTATGTACAGGGTCCTTGAGACCTGAAAATAATTTGAAAGGTTCTTCCAGAATTAAATTTGAGAAAGACCGATTGTAGTAAAGTAATAAATTTTGTATAGGTTATTCATAATTATCACTAAAATATATATCATATATAATTTCTTTTTTTCTTTCTTTTCACTTTTTACTTTTCTTTTTCAAAAGTCATCATTTTTATTTTAAAAGAATATTTAATAAAATTATGTATGGAAAACATTAATATTATCAGCATATAATAATAATTTGATTCTATCTGCTGTTATGTCACAAATACCCTTCAACTGGATCATGAAGTTGGCCAATGATTTCAATATCAAACTAAAAATAAGACGGTAAAAGTCATCTTGGAAAAATTCCATATCTATTTTGATAGATGAGGTATAATTTTATTTTTAATTACCATGAAAGAGGATTTGAGTGTCTCATTTCAATCTAATTAATGAACAAAATACCCACTAGATTTGGCCAGCACATGCTCCAAAAAATTCCATTCTACTATATCAAAAGCCTCTCTCCCAGCCAACAAAACCAACATTGCTGATTTCAGCTTTTCTGTGGAATATCAGTTAGCAATCCAATTTTATCCCAGGATTGTCAACCTTTTATAAAATCAAATTTACATTGTGGCTCATCAAAGATAGTGTACAGGTGAAATTCAAAAAATTAGAATATCGTGCAAAAGTTCATTTATTTCAGTAATGCAACTTAAAAGGTGAACCTAACTAATATATGAGATAGTCTCATTACATGCAAAGCAAGATAGTTCAAGCCATGATTTGTCATCATGATGATGATGGCTTACAGCTCATGAAAACCCCAAATCCACAATCTCAGAAAATTAGAATATTGTGAAAAGGTTCAATATTCTAGGCTCAAAATGTCCACTCTAACCAGCTAATTAAGCCATAACACCTGCAAAGGGTTCCTGAGCCTTTAAATGGTCTCTCAGTCTGGTTCAGTAGGAATCACAATCATGGGAAAGACTGCTGACCTGACAGTTGTGCAGAAAACCATCACTGACACCCTCCATAAGGAGGGAAAGCGTCAAAAGGCAATTGCAAAAGAAGTTGGATGTTCCCAAAGTGCTGTATCAAAGCACATTAATAGAAAGTTATGTGGAAGGGAAAAGTGTGGAAGAAAAAGGTGCACAAGCAGCAGGGATGACCACAGCCTGGAGAGGATTGTCAGGAAAAGGCCATTCAAAAATGTTGGGGACTTTCACAAGGAGTGGACTGAGGCTAGAGTCAGTGCATCAAGAGCCACCACACAGACGGATCCTGGACATGGGCTTCAAATGTCATATTTCTCTTGTCAAGCCGCTCCTAAACAACAAACAATGTCAGAAACATCTTACCTGGGCTAAAGAAAAACAGAACTGGTCTGTTGCTCAGTGGTCCAAAGTCCTCTTTTCTGATGAGAGCAACTTTTGCATCTCATTTGGAAACCAAGAACCCAGAGTTTGGAGGAAGAATGGAGAGGCACTCACTGCAAGATGCTTGAAGTCCAGTGTGAAGTTTCTACAGTCTGTGTTGATTGAGCCATGTTATCTGCTGGTGTTGGTCCACTGTGCTTCATTAAGTCCAGGGTCAACGCAGCCATCTACCAGGAGATTTTGGGAGCACTTCATGCTTCCTTCTACAGACGAGCTTTATGGGGATGCTGACTTCATTTTCCAGCAGGACTTGGCACCTGCCCACACTGCCAAAAGCACCAAAGCCTGGTTCAATGACCGTGGGATTACTGTGCTTGATTGGCCAGCAAACTCGCCTGACCTGACATTGCCAAGAGAAAGATGAGAGAAATGAGACCGATCAATGCAGAGGAGCTGAAAGCTACTATTGAAACATCCTGGTCTTCCATAACACCTCAGCAGTGCCACAGGCTGATAGCTTCCATGCCATGCCGCATTGAGGCAGTAATTGCTGCAAAAGGGGCCCAAACCAAGTACTGAGTAGATATGCATGCTTATACTTTTCAGAGGTCCGATATTGTTCTATGTACAATCCTTGTTTTATTGATTGCATGTAATATTCTAATTTTCTGAGATTGTGGATTTGGGGTTTTCATGAGCTGTAAGCCATCATCATCATCACGATTATGACAAATCATGGCTTGAACTATCTTGCTTTGCATGTAATGAAACTATCTCATATATTAGTTAGGTTCACCTTTTAAGTTGTATTACTGAAATAAATGAACTTTTGCATGATATTCTAATTTTTTGAGTTTCACTTGTATGTAATACTGTTACACTTTTTTCATCCATGTTTATCAAATAGCCAATATTATAACTTACATCTTTACCAGTCTTCAAAATTACAGTAATCCAAGTCTAATTAAAGAAAATTAGAAAAAAAATATTCAAAAGCTTCATTATAAACCTCCAATAATAATATGGCTCCAAACAATATGTGCCTTATTTTACTCAATAGGAAAGCAAACAGGATCAGGAACCCTTATGTTATTATATATTTTACATCAATTATTATTTCCAGGATAAATAATTACTCTCCCAAGGAGACCTGCAATCATTACTGAAGCTCTGACTAGTTGCAACTGAACTTTTTAGCTCTTTATTATATAAGTCATCACTACTCCTTTATAAATGATTCTGCTGTATATTACATCATTATACTATATCTTTAGGCACAATATTAATTTTAAACATGTCTACTTATAGACATATTAAAGATAAAATTATTTTATTTTATATTTCATGTCAGCTATTTTAGTTATTTTGTTATAAAATTTATAATTTTACTTAAACTACAAAAATGTTCATTATATTCATTATTGTTTTTAAAATTTTGAATGTTTAATTGCCTTGATATCATAATTTGTATTATGTAATTTTAGTCAATTTTATAGTACATATGTTACATTACTATTTCAATGGGATAGCTATAATCCTATTTTTTAAGTCTTTGTTTTGCTGTTTGATGACCGAAATAAGGATGTTTGACTATAAACATATTGGGCACGCACACAAAAATGTATATAACTTGTCAAATTTAGTCTTTACAAAGGTTCACATAATATCTGAAACGATTTATGTTTCTTTCCATAACAAGGTCCAAATGAAATCCATTTTAGTACTATGGTATGGTGCTATGTGAAAATTATTTTATTTTAATTGCTTTAGTATTAGTTATTTTGAATGTTTTTGCTAGTTACAGCATCACAAGACTGCAGGCCAGCCAGGTAAACAAAGTGCACACCAACCAGACCTGGTTTGCAACAAGGGAGAGTTGCATGCACTAGGTCAGGGGTGTCAAACTTGATTTCATTGAAGGCCACATCAGGGTTGTGTTTGACCTCAGGGGGCTGGGGTGGATGTGGCCAGCTTGATGTCACTCACGTCAGGGGCACCTTTGGTGACCCGAGCACTCTGCCAGCGAAAACAGGCTCCAGATCTCCATTTTTGATTGGGACAGCCTCCTGCAACCCTCTGCCAGAAAAAATGGAGCTCACGAGGACCTCACACACCCCTCCCAAGCTCCATTTTTTTCTGGCAAAGGCACCACAGGCCGGTCCTTTGCTGTTTCCAGGGTGGCTTCACAGACCAGATCTAAGCCCCCTGCAGGCCAGATCTGGCCCCCGGGCCCTGAGTTTGACACCTCTATACTAGGTCATGTATCCAGAGAGCTTGCCTCGTCCTCTCTATCTATTGGAGACTGACAGTTTTAAAACTTCTTCTTTAAATAAGAAGGATTATCAAAATGTCTTTACAGAGATAACCCAGCACAAAATGTTCTGAACAGACTGCAATGATTTTAATTACTTAATTAAATGCATGATATTTAGAAGGAGCATTGCATTGATGTCTACATTCATGCTACAATAATTCCTGAAAAGAGTGCAGTTGTGATTGTTATATTTTTAGTATCTATTATTATTATTATCGCATTGTTAGGGTACTTTAATACATGAATATAGTGGGAAGGTTGCTGAGTTTGATATTATGAAATGTCCTGCACCATAGGCGTTGAGTGTTTGCTATGACCACGTTTTGGCTATTCTTTGGTGACTTGTAATGGGTTAAATTCCCCTGGGTACTAAACCATCCAACTGAGGTAAGAGATGTAGTAGCAATGGCGCATCTGATGACTAGGATTGCTTGGTTAGTGGCCCAGATTTTTGTCTCTGTCCTGCTTATCCTCTGTCATGTGGAGACTTTCCTTTTATGTCTTTGCTATTACTGTTTGGCAGAGTACACTGTCATTCTGAAAGACTGAATGACCTTCTTATTCCCCATTTTTTTCTCTATGGAGATACGTTGTTTTGTATTCCCATTTGGCCACAGAGAAGCCAGTACATTCCCAGAAGGAACAGGCAGGCACATGAACAGTAAAAAAAAAATCTGCAGTGACTGTGGCTGAGCTGAAAGGAAAAAAGTCCTCCTCTCCTCTTCCCTTCTTGTAGCCAAATGCTACCATTCAGATCAGCACAGGCTGTCGAATCAACAGCATGGCTGCCAACAGCAGCAGAGGTAAGAGAGGGATGTAGCAGATGAGCTACTGAAAGCAGCATCAGAGCATGAACTGAAGCGTCTTCTGAGAAAGCCTTGCAAGCGTTTGTATAGTCTGTTTGCATCTCATGTAGATGCATATTTGTTTCTCTTAGGCAAAGGGACAAGTAGGGAGGTGGTGGAAGGAAAATGGAGGGATCTGCTGCTGAAAGGGAGAGAAACCAAAGCTGCTTGTGATGCCAAAGAAAAAATGCTCAATATGCAAAAGCATCTGTTCTCTCTTTTTTGACAATAATAGGTAGATGTGGGAATCAGAGGATAAACAAGGAATCAGCTCTTCATCACCGGCTTCATGTAATCATAATTGAAAGTGAAGGTTCTGGAAAATCTAGCTATCAGGGCTTCAGCGATGATTTCCTAAGAGCATGCAGAACTGAAGAGGGCTGATTAAAGTGACTTTGTTTCTTTCTGTTTCTGTTCACAGCTGTCGCTCCAAAACTCAAGAAACTAAAGAGCCTAAATGTAGAAGTTGGAGCAAAGGTTTCTTTGAAATGTGAGGCAAGCGCTGGAAATCCCCAGCCATCCTACAAATGGTTCAAAGATGGCAAAGAAATTAAAAAGAGCAAAGATATCAGAATAAAATATGGGAATGGAAAGTAAGTAAAAACAGGTGCTTTTTCATCTTAAAATTGTAAAAAAAATATTATTATAGATAAACGTTCTTAACTATTATTGGTATAATTGTCATAAACATGACTGAATGGTCAATTTCTAAGTAAAGTAATGTTTACAAAATAATTATGGTTCTTGTTTGTGAGCAAGATGTATTCATAATATTTTCAGAGAGTTTATTAATTTCAATATTACAAGGTGCAGGTTGGACTTGAAGGAGACATTTATCTAAGCCAGATTTTAACTGGAGAGCACCAGGTGGGGAAGGCTCTCTAAGGTAAAACACGTGTTACAAAATGGAAAATCCAACAATTTCATTTTGTGGACCGTCTAGAGCAGAATTGTAGAGAATTCTGGGAATTGACTTCCATACAGCTTAAAGTTGCTGAGGTTTGGAAGTACTGTTACAAAGCAAGAAAGCTCAACTATTTTTGCTGTAATATTTTGTTTAACCGTATATGGTTAAAATAGACAGGCAGGCTGCCAATTATTTAGGATTAGGAGTGATGGCATGCTCCTCCTCAGTTTGTCCTCTGGATAGACCATGTTCTCTACCTACCTTAATTTTTTGTGTGATGAAAGCAGAGCCAGATAGCCTAAACTGGTTATCCATCTGGGTTTTGCACAGGCCTAGAAATCAACTTAGGTGATTAAGTGAAACAAGTAGTGTCTCTTAGAAATGGGCCATTTTGCTTTCTGCTTTTTCTTTGAAGGGATACTTTCTTGCAGCTCCATTGAAGTGAGGTCCTCTCCCTTTTTAATGGTATTTAATGATTATTATTTCTTGGCGCACAATGCCACAGAATTAAACTCATTATAAAGTTCCGATTGATACCAGCTTGGACCACGAACATTGAATTCTCTATAATGCTAAACACCTGGCTTCTCAGATCAAGCCAGGCCATTGTAGCTGGTAAAAGTTAGCAAGAGAAATAAGGTCAGCAGGCTTCCCAGCACCATATGAGGCAGAGTACAGTAGAGTAGAGACAGTTCCATGGATGTTCACAGATTGTGCAGGACTTGGCTTCATGCATTGCCGTCAATATTTTGACTGTAGCTCAAGTAAATTCACTGGCCAAATTTGGTGGGAAAGAATGGCACTGAATATAGTTCAAGATGCTAGCTTTAACATGGTACAAAGTGAATTTGTGCTCCTAATGGAAAAACCTTGTTTTAGACTTTTTTTTTAAATGAACGGAATAGAATGAAACTTGCAGAGATAGATAACAGACATCTCAGAAAGAATTAAAACGTCCAGTTTCAGAAAAAATATGTAGATAGTTAACCCTTTTGAACTTTTCTTTTTTCAAAAAAATAAAGCTGTAATTGTATAATTTATTTCTGTATTGGATAAAAATTATGTATATTTTAGGGAGATCTGAAACTGGCAATTTGTTTGAAAGAAATGTGAGTAGGATTTTGGATGGTTTTGGACAGAATTAAAGGACCTTTTCTACAGAGCTTTATTTAAGCATACGTTCTGATTTGGATCTGGATCATAAAATCTCCCAGTGATTTCCTACAGTAATTTGGAATTAATGCATTGCTATTGATACATGTTTTAGCATTTTTCTTGTAGGAAAAGGACTTCTTACAAGGAGAGTGATCGCAAAGCTTCTGAGCGACTGTCCTTTGTGATTAAAGGATAAACTTCTTGTATACCTTTGCTGCCTATTCTCCCCACCTGGCATTTTTTGGGGAAATTTAAATATCTTTTTAGTATTTGTCACTTTGTAGTGCTCCAAAATGTCAGATTATTCCAAGCTTGTTGTTCAGTTTAGATACTCTGTATCTGCAGTTTTCACTCTTTTTCTTAATGTAGGCCATGGCTTCACCATCAAAACTTTTGTAGACCATCATATAAGTGAGGAGTGGCTAATAGGCTACCCACAGACACCATAATTGCTCCAGAAAATATATTCAGGACCTTCCAAGTTATTTTTTTTAATCAAAGCTAATATATTTCCAAACTTTGTAAGATGACAGTGTTATAATCTTGAATCTTGGAAAGAAAAACTGAAATTTTGTGAGATTTGGTTGTTTACTAAAATTTCATCTGTTTCTACGTCCATCTACAAAGAGGAACAATTAGTGCAGTAGTTATAACTGAGGAAAGATTCATGGGAAATATGTATTATCTATACTGATTTGAGTTCTGTGAACCAAAGCTGAAATGCAAATCAAATAGATGCCATTCGTGTTCAGCATTGGGATTTTTATTTCTTCATTTAAATATTTGGTTATGGGCAAAAAAAGATTTGTCTAATTGTTTATATCAATAATATTAAAGTGAAAGCTAATAAAATCTAGGAACACTTGAATCTTTAAGTTTCTAGCTCTTTAGTGATTGTGAAACTTTTCTACACAAATTAACAATTTCCATACTGAAATGCTATTTAATTTATTTTAATTTCCAAGGGGGGAAAAGTGATACATTTATAAACAGCTGTTGAAATATTAATATTGTATCCTTAAAAGAAATTATTTTCACTTATTAGCTAATCAGAGTTCAATTATTGCATTTCTTCGGTCTTCCTCTTTTCTCCTGCTCCAAATCAACATAAGTAATTGATTGCTCCCAAAGCTTTTATCATTATTTCTGAATTGGAAAGTTGAGTTCACTTTACCCTTCAGATAACAGTTGAATAAACTCAAAGTGGATATAAAAATGACATGACAAGATAAAGGAGAAACCACATTGTAGTATGTTTAACACCACCAAAGCTGTGTAATAAAAACAAACAAACAAAGATAATTCTGATATAAGGACTCCTACCTCGAGCAGAATAGAAGACCGCTAAAGTCTCTTCCAGCCCTATGATTCTATGATATTCTCTTGTTTTCTCTATCTTATATTAGCTATTTAATTTTGTGTCCCTCCACTGTTCCTGGATTTTTCATCTCTCTCTCTCTCTCTCTCTCATCTCATCATATATAAATGTTTACAAAAACCAGATTCACTTAACCATTGTTACTAACTTAACAACTGCAATGATTAACAACAATTGTGGCAAGAAAGGTTGTAAAATGGTGTAAAACTCATTTAAAAGTTTCACTTAACAAAAACTTTAGGCTCAATTGTCATCATAAATCGAGGGCTACTTGTATAAAGAAGTTTCTTTTTCAGATAATCTTAAAATTAACTTTTGAGTCTATTGTTCCAAAATAGCAACAGCAATAGCACTTAGATTTATCTACTGGTTCACAGTGTTTTATAGCCCTCTCTAAGCAATTTACAGAGTAAGCATCTTGCCCCCAACAACCTGAATCCTCATTTTACCCACCTTGGA
This sequence comes from Bungarus multicinctus, assembly GCA_023653725.1. Lineage (NCBI taxonomy): Eukaryota > Metazoa > Chordata > Lepidosauria > Squamata > Elapidae > Bungarus > Bungarus multicinctus. The sequence continues at coordinate 3,749,267 of CM042846.1, forward strand.
AGGATGGAAGGCTGAGTCAACTTTGAGCCTGGTGAGATTCAAACTGCCAAATTACAGTCAGTCAGCAGAAGTAGCCTACAGTACTGCACTCTAACTACTGTGCCACCGAGCCTCAAAATATCCTTCAATAAGACACTTCCATTGTTACTTTCTTGTGTTTTCTTCTGGATTGAGGTATCTGTCCTTGTGCCTTGACACTTGATTTTGAACATTTGCATTCACTTATCATATGTTCTCCTTTGAGATTTGTTTGAGGAACTGTCTATCTTCCATGGTGTCTGCCCAGCCAATATGAATTGACAGGATTGGCACACTTCAGATCTCTTCTGTTAAACAGTGTTATTTTTAGGGACCCAGGAGATAGATCTCCTGTTAGCACCTGTCCATTGGAATGAAGTTCTTCCTAAATTTTGGATGGCTCCAATCCTGATAATATTCTGGAAGGCTTTGAAGATCTGCCTTATGCCTTGGGCTAAAGTGGCTTGTCAATTCTGTATTCACCATTTTGTTTTTTTATCTGCTATTCTTTATTTGCTTTTGAATTGCATCCGATTCAAGGTGGTATTGATTGTTTTTAAAGTGCTCCATGGCTCAGGGACCTGGGTACTTACGGGACCGCCTGCTGCCACCAACAGCCTCCCGCCTCCCAGTGCGCTCCCATAGGGTTGGCCTCCTCGGGATTCCGCTACCTGGTCATTGCCGGTTGGCAGGCCCCGAGGGTGTGGGCCTTCTCTGCGGGGGCTCCCTCCTTTGGAATGATTTGCCCCTGGAGATACAGACCATTACCAACATTCAAACCTTCCGGCGCGCAGTAAAGACCCTGTTTTTTCAATAAGCCGGCCTGGCCCAGTAACGATTTTTGGGGTTTTAAATTTGGTATTTTAAATTTTTTATCAGTTTTATATTTGTTAATTGTATATTCGGCCTCCAATTTAATCATTTTAAATTGCTTTTAATTGTATATACTGTTTCTGTTTAGTTGGCTGTACACCGCCCCGAGTCCCTTTTTTGGGAGAGGGGGCAGTATAGAAATTTAATAAATAAATAAATAAAATAAATAAATTGCACTATATTTTATCTTTTTTATTACATTGAAACTATTCAGAGTCATTTGGAGCAGTGTGGCATTTAAATTAAATTAAATTCTTATTTCTCAATTCTCCATTTTCCAAAGCTATCATGATTTCTTGTTTTGAAATCTATTTGGATTTTTTCTTTTTTCTTTTGAAATTATGGAAATTGTTTTGGTTTTGACAATGTTTTTTCTCTCTTCCTCTTGTTCTTTGGGTTCTCTTTTACATACAAAACATATGAATTTATTTCTTATATTGATTTTATATATTGATTGTCATATCTTGCTGGCACACAAATTTTGATGGCCTGCAGCTTGAAGCAGGGATGTAATGAACAAAAAATTCATTTGGAAAAGCTCTGTTAACCTGCCTTTATGTTGTGGTTAGCTGGCAGCAGGTGCGGATGGCTGAGGAGAGCGAGGACTCAGATGAGGGGCCAGGACCATTAGGAAGTGAACTGCTGCCTTCAGCGATTGTGGAGGCTGGCAGCAGCGATGAGGAGGTTCCCGAGGAGCCTGTGCCAAGTGCATGTGCACGCAGGATTGCTCGCAGGAAAGAACAGCTGCAACAGCACAGGCAACTCGGGAGTAAGGCTGCAAGGTAATGGCCCCTCCTTCAAGAAGATAAAAGCCAGCTGTGAAGCGAGCATTCTTTGCAGGAACGTCTTGTTTTGAAACTCAGCCTTGTGGACATTACACTATCTTAAATTGGTTTTTGAAGACTCTTGTGTTGTGAAATATTTCTTATGTGTGATTCTTAGCAGTCTCACACAGTTTTGGCAAAGTTTGTGCTTATCAAGGTTAGTTTGCAGCAGCCTTTTAACCAGGGGATTCATAAGACTCATTAAAAGGTTTCTGTTTCCTTTGGTTATTGTTTGTTTTATTGGAAAAGGGTTTGGGTCAGAACACTTTATATTATTGCCTTTACCTAATGATTCAGTGTTGCATTTATCCAATTTTGCCCTTCTTTAAAAATAATTTTATTTATAGTTTTTCTTTAATATCCATAAGTGCTTGGTGAACAGTGCATTGTCTGGGTCAATACATTTTAAACACAGTAGTAATAATAATAATAATATTTAGATATACATAATCATAATCTTTCTACTTCTAACATTTGTATACACAGAGGTAATTATAATGTTTTCTATTATATATCGGTATACATAATATTATTTTCCCAATTTCTACTTTCTACCTTCTTTTTTCTTGTATCATTTTTTGATTTATCTCCTCTATTCTTTCTTCAGCTCCTTCTGGTTTCTCTTCTATTTTCTGTTTTTTGTTCATCTTTTATTATAATTTTCTGGGTGTTTTCTAGTCTCACATCTGTATCCTGAATCAGTTTCATCATCTTCCTATGATTCTGTGTCATATCTTCCTGAATACATTGAAACATTAATAACATTTCTTTATAAACCATATTTGTTTTCCCCTGTTGAAACATTTTGTAATAGTTTATTGGGTTAATAGTTGTTCAATATTTCACCAAGATTCCAATATCCCAACTGCCCAGAAACACCAAAAATGTCAGTATTAATAAAATTTACACAGTCCTGGGACTGTTCCTCAAAATCCCTAAATTTATCATCCATAATATTTTCTAATTTGCACTCTCTACATTTCCCAAATTTTTAAGTCTTGTTTAATTTTTCTTCCTTCTTTCCTTTTTGCCTCATAAAATGCTCTATCAAATAGTCTTAATAATTGAGATTGACCCACCAAATTTCCCCAAATGTTTTAATCAAATATTAAATACAGAATCAAATATTCAATTTCAAGGATGTTTCTTATTAATTATAATCCACCTTGCCTTAGAAATCTTCAAAAGGCTCACTCAATACTTCTAAGCTGCCAAAATACTAGTAGATATGGAACCAAAATAAAAAGGCCTTCCAGGTGTTGTTTGCCTTTCACTATTTCCTTTGTTCTCTTTGTTTTTCTTGTGTTATCTATTAATCCTCACTTGCCAAGGTCATTTCCCACTGTGTACTAGTATAATATCTTCTTTCACCAATAAGGTGACACCCCTGTTCAAAGTTCCAGGAACAAAGACAGAACAGCTGAACTGTCAAGGGGGGGGGAAGGTTCCTTTTTCTTTATACAATATCTTCCAATAATCAAATGGTGTTATCCACAAATTCAGTCACTTTTCACACTGCTACAAGTTCTAATCTGGGCTTTCTATATTTTAAAGCTTCATAGCCTTCTATTAAAAGTTTGTGTCAATTTTGGGTCTATAATATTTCTCTGTGTATTAAAGTGCCGCTTTCTTAGCATTTTGGAGAGTTTTTTTAAAAAGTTTTTTATTTGGATTTAAATTTCTAGTATAGAAATTGAAAGTCATCTCAGCCAATTTCAATCCTCTGTCCACGAACTGCTTCACTTCATAATCTTCCTGTCCCTGTTGTTATAGTTTCAGTCTTGCCAAAATGGCTGTTGTCTTTTCTGTCGATCAAGAGGTTTCTTTGGATCAAGTGAGGAAATTGCTGTTTGCAATCTGTAAAGCATCCCTCCTTTCTTCACCACCCCTCCAGGGTGGCTTTGACTCCATAGGGCAGTGGTGGCTAAGAGTTTAGAGTTTTATTTAATTTATATACCGCCCCCTCTCCCAAATTGGGACTCAGGGCGGTGCACAGCCCAACTAAAAACAATACAAAACCAGATATAAAATTTAAAAACAGATTAAAAATGGATTAAATCTATGGCTGAGAAATTAGGACAACAATAAAGTGATAAAAACAGGGTAACAAATAACAAATTTAAAACCTTCAAATATTACTAGGCCAGAACGGCTAGTTGGAAAAGATGATTCTTCAATGCATGCTGGAAGGTTCGCAGGTCAGGGATAGTCTGCATCTCCGGGGGTAACTCATTCCAAAGGGAGGGTACTCCCACAGAGAAGGCCCGTACCCTCGGGGCCGCCAGCCGGTATTATCCAGCTGACGGCACTCCAAGGAGACCCACCCTATGAGAGCGCACAGGCTGGTGGGAGGCCGATGGTGGCAGAAGGTGGTCCCGTAAGTACCCAGGTCCCAAGCCATGGAGTGCTTTAAAGATGACCGCCAACACCTTATATCGCACCTGGAAAGCTACCGGAAGCCAATGCAGCTCGCATAGGACAGTATAACATGGGAGCTCTGAGAGGCCTCCAGAATCACCCGTGCGGCCGCATTCTGCACCAGCTGGAGCCTCCGGATGCTCTTCAAGGGGACCCCCGTGTAGAGAGCATTGCAATAGTCTAGACGGGAAATGACGAGGGCAGAAGTGACTGTGCGAAGCGCGCCCAGATCCAGAAAGGGCTGCAACTGGTAGATCCGTCGGACCTGATAAAAAGCCCCTGGCGACGGCCGTTATATGATCTTTCAATGACAGCCGTACATCCTGGAGGATACCAAGATTGCGTGCCCTCTCTGTGGGGGTCAAAATTTCTCCCCCCACAGCCAGCGATGGAATAAGCCGGCTGTATCTGTGCGCAGGAAACCACAGCCACTCAATCTTGGTCGGGTTGTGTCAGACCTGTTTAAACCCATCCAAGTCCGCACGGCCTCCAGACACCGGGTCATCACGTCAATGGCTTCGTTGGGGTGGCCTGGGGTAGCAATGTATAACTGAGTATCATCATCATACTGATGGAACTCTACCCCAAACCCACGGATGATCTCACCCAGCGGCTTCACATAAATGTTGAACAGCAGGGGTGAGAGCACAGACCCCTGAGGCACCCCACAAATCAAGGGCCTCGGAGTCGACCTCTGCCCCCCTGCCAATACAAATTGCAAATGGTCAGAGAGGAAGGAGGAGAACCACCGTAACATGGTGCCCCCTACTCCCAACCCCCCAACGGCTGCAATAAGATACTATGGTTGATAGTATCAAAAGCCGCTGAGAGATCTAACAGGACCAAGACAGAGGAACAACCTCTGTTGCGGGCCCTCCAGAGATCATCCACCAATGCGACCAATGCTGTAACCTTTTTGGCTAACCTTTTTGGCATCAAGTGCCAAAACAGGAGCGCACGGGCAGGCACAGGAAACCAGAAGCTTAGCTTCCTGGTGCACACATGTGCGCCACCCACCTGGTCTTCCAGTTTCTAACGCACATCTGTGTGCAAGGACCAGCTGGCTGGCGCGTGTATAGTCTCCAGGGAGCTACTCTTCCTGTTTCAAAAACCTTGTGTTGCTAAGTTTTTACGCGAAAAGTTTCATGTTTATCATACCTTTCCTTCCAGAGATATAAAAAGGCAAACTTTAACTTTTTTTTGAACCGCAATATTTTCATCCAACTTTGCTCCAAATTATCTAGATGTAGATCGCTCATGAGAATGTTTTTATTATTTTGTTTAATAGAGCACAAAAAGTTGTACGAGATGGCCAAATTTTATTTCTCTCAACAAAATATTGCCGGAGATATTATGCCTCAAATTTGCTGGAACCTCAGAGTCATACTGTAGGAGTCTGTGGTATGGGGTCAAACAAATGTCTATATCACTACAAGTATTGCATCGGCAAATGTAACACTTTACCAATGTTCATTGGGGACATGTTTACATGTTCACACAAAATTTCATCGAAATCTGTGATGGTTGAGTAGGGACCCCCAGACCACTTTACATGGAATGACCCCCCTTTAAGTACTGTCACTGTCACATTTTTGATGGCTTTGATCTGAACATATGATCACTTCCATAAAACTCATGAAAATTTCCCAACAACTAGAGGAGTGATTACCAACTTGGGAGTCCATTTAAATATCAAAGGTATGTCTTTACATTTGTAAACATTACAAATTGGCAACAATACAGAAGGGGCATACCACTGTGATCTTTGGAGTTACATATTAGATAATGCTTTCACGTGGGTTGACTTCACCTCACTTGGAAAGTGTTACCTCTGATTATCCCAGCTAAGGTTTCCTCTATTTGATCATACTAGTAACAGTGATCAGCAGATCATATTCCCAACAGCATGCTTCTCAAGATATTTTGCATTACTGAGCCTTCCTATAATGCTAAGCTTTTAATCTCATGGATCAGGGATTCAAAAAATTAAACTCTGAAACCAAACCAGAGGTACTTATGACAGATGGAAAGAGGAGCAAGTGACCATATAATAGGATACAAAGGTAGCATAGAATTCATAGAAACATAGAATCATAAGGCTGGAAGGGATCTTGGGGGTCTTTTAATCCAACCCCCTACTCCAGGTAAGAGACCTTATACCATCTTGGACAAATGGCTTTCCAATCTTTTCTTTAAAACCTCCAGGGATGGAGGATCCACAACTCCAGGAGGCAAACTGTTCCATTAACAAATTATTCTTACTGTTGTAAGACGAGGCTGAAACTGCCATATCTAAAGATGATGTCAACATGTAAGGAGGCTGTATAGCCAGGAATCATGTCTAAAGATCCCTTCAGGAGACAGATAAGAAGGACCTAAGTTGTTAAGAAATAAAATAAAAATGTCACCTAAGCCAGACGAAAGAAGTTGGGCCTGAACACATGGGAACCCTCTCCCCAAATCCCATCAACAGCTACCAGATGTGTAACAAGGAAGAGTAGCTGGCAGTCTTGTGAATCAGCAAATAAGGACTTTGGGAGATAAAAGAAGGCCTGAAGTCTGCCTGTCTTTGAGTCATCTTGGTGGCTTTCGTCCCTCTGGCTAGTGCTTGCCAGCCTAGTTGAGAAGGATGTGGGTAAGTGTGGATGAGTGTGTATATGTGTGAAAGAGAGAAAAGAGCAAACATATAAGTTGTAACCAGTAAAGTTTTGCTGCTATTTTAAATTCACTGGGTCTCTATATATTCTAAAGAACCAGTTGTGCCTCTGTGCTCAGTTAAAAATGATTTGACTATGGCAACTTTCCAGGACTATGAGTGTGTGAATGAATGACTATAATCCGAACCTGAGAGCACTTGTGTAATACTATCAGAAAATTTCTCCTTAGTTCCAGATTGGATCTCTCTTTAACAGTTTTCCACCCATTGCTTCTAGTCCTGGTCTCAGGTGCTTTGGAGAATAAGTACACCCCCACTTCCCTATGAGAGGCCCCAAGTATTGGAAGATAACCATCTTGTCACCCTAATTCTTGTTTTCATTAAGCTAGATAAACCTAGCTTCCTTAATCATTCATCACAGGGCTTAGCCTCTAGAATCCTTATCATCTTTTTTGCTCTTCTCTGAATACTTTTTAGGATCTCAGCATCTTTTTCGTAGCATGGGAACCAGCAATGGATGCAGTATTCAATGTGTGGCCTCAGTAGTGCAGCACAGAACAGTACTAACACTTCTCTTTTCAAGAGTCAGTGAAGCAGAATTTAGTAGTTTGATATTTCTTTACTACTCAATAGTATATCTTTGGCTTAACTGAGCAATTCATATATTGATTTTTCCTTCTTTCTTTTTTGTAACTTATCTGAAGAGACCATTTTGCCAATATTAACAGAGCTTCAGCTTTAGCATTTTTGACCATATTTGTTATTGTTTTGTTTTTGTTGTTGTTGCTATTATTGAAACTTGATGGGATGAAACCCATGACTGGAACATACTGCTAGAAGGATAAAAATTGTACAGAAGTAACAGAACCATCTCATAATCCTTCTCTTTGATGCAGCCTAGGACTGCATTGATCTTTTTGGTAGCTGCGGTATATTTCTGGCTCATACTTTAGTGATATCCACTATGACATTAATGGTTACTGTTGCACAGGTACCGCCTATTCTATATCTGTGCATTTGACTTTTCCTGTCTAGGTGCAGGATCTTACTTTTTTCACCATTGAATTGCATCTTGTTGGATAGGGCCCATTGCTCAAATCTGTCAAAATCCTTCTGAATCATTTATTTATTTATTTATTGTTCGTATTTCTATACCGCTCCCTCTCCCAAAAGGGACTCGGGGCGGTGTACAGCCTAATAAATACATAAAATACAAAGTTACAAAATTAAATAGAATTTAAAACCAGATTAAACATAGATGTGGCTGCATCCCGAAAAATTTTAAAAATGAGATTAAAATTTAAAAAACCCTGTTAACTTAAAACCCCATAGACCCTTACTGGGCCAGGCCAGCCTGTTTAAAAAATAGGGTCTTAACTGCGCGCCGGAAGGAGAGGATATCTGTCATGGCTCGTATCTCCGGGGGGAGATCATTCCACAGGGAGGGGGCTCCCACAGAGAAAGCACGCACCCTCGGGGCCGCCAGCCGACAACGATCAGGTGGCGGTACCCCAAGTAGGGCGACCCTGTGGGAGCGTACTGGGCGGCGGGAGGTTGTTGGTGGCAGCAGGCGGTCCCGTAAGTACCCAGGTCCCGAGCCATGGAGCACTTTAAATACCATCAGTACCACCTTGAATCGAATCCGGAAGGCCACAGGAAGCCAGTGCAGCCTGCGGAGAAGTGGTGTTACGTGTGCGCCCCGAGGGGCGCCCACGATCACCCACGCGGCTGCATTCTGAACTAACTGCAACCTCCGGAGACTCTTCAAGGGGAGCCCCATGTAGAGAGCATTGCAATAATCCAAGCGGGAGATAACGAGGGTGGAAGTGACTGTGCGAAGTGCGCCCAGATCCAGAAAGGGCCGCAACTGGTAAATCAGACGAATCTGATAAAAAGCCCCCCTGGCGACGGCTGCAATATGTTCTTCCAAAGACAGCCGCACATCCAGGAGGACACCCAAGTTGCACGCCCTTTCCACGGGGGTCAATACCTCTCCCCCCACGGCCAGCGAAGGAATAAGCTGTTGTATCTGGGCGCAGGAAACCACAGCCACTCGGTTTTGGCCGGGTTGAGACGAAGCCTGTTACGACCCATCCAACCCCGCACGGCCTCCAGGCACCGGGTCATCACTTCAACGGCTTCGTTGGGGTGGCCCGGGGTGGAGATGTACAGCTGAGTATCATCAGCGTACTGATGGAACTCCACCCCAAAGCCACGGATGATCTCACCCAGCGGCTTTACATAAATGTTGAACAGCAGGGGCGAGAGCACCGACCCCTGAGGCACCCCACAAAGCAGGGGCCTTGGGGACGATCTCTGCCCCCCCGTCAACACAAATTGCGAACGGTCGGAGAGGAAGGAGGAGAACCACCGCAACACGGTGCCTCCAACCCCCAACCCCCCCAACCGCTGCAATAAGATACTGTGGTCGACAGTATCAAAAGCCGCCGAGAGATCTAACAGGACCAGGACAGAGGAACAACCTCTGTCCCGAGCCCTCCAGAGATCATCAACCAACGCGACCAACGCCGTCTCCGTGCTGTACCCGGGCCTGAAGCCCAATTGGAGGGGATCAAGATAACTCGCTTCATCCAGGAACTGGGGGAGCTGACGGGCCACCACACTCTCTACAACCTTCGCAACAAAGCGAAGGTTGGAGACAGGACGATAATTTGATAACAATGCTGGGTCCAGGGACGGTTTCTTGAGGAGGGGCCGCACCACCGCCTCCTTCAAGGCGGCGGGTAAAAGCCCCTCTCTCAAGGAAGCGTTTATAATACCCTGGAACCAGCCTCGTGTCACCTCCCGAGTGGCCAAGACCAGCCAGGAGGGGCACGGGTCCAACAAACAGGTGGTGGCATTCAGTCCCCCCAGCACCCTGTCCACGTCTTCTACAGTAACAGGGTCGAACTCAACCCAATCATGAGTCTTTCTTCCAAATTCCATTCAGTTTGGTGTCATTTGCAAATTTGATGAGTTCTCCTTCTACCCCCTCAACTATGTCATTTATGAAATGTTGAAAAGGACTGGGCCAAGACGGAACCTTGAGGTACCCCACTACATGTTTCCCTCCAGGAAGATATAGTTCTATTAAAAACTACACACTGAGTGTAGTTGGTCAACCAATTGTGAATCCTTCTGGTGGTGGTACTGTCTATCCCACACTGGTCTACCTTACCAATTAGTAAGCTGTGGTTTACTTTGTCAAATGCCTTACTGAAGTCCAAGTAAACTATATCCCCAGTATTTCCAGATCCACTAATTTAGTTACTTTATCAAAGAAGGAAATAAGATTTGTCTGGCATGATCTATTTAATGAACTCGTTCATTTCTAAAGGCTTATAAATTGCTGCTTGATTATCTTTTCCAAGATTTCCTCAGGTATTGATATCAAAGTGATTGGTTTGTAGTTTCCTGGTTCCACTTTTTATCTGTTCTTGAAGATTGGAACCGCATCAGCTTTTTTCAGTCCTCTGGCAATTCCCCCATGTTCCAGGAGCTCTGAAAGATTTTGTTCATGGATTCCAAGATCACATCTGCCAGCTCTTTCAGTACCCTGGGATATAAACCATCTGGTTCTGGTGTTTTGATGTTGTCTAAAGTGGGTAGATATTTTTTAACCAAATTCTTACTTATTTTGACATGCATTCTGTTTTATCCCCCACTGTGCTACTTTTGAAGGGTTCAGCTATTTTTTCTTTTTGCATAAAGATGGATGTAAAGAAGGAATTAAACAGCTTCACTGTCTCCATGTCACCCATCATTTTCTTGCCATATTCTTCTATTAGCGGACTGATCATTTCCTTGAGTTTTTTCTTGTTCCTTATATATTGAAATAACCTTTTTTCTGTTACTTTTGAACATTTGTTGCAAATCTTAATTCCTTCTGAGCCTTAGCCTTCCTAATTCCATGCCTGCAGATTTGGGCTATTGTTGGTGTTCTGTTTTAGTTAATATGCCCCTTTTCTATTTTTTATACTTGTTAGTATACTCTCAGTTTGTCTGTGCACTATGCTAGTCTTATCTGATGCCTTTTGGTTTTGTTTCTCTGTGGTACTGTTTTCATTTGGGCCTTTAGTATTTCATTTTTCAGAGTTTCCCATGCATCCTAAACTGCTTTTCCTTCTAGATTTTCCATCCATGAAATCCTTCCTAATACTTCTTTTAATTGTTGAAGTCAAGCTCTCTTAAAGTCTAAAACACTAGTTAGAATTTGTTCAATTGCCTGTGCCTGCATTACAATGAATTTTAATATGACATGATCACTTTCCTCCCACAACTTCCACTCCCTCAATCATTTCATCCTTATTAGTTAGGATTAAATCCATTATAGCTCCTCTAGTTCAGGAGCGGTAGGCAACTGGGTTGATCACCGCCTCCACAGGGAACGGGCCAAAGTACCAATAGTCGAGCTTCCTAACCGGCTGGTCAAACGGAAGGTGCCGAGTGGACAACCACACCCGATCCCCCACAGCCAGTGGTGGCGTCGCCATTTGTAATCCTCCTTGGCCCTATAACATATGGACAATAAGGTACCACAGAATTAAACCATATAGAAATTTTAGGAAGGATCATAATAGTGGTGACCAGAGAAAGTGAAAAGAAAAATTGGATATAAAGGAAAGTGGCTTTGAACTTTGAAAGAGCTAAATTGAAGGAGAATCTCAGAAAATAGAAGAAACATTTGTTTAAATTGGATAAATATATCTTTTTGGCACTAGATAGGCACAATTAAGGGCTGAACTTGAAAGTGTCAAAAAGGGGAAAAGAAAAATTTGATATTTGGACTCACTGAAATTTAAAAGCCTCAAATTGGAAAAGAAAGTGAAAAGAAAGGGTGGAACGGAAAGTGCCACCTAATGGTAAAGGGAAAATTTCAGTGACTCTTTAAAAGCATCTGGTTCTTTTAAACTTGGAAATTGATACAAAATAAGAGAGATTTTGTTACATTAATATTAACATTAAAACCCTGAACAGTGAAAATACAGAATATTAAGATAAAAGAACGAAGTGTGATTGGTGACTTTGGCACAAATTTAAACTTATGGATATTGGATTACTTGATGATCTTGGAAAAAACCTAAAGAGGAATTAATAGAAGCTGATTGTTGGAAATAAACATCAAAGACGCTGGTTGAATTAAATTACTGGACAATTGGCTTGGACTTAAATATTAAAGAAAGGGATAAAGAAAATCCAAAAGAACGGTATAAAAATGGCAGAACTTTTCTTGGAACTAAAAATGGAACTAAGAAATATAAAGGAAATGTTACATGAAAGAAATTAATCGTGCTGTATTGCCTTACAACTAATAGAAATGGCAATTCTGGAGAACAAAGAGCAACAAGGGGAGGAGTGAATAAAGAAGAAGACAGCTTTAATGAACAAATGGAACAACAAACATTAAAACAAAGAGAAAAAAGAATGGAAATTAAAACTTGGAGACTTGAGGAGATAATTAAAAGGGGAAATGTCCAGAAAGCCAGACAAAGAAAAAGGAAACAGCAAAAAAGGGAATTACAGAAGAAAGTTTTAAAGAGGGAGGGGGATAAAGCTGGAGTAAGAAAGGGAGGAGAAAATGAAGGGAGGGGGAAAAAGTAATAAGAGAAAGAACCAGAAAATAAGGAGATATGGAAGCCAAACAAAAACAAAAATAAATTGTTTAGTTGGGAGACGTAGAGATAATGGGTAGATAAAGATTAAAGAAAAGGGATTCTGCAAGGTAATGTGTTGTAATATATAAGAATGTAGTTTTTAAAAGCTAATGGAACTGGTATTTTCTTTTAATCAATTTTTTAAGGATTATTGTTAATCTATAGATGGATATAATTGAAATAAAGGTGAAAATTGGAAGCTATGATAAGGAAATGATACAAAACAAAGAATAGTTAAAATGAATTATAAGGATTTAAATGAAAAAACTAATGTCAGTTTCTATAATTAATTGAATAGATTAGTATATTTGAAATAATAAATGATTTAGAACTTAACTGGGGGAAAGAATACCATGCGGAAATTTTGATTGTGGATTAAAGGGGAATAAATTGAGAGATGTATAAAATAAAGGGGTGGCACACTCTAATTAGCAATTAAAGGGAGAAATTTTTGGAAGTATTAGATTTAAGATGAAACCTACTGAATAATGAAATAAAAGTACTTGATAAAGTTGCAAATGTGACAGATAAAAGCATAAAGGTATAATGAATTTAGAATAAAAAGTAAGAATGTTAGACTATAAAATAAGACAAAAGAATATTTAAAGAAAAAGGAATCAAGTTAAGATATAAATTGAAAATGTAATAAGTATAAAGAAAATAAGAATATTGGAGTAAATTTATGGAAAAATAGAAATGATATGATATAGAATTGAAAGTGAAAGAAAAATATATATTAAGGTCATTGTATTGTTTGTATTGAAGTGTAAAAATCTGGAACCACATTGTTCACTGAAAGAGTTGTTTTTGAAATGTAAAAATAAAAAAATGTATTGACAAAAAAAGGAAGTCCATCAAAAGGGCACCCCAAGGTCTCTCCGATGTCGGCAAGGGCTGGAGTAGTCCCGGGGGAGTCCCTGTTCCCAACTTGGCCTGCTGGCAACGCACACAAGACGTAACATAGGGCTGCACATCGGGGCCACCAGAAAGTCCGAGGCACGAGATGCAAGAGACCGAAGTGCCCCACCGCAGGGTCGTCATGGCACTGTGACAAAATAAGTCCCTGGAGTAGCCCTGCCAGGACACAGAGCCTGTCGTGCTACCGCAAGAATTTTTCCGGTGCTGCCCCTAGAGTCGTGCAGGAGCCAGTGGACTTACGGGCTTAGATACGGCAGGCGCAGAGGCACGATGCTTGGACGGATCAACAGAAGCAAGAGGTGGGACCCAACTCTCCGTGGTCATTCACTGGACAATTGGTTGACAAGTGCTGCAGTTGTAAAAGTTAAACCATATGACTACAGTTTGATAACAACCTCATTTCCTCCTTGGTTATTAAGCAAATCACTGTGGTTATTAAACAAAATATGTGACTGCAGTAGGCCTCTTTGACTGTTAAACAAATCATTCTGTTTGTTAATGAAACATGAGTTATTATTTTTATTTCCCCCTCTACTAATCCTTGTCACAATCCAGGTTCAAAGCATACAAATAGCAGTCATGTTACTATGGAATGCTGCTATAGTAAAAATACAACAATTGGTCACCAGGCTATTTTATTAACATTAAATTAGGCAGTTGGTAAACAAGGACTATCTATACAGACCTTCCACATGAACCTTAAATATAGAGTAGGATAATAGAGCTAGAAAGAGACCAACAAAAATGTAGACATCTCTAATTCTGCTGTTATCTAGAGATTGTGCAGATTGTACAGCCTAAATATAGTATGCCTAAAAGGTGGTTGAAACAAACATATCAGAGGTGGTATTCAGCAGGTTCTGACCAGTTCTGGAGAACCGGTAGTGGAAATTTTGAGAAGTTTGGAGAACCAGCAAATACCACCTCTGACTGGAGTTTTTACAGTATCCTTCCCCTACCACGCCCACCAAGCCACGCCCACAGAACTGGTAGTAAGAAAATTTGAATCCCACCACTGAAACATATGCTTACCTTTCTTGAGTTGCAACTTGTACAGTTCCTATAATCTTCAGGGCTGTCTATGTACTGGTGGATGGAAAGGAAGATATCACCACTTAAAGCAATGTACCCCACCATCATCACCACTTTGGGTGCTGCTTCCTAGCATGCTTTCTTTGAAAGAGGCAATGTAGGATTCAGTGACTGGCAGACTTATTTCCAAATTACAATGATCTTTGTGATCAGATTACACTCCTTTGATCATCAAAATCTTGTGAGGGTAGTAGTGAAAGTATCGGAGGAAGTTATATTCAGTTGCTTACATTTGTTGCCAATAAATTAACATTAGATATTGGCATTATAAAACATGTGGATTTACTTCCTGATTTTTATGGAAAAGTTGTCTCTTTTATTTCTCTCCATCATCTGTTTCTGACAATCATTTCCAAATCATTCAGAAGCACTGTTGTTACTTATTATATTCCTTCCTCTTTGTACTCCCAAGGGTGCTTTTTTTTCTAGAGGCAACTAGACTTTCTGGTTTTTCTTTGAAGACATTTCACTTCTCATCCAAGAAGCTTCTTCATCTCTGACTGGATGGTAGGAAATGGAAGGATTTATACTCCTTGCAGACAGCTGGACATTTGCATTCTTTTAGCCTGTCTTTAAGGTCACCTGGAGGTTTATCTGTGTAATCAGGGTTACTTGAATAGTACAAATGGGTGTGGAGCCTTCTTGGAACTGTTGAAAGGATTGTGTTGTAGACTGGAGATAGATGATGCCTTATCACTCTCCCTCTGTTGAGAGAAGGCTGTTCAATTTTGACATAGATGGCCTCTTTAACCCCTGTTTCAAACCAGCAATCCTCTGTAGTAAAACTTTATAATTTTCCTTAAAAAATCTTCACTAGAGAATATATTTAAGTTTGATAAAGACTATTTAAGGTAAACATTAATTCCACCTAATATCATTATTAAAATAGTGTAATAACCAAGCCTGCCTTTCTTTTTTTCCAGGAAAATAGCTAGACTTCAGTTCAGTAAAGTGAAAGTTGAAGATACAGGAGAATACAGTTGTGAAGCAGAGAATGTCCTGGGAACAGACATTGCTACAGGCAGTCTCATAGTCAGAAGTGGTAAGTTATAATATTGAATTAGAATGATATATTTAGTTTCAACTGGCTTTTACAATTGGTGGGAGAAGAAGAACTACATATAAGATGCCTTGAGGGTATATGTGTACAGGTATGTTAATTGAGTTTTCATGAAAAAAGGTGGTTATGTGTCAATTTCATTAAAGGATCTGTGTTATTATAATTTTTATTATATTAAATTGTTCTGGTAAATATATCCACTGTGAAATTGGGATACATGTGTTATTTTAGATTAAATAATGCTAAGTATAACAAGACAAATAAAGCTGTTGGATGCAGTGTAGCTGTCCATTTTGTGTTTGTTTGTGATGTTTCCCACAAATTCTGTGCATTTTGGATCCCAGTTCTGTGTTCTCAGAAGTAAGTCCCAGATCATAGAATACTTTCTCTGAAATAGGATTGCAACCACATGCATGTCTACTCAAGAAGAAGACTTATTGAATCAAATGGAACTTTCTCCTAGGTAAGTGTGTGTAGGAATTTGTTGTGAACCAGGTATTTAATTGAATAGTGCTGTAAAGATTATTTGCTATTATGCAATGACAGAATAAGCTTAAATCAGGGTGTCAAACTCAAGGCCCACGGGCTGGATGCAGCCTGCGACATGGTCGGATCTGGTCTGCGGGACCGTCCTGGAAAATGTAAAGGGCCAGCCCATGCTGCTTCGGCCCGGTCTACCCATGCCACTTCAGCCTGGTCTATCTAGGTTGCTTTGGCCCAGTCTACCCAATGCAAAGAGGAAACATTGGGCCAGCATGGCTTCAACCCGGCCTACCCAGTGCAAAGAGGAAACATGCCAGCAGTTTGGGGAGTGGTGTCAAACTGGCCATGCTCACCCAGTTGGCCACACCCACCCAATCAGCCATGCCCACCCAGCCCCCCAAATCAACCACAGCCCAGATGCAGCACTCAATGAAATTGAGTTTGACACCCCTGGCTTAAATTATTTTAGCTTTTTCTTGGGTTTGCATCCTTCATTAATGTTTTTGCAAGATTTATAAAACAAAATGTTGTTGTAGTTCTCAAAAGTTCCCTTTATGAAGTGGTTAATTTTGATACTGTACTTCTAGACTTGTTAGGAACGCAAGCAGGGTCAGTCTGCACAGGTTCTGCTCTTAGTCATCCATACTATTTATATATTATTTGAATGTCATATTCATTTTGGGACACATAGGACCAAACAAAATTAGTATTCTAGTATCAATGTTATGCAGCATTCAGGTGAGATTTACCTTATATTCAAATAACAGAGTACATAGTTTCTGCCCTTCCTTCCAGCCCTCATCAAAAGAACAAGGCAGATAGCCCTCTTGGGAAAGTCTGCTGTTCTTTTCTCTCAATGATACATTTGTCTTTCTTCCTTCCTTTGTATCATCTTCTTTTGCATGGTCTCCACAGTTGGAACTCTTTCTCTCCATTTATATTTAAATAATTATCTTTTATTTGTCTAACTCTCTTGTTAACATCTGTTATATATTATTGGATATTGTCCTCCAATCTTTGACCTTTGTGCTGAAGTTGATTCTTGTACCCTTTTTGATTCTGTCATCTTTTTAAGTTTGAAAAACTCTATTTGTTCGTCCTGTAAGTTGCTGTAAGTGTACAAGTGATTCCAGGCACTCTACATATATTTACATAATTTAAAAAGTGGAAAAGACTAAGAAAAAATAAACAATACCACTTTCCTAGTATGTATTATTATATTGGAAAAGAACACCAAAGAGCAAAGATTAAACCCCAGTATTATTGTAGTGTGATAAGATATCCTGTTGAAAGAGACCCTTTTTAAGGGCTTCACTTAATGATAATATTCAGGAAAGATACTATGCTACAGTACAAGGGCATTCAGGAAAGATACTATGCTACAGTACAGGGGCATTCATAGAACAGGTACAATTCTGAGGTCCCACAAAATCATATAATTTTAATGAAGGGACCTAGAACAAGCATTAATCTATTCAATCTTCATTTGTTCTTTTCAAATAGCTCATTCTACTAGAAAAATGCTATTGCAGCATTATTTGTAGTGGTCCCTCTGGATTTTGCTCAGTGAATGTGTTTGTATTGACCATATAGTAAAAAGGCAAGTAACTGAAAAAATATCCCCACCCCACCCTGCAAGACACAACATAGTGGTTTTCAGGATCAATGTAGTTGATACTTCTTTTTTTGCCAGTATTTTGATCCTCTCCATAGTTTTGTAATTTCATACTCCTTTTTTATATAGATCTATATGCCGTAATTTGAGCTGCAGTTAGTCCCATAATGACTACCCTCACTGCCATGGGTGTTTATGGCCAAAGATGATACATAATAAAATATGTCTCATAATGTTACAACAAAAACTCTGAAAATTTTAATTCGTGCTGATGTTAGGACAGAAGTACATAAGACCAAAGTTTGTAACAATATATCACCATGGATGTATGGTCATTTTTCCATCATCGTAGTTAGGTGCAGATGCCTATGTACTTTGGGACCATAGCAGCAATAGAAATAATACTGTAAGGCCCAGACTCTCTCCCCTTCGAACGATAAGAATGAACTTTTGAAAACTGGGTATTTCAAAAGGAATTCTTTATTGAAAAGGAAGATATCCAGGTGATGTTCAATCAGGGTCTAATGTGCCTCCAGGCATGCAGTTTAGATAAAGGGAGTTAGAACCCTTCCCCTTAGTTTGATGTGGATTTCGTCAAATACAAAGAAGCAACATGTTAATTCCCTCATCCCCTTTTTTCTGGGAATGTAGTTGAGAAGAGCTTCCCAGGAAGTTACTTTTGAAGCTGGAATTTTTATGGCCCCTTCTCCTCTTGCTATCTCTCCAAGAGGTGACATGTTTCTAGGCATCTGGGCTCCAGTCCCCAGTTGTATATCATGTGCAAGTTATACAGATTCAATACAAGAATTTAAGATATTCAGGTTACATCAAAAAGAATTATTTGTATCACCCCCCCCTTCTTCTTCCATTGAAGAATGGCAGATACACAGAACTGACAATTACTTTCCTTCTTGCTTCATTCTATATAGCCATTAACAAGAGTACTCCTACCCCTGACACTAAGAGAAATGTAGATAATTTTTTCTTCATATTTTAAATCAAAGTAATCCAATGAAACTAAACGCAGAGAGACTCACCACCAATAAAAGAATATTTCACATAATACACCACTAGATTACAGAAGGCATTATCATCTCATGTGGCGATGGCCAATGTAATGGTTTTAAAAGGGGACTAGATAAATTCATTGAGGGTAAGGCTATTGGCTTCGATATCTGTGTGCATTGCTTAATATATAAATTGAGATGTAATTATAACAAAAGAAATAACATTCATATCTCGCTATGACCCCTTTTCTGACTATTGTATAGAAATACTTCATTGGCTTTGCCTCTAGGTTTTTCTTGCTGACTGCTTTGTAACCCATCAAGCTTGATGAAGGGGCTTGGAAAAAAAGATTTTACCTTAATATAGATGTTGGTATTTTGCTTATGAGCTGCCAAAAATCATTTATTTCTTGTCAGTTCATAGGCCTGCTCAATCTTTACATTGTTATTGGCATCCGCGCACTAAAGACCCAACTTTTCCAACAGGCTGGTCTGGCCTAACGTTATGAGAAGGGTCTTAAATTTTTAATTCAATTTTAAAATTTTTATGGGATTTTATCGGCTTCAGCCATTTATTTAATACCTTTTAAATTTATTTTAACTTTTCTAATTGTATGTTTTATTATGGCTGTTCAAATGCCATATGCCGCGGTCCATCGGTTGGCAATCACTGCTCTACATGGCTTAATACTGAGACCTTACAGAAGACAATGCAAGACAGAAGCAGAGCTTAATGATAAGGAAAACATAGCTTTTAATTTTAATTGTAAAAATAGTTTTCTGGTAAAGGAAAATATTCTGAAGCTGTGCAACTCAGATTTCAGAATAACTTAAGTATAAATATTGGTTTCTAAATGATGTATTGAATAAAACAATTTTGTAATTTAACTTTACATTTTTGCATGATAAATAACAAAATTATTATGAATTCTGTATATTTAGAGTACATTTGTACATTTGTGGTGAATACATTTGTTTTGCGCTTTGCATAATTTGCAATGTACTGTACAATATTATAAATCAAGGAGTCAAATCTATTTTCTAATCAGAATTTAATTCTAGATAATGGTAGATAGTGAAATGAATATTCAATAATTCATAAATTATAAATAATATAATTAAAAAACAATTATGAATTAGGAAAGCCATTGAGATATGAGGATGCAAAATATCCACACATTTGGCATTGAGAAAATCGGGATAATAAATGAAATCACCAGTTTTCAATTTAATAGTTTGCTTAATGGTTTGATTTAATAGCTGCTAACTTGTCCAATCCAGATGTAGGAAACAGAAGGTTTAGTTCCCAGTGCAGTGTGATGGATAATGATAGGAAATAGCAATGTAAACTGCATTTCAAGTCTTATTACTGAGCTATTCTCCTTGGAGACTTCAATTTTACATGTTTCAAAATAAACATTGGAGAACAGGAATAATGACAGAACAAGCCAATCAAAATATCTGGATGCTAAAAAAAACTTACAACTTTGCACCTTTTAAGTTCAGTAAACAGTGAATGAGGGGAGGAAACATGACAAATGTTATATAGAATAATGCATAATTTGGAGAAAGCATTTAAGGAAAAGGTATGCTATAGAATACTCTGATGACAATAAATTAGATAGTTTTAAAAAGTCTATTACAGTTGTTAGGAATCTGTCCAACAATTAGTTGGGTTGGCAATATATAAACCGACAATGCTTTAAGACAAAATCACTGTGTTGATTTGTACTATATTCCAATTGGTTGGTTGTGTTGCGAATTGCCATAAGAGGGAGCTAGAAATCATGGCTTGCTCTCTCTGACATTTTGTTTCTCTGACATTCTGTTGCTATCTAAGCTGTGCTTATACTTTGATACCTTTGTTTACTGTAAATGACAAAGGCAACCGGTAAGAAGACTTTGTAATTGGATATTATTTGGACTGTTAAAAGTAGGTGACCTGGACCGTTTATTGGACTGTACTATTTCTTAAAGTAAACTTTAACTCAATTTAGTGTATCTGTGTGTGACTGAATAATTATTCATAACTACTCTCATAAATGTTTCCATGTGCATATCCTTGTTACTCAAGGGTTATTCTGTACATATCATAACAACAGTAGTCTAAGTCTATGAATGATGCCAATGACTGTAAGTCATGATGGATTTGAATTACTTCCAGTGGCCACCTGTATTAACTGCCATATTGACTTCTGTCTCCTCTGCTGCCACCTCATCCTGTTGCCACCTCAACACCTTTTTAACTCAAAGTTATATTTTCATGAGCTGCACAGCCAACCATGGGAGCCCAGAAAGGCTTCTCTAAGGAAAAGCCAGATCATAAAGGGTGCCCACTCTTTTTCCAATGCAGCTTTTCTAATGCTAGGACCCTCCTTCCCTCCCTCTTTTTCCCGTCTCCCTCTCCCCTCCCCTCTGTGTGAGTATGTGGGGGAGAGAAAGGGGGAGGGATACCCATAACTGATGGCTATCACAGGCTCAGGCCCATAACTCTCTTTACCTCTTTTGTTAATAAATTGTAATCACAATTAAATCTATATGTAGCAGTACCCAGTTCTTCTACCTCAGAAATCCTCTTGAGTTTTCACAACCTCCCCAATCTTTGGGATAGAAGAAGGTAGTATCTATCCTCCAAATGTTGCCTCGTTTGGCATTTGTTTTTGTAACAATGCAAGAGAAACAAGCATCTCATACCCCTGTTATTTTTCTGGTGATTAAAAGGTCAAAATACAAATATCAAAATAATTTTGATAGTGCTATCTATTGATTATGTAGTGTAGAAGTGTGGTGATTAAACGTTTTAACCCATCCACCACCAAACAGGAAGTTGCCATATCTCCTCCCCATAGGTGAGATCAAACAAGATCAAACTTTATTATTAAAAAAAACAAGATAAAATATACTCATTTCAACTATTAAAATTTAGACATTCAAAAGGAAATTATAATTATAGAGCTATCCAGATCAGAATAATATAAGAGCCTGCAAATAATTCAACAACAAAACCCAAGAAAATCTAGCAGTAGATAAACCACAGGATGTGTTGGTTTGCTACAAATCAAGAAAATGTCAAATTGTTATCTATGACAAGGAGAACTTTCAAAATACTATAGATTACAAGAAGATTCTAAGGGGAAAAAAACCAGGAACAAAAGGTTCAAAGTATAGCTGGTTTTTTTTGTTTCCTCTATAGCATTACTATAAAAAATAGAATTGACAAACTTCCCTTGAATATTTGACTCCTGGTTCTCTGATGCAGATATTCATTTGAAGGAAAAAGTGCTTTCCTTCTTTTTACTAAATATCTCACATGTTAAAACAAAAATATCTAATTATAGCATAGCATTTATATAGTCAAATCATGAACAAATTTCTATATCAAAATGCCTCTTTACCAGCTCTATCTGAATATAATCTAGAAATTTTTTTTATTAAGTTTTCTAATATAAATTTTCTAATCTATTTAATGTTTATGTTTCATGACTATTCAGTGGCAAATAACCTCAGATGATATCCTTTTCTTCAAAATTTTAGTTTATTTCTCTGTCAAATATTGACATAATGCAAATTTTTGAGATCAATCATGATTAAATAAGGCAATTCTCTTTAAAATGTCTATTATTCTTTCAGTTCATTGTCCCTCTGGAAATACTAACCACCACAAATTCTACACAACATGCAATGCGTGAAACAGCTTATGCCATGCCAAGGAATATCTGTCCCAAGTCTCTTAACAGAAATCCCCTTGAATTGCTTTTGGTCTATATGAACTTCTGTTTTCGCAAACTGATTTGCTGACATGTCTTCCAAAGCAAATGGTAGTTCTTATGTCATGGTGGCTTGTTTAAAAAGAAGCTTTAATCATCTTTGATAACCTCCTTATAGCAGTTCAAGTTGCTATTATAGAATTGTAGTTTGATATGTCTGTGTGAGACAAGAATAGAACAACAGAATTGGAAGAGACAATTTAGACATGAGACCTTCGAAAAGAGTAGGAAGGCATGTTCCATTCTTGCGCAATTTTTGGAGGTCCAGAGGCCTTATGAGAGCAAGACCTCCTCACACACTTCCAGAGGCTTCAGAGGTCACATGAGAGCACACACCACATTGTCATATAGTCTCTGCAGCAGTAGAAAACCTCAATCAGAAAAATAAAACAACACATGCAGAAAACTAAGCAAGAATAAGGACATGCTGGCATGTCACCAAAAATGACATGGTATGTCACTTATTACATGTTTGTCATAGGTTCACCACTACTGGTTTAAGCTCTAAAGCAGTAATCCAAATTCAACCATCCCAGAGAAATGGCTCCCTAGCTTCTGCCTGAACATTTCCAACTATTGGGATGATAGAGCCCATATCAGCTAGTGTTATAAATAGGATTTCTCCCCTAACATTCCTTAGGAGTCTGCTGTCCTGTTAACCTGTGTTTATTATTCCATATCTTGCATGGAAGAGTTAGGCAAAGAAAACAGACTTGTCTTTATAACATACTTTCAATTACATCATATTTTTTCAAGGTTAAGCATTCCTATGTCCTTCAAATGTTGTTGTAGGCCATAGTCCATCTCTGAAATCTTCTTGGGGGGCAAATGGTGAGTGTTCTTGAAATAGCGCCTTGATTATTTTGGGTAATATGTTAATACCAAAGATATGTCAAGTTTTCAATCCAATTTTATCTAGCTGATTCTTTTTTTTAGAAAACACTGGAGATTTATTTGTTTCCATTTGTATTGTATAATTTGTTACACTTTTTGGTGTCTTTCTAAGATGGCCTAAAATTGTTGAAGCACAACATATAAATTGCTATATTAATCGAAGTAAATAAATGAAATGTAGCACACTTAAGAAATCAAAAGGTAAAATAATGCATCTCCTTTTTTTCA
The DNA here is from genome assembly GCA_023653725.1 of Bungarus multicinctus. NCBI lineage: Eukaryota > Metazoa > Chordata > Lepidosauria > Squamata > Elapidae > Bungarus > Bungarus multicinctus. The sequence goes on from CM042846.1 coordinate 3,772,774, forward strand.
CAGTAACCACAACTCTGTCTTCTGGACCTGGACATACTAGACAATGCAATGAAACAGTGAAATCCTATTGTGTGAATGGTGGAGTGTGCTATTATATTGAAGGCATAAATCAGCTGTCATGCAGGTAAGAGAAAATGTTTATTTTCTCCAATTCAAAGGTATCTTTGCAGTTCAGTAGAATAAATGTTATATGCAAAAGGACAATGTTGTATTGGTGGATATTTGGCAATAAAATTAATTAAGAAGAGGAGATGCTGGCTGTAATGAAATGGCTACTGTTTCTATTACTTTCAGCTTTGTTTAGATCAATGCTATAGGAAGTTTCTTTCTCAATCCATTTGTTCTGGATCATTAAAAATAATGCCCCACTTTCTCCCCTATCTCCATATTCTTTCTCCAACTCAAGGATGGCCTGTTTCCCTTTCCTAGCTACCTGCAATAGTATCATCTTTCTAACAAAAAAGTATTTGATTATTCATAGACTAATCCCATTCCATAGTTATGGAAAAATTTCTGGACTGTAAAATTTGGATGGGCATTAGATGGAAGCAGAGAGATACTGTACAGAAAGTCCTCACTCTTTTCTACCATCCTTTGGCAAGCTATATTTTTGCAGTCCAAATTTGGTAGCCCAGTCACGGTCATAATCAAAATAGCACAACAAAGTATCAGCAGAAGACATTGGTTTCTTTTATTTCTACTTTTATTTATCTATAATTAACATTAGTAATTATGAAATAAAATGAGGGAAATAAGAAACAATAATTCCAGTTTTTATGGGGGAAAGAATGAAACACTTTCACCTCTAAATTTCTGCTTAGAAATGAATCTAATACAATTGAAAACAATAACTAAAGGCAGTAACTGCAAGCTGGCATTTCTTGAGGCTTCCCATAAGATAAGTATTTGAAAAGTAGGTGTACAAATAGGATTCAAGATACACTTTGGTGCAATTTTCTGTTGCTGAAGGTTGTAACAACAGTTATGGCTGGTGTTCCTAGTTTGTTTTCTAGAAATCTGGTTGTGTAAAAATCTATGGAGAGTGATGCTGAGATCCTCTGTAAGTCTTTCCAGGGGTAGAACAAAAAATGTATTTCCAAGTGGGCTTGAATAAAGTTGCATAGTGAATCATTTGGAGATTATATTTTTTCTGGCTGGTCATTTTATCAGGATATTTGTCTTCTGGTTAATAGCAATAGCACTTAAAATTATATACTGCTTCACAGTGCTTTACAGCCCTCTCTAAGTGATTTACAAGTCAGCGTATTACCCCCAACAATCTTATATACCTCTTTTACTAAGATTATTGCCAAACTCACAGTGCATTTTGGATCAGATCATTGTAAAGGATAATGCTATCCTCTTTCACTTTCTTTAAATTGAGTTAGAATAAGAAAAAAATTAATATATAAATAAATAGCCTGTTTTAAACCAATGAATGGAAATTCTTTTCTGCAATCTTGCCATACGTTTTCATATTATTTTTTCTCTGCCTCATTACATCATTTTGTCAAAATGTCCAACTTTACTTCTTTTTATTTTCTTACCCCTCACAATTAATTGATGTGCCCAATTATTGCAAATCTGCCTAGTAAGCTAATATTATTCACAAAATTAGTATTTTCAACAACTTTTTAATGGCAATATTAGTAAATTGGTTAGTTCTTATGCTTCTTTGAAATGCTAAAAATCATGGTGCAAATTAAGAAATGACTTTCTATGGTCAACCAGTTTTTAAAGGTTTCTTGAATGTGATTTCATATTAAATCTTTTTTTAATGATGTTTCTGTATGGGAGAAGATGGGCTTGATATAGTTTAAAGTAAGTGGAAAGAATATTTGATATACATTGATATATCTCATAATTGAGAAATTATGATATTAAAAATATCCTCAAATACTCTAAAATGAGAGATGCAAAAGATTAACCAAGAACAAGTTTCCAAATTGTTTAATAACAATGTCCTGCCGAAAAATGTATTGTAAAGGATTGTTAATGCTTTCTGAGGAGCCGATGAAGTTCTGATCTGGCAATATGACATGAAATTCATTCAGCTCAAAGGAATTAAATAAAAAGAATCAAGGCAAAGATCTAACTGAGCCATAGGTAGAGGACAGATAGCCTCTTAGTTACATTTCAATGTAACCATTGAAAATTGCATTTTAAAAAATATTTAATATTGTGTAGTCACTCTTGATTGATATGACTGATATCATAGTTATTGTTCTTCCCCTCAATTGATCATTAACTTGGAGTGTAGTACTGAGAAATCACCAATTTACCACTGGTATACGATTTATAATTAGTTAGGACATATCATTAATTAATCCAGGATAGATCGCACTGATGAGCGACTCATGGCAGCTTACAACATTGTAAAAAAAAAAGAATAAAGTATTAAATATTAAAATAAACAGTGTAAATAGATTAAAGGTCATAGGAGGATCAGCTAATGAGTAGAAATGGAATAGAACTAAACAGAACTATTTTTCCAGAACATTTTTTCACAAGCTATTCTCACTTTCCAGAACCACTAATTTGATAGAATCTTACAGCAGGTAAACTTGAAATTCAGCTTTAATGATTTTCAAGTAACTCCTCCTCCTGCTTAATCTGCTGGACTTTTTGCAGAAAACTGTTTTACTCCTGCAATTTTAGACTGAATTTCTTCTCATAATCTGATATTATCAATTTACCCAGTTGTTATATACATGCTATTTCTTTAGGTAGCTCCATAGAATTTGAGTGGTTTTGTCATTCACACTCTGTACTGGAGTAGAACCATCTCCCTGAAATGAAGGAAAGGCTTCCAAATTGAATCTGGAAGCAAGTTATATATGGAAATATGAAAGAGTTTAATGGAAGTCCGAAGATGTGCTTGAAAGTAATTTGCTGAGTGTTTATAATTCATTATTAACAATACTAATTTATTTTAATTGATAGAATTGGGTCAAGAATGCTTGATCCTATTTTTGGTATACCCATTTAATTTTATTTTTCTTGTCTTCTCTACTTTTACGGTTATATTATAAATGTATTACTTTATGTCAGCAGGGAATTTTTAGAGCAGCAGAAATGTGCATCTATTTTGTTGAGTCTGAAATTGTTTTTAAGAGAAATTGTTTTTCTGTTCACTTGCATATTTATAATAAGTTGTTATGAAAAATTCCAGCATTCTCTTCCATAAAGAAAGCTAAATAATCTTCCGAACTTCTAACCACCTACCACAAGAAAGAAAGGACGTTTGGAACACCACAAATGTAATATTTGTGTATATTTTTAAAAAATAATATTGTTTTATTCATTGCTTTCAGTGAAATTTATGAAAGACATAAAATTTGGTTGGTTTTATAATACAAATGTGTTCCATTATCTATTCAATTAACTGTTTTGTTTTGATTCCGGAGTCTGCCAAAGGAATCAATATAACTCTCATTATCCATCTCTGAAATTCAGAGCAAAATTTGCGTGACATGGAACATGCACTGTGGCATATGGGTAGGTTTGTCTGTGAGGATTTGCTTTGGTTTCATATCATTCTGCCATGTGAGTTCTCATAGGTCAGCAGAGAATGCCTTAGAGTAAAAAGAAAAGGAACCAATAGAGACTTAAAAGAAGTGGTCAATGAGTTTTCTTTTGATGTGTTTTCTTTTGAAAATACCCCAAAGAAAGACTGTATTATTTATATACAATAATTTATATACTTAAATATTTAAAAATGAAATGTTAAAAGTGAAATGTTTATATATATCCCCACTGTCACGGAATTTCTTTAAAAAAAGAGACATTTTAAGTGGATTTGAACATTGCCTCCAAAGAATACATAGGATTGCAAACCTATATATTGTGTGAATTGGGATAGATTTGTACAAACACTTCCAGAATTGTGAACTACTTTCTGTAACTAGCTACTTCAAAAACCTTGAAATCTTCCCTAGATTTTTGTGTTTGGCTTATTTAGGAAACACACATTTCCTTTGTCAATATAATTTTCCCTATTCTCTCCCATCCTACTATTTGGTTTCTAGAATTTCCTTTTCCTTTCTTTATTAAAATACAACTTAAATGTCACCTCTTGGACTATTAGAATTCCTTTGGATTTGTTATAGTATCAGATATTCTACAATTATATTTCTGGCCTTTTCTCCTTTTTAGCAAATTGCTTCATATTTATCCCATTGATACAAATTCAACATGTTCCAATAATCTCAGCCCATAGTTATAAAAGCCTATGCCAGAAACCGAGAGAAGCATTCATGCTTTACTAAAAAAAGGAAAGAAAGAAAAAGACATTGATGTTTTTGCCCCAAAATGCTTGCTGTAATAGGAATTGGGATTGTGTTGGAGAAAAAAGAAGAAATGTAAAGGAAAGAAAGAAAAGAAATGTGAGCAAACATGCTAATCTATAATTTAAGATTTAAAAATGGTAGCTATTGAGAATAAATGGGAAAGAAGTATGTTTCTGAAGTCATTATGATGGTTCTTCTAGATCAGTGTTTTTCAACCTTGGTACTTTGAAGATGTGTGGACTTCAACTCCCAGAATTCTGGGAGTTGAAGTCCACACATCTTCAAAGTACCACTAGATCACAAAATAATTGATTATTGTGCCTGCCAGGTGAACTGTCACTCTGTCCTGATTTTTGAACTATCGGTAGCACCATCTACATGTTCTTACAGGTCTTCAAAAGTGGAGAATAATGGGTAGTTTTAAGATACTGCCCGATTCATTCAATAACTATTCACTAAAATACTGTAGATGCTTAGCCCAATCCTCATGTTTTTAACAACTGAGTTTTTGCTTGTCGTTTATCACATGCTCTAGCAATTGTTTTCTGTAAGGATTCAAAATATGAACTTTCAAAATGAAGCTCTTGAAAATGATTGTTGTTGTTGCTTTTGATATTTTTTTATGTTTATATTGCTCTTCCTCCTGAAGGAAAAGAGTTCAATAATACCTTTTAAAATGTGCTTGAGACTGCCTAAAATTGAATATACTGTATTGCACCATTCCCCTTCTTGTTTTTATACTAATCTTTAATCAGAACAAGAAAGATATATCCATTTGGCCAGACCCATATTTTGCTTTTTTCTTCAAGTGAGAGCATTTCGCCAGCATTATTAATGAATTAAATTATTGGAAAAATGTATGCAAATAAAAAAAGAATATATTGCTTTTGCTAGTTTGTATTTTGCTCAATTTCTTTAGCATATGTAAAATAGAGGATGGATCTGTATTTTATATAAATCTGAATAATAGCCTTCCAAAAGCTACTTTAAAAAGCAAATGGCAATGATACCTTGGGCCTCATTGGTGTCACAATATTTTTGATGGAATGTTTGTCTTGCAGCATTGTCTTCCTGAGAATTTGTGGGAAGGTGTTCATAGGAGAAATTTTAATTTGGTTGATCCAAAACCTAAGATACCTGTTGCTAAAGTTCGGTTCTGTCATGTATGGAATGGAAGTAATAAAATCATAAACTTGAATGAAACAATCTGTAGTATAGTTTGCTGAAATATTTGTGAAGCATATAGAAGAAATGAAGGAATAGTTTTTCATTAAAATTTGTTGCATTCATTTGATAGAAAATAATAACAGATTGAAAGTGATTTAAATCCTATGTTTCAAAATATAGCTTATGAAGTCACCCATTCTTCCCCCCAGCAGTTATTCCTGATATACAAGAATATATGTATAAAGTTTTTCAACTTGCCCAGAAAATGCATTTCAACATGTTACAAAGCCAAAAGTATAATCCTATGCATGATTATCAAGACATAAGCTATAACTTCAAAATGGACCTTGTCTTTGATAAGAATGTCAAAGTCTTAAGAGATGTCTTCTGAAAAATGTATGATACTTCAGTTTTCAGAAAAACAACTTTTCTTGTTCATTAACTTTTAGCCTAGCCACTTCTACTATTTATTTGTGATTTGGTTGGTTGGTCAGATACAGTTAGTTTAATGAACATTTTAAATTGAACTCTACACTTCTGTCAATATCAACAACAAGCCAATGCAATCCTAAATTGCATTAACAGAGGGATACAATCAAGATCAAGTGAGGTACTAATATCACTCTATAAAGCCTTAGTAAGACCACACCTAGAGTACTGCATCCAGTTTTGATCACCACACTATAAAAAGATGTTGAGACTCTAGAAAAAGTGCAGAGAAGAGCAACCAGGATGATGAGGGGACTGGAGATTAAAACATATGAAGAACGATTACAGGAACTGGGCTTGGCTGGTCTTGTGAAGAGAAGGACCAGGAGAGACATGATAGCAGTGTTCCAATATTTGAGGGGCTGCCACAGAAAGGAAGGGGTCAGCACCTGCAGGCCAGACAAGGAATAATGGATGGAAACTGAACAAGGAAAGATTTAACCTGGAAATAAGGAGAAATTTTCTGACAGTGAGAACAATCAACCATTACAGATTAACAGAGTTGGAAGGGATCTTGTAGGTCATCTAGTCCAATCCCCCACCCAAACAGGAGACCCTCCACCATTTCTGACAAATGGCAGTCCAATCTCTTCTTGAAAGTCTCAGGTGATGAAACTCTCACAACCTCCGAAGGCAAGTTGTTCCATCGGTTGATTGTTCTCACTGTCAGAATGATTCTCCTTGTTTCCAGGTTAAATCTCTCCTTGTTCAGTTTCCATCCATTATTCCTTGTCTGGCCTACAACCAATGGAACAGCTTGCCTTCGGAAATTGTGGGAGCTTCATCACTTGAGACTTTCAAGAAGAGATTGGACTGCCATTTGTCAGAAATAGTGTAGAGTCTCCTGCTTGGGCGGGGGGATTGGACTAGATGACCTACAAGGTCCCTTCCAATCTGTTAATCTGTATCTGTAACATTAGAGAGCTAAGGTAATTTATTTCTGGCTCAGCTTAATGTAGCTGAAATTGCTAGAAATTTAGCAATACACACACACATTTTTAATATGCTGTGATTCTAAGTTAGCAGAAATGATAAGATAATAAGTAGTTTGAAGATAATCACAGATCATCTTCAAACTACTTATAAGGATTTGAGAAATGAAAATGGTGGTGGTGTGGAAGTCCTCTGTGTCACTGATAGTCTCACATATTTCCATCTGTCGATAATGTACTTTGCTTGGTCAGTTAATTATATCAGTATGAAATCCAGCTTTAAACAACGTGACCAGAAAACTGGCAGTTCCAAGAGTGCATTGCAGATGACCTTAATTTAAAAAAAATGGAAATAGTATTGAACACTATCTCATGTTCCACTACTTCCTTTCTGGAAATCAGGTTCATTTTAATCCTAGACTTGAGAGAGTGGCAATTTTCTCAAGTCACACAGCTGAAACAGATTCTTCAAATTGTGGGTGCTTATAAGGTTATAAACTCAGAAATCATGGAAAGAATAATTGCAGATGGAAAGACATAGGGAAATCAGCAAAGATTAAATTAAGATGTTTTACACGAGAAGCTTAAAATAAAAAACAGAAATCATCACTATGCACTTTTATTTCTAACCATAGCCTCTAGGATGATGCCAGCCTTGTTCTGTGATTTGTCCCCTTTTCCTCCTCCAGATGTCCAAGTGGATTCTTCGGACAGAGATGTTTGGAGAAACTGCCTTTGCGATTGTACATGCCAGATCCTAAGCAAAGTATGTTTGAAGACAAAAATTATACCATCATACTACTTAAAAACCTCCTGGGTACAACACTGGATTTAGAGTTGCATAGTGAGGGTGTTCTTTTCATTTAATATCTTAATTAAGGTTTAGGGAACACAGGTAAGGGACCAGCCAAAAACACACACCAGGAGAAATCTTAAAAGGGAACTCAGTTGGCATCAGAAAGGACCTCATTTCAGCCTGTTTGGATATCATGCTATCCTGTTTCTCTCTTTCTGGTTTTCTTTCTTTCGTTAGGTGTCCGAATGAATTCACAGGGGACCAGTGTCAGAACTTCGCAATGGCCAGCTTTTCCAGTATGTCTCTTTCCACTTCTCTCTTTCACTAATTGCTCTTAGCTGTATGATATTTTTAAAGCAAAATTTTAATGATTTGGGTCTTCATTCTTCTGCTGTGTAGTTAAGGAGTTATTAAGTTCAATTCTACTCTGAACATTATCATAGAGATGTTTAGTCCAGGCATAATAAAAGTCTAGCAAAGACTTTTAAGACTAAACCACCTCATATGGAGGCACCTTAGACGTAATCTCAAAGATAGATATCATTATATGGAAGCTTTCTTTACAATTGCACAGAAACATATTAAATCAGATTGTGATATTAACTTTTTGAGAAGGATAATTCATTATGAAATAAAGGGCTTTGTGTTTATTCAGAAAACATGGCTTATGGTTCAAATGTGTGGCTTGTTCTTACAAAAATGTAGAGAAAGTGTACCTTCCAATTCTCCACCACTAGAATTTCTTTAGTGGCTTGCACTCTAATTCGACTTCAGTTTCAGACTATCATCTTTACAGAGTAGAGTGAAGATTAGGTTGAAGCATAGTGAATGTCATTGCTGCAGTGTTAAATTAAGCACATATTATATACCTATGTGCATCAGCTGACTAACAGAATTTTATGTACAGATTTGCAAGATTTAGTCTAAGTAATGTTGCGCCATCTGGAGAGATTTTGGGATCTTCTGTATCATCACCTCTATTGCTTACACATTTCCATCAAATTATGAAATATCAGGGAAGTTCCCAAGACATTTGTCTCCCCACATACACTATTTTTAATTTGACAATTTTTCCAATTTCATCAAATATAATTAAATCTGAATACTTTGTATAAATGCCAAACAAATTGTCAAGAGAATCATGATATATGAAATCCCATTCTGTACAAATATAATTAATTACTTGATAAATATAACAGTTTGCAATAGTCACAGAAATAATAGTGTTGTCTTCCAAGGAAGATTTAGAAAAATCATTATTCTAATTTCATTTAAATGTTCTGCAGAGTACTAATTGCTCTTAAAGCTATCTTAAAACAAATATTGTAAGAACCTGAGATCTCAGTACAACTTTTATGTTCTAGTGCCCTCTTGTGAATAAGGAAGCCTGTAAAGCAGCAGTCTTCCAACACAGCATTCCTGATGTGTCCTCCAGCCTCATGAAAGAAAATAACGTTCTAGTGATTTAGAGATGCTGTTTTTATATTACCCAAATCATCTAACTATAATACAATCTATCTGTATTCATGTTGGAAGCACCTACAAAGCTAACCAAAATGTGCTTCTGGATTGAAAGGATTTGCCAGTGTTGCCCAGGGGATGCCTGATTGCCAAATGTAATATAATCTTCAGGCAGGCTCCCTTCATGTCCTCCAACTCAGTGGTATAATATATGTGGTTATGTCCAAAAATTTTAAACAGTGCTGTTAATGAATAAGATTAGTAGGAATTGACACTTTAAATAACAAAAATGTTTTTAAAAACAGAATCAGCAGCACTGATTTCATTCTTACAACTGCTAAGATTACTGGATTTTATGCTGCCCAGAATGAATCTCTTGGATAGCGAGTTGGGCAACATATAACATGACATACAGCAATTAAAAGCCAAATTTTGAAATCTCAACCTTCCTCCCCCACCCCATCATTGACAAATACAAACAAGGCACTTGATCAATGCCATATAGATCAACTTCATATGGAGGGAACCGTATGAAACGAATGGAAACTAATCAAGAAGAAATCCAACCTAAAACTGAGGAGACATTTCCTGACAATGAGAACAATTACCGGTAATTAGTGGAACGGCTTGCCTCCAGAAGTTGTATGTGCTCCAACACTGGAGGTTTTTAAGAAGAGATTGGACAGCCATTTGTCTGAAGTGGTGTAGGGTTTCCTGCCTAAGCAGGGGGTTGGACTAGAAGACCTCCAAGGTCCCTTCCAACTCTATTGTTCTGTTATATCAAGGCAGGGTCCCCAAGCCCGCTGACAGAAGCATGTCTACAGGGCACTTTGGAATAGTAAAAAGGTGGGGAGCGGTTTTATCTGTGGGGGAATGATGTTCCTTTGCAGTGAGACTCATAAAGCAAGCTTCACGTACTGTTTTCAGCCGAAGATCCCAATCAATGTCCATCCACTGTTGACCATCAGTAGAGCTTTTCACATTATCCAGTCATAGAAATTTCCCTTCGACATACTAATAACAATCTCTCCAGAATATGTATGCAATAAAAGGATAATTGGGTATCTATCAACTGAGGGGGGGACCAAATAGGAGAATGAAATACTTTTTTTTTTATCAAACTCTGGGGTGGCTGCACAAAGAATTTCTGCATATTGCACACTATGTTGAAGATGGAATGTTACATTTTTCTCTGTATAAATTGCTATGGAAATTTTTAAAAAGTAGTGCTTGGGATAACTGCTCCTTGAATACTGAGATCCAGCAGGTAATTCTCCTATATTAAGAGCAGAAAATTAGAACTAGATCTAAAAATTAATAAGGAGGTAAATTTTAATTGGCCCATGCTATTTGAGTCTGTAGAATCTGTTTAATGTACACATGATTTAAAAGTTAAGGAAACTTTCCTAAGATATAATTTCCAAAATTTTTGATATATGAATATATTTATAAACAATTTAATCTTATTTTGGAAAAAAACACAGGGATTTAATTCTAAAAATTCTTTATACTTTGAAATAAAATGAATTAGATAGATTCTTGATAGGAAAGAATAGCACAATTTACTTTCATTATGAGTGTCTGTCCCAGTGAGGCTTGCATAAGTTGTATTACTATTATCGATTGCATTTATCCAGTGATTCACAAAATGTGCTAAGCAGCAGCGTGGCTATTGTTAGTATCAGAAGAGGGTATTTTAAAGTGGGCTAGTTCTCCCAAATAAAAACAATAACAAATGGAACTAGCAGAGATCTGAAAAGAAATGTAGTAGATATCTTTTGAGGAAGTGAAACAAACTACATATTATAACTGAAATTACAATATGGTTTTAAAATGTCATAATACTATGAAGGAAAAATGCATAGAAATAATACAAAATGACAGTCAAGGAAAAAGTTTATTTGAACTGTTCCTATTTCTTTTTTCTCACACACATACACCATACATCACACAGACAAACATAAATGGCAGCATTCCGTCTCTCTCAATCTCTCCTACACCCCTTTCCCCTTTTGTTTCACTAACTTCGAGGTAGAAGTATTATGCAGACTCCAAAGCTGTTTCTTCTTTGTGATGTTTTAATTAGCTCTTTCAAAGAGATTTGTTTTTGGGAACTGAGCATTGGGTTGGGCAATCTAGAATTTATAATTTTCCTTTATCTCTTTGGTATTTGTAGGCTGAGGCATTTATGCAATCATTTTAACTGAGATAAGTTCTAATTAAATATAGAAGCTTAAATGTTTATCTACTAATTCCTATTTATTTATTTAAATTTATTATGTCCACCCACAAGATTCTGAGCCAATTATATAATTAAAATTTTAAAAAGCAATAAGACATGGCAGCCTGGATTGAAAACAGCCCTGCCAATAAAACAACAGACTGTCCCCAACCTGGGAACTGAGCCAGGCCTTAGGGGCTTTCCAGAACCCCAGAAGAATGATTGCTGTCCCTATCTCTGAGGCCATTATGTTTTGGAGTATGGGGCAAAGAATCTTCTGCTCTAATCAGAAGACTTTCAATTGAGGATTCCTGGAGGACACACAACTACCTGAATGTAGTGGGTGGGGAGAACCAATGGGAGATAGATAGTCCCTCAGATAACCATGAAGAGCTTTATAAGTAATAACCAGCACCTTGAACTGTACCTGGAAGCCAATTGGCAACCAGGTCAGTTTGTAACACAGCTGTAACATGGGCATAAAGAAAAGTGAGCATTATTTATTTATTTTATGTATTTATTTTGTCAAGCGATTATTAGGTAACAGGTATAAGTATAAACATAGTTATGAATACATGAAATGCATACGAATAAGAAAAGAAGAAACAATAGGACAGGGACTGTAGGCACGTTGGTGCACTTATGCATGCCCATTATTGCTTGTACCACTGCATTTTGAACAGCTGTGGCTTCATGAGGGTCTTCAAGAGGAGCCTCACATAGAATATATTGCAATATCCAGTCATGAAAGGGCCTTAAGAGCCTTCCAATCAAACAAAGGGTGTAAGTGGTGCAGAAGATGAATCTGCGCAGATCTACCATTTGCACATTGACAGTAGTTGCTGACCCAAGAAAACCTCCAAGAGACAACCTCATCCGAGATCAAAAGCTGAAATGTTCCCTGTTCCCTGTGTCCAAGCAGCTACAGCCATTCAATTGTATCAGAATTGAGTCAAAGGCTGATTCTCCCCATCAGGACTTGAACGTTAACACATTGGGGTCAGTACATTGAAAACTTCACCCGTGCAGTCTGGAATTGGGGTGTAATGTTGTCCATCTGCTGGATCCCAAATGACAGATGAATTTACCTAATAGTTTCATATAGATTTTAGAGCTGTTTCTAATTCAGGGAGAATATTAATGATATATTTTTAAGATCAACTATGTCTCGCTGACTTTGAGACAATTTCTCTTCAAGTAAATACGTTTAAAATCTGATTGAAAATATATTTTTCATAACATCCAATTTCTTATAATTTTGGCTTCAAAATAATAATGGGATTATTGTTGTTTTTAATGCTTTTATTTGTAATGCTGGTCTATGACCGTAATAGAAATTGATTGATTTGGCTTCAAATTAGTTTAAGTTATATTATTATTTCTGCCTGTCATAGAAATTATTTGCAAGAATAATAAGGCTCTGCACAGCTTTAAAAATGTTTCAGAAGAAAAATGCAAGCACAGTATCTCTCTGCTGATATCAGCTTTACTTTTTTTAGGCTCAAGTGCAAGCCTGAAAAAAGGATGCTGCAACTTTAAGAATCCTATTAAGGAGTGAACTATTTAAACAGCTATTTTCAAGGTTACATAGAAACCTAAAAAAGTTGGGCTGCTTATGTAAATAGCCAAGAGTTTCTGTGCTCATACACAATCTGAGGTATTTATTCTGAATCCTTTTTGAAGGTGCATAGACTCAAAGAATACTTAACAAGAAACAAATTCCACTATAGAAAGATTCTTGACTTGTGTGTATGCATCTGTGTTATTTTTGTACTTTTGCTAACAATACTGTTTTCTTTTGATACTGCCCCTTGGTTGTTGATAAACCAAAAGCAAGCTATTCTAAATAGTTTTAAATAAATTCTATGCTTGATGTTTCTTTTAACATTGGGAAACTTCTCTTACAAATATGTTTATCTTCTCTTTTTCTTCTTTTTTTCTGTATTGGCAGAGCATCTTGGATTAGAGTTAAAGGGTATGAAACAAACCATTCATTTGTTAAACAGACACCACAGTTCTTCACATTATGTTTTTACAGTTTTTATGGGGTGACCAAGAATATCAGCTGTTCATCTCTTATTCTGGCACAGTTTGGGGAAAAAATCATATATATGCATATGAATATGTATATGCATGTGCATATACAGTATAAATATGCAGTCAAAAGCCAGCTTATCTATATTAATATGAATATAGATAACTCTGCCTGGGTGCACTGCAGCACTTTTCTGTGGGGTTCAGTGAGACCAGAAGTAAAGTGCTGGCTCAGTAGCACTTCTGTGCCATTTTAGTCTGTGCTTTTTGGAGATCAAAAAAATTACCTAGGTCAGTTTGGAAAATCACAGACATGTATAGGAGTAATAGTGGATACAAATCCGAGTAAATAACAGATTTGTACTAAAAAATGTTATAGCAATTCTACAAAATCAACCAAAGGCAAATTTAGAACCATTCCTTCTCATCTCATTTAATTTCATGCTGGTTTGGGAGTATTTCTTTTAAAAAGATTGACCCAGCAGCACAAACAATATTGCAGCATCCCCATTTGGATCAGCAGAATGTGTATTGCTCCAATTTGCTTCTTCCTCCAAAAGATTTTCTATTAGTAAAGGGGAAAGGGGAAATTGCAGTACCCCTGTTATATATACCCTCAACATTTTATCTTTAGACTGAATGAGGGCAGACTGCAAGAGAAGAGCAGTAGAAATAGCAAGTACTTTAAGATGTACAAGTTAAATCTTTGATTTCCAAGCACATAGACTTCTACATGAAGGAACATGAAGAATATCCCCAACTCCAATGTAGTAATATAATCCAACAGTGTACAACCTCAGGTTTCTGTAGGAATGTTCATACAAGTGCACTTATGCCTTCAATGTGTGTGAATGGGAAAAAGCCAAAAACCATACATGCCCTGGCTACATTAATGAGGGGGAATTGCTTGTATTAGAATCTCAGTGATTACTGTTCCAATGGGGTAAGAAAATGCTACCTATGAACCCCTGTGCATAATGTGAAATACTTTCTCAGTAATGCAGAATGCATGATTGCCAGATGCAACACATTGTCCTGCAGAGCAAGTAGCTAGAGAAAAAAGGGCAGCCTAAAGGATCCCACCTGATCTCTCTCATAGGCTTTCTTCCACAGCCACTTGATGGCCAATCACTATAAATGGTGCTCTCATTGGTCTTCAAAGTGACCCATTGTGATGTGGCCACTGCAAGCACCACACATCAAACTATTAGAAAACATAGCCTCCTACAGCGCCTGTTTTATTGATAGATCCAATGCCTGGAATGGCTACTTCATTGCACCAAGTGAGGGAAGACACATTGTCAGTGAATTAATTTTAAGTCACTTTTCATGTATTCATCAAATGCATGTTTTATTCATTTGTCCTTTTTCCTATTCCGTATAATTCCATGCCACTGGAATTACTATCTTTAAAAAACAAAATCTGGTGGAAATTTGCAGCATAAGGAGGCACCAATTCTGGTCTAAATATCTTACTCCTTTCTAACTAAAAATTGAAGTTCATAGTTTCCTAATTAAAACCTATTAGTTTCAAGAGGAAACCAATGCCTTTACACTAATTAACAGCTAAATGCACACACATATAACAAAGCTTGTTTATGTTCAGGAATCATTCTTAAGGAATAGCACAGTACTGCCTTTCTTAGCCCTGTGCTTTTCTGTTTTTCCATATGAAGGTGAGTTACAGTTGTTTATCATTGATGCTGGGTCAGCCACTTCCATTCCCACCTATTAAAATTTATCTTGTTCCTTCTGCCAGTGGGCATCATTCTTGCACCTCTGAATAACTGAGTTCAGCAAGGTGATTTCCAGCCATTTGAGATTTGGAAGGAGAGCATTAGGGAGGAATGGCAGTGGTTTGACTCCCAGAAGCCTACTGCTTCCACTTGCCCAACTAGTGGATGGGTAGGAGAGAAAAAAAAAAGTCAATAGTGCCCTCTCCCACCAAAATGTGTACGATGATGGTTCTAATGGAATCATCCTGATTCTTACAGGAAAGTTGCTACAGCATTTAGTAGTGCTAATTCCAAACTGACCTATGAGAATATAATATTTTTCATGCATTGTCTTCATGTTCTTTGTGATGGAAACCATTTTTCCACTTCCATTTATTTTTGTTCCTAGGAATGCTAGTTTCCTATTTTATTTGCTGTATGACAAAATATTTACACATTAAAGAATAATTGCACCAGTAACAGCTTGTGTATCAGATTTATGCCACCACACATGCCATGCTTATCTAGGAATATGTCTCACTGAATTCAGTGAGATCTGTTTTTAATAGATAAATTTGACTGGAAATTATAAATCCTTCCCAGGAGCAAATTTTGTATAAATGAAAAGCATAATGTGGAAAGTGGCCTTGAATTGATATTACTATTGATTCAAAAACATTCTGACTTGCTATTTTGAATTGAGGATTTTTGACATCCATTCCTGACTTACGTTTTGTTTCGCTTTATTTAAAAATCTCTTTCTTTCTAGGCTGATCGTTGTGCCAATAAACTTATTTTGCCATGCTGTCTCTTCTTTTTTTCATACTTTCTGCCAGCCATGTATTTCCTGTGATGCTCGTGAATTACATTATGTCACATGTGCTGGTTTGCACTTAATATTTTATCATAGAATGATAATTTGTGATATGCATTCAAAAATACCACAGATATATCACATGAACAATTGTGTTATCCCAATGTCTTATAATTAAGTAAATTTTGATTTGCATTGTCTTGTGTTCTTTTGTAATTCTTCTGTAAGGTTCATATAAAGGTTTATGTGAATATATATAGTATTATTTACTTATTGCAAAGCAAAGTGATAAATTTCTTTCTATCTAAGCAATATATTTTGTTATGCGAGAGTATCACAATTATATACTGACAGAATCATCAGTAATGAGATTTAATTGTGAATCTTGGTTGGAAATGGTTGAATATAGAAATGTTTTGCAGTTCTCAAATGGAAGTTTGATCAGTCCAAGTAACTCTGCTATGGTAAATGACCAGGAGAATCATAACAAATATTATTTTTTAATAGTTTTATTCTTATATGAAAATTATGGCTGGTAAACTTGCAAAAATCTACACAATACCTTGACGATGTGCATTTTTTGCAGTATGCGCAAGTGTATATTTACCAATTTGAGAATTAACATTTGCCACATTCTTAAATAGGTTTACTGAAACTGTTTCTCTTTGTTTTGAATCCATCATTATGTACATTGTACTAATGAGATCAATTTTTATAGCACAATTTGGCAGCTGTTTTTGAAATGAAGTTTCACTACTTTGAAAAATAAAAAATTAGAAATCATGGCAAAGATGGATAACTAATGCACATTGCAACTGAAATGGGGCAGATAGATTTCAAAACAGAAATAAGGAAAAAGGAGTACTGAGGGCTTTTCAGTTTCATTGAAAAAGAGAACAAACTATTTTCTGAACTTGAAGACTAGATTTGTAATTTCTTAATGCACTCACATTTCAAGAGTTGAAATCCATACCCAGTAATTTTGACCATTGAAATATAAACATGTTGAGGCTTCTGTGATTGAAATATAGCACAATTGTTTCCAGGTACTTTCTTATTTGAGGTTAAAAACAGCTGTTCCTTTAACAGAGTTTGAAATGGGGCCTCTGGGTGCTCTTTTGATCTGGTATAGATCAGAGACATATGATCTGATTTGTTTTTGTTTGTTTGACTGCTTCAGAGGGTGAAGTTTTTCAGGATCTGGGTGCAGCAGGGGGACTATTATTATTTTTACTCTACATTTTTATTTATTGTCTTAATCCCAATCCTATGTTCTTTACATATAACATAGTTATAACTCTTATGAAGGAATACAGGAACTTTAGGTTGTTCAGCTGATCTTAAGAAAAAAATGATTCAGGATTAATGATTGAACCAAAGAGGCAATATTCAACCCTGTATTCCTTGAGTGATTCCTTCATGTACTGCACAATGAGGTGCCTCATTCTGAGACACAAAAAAAGGAGGTAGCTTAGTGGAAGATTAACTAAGAATCTATTAGTCTAGACCAGGGCTTCTCAACTGTTTTTTCTCGTGGCCTTCTGAGATTTATATACTTCTGTGTAACTGCATCATAAATCACTATTAGTTGGAAATATGGCATGGGCCTATGACCCAGGTTCAGAAGAACTATTTAGGGAGGGAAGGCTTGGTAGGGCATTAGAAATACAAGAACGTATATTATGACTGGATCTTTAAGAACTTTCTTTATAAAAGAAAACACAGAAAGAGATAGATGATTCCAGACAGAGCACCTTTGATAAAGAAGCTAGAAGATGCTACATATCTGGTAAGATTGGCTATCCCATCAGGGACAAAAGACCCAACCTCTCAGAGGCCCCATCTCATCCATCTTATAACAACCCAAAGAAAAGGAGATGGTATTTGCTACAGAGATGAATTGAAGGAAGACGACCAGTTTCAGAGAATATGATAGCAGGGTGACTTGGAGTGTCCATAATTAGTGAATGGGACCTCTAATGTGAATGAACAGAGTCTTATAAGAGTGGTATCACTTTGAAACACAAGTCCCCAAACTCACAACATTCAGGGATGCTCCAAAAGTATAAGATGGATGATGGTATCAAATGGAACTGAAAAGTTGAAAAAAACTGGTGATGGTACACTTTCAAATTAACATCATCAAGCAGAAGAACAGGTGCCATTTCTATACCATACCTGGACTTGAGAATCCAAACTGAAAAGGATCCAGGTATTCTTCAAGAACACTCTGTAGCTGAGGTAGCTATACCACTACCTTTTTAATAACCTAAAATTGTTGGGTTCAGGGAGGATTTTTGAGAATGGAACATACCTCTGCCTCCTTCAACATCTTTTCCCTCAAAGAAATATTGATCATGTCCCACACCAGCCTGTCATTCATAGCTCACAGCCCAAATCAGCAATGAAGGTCATGGGTCAGGTCCAGCAGTGGTAGCATTCATCTTCACCAGATTACACAAGCTGAATAATATTGATAATACTGTAAATCCTTTGCTCGGAGTACCATTTAACATTGTTTTTGCAGAATGTCAAACGTATGGTCAACATTTATTTGTCCAATTTAGAAACCATCTGTCTCCATCACAGAGGGACTCTTGGGAGTCTACAAGTATCAGTAACTTTGTCAACAAAAACTTATACTGTAATGTTAGGGCACAGTGACTAAGTGGCATATCTCCCTCCCATCTTCCTTAACAGGAAACAGGTAATTTTAAACAAGGCTACTGGATGGCAACTTATTGATGTAATAAGAGCAGAGCAGACCAAATACTTTATTGCTTTTATCACCATGTAAGTTCAAACAAGAGAGTGCATCTTTTCTGGGTCATATTTTCTTTTTACCTTTCTCCATTGGCACTCTAGTAATTGCTTCTCCGTTTACAAGAGATCCTGAGTAAACCAAGGAGCCCCTGAGACCAGACTACTGAGGGAAATCACATCAAGTCTTTGGCAGCTTCCCAGGTCCTAGAGACCACAAGATAATGGAACAACCGCTTAAGTCATTAGGGAATTCTACAAATTCCCTCTGGTATCCATCTGGATCTATTACACATCTGGAATGGCCATCTTAATAAGTCCATGAAGCAATAGAGACAAATTTCATCTGGATCAGAAAGTGATCTGATGACAATAAAGATGTCAGTTTGATGTCTTTCATATCCAAATCATACAGTTGATCAGAAGCACAGTAAGTTCACATGTATGATTGGGCAAGATGTTATTTGGGGCAAGCCTTAGTTATCACTTTGGCCCTTCCAGACTATTTCCTCCCAGCATGTAGACATTGAATTCCTCTGCACCAGTAGCCAAGGAAAGTCTAAAACCAGTCTGGCAACAAGCTCCAGACCCACTAGAAGGAATCTTTCTGGGCAGCAGAATGGCTAATGGGTAAGTAACTCTCACTTTTCCATATTGGCCAAGTTAACACACATTACAGTTAAGAGCTGTGATGGCACAGTGGTTAGAATGCAGTACTGCAGGCTATGAGTGCTGGCTGACTGCAGTTTGGCAGTTCAAATCTCATCAGGCTTAAGGTTGACTCAGCCTTCCATCCTTCCAAGGTTAGTAAAATGAGGACCCAAATTGTTGGGGGCTATGTACTGACTCTGTAAATTGCTTAGAGAGGGCTATAAAGCACTTATAAGTGCTATTGCTATACCCTCCCATTCCTGCAAGAAAGTCTCCTGATCATAAGCACAAAATCCATCCCAATTATTGCTGCTAAGCAACCCAAAATTTGGAAGAGCACAGTTATAAGGCAATTGTTGGCCTCCCTTCTCCTGCCTGATAAATTCCCCCCTCCTAAAATGTCTCCCATGACTAGGGGAACACTAAAATGTTCTTTCTCTCTTCCTCCTATACAAAGTCAATAGCAAGTCCTCTAGACAGGATTATCATGTCCTAGGAGCTACCCTATCCTTCCTACAGTCATCATCAGTGATCCGAAGGTTAATATTTGAAAATGCCACTTTCACATGCCTCCAAATTCTTTCCCATCTTTACTTTCATCACCTTTTCTTCCTCTTTCTTGTTTATCACCTTCCCCACACCAGCCCTATGCTCGCTTGAGCTGCAGAGAATCTGGATCTCCTCTATTCTTTCGTTCCAGAGGGACCATTCATCAATAACTTTTGCTTCTCTCTTGAGAATATATTAATCTACAGCAATCTGACTAGATATTATCAATTTGACAAGATTTCTCCCCCCTCAGATTTTTCACCATGGCAACAATTCCCTCTCTTCCCCAACCATGGCAACTGAAAGAATAGCTGTGAGATGTTTCCATTAATCTCCAAAGGAATGCCTTTGTGGTTCATGAAGGTCGAAATATAATAAAATTGCCAGAACAAAATATGGCTAACAGTTCATAATATAACCAAAACAAAATAAGGTTTTAAAGACTTCCAAGAAATATCTTACAGATTACCAGAGTTGGAAGGGACCTTGTAGGTCATCTAGTCCAACCCCCCGCCCAAGCAGTAGACCCTACACCATTTCTGAAAAAGGGCAGTCCGATCTCTTCTTGAAAGTCTCAAGTGATGAAGCTCCCACAACTTCTGAAGGCAGGCTGTTCCATTAGTTGATTGTTTCCACTGTCAGAAAGTTTCTCCTTGTTTCCAAGTTAAATCTCTCCTTGTTCAGTTTCCATCCATTATTCCTTGTCTGGCCTACAGGTGCTTTAGAAGATAGCTTGACCCCTTTCTTTCTGTGGCAGCCCCTCAAATATTGGAACACTGCTATCATGTCTCTCCTGGCCCTTCTCTTCACAAGACCAGCCAAGCCCAGTTCCTGTAACCGTTCTTCATATGTTTTAGTCTCCAGTCTCCTAATCATCCTGGTTGCCCTTCTCTGCACTTTTTCTAGAGTCTCAACATCTTTTTTATAGTGTGGTGACCAAAACTGGATGCAGTACTCTAGATGTGGTCTTACTAAAGCCTTATAGAGTGGTATTAGTACCTTGCTTGATCTTGATTGTATCACTCTGTTAATGCAATTTAGGATTGCATTGGCTTTTTCAGTTGCCGCTGCACATTAGCTGGCTGTCCATTAAGACTCCAAGATCACTCTCACAGTTATTGCTATTAAGCTTGGTTTCACCCAGTCTATATGTGTACTTTTGGTTTTTCTTGCCTGAGTGTAGGACTTCACTTTTCTCTAATTGAATTTCATTTTGTTAGATAGGGCCCAGTGTTCAAGTCTGTCAAGATCTATCTGAGTCTTGAGCCTATCTTGTAGGGTGTTAGCTATTCATGTCAGCTTAGTGTCATCTGCAAATTTGGTAAATTCCCCTTCTATTCCCTCATCTAAATTGTATATTGAAAAGTACTGGGCCTAAGATGGAACCTTGTAGTACCCCACTGCTTGCTTACTTCCATGGAGACTTAGACCCATTAAGGACTACTCATTGAGTATGGGTTGTCAGCCAGTTGCGAATCCATCTGATGGTGATGGTATCATTCCCACTTTTTTCTAGCTTACCAAGAAGTAGGTTGTGGCCTACTTTGTCAAATGCCTTGCTGAAGTCTAGGTATATTATGTCCTTAGTATCTTCCCTTTTTTTCACCTCAAAATACTAATCAGCAGAAGTCTTCCTGATGGTGTGTCATTAAATAGAACACAGTGAGCAGAGGAAACCACAAGTTATGAAATGTCTTCCAGTTGTTTAAAAATTACTAAGAGATACTGACATAAAAATATGAACTATGGCAATCATCATCAGCTATGACAGTGAAATATCATAGACAACACATGACGCTTGCAAGATTTAAAAGTGGAAAACACTCCTCTGATTGCTCATCTGCACTTAAGTTCATTTTGCTTCAAAAACTCAGGACTTTTGTAAAGCATTTCCAATGTATAACAATGTGGGATATTTTGACTGATTCGCTCCACAGATTTCTTCTATCTGGGAGAATTAGGGATGGCAGAATGGTACAAGATTAAAGAAGTCTGCTTTAATTAATTATGAAAGAAGAGTAATCATTTTTCCAGATTCATTTAAGAATAGTCAGAATAAATTATTATTCTTATATACCAATCACATATTTGCAATGCATTCCTATATATATACTCAAAGTAGTTCCCATGAATTGACTTTATAAAATAAAAACAACTGACATAATATAGAATCAATTTACACAGTTGCATCTAAAGAAACATAATTTAGGAGAATATGTAAGAGTGAAATTACAGATGTAATATGACTTTATTTTAACAGTTATCTATGCTTGAAATGCTATAATGAAGCAATTTGTTGCATATCTAGCACTTGCTGCATAAGATTTGGGAGCAGTATTGGCAGCAGGCAGCAAATACTAGAGCAAAATAGAGCTGGGGTAGAAGAGAAGTCTTGTTTTCTTTTTCCAGTTCTCATTTCCAGTACTTGCGTTTAATTTATGTATACTGGAATATTTCAACATGTCAAAACAATTTAGAAAAAGGCATTAGTTTAAGACTTTTTTTTCTTTACTTGGTTCTAACTTTCCACTGAATATTATTTTTTTCAATATAAGGTAGGGTTTCCTTTTAGATTCTTAATGCCAATACTGTTTTATTTGTATAGATGTCCAAATAATGGAGCTTATTCATATTGTAGCATAATAATTCATAACACTAAGCAGGAATCCCATGATTACATGCTAATCTTGCTAGTAGTTCATATAGCTTTTATGGGCAAGATCATTAAAAGAAAAATGGAGTTCACCTTGCCTTCAAACATATACTGTTGAGGTTTAAAAATGGACTGCTTACATAAGAATATTTGGATATTCCAATTCTCCCAGACACTTTACT
This sequence comes from Bungarus multicinctus, assembly GCA_023653725.1. NCBI lineage: Eukaryota > Metazoa > Chordata > Lepidosauria > Squamata > Elapidae > Bungarus > Bungarus multicinctus. Next base: position 3,795,487 of record CM042846.1, read on the forward strand.
TCCACCTTCTGCTCTTCAATGGGAGGATGTGGTAATGCTTGCCTTGTTGATTGTTAAGCTTATCAAGTTTACTATTATTACCTTCCCCTTGGTGCAAGCCTAAGAAAATTCCTTAGAAGGAACCCCATTTTTGATGCAGAAGCAAAGGTGAGAGGGTTGATGAATGGATGGATGAACAACCCTTTTCCTGCTTTATACTATACATTTTTTCTCTTCTGCAGCCATAAAAACTCTGTAATATGGATTTACACATAATATTTAATTATACCTTCAGATAGAGTTCTGTATGCTGCTAAGAGAAGGTGAGAAAGGTAAATGTGATAATCTATTGATACGTTTACAGAATTATGTTTAATTCAGGTACCCTGTATATTTTGGCTGTGTATGTGTGTGTTGAGAGAGAGAGAGATACAAAGGGGGGTACAAAAATGGTACATTCTAAATAAAATATATTTAATTTAATTTCACTTATTTACAGTAAAAAATACATATACAAAAGAATTTGACAATTGCACACAGGCAACTGCAAGATATTACAAACTTAAAAATAATAGCGCCTTCTCTTTTAAGAATTATGTTTGATGCATAGTACAGTCACAGAGCCTCTAATTCATAGAACATAGCCAAAACATGAAATATGTACTGTATTGTCTACACAGCTGACATTCTCAGATCACTTGTAGACCATTCCTATAGCTTAGTAGGTGTTCACAGTTCTCATTTTTGCTGCCTTGTAAAATAATATCTAAGGGAACTCTCAAACTCTGCTGCTGTTTCAGGTGGAGATTAATGGAAAATCAGCTTCTCGGGCTTCTCAATTTCTTGGCCGCATCCAACCAATTATTGTATGCAGGCAGTAATTCAGTGTAATTTGAATTTAATGCCAAAAACATATTGCTAGCTGACATCAACTAATTGTTAATTAGTCAAAGATCTTCAATAAAGAACATGTGGAGTACAGTAAACATTTGCAAGTCGCTGTAGTTTAAATGCTAGGAAGTTAAGCATAAATTTCAAAATGTAATTCTTGAGAAATGGTTGGAATTACTATATTATTGTAACTTTCATCCTTAGCCCACCAAATTAATTATTTTAATAAGATGATACTGTGGTAATCAGAATGTTGTTACTAAAAGATACCGGTACCATCAGGGAGACCATTCATCAAAACAATCAGCTACCTCTTCGTCATATTTTAGACTTTCAAGAACACCTTGTCTGAGAGATTATATATTGTGTCATAACACATATTTATACAAACACATAGTGTGGATCTTTAAATAGTCATTACATCACCACCTAAATATAATAGAGGCCCCAAAATTGGCAGTTTTAAAGTGACATTGAAATTTGAAGAATTACAACATTATGTGTGTGCGTGTGTGTGTGTGTTTTCATAGATTTTCACGGTACAGGTATGCAGGTCTTGGCGTGTTCGCGTCCTTTCCTGTGTAAGATTGAGACTATCTTGGCAACGTTTTGACAAAATCTCACTCGCCATCTTCAGGCTGGGGCTTTCGGCTTCATACTTCTGCGAGCAAAGCGTGATCTGAGCTGCTATCTCCCTATATATACTGGTGGGGAGGTTGGCTGTGTTGTCATTTCTTGATTGGTTGATGGAGTTGATGTTTGCAGTTTGGCTGGCTTTTTCATAAGAACATGTGTGGCTGAGGTATTGGCTGTGTGTCTATCAGCCTCCTGTGTTGTAACGACTTGGGTAATGGGCTGTGTGATGACCTTCTGAGTTCTAATGTTGTGACCTCCTGGGTCTTGTATTGTAATCTCCTGGGTCGCTGGCTGTGTTGCAACATCCTGAGGTTTTGTGGTGTAGCCTCCTGAGTTCTTTGATGTGATATCCTGAGTGGGTGGCTGTGACGTGACGTTCCGGGTTTTGGTTTGGCTCCGAGTTTGAGGCCTGGCTCTGTGTTCATGGTGTGTGTCAGTTTGCTTGGTTTGGAGGTCGGGGTGTGTGGCAGCTGATGATGCAGCCATGGTCTGGTTTCTGGATGGTGGTTGCCTTTCGTCTATGGGGTGGGTTTGGGTTTGAGTCTGGTGAAGGAAATTGGTGGTGGCATCATGTGTTGTTTTGGGTCCAGTGTTGGTTTTTGTGGCTGGGACTCATTTGTTGACATTTGGAAACTAGCCCTTATCAACAAATGAGTCCCAGCCACGAAAACCAACACTGGACCCAAAACAACACATGATGCCACCACCAATCTCCCTCACCAGACTCAAACCCAAACCCACCCATAGACGAAAGGCAACCACCATCCAGAAACCAGACCACATCTGCATCACCAGCTGCCACACACCCCGACCCCCAAGCCAAGAAAACTGATACATGCCATGAACACAGAGCCAGGCCTCAAACTCGGAGCCAAACCAAAACCCGGAACGTCACGTCACAGCCACCCGCTCAGGATATCACATCATAGAACTCAGGAGGCTACACCACAAAACCTCAGGATGTTGCAACACAGCCAATGACCCAGGAGATTACAATACAAGACCCAGGATGTCACAAGATTAGAACTCAGAAGGTCATCACACAACCCATTACCCAGGTTATTAAGACCCAGGAGATTACAGCACAAGACCCAGGAGGTCACAACATTAGAACTCAGAAGGTCATCACACAGCCCATTACCCAGGTCATTACAACCCAGGAGATTACAGAACAAGACCCAGGAGGTCACAACATTAGAACTGAGAAGGTCATCACACAGCCCATTACCCAAGTCGTTACAACACAGGAGGCTGATAAACACACAGCCAATACCTCAGCCACACATGTTCTTAAGAAAAAGCCAGCCAATCTGCAAACATCAACTCCATCAACCATTCAAGAAATGACAACACAGCCAACTTCCCCACCAGTATATATAGGGAGAAAGCAGCTCAGATCACACTTTGCTCGCAGAAGCATGAAGCCGAAAGCACCAGCCTGAAGATGGCGAGTGAGATCTCGTCGAAACGTTGCCAGCAAAAATCCTTTCTAAATGGGTAAATGCTGAGGAGCACACTGTGCATTTTGAATCAGGTCTCACTTGTTTATATTGAATTGTGGAAACTGTACTGATTAAAATAGGTAAACAAATAAAAGGTCTAGGTCTAGAAGAATAAAAGCATATTTTCTTAGCACCAAGCTACCCTATGAAATCAGAAATTTGTACCCAGGAAACCAGCATAACAATTCATTCTGCCTATACCTGTAGTAATTGGGACATCTGGGGCTATCCAGTGGGAACATTATTTCACAAATCTGGTTCACATAGTGACAGGTAACCTGGTCCCAAAGTCTCAGAACAGGAATTGGGTAGATGTTTCAACACAAACTATATTTCAATAGTTGCACTCATTTAAGAATTTTGACTGTATTTATTTGCTTCTTTATTTAGTTTTAAACTATTTTTTCTTTCTGGCCTTGTAGAGCAGTTAGATATAAAGAGGTGGCTGCTTTAATGAATCACAAAGAATTGCTAATTCTTGCAGTTGTGTATTATCGGAAATACTTCTTCCAAATCATTTTCAAAAATGCTACCCATTATCTAGGAACAGTAAAGGAATTAATTGTCACGGAGTATCAAGCCCTATGAGGCAGACAAATTTGGGAAACAAGAACTACTTGGACTCTGGAATGATCTTTATTGCTAATAGACTAATATAATAGAATCTTGAAAGCCTGCCAAAGCAATTAACCAGAATGTATACCTAACATAGCTAAGATGGAGCTACTTTGAGGCTCTTTCTCATGCTTCTCCCCACTCCTGGACTAAGGAATGTTTTCTCTAACAGTTCTCCTTCTTTATTCCCAGGATTTGCTAGGCATTCTATCACAATGAGTTTGGTATTCTAGAAAATTGGCAGGAACTTTATAAACAACCAGAAGATATAAAGCAGGGGTGTCAAACTCATGCCGTTATGGTGACATCACGTGACGTATTGGAACTTTTTCCCCCTTCCCTAAACCGGGCATTTGTGTGGCCAGTGCAGGACGCATCTGGCCTGTAGCCCAGGAGTTTGATAGCCCTGAAATAAAGGATTCTTTCTCATCAATGTCTATAATTAGCTTAACTTGTTTCCTTCCTCACCTCATCCACCAGGAGAGTCACTAATATATTTTCCTCCCTTGTCTTCAGAGCAAAAATAGAGATGCATATTTTAATAGCATATATTCTGCATGCACTTTACTATGTTGGGATTACATTGGCTGCCACGTGAATTCTCATATGGCCCCCTCCCTTTCTCCTTTGATTAGAACAACAAAGAAAAATATTAAAATAGGCAGTGATGTATAATCTCTTCTGTTTACTGTGAGCATGGATTTTGTGCCAGAAAGTGGCATTAACTAGGGAACATTAAATTGAGTTCAGAGTGGGTAGAGTAGAGGCAAAATGTCTTTTGGTTGCTGAATCAAATATTGGATCTCAACTAATATGTTCATTGTAGTTCAATATACAATAATTTTTCTGTAATATCTTAGCCAAATACATAGGAAACAGTAACTGAATACTTCTAAGAAGTTCTAGAAAATATTCCCAACACAGTATAAGGTTACTGAAAAACACACAGGAGAAGACTCAGAAAAAAAGCCAGAATAGCTTTTTCTTGTTTTGATTTTACAGGAACTAGAATGGAAAGGAAAGGTTTGGATAGAAGTCAAGAAGAGCATCAATATTAAAACAGATATAAAACTCTACATCCTATCTCAGGAAAATAAGTAGAATAGCTTCCAATTTCCACCATAGAATTGTAGTTGTATCTTCAGAATGCAATCATAATATGAGAAAAAATGTAATTGTTAATTATTTTTATGTCCTTTGCAGAAGCCGAGGAGCTGTATCAGAAGAGAGTTTTAACCATTACTGGGATTTGTGTTGCATTGCTTGTTGTGGGAATAGTATGTGTAGTAGCTTACTGTAAAACCAAGTGAGTGATTTTATTTATTAATTTTAAAATTAATTTTAATGCAATGAACACAATAAAAGGAAAAAAGAAGGGGAAGTCCTGAAAAAGAAAAAGAGAAAGGAATTAAAACAATTTGGAAATACACCGGCATGGTTTATAAGCAATCTCAAAAATGGGCAGTTTATGATTAAATGATTAAAATGGATTAAATGTTACTTTAATTGCTGAGTGGTTTAAGAATTAAAGAAAATTAAATTTTAGTTTTTTAATACTTGCAACAGAAAATTTGTCAGCTAACAAAAATAAATTCATATTTCATGTGGAACTGACATACTGTATATTTTGGAAATATAAGCAACAAATAAGTGGTAAAATTTTTAGTAAATATGGTTGGATTATTAAGTAAAATCACAAGAAATGTAATGATTTGTTTATAGTCATTCCAATGAAACTTATCAAAGTTCCAATGAAATAATACAGTTTAAGAGAATATAATACTATGATTGTCTTTATTATATTTCTTCATGAGTTACCAAACAGTTTTTGAAACAAATGTTATTCTGGTGAGAATTCTAAGTTCATAACCTAGTTTTTTAAGGCTTTCGGAAGGAACAATGTCTTTATTTTATTAAACAAACTGATGGAGTTGCCTATCCACAAGAAGGAACTGGGAGGTGAACAAAATAAAAACACAGTATACTAAAAAGTTATAATAATAAACACAATGACATCCCTAATAAAACTCACATTCATTCATCAACCACTCCATCAATCTCCTAGTCCCTGTGCCTGGAGGAAAAACCAGCTCTTTATCCCCTTTCTTGAAGGCCAATAGAGCCAGGTTGGGACAATCCATATATCTTGGGGGAGGCTGTTCCATAAAGCAGGCACATGATAAAGAAAGCAGTTGTATCTGGTCTGAATGTTACAAAATGTTGAAATTGTGTCTGTAAGGTACGAGTCCTTCTTTGAATATTAATGAAGACTGTAGTTTATGAGATTTGATGAGCTTTTCGCCTTTTCTTTATACAATTAATTGAAAATTTGTATCATTTTTATAGTTGCAATGTTGATTAACCTAAAAATACCAAGATTTGAGAAAGATACCATTCACATTTTAAGTCAAATGTATGTAATTTGAACTTCCTAATCCACTAAACCTTCTGAAGAACAATTGTATATACTTCTTCCCAAGAAAACACAACACAGACTTCTATTGAAATTAAATTATGAATTGTATTTGGAAAAATCAGAAAAGCAATAAAAGGAAATTATACACCATTTTAACAACAGTCTAGTAGTTAAGGCAATAGGCTAGAAAGCAGGAGACCATGAGTCCAAGTCCTGCCTTAGCTATGAAAGCCAGTTGGGTGACTTTGGGCCAGTCACTTTTTCAGCTCAACCCACCTCAACAACCCAACCCAGGGTTGTTTTTGTGGAGAAAATAAGACAAAGAAGGTCTAATGGATATTTCCACCACCTTGAGTTATTTGCAAAAAATAATAAAAGTGAATTACAAATAAATAAACTACACAAGGGAAAGATCTTTGGATCTATATGATACTTTCTTTTTCACCTCGGAAGTAATGATATCACCTTCACAGAACCAGTATCAGAAAGAGCACCTTTGTATTCTTACATAATTCCCTACCAAATATGTTAAATAGTTAAATCAATTTGACTCTTGGAAATTAACAATTGCAAAATACAGTGCATCACAATAAACTAAATTAAAACTCATAATACATGAAAATTAGGTTAAAACAAATTAAGGAAAACAGCAATTTGAATATTAATCCCATAATCACTGTTTTACAGAGTTAAGATCATTACCCTCCAAAAGTCCTCTAAAAGAGCTCCATTCTTAACAATTTCCAAAAGGTTGAGAACCAAGAAGGAAATCTATTCTTGGGAGGGAGACTGCTCCACAAAGCAAATATTCCCATTGAGAAACAGCCTTTAGATGGTCAAACATTCTTGAAAAAAAAATGCACTCAGTTTTCAGTGCTGATACTCCAAATTTCACAAATATGTAAGAAAGTCAGGCAGAGAGGAGGAGAAAGATAGTTTAGGACACATTTTTAAATGCTCAGAAGAATTGGCTATTAATATTATCTTCTAAGGAAATTAAATAATAGTTTCTTACCATACGGTATTAATATTCAGTGGAAATATAAAAGAATGAAGTATTTACGATCGTTTTTAAATTCTTGTGGAAGTTAACAAATGAATTAATCAGTCTTATAGAAAAGGATATTATACTCTCTCGTCATATCAAAGATCTTAGGAATGGTTGCAATGATAACAATTTGCTTCCAAATTATTTTAACTTTTTAACAATGAATTCCTCTCTTATCAATAAATGGTAACAGATAATTGCAAGATTATCAATCCAAGTTGTGAATTCATTGATATTTGTAAAACTAATTACAGTTCAATGTCATGCCCTTAATATAGAGATGTTAAATGTAGTAAAATAATCTTATTTTCAGGGCTGAAAGAAATCTAGATTTACTTTGCTCGACCCATTAATTTATTTTCTTAAAGAAATTATGTTGTTTCCCAAAGGTTCTTTTAAAATTTTCTGTATGATTCAAAAAGTTTTAAGTGCTGGTTATTTCCTAATGACTTAATTTCATACATGAAATGTGTAATTTAATCCCATGTTACCTGACTGATCATCATTTCATTCTTTCTGTACTAAATACGATTTCATATAGAGAATTAAGCAGACAAATAGATAGGAAACATCTTCTGTTTCAGTATTTTCAGAGCACAACATTGTGATATAACTTTTACCTAAGTAGAAACAGTGGTGAAACATGACTAAATTTGAGATGCAAATTTCAACTCTTCAAACTAGATATATTAATAAACTATGGTTATAAAATGACTCCAATAGAAAACTTTAAAAAAATGGTGTTCATAAAAAGAAATAATCAAGATTTGAATATACTTGTAATCAAACAAAATAGCATTGTCTTTTACCAGCTACTAAATTAAAAGCAAGCTAAAATGCAATTTCAAAAAGTATATTTGATGCAATGTTAGCTTATATATAAATTACATAACAAAATATAAATTTCATATTGGAAATGTTAAGAATCTAAACAGAATTTCTTTGTAATTTTAGTCATGTATACATACAAAATTATTCTGGAATTTTGTATTATGTAATATTTTAAAACATTTGGCTATGAACTACTAGTTTACTGTGCCATTTGTGAACATTGTACATTGAAATATTTTTCTAACAACTGCTAAAATAATATTGAACAATGTTGCAAAAATATAGAGGCACTAAGTTTATGGATTATTAAAAGTAAAAGATCATTGTAAATTAACTTATTTATAGATTAGAGGAATTATAATACAACTAAATTTATCAACATGGCTAGAAATTAATTATATATTCAGAATAAGATCCAACCTTATGCATTTTCCTATGCTTTAATTATTTTTACTTTTTTTCTTTATACTTTCAGTATCTTTTTCTTCATATATTGTTTAAAAATATTAAACATTATTATTAAACAGAAAACTAGGAGTGATTTGTGAATTACAGAATTACAGAAGACTTTCTCTATATCAAAACTAAAACTCTAAATTTAGAAAATCAAGACCAAAAGTAGAAAAGCATAAAAACTATTTTCCAGCCAAACTATTCAGTCAAGGGCCCCCAACTTCACAGGATTATGTAGTCCATCACAGTAAAATTGCTCCACTGTTCCAATATGAATTAATACCTTGCAATGTACTTATTCTTCAGAAAACAGAGAAATCAGATGCACAATCATTTGCGGCAAAACATGTGTCCAGCACATCAGAACAGGAATCTAGCGAACGGCCCTAGCCATCCTCGGCTGGACCCTGAGGAAATTCAGATGGCTGATGTGAGTAATATATCTTAATTCCCTGTGTAAAGACTCCTAAGAAAGCATAGAAGGGAGAACCAGAACCCTTTTTAGACCCATCCTTCCATCCTCTGTTTACAACTCTCCCCTTCCCCTTCTTCATTCCCCCACTGTCTCTTTCCTTCCTTACCTTTACCAAAGACAACCTTTACCATTTCGTGAGCCTTTAGAGTACCAGAGGCATCAATCTCAACTGCTGAGGTTTCTCTCAGTGAGAAAGCTGCATTTGGATTGGGCTCTTAACATTACCTGCAGAGGGATCACAACATACCAAATAAGACACCTGAAAAATCATTTCATCTTTTAAGTGCTGCTTCATTTCTCAAAGCTGTGAAATAATCTGACAATGTGAAGGCTTTGGGTGGCTGCTTTAATCTCTTCCTTAGGTCTTCTAAGAACAGTCTGCAAATATCCTGGCAAGACATGCCCCAAAAATTTCAGGATGACAGCTGAGATTTTAAATGGCTACAGTTTGGGAGAGGGGGACTTTGAAGACACAACTGATTTTTCTCTTATAAGGAAAGCATCTCATCAAATGATTTATACAAGTCACTCTATAGCCATATCTTTTCAGAGTGTCAGAATAGCAGGCCTCTGTGAAATAACCAGTGTTCTGTGATGCCTTTCCCTCTTCCCAGACCTCCATGAAAATGGCTGCTTACTTGATCATTTTCCCACATTTGTTTTTGTATGATCTTCTCTTTCTTGTATACTTCTTTGGAAGGAATGGAATGGAAGTTTGCCTGAACTAAAATAAAGGATAAACCACCTGCTTATAAGACTTGTTTCAGAATTGGCTTTTGATGAATTCATTTAGGATATTAATGTTTCCTGGGCATACAGTAATTATATTGTATAATTGGTTCAGCAAGGAAGCAAAAGTACATGTTTTAGGACAGACAAGACAAGGCATAGAACTGGCAGGAAACCCAGTCCATTTGGCCTGGCATCTACTCCGTGGAAGACACTAAAGTATAATCTTAAAAGCTCAGCCACATTGTGACTTCGGTTGAATATTGGTATTTCTCATTTAATAATAATTAATTGGGACTGCAATTTCTGTTGCTCAGCCAAAATGATGGTAAAATTCAACAACACATGATCACACTACTTAACAACAGAAATTCCAACACCTCTGGAATTTAGGAGAATCCCAAGATGTTATTCAGTGTGACATCAATCTCCTGTTCTCATTCCCCATTGACTTTGCTTGTAGGAAATGGGCAAAGAAGGTTGTAAATGGAACTGGGGGATGCTGTGTCATCATAATTGCAATGGCCATCAGCCTCTTTCAAGACCTCCAACAAAGAACCTTGTGGACAACTAGTTCCACTGTCTGATACATTCAGGCAGTTCCACCTAGTGTCTGGTTTGAGTCTATTTTCTTGTAGTTTTATCCTATGATTATTTCTAACATATCCAAAGAACTGTCTTTTCTTGTTTTGGGCATATTTTACAAGCCTCAGTCTACTATGATTTTTACTGTTTCTGGCAAAATACCTACATTTTCTAGAAGCCACCTAATAATCCTTACTTGGGCATGCCTCCTTTAATTTCCCATACATGCCCCATTTGTCTTTGCATCGTTTTGAGAAGCCCTGTATTTATCCATATTACCCTGTTTAGATTTCTCCTATTTTTCCTGCTTCTGAGAATGATTTGCTCTCAGTATTTTATTATGTAGGATTTTCCATCCTTCCTAGAGTCAGGACTAAGCAACTGGATCCAATCTATTTTCCTTGTGTGACATTCTGCTAGTTCGAAGTTCCCTGAGGATGGGCTCCAGCATGAGTCTGAAAGCTCAGAAATCTAAAATTCTGGTCCCAGTGACCAACCCAGATTGGATCCTGCAAGAGGACATTCAGAAGCCCTGCCCAATCTACTTTTCTGTTTTAAACTGAACATGTGTTTACAATCTTTGGATAAATAGAATCATGGGATTATAGTGTTGGAAGGGAACTTGGAGGTTTCCTAGTCCAACCTCCTGCTCAACATAGGATACCATCCCAGATAAATGATTGTCCAATCTTTTCTTGAAAATCTCTAGTGATGGAGAACCCACAACTTGGGAGTCAAGTTGTTCTATTGGTTAAGCGATCTCATTGTTAAGAAGTTTCTCCTTAGTTCTAGATTGGATCTCTCTTTAATGAGGTTTCACTCATTGCTTCTTCTTCAGGGCCTCTGGAGAATAAGTCAACCCTCTCTTCTCTTGGACAGCAAGTACTGAAAGATAGCTATCATGTCACCTTGCATCCTTCTCTTTGATAGATTAGACATACCTAGTTTCCTTAACCATTATATAATTTAGCCTCCAGACACACGTTTATCTTCATTGCTCTTCTCTACACACTTTCTAGAACTGAATGCAGTATTCCAAGTGTGACCTCATTAGAGCAGTGTAAAATGTACTACAATGTTGTACTATCACTTTTCATAATCTTGATATCCCTGTATCACTGTAGCCTAAGAGTGTATTGCCTTTTTGAAGCTGCAGCACACTGGTGGCTCATACTAAATGGTGGGCCACAGTTATTACCATTGAGTCAGGTGCCATATATTCTACACCTGTGCCTTTGTTTATTTCTGCCAAAGTGCAAGACTTTACCTTTCTTACCATTGAACTGCATCTTGCTGGATAGGGTTCAATGTTCAAGCCTGTCAAGATCCTTCTCAATCTTAAGTCTATCTTTTAAAGTATTAGCTATTTCCCCCCCCCCCCAGATTGATATCTACTGCAAATCTCTTCTAGCCCCTCATCTAAATCTTTTATGAAGAAATTGAAGAGCACTGGATCCAAGACAAAACCTTGAAGCACCCTACTGCAAGCTTCCTTCCTTGTAGATGTACAGCAGTTCCAGTCATGGGATTCAATTTTTTTTTACTACCAGTTCTGTGGGGGTGGTTTGGTGGGCATGGCACGGGAAGGATACTGTAAAATCTCCAGTCAGAAGTGGTATTTGCTGGTTCTCTCTCAAAATTTGCTGGTTCTTCTCTCAAAATTTCCACTATCGGCTCTCCAGAACTGGTCAGAATCTGCAGAAAACCACCTCTGAGTAGTTCCATTGAGGACTACACACTAGATATGGTTGAACATTCACAAAGAATAAATTATGTCAGTGGTAGTATATTTCAATTTTATTCCATACCTTTTGAATTTCAATTTTGGTAGAGGAATTTAACTGTATTGTTTTAAAGTATAAGCTGTCTAAGACTTGTACATTTCTTGAAAAGACTGGATAGAAATTAATCAAGAAATTAAATACATATATCAATATTAGTTTTAAGTGCCACATCTGCATAGGAATGCACTTTTTGGTATTGTTTAGTTGGTGACGTCAACTTGCTTCCTAAGATCTTGGCTAATTTTACTAGTTTTGGGGATGGCTTTACCTTAACTATACATGCACAGAATTACCTGCAAGTTGCCGGTATTGATCACAAATGTTTAAGGGCTTATTTGAAATTTTGAGCTTTCTTATTATTTTACCGTACTACAGTCCAAATGGAATGTCCTTTGTTATAAGGCCATTAGGAAAAAACTTCGAAGCACCCCTGAGCAATGATGCCCCAAAAGTGAAAAAGGATTAATATCTATGAACTTGTGTCTTTTTCCCAGTATATATCTAAAAATGTTCCTGCTACTGAGCATGTCATAAGAAGAGAAATAGAGACTACCTTTTCAGGGAGTCATTCCTGTTCACCATCACATCCCTCTTCCACAGGAACTCCAACTTCAAGCCAAAGGTACGAGCGGAATATTTCATAGCTTATTTATTTTTGACCTCTTTGGGATAGGTATGATCAGAGAACCATTTAAATAGTGGTGCACAAAACTTCTTCTGTAAATGTATTTAGGAACTTCACATATTGCATAGCTTAGGCCTCCCGAATCTCTCAGTTGAGTCCTCAGTTTAACTTATTTTAATTTTATCTATATTCAGCCTTTCCATTTGCAGAATACTGTATATGAGGCAGAACCGAAAGCAAAAATAAAAATAAGGCAAGACTACATTAAAACAGAGAAGCATTAGGGCACTGCAGTGGTTTAACTTTAGCAATAAAGAGATGTGGAGAACTCTTGATAAAAGGGAATGCAGAAAGGTATATAACTCTTTCCTGCCATCTTGTAGTTTTTGTCCAGTATTTAGCAGCCCAGTTATGATAAGCATAAGAAATCGAGTCTTCTCTTTCTTTTCTACTACTTAACTTCAGTTGCATCAGCTTCAGCTCGTCTTGATACTGGTGAGTTTCATTTATTCTTATGTCCATGAAATCATTAAGTCCACAGGAAGGTCTTCATAAAAAAATATAGGAAGCTCTAAAATGATCTGGCTGTACCACTGGCCTTTACTATATGAGTATTCTGTATTTGTGTATTGTTGTTTGATATATAGATGTCCTACACAATGTTTGTGAAAATGTGGGAAATTCATTAGGTACTGATTTATATAAAGCCCTTAAATCAAAGCTTTCAAACAGATGAACCTAAGTGAAATTTGTAAAAAAGTGAAATGATGACAAAAAAGAAAAACAAGTCATAATTTTATCATAAGATAATTATGATAAAAGATGCATAAAATTTTAAAGAAAAGAAAAAGACATGTAATGTGCATTTTAGAGAAGACAAAAAATATAAGGAAAAAAAATAAAATCTATCATTTCATTGGTAAATAATTACAATTCTACAATATTTATCTAATGCAATTACCATTCAAGCGTGCATATATTTCTAGTATCTTTTTATAACTATCATGTTTCTAAAATATTGTATTTTTATAAATGAGTTCCATATGTCATTATACTTAATTATAGCTACGTATAAAATAAGAAAGGTGGGATAACAATGTCATAAATAAATAAATTATATTTGTCCATACAGAGTCTACATCTACAAGCAGTTTGCTAAAATAGGTGGCAAGTGCTAATACTACTTCAATCAATTGAATGACATGGGCTGTAGATTTAGCTTTCCAATACTACAGTATCAGTCTTTTAGCCATAGTAAGGGCATGGAGAACCCATTATTATCTTGTCCAGTTGTCAAATTCCAAGTACTAGATTTGTAGTTCAAGAGAATAATGACCTCTGAACATTTTAGCTTATCTTTGATTGTCATATAATGTACACTTTCATCATTTCAGACATTAATTATAATGTAAGATTAAAAATGTTATATCTACTACTAAACTACTAAAAGTATCATGTTTGTAACCTTTAACTGGGTGAAACAGTGCATCATTGAGCATGGATTTTTGAACCAAGGGGCAACTTGTCTTCAAGATCCAGGACCTACAAAATTTGGCAAATTTTATAAAACGTTTTATGATATAAGAATTATCATAAAGCATTTTATTTTAAGAATTTGTCCAGTGAAGGCAGTACATTAAAAGCTCTGTCATTGATGAAGGCATTGAAAAATCTGTTAAGGAAATATCTCTGAAACAATGACCCAACAGGTCACAGATTGCCTTATTCCTTTATAATTTTATGTATTCGCATTTCATAAGCCTTACAAATATGGCTTAGGAACTTTGCTTGGAAAAACTAGTCCACTTTAGCAAGTTTAGGAAATATTTATTTCTATCATTGTCCAATAGTTCTTTATCATTTGGCTTAACTTGCAGACATGAAAGCCACACCTGGAGCTTGGACCGCACAGAAAGCCTCACTTCTGACTGTCAGTCTGGGATGATGTTGTCTTCTGTGGGAACCAGCAAGTGCAACAGTCCTGCCTGTATGGAAGCACATGCTCGGCGGGAAGCATCATACTCCATTGAGGAACAGACGAGGCCAATGATGCAGTACAGAGATTCTGTGGATTCCCTTCGAGACTCACCTCATAGTGAGAGGTCTCATTTTCTGTTGCTGTTATTATCATTTATACAAGGAAACCTCAATTTAATAGGACCCCCCACCTTAGCAGATTCTTGAGTGCAATAAGTTCAGATTTTTATCTGGATATCTCCCTCTGTATCCAAAGTAGTTTGGATGAAGCAGTGACATTTATATGATTTTTACCTTGCTTTTACAACAGCTGCAATGGCATCATTTCTGTCAATTGCATCAGTTTGCATAATTTATGCACTTGTTTAATCCTATAAATGACATAAATTGATGTAAATGGTATAGCCTCATGTTTAATGGATCTTCCAAAATAACAATATGTCCTCCCCTTAAAATGGCCTGTCAAAACAGTGTTTCGTTGCTTTTATACTGAAGTCATAAATAATGGCCAGGCTCTAATACAGGATAAGACAAGAAGGGGAGAGAAGGCCAAAAAAAAAGAGCTAATTGAGAAGATGGATAAGCACAGGTTGTAAATTTATATTTATATAATATAAGCAGTAAATCAAACTGTAAATCAAAAAGCCAGATCATTGACTTAACTTCCTTAGCTTCTTGAGGATCTGTTTCTAAATGATTATTAGAATTGCTTTCATTAAATTGCTTGGTTTTTGTTAACAGTTGTGGTGGTTTTAAACCTCATGTGCCACATAAAGTCACTTTGGGGAGATGTGTAAATATAAATGCTAAATTATTATTATTTTCTGAAGGAAGAGTTTATCTCAAAAGCTGTGTATAGCAGAATTCTAATATCCTCATCCAGATTCTGGAAATTATCTAAAACTACCTTTTAAAATAATTCCTAGGTAGAAGAAGTGTAAAACCTATCCCCAATATCTTTGCTGCAACCACTTAATATGAATTATATTGACATGCCTGATAAAAACAAATGCCTCAATATTAAATGGTTTGCGTTGCTCTGAACCAAAACCAGAATCAGACCACTTAGGCCACTTTCCATAACTGAAAATAATATTTTTCTTCAGAGGGTTGGACTAGAAGACCTCCAACTCTATTATTCCATTATGCCTTGCAGTACTGAAGCTTTCCTTTAAGTGAAATTCTAAATTGAATTTAAGTAAAAGCTTTCCTTTAAGTAAATTCTAAATTGAATTTTTTTCAATACAACTTTTATCAGCAGCAAATGACAATAGCAAAACAAAATGCAATGGAAGAAAGAAATATCCTGTAGCAAACAACCAAGAAAATATAATTAACATACATTTTTAAAAGTAAAGGACCTAGAAGACATTACTGCGTCTCTCAATGCCAGATTGACATATGATCATCATTGTAAAAGTTCAGATAAATTAGCATTTCAGAAATCCTTAAAAACTTGGGTGTTTCCTCAGGTATATGTTTTTGCCTGTTGCTATAAATTTGTCTTTTTATTTATTGGACTTGGGTCTGTTTTTGACCATTTTATGTATTTATGTACATAAATACAGTTGTGAGATGTGAGGCTATATGAAGTGATACCACAAAGAAAAAAAATAAACTGATCTTTACCTTTGTAGAACTGCTTAAATAGATGCTAAATATTCCTGAAATATATAATCCAGTCATTTCTTTCTTTTGTTATTACCAAATCCAGTCATTTTTATTTTAGCTTAGCAAATCCTCTTTTCACTCACCTTAAAAATTATTTATATGCAGGTCAGCTCAAAATTAACTTTGATAGTGCTTTTCTCTACCCCAGATTAATTTTATTGGCCAGTTCTTTTCTTGTCCAGCTGCATTTCTAGTAAAACACATATTCTTACAAAAATGATTCAATATAGTGTGGCTCTAATGAGTGCAGTTTGTTTTAGATATAATTAAACCCCAAGGTCTGGCAAGAAAAAAGTTGGCCAAAGTATTCTTCCACAGACACTACTGAAATACTTTGGTCATGTTCTTTGTATTGGCGACCCTGAAATGATTAGAAAGGAAATGGAAAAAGAGATTCTCTAAGTGGAATCTCAGTCTTTCCTTCCATCTCTCTTTCTTACCCTTCCTTACCTGCCAGTAAAGTATAAGAGCATAATAACAACATGGTAATACTTGTGGGGGGGAAATGATCTGGGGGGGAGGGAAACCACCCTGAATTCAAATCACTTTGGGTTCTTTTTGTTATTGTTACGTTTTATTAAAGAAGCATGCAGTAATAGTGTTAACAACATTAACAACAAAAATACAAACTTCAAATCATTATTTTTAATTTTACACAAATGTTGATAAAGCATCAGTTAAGATGCCAAAGAATCAAACAATACAGTAGAACCATTGAAAACTATGAATTATGACTGACCGTAAAAGAACATGACATAATTTTCAGTGTTGCTTCTTTATCTAAAAAGCATACCTGCATTAATACAGTAAAATACAACTGAATTGCTCTTGAAATAAAACAAAATGTTCCATCTGTTTTGTAAATACATGATTCTGCTACAGTGATCTATTTAAAACAGTATTCAGTTATATTATGAAATAAAACTATAAGCTTCAGTGAAGAGTTGTCTGAAATAGATACTTGCATTGACTTTGATACCTGGACATATTCAAAATAAAATAATTTCCATTTATGAGAAAATGGCATATATGCAGTGGCAAGAATATTTGACTGAATATCAAATATTCTTGCCAGTGTGTATATGCCATACAATTATCAACTATCAACACACAGGATCTTGTAAAAGACTTAAATAGTCTGGTGAAATACATTTATTAATACTGAGAATTAGTCACCTCATATAATAGTAAGTAGTAAAAATCTACTTTAATGATTTGGTATTTTATACTTCAACAAACAACGTACATAATATACTATCCCTAATGACTTAAGGATAATGTTAGACTCGTGGGTGGAGAAAGGTGCATTTAGATTATATAACCCTAGTGGCACAGATAGCTTCTATGGCTGTTTTAACCCTTTTTTGCTCCAAAGGAGGATATTATGTCCTTGTCACATTGAAAGTATTTGAGGCAGAAATAATGGTACAGTTATTGTATATTATGCAAATGACCCTTATTCCAACCGGGTTTCAGAACGGAAAGTACAATCAACGATTTTGAGAGCAATTTTGCAAGTGCCCAAATGTGATTCTAATGTAGCTTTAAGACTGGATTTGTGTGAGGGCATTCATGAGGGCAGAGGCTTGGATCTGAGTGACTATTTTTAGTTACTCATTAAATTGATGTTTAACCCAGCCTGCCTGGTTACTCTGATAAGTGATAGCTATTGTTCTTCATAGCACGCATGCATTAGAAATAAGTTAAACTAACTTTCTCTTTTCCTGTAGTGATTCAGCTGTTTTAATTTTGATTTTACTGTTTTTTGCTATTTGGGTGACTGTAAATAAAAATGCTATTCAATATTACAAGGAAGTCTCTCATAAAGAGTAATTATGAATAATAAAAACTGATAAGAAGGTAGCTGCATAGCCTATATCCATCCCAAGTAGAAAAAGCACACACAGTATATAAATATTCTAGGTCAGTGGGAGAAAGAATAGATATCTTTATGTAAGGTCACTAATCAGCATCAAAATATAATGAAAACAAACAAGGAAAAAAGAAAACATTAATACAACCATGATCATTGTCATATTGTATACATTTAAATAAGCATTCCCATGATTATTTGTAAATTTTAATAAGCATATAGAATAAACATAAAAAAAAAAAGAATTTAAAACTTTATGTTATGAATTTCTCCAAAATTAACCTTTGGATATATACTTTACCCAAGGCTGGTGAACATTCACTGTAACCTGATAATGATAGGTGAGTCATCTGTTTGTCTGGACTTTTGTTCTGGCATATTTAACATTGTAGCTAATTCATCCCAAGAGAAACCGTACTGAGGATTTTCAGGTACTTCAGTGTCTCAGATTTTTTAACATTGCCAGATATCTAATTTAAATTATGAGTTGACTCCATGAATAAGTCAGACATTTTATTAACTAATGTCTGTCATAACCCTGTGTATTTCTGCTTCTTTCCAAAAACTTGCCAACTCTTATTTTAGACTGAAAAACCTATGTCTGATCAGTACCCTTCTCTTATGACAAAAATCATATTCTACTCTGTGGATCTACTTCAATCTCAGAGAAAATCCCCTTTCTTTTATTTTATCCTGATCAAAGTATTTATAGGAATGGGGAAAAATTGTGCTGAAAGCCTTTTTTCTAACATTTAAGCTGGATACCAATGCCATTGTTTCTTTTTCTAGATATGTCTCTGCCTTGACCACCCCAGCACGCCTGTCCCCTGTTGACTTCCACTGCTCAGCCTCAGCCCACATGCCCACCTTTGAAATAACTTCTCCTAATTCTGCTCATGCGGTCTCACTTCCCCCGGCTGCATCCATTAATTTGCAAGTGGAGGAGCAACAGCCATTGCTGAGAAGGTACCAAGCCCCCTGCCAAGATACACAGAGGTATGATACTTACTACCAAAGAAGGAACTATCTGAATGAGAGCACAGGAAGCTTGCCCTCCAGTCCCTTCCGCATCACAGAGGATGATGAATACGAGACAACCCATGAGTACATCACTGCACTAGAACAGCCAAAGAGAACAGGCAGCGGCAACAGGCGGTGGAGGCGATCTAAACTGAATGGCCACCTGTCTCACAGAGGCAGAATGCTTAGAGATTCCTTTTCAGTCAGCAGTGCCTCATACAGTGAGTCTGATGAGGAGCTGATAGCTGAGAGCACCCCTTTCTTAAGCAATCGGAACATGGAGGCAATGGATACAGATTTGTACTGCTCAGCTGACAACAGAACTTTCTCTTCTTTCAGCAGATTCAACGCACAGGGTGAAAGCCAACAAACACACACCAGATCCAGCCAAGGTTTTGCACCACCTTAGGTGTTACACGCTCTTCCTCATGTCCACTTCCACGAATACATCAGTACTGAGGAAGATAACGTGACAGAAAAGACAAATTTTTATTTTATATAAAAATGCAAAAATATAACAAATGAAATGTTTTATTTTCATTTTAGCAATGATGTCTTATAAGAGCTAATGGCAAAGACCTTTTTGTAAGGAATCTATTTATATGTAACATCTTGATTTACAGCTTCTCAGAAAAACAGAAACTAACAAAAACATTTTAAAAGATGGGCCAATTTTTGACTACAAATCATTAAAAAATATTGTGGTGCCTTTTTGCTGTATGTGAATGCCAGAGTCCACACTGAATATTATGTTTAAGCATTCTTGAAACACAGGCTTTATGTTCAAGACAATTTGTCATAAAATATTCCAGTCAGCATTTTTCCATTTGAATTCCTTGATACCTAGAGATTAATGATCTAGTGTTGCTAAAGTAATCTGCTCTCGGTCTTTCCCATTTGATTTCCCTCCTGCACATGTGCGCATAGACGTATGTTTCAATGTTTTCATAAATATTTTTCCCTCACAGGGAAAATATTACATACTGGTAAGTAAAAATTGGTTTCTCTAATAAGGTAAACAATAAACAAAAAGGGTGTGTGGAGAAGAAAGGAAAGAGGATTACACAGTATCTGTAGCGCTTCTGATCCTCAAGAGGTCTGTTATCAAGATACCACACACACCCCGAAACCAAACATTACAAATTATTAAATAATACTAGTTCAAGTAATGCTGCTCCTAAAATCGGTTTTGACACCATTTCCAGATATAAACTTTAGCTGTTTAGTAATGATATAAGCCACTGCTGTGCATGCACAGAACAAGAACCTCCAAATTCTGACCACAATTTGATCATCAAAGAAACATGATTCCCCCGTTCTGGAACATATAAGACATACAAGGTGCTGTTGAGAAAGGGTTTCAAAAGCCTCCAGGGATCTAGATGTCTCTTAAGTATGTCATCCCCTTCTTTCCCTCCTTCCTTGTTTCTTCTCCTGAGATAGTGCCACCAGCATGCTAACCTTGCCTCAGTCTTCTTCCCATGGAAAGAAACATCAAAGACAATGCTGTTTTGTGTGCTCCATTTTGTAAAGATGGTTGTAAATGTAACATTTGAGCATTTCATAAGAACTTTCCATTTAAAAATAAAGCCACCAGGTATCCTGGTTGATGAGCTAAAGAGCTTTCTGGTTGTGGGTGGCAAGAAAACTTCCCTAAAACAGAGAAAATGGCTCTTTTCAGTTTCCTGTGGAGCCTCTTTCTGACATTCTGGCTTGCCTTTTTCTTTTTCTATTTTCACTTTGCATGTCCTTTGCATTTCAAATACTATAAATTGGGTGCATGGAGAACCTAGAACTGAAAAGACAAAATACAGTTGCCAGTGTATTCATTTACTTTTTAGCAATAAAGTATTTTAAATCCTTTGTTCCTAATGCCTAACAAGGTCCAGTAGAAAAGCTGCTACTTTGTCATAAAAAAGATTGTAAAATTTTGCTCTGGATTGTCTGGATGTTAGAATTCTTGACTGTTTAACACTTGAATTTTTTAATACTATAAATAAAAATAAGAAATGGCTACAATGATTATAAAATCAATTTTACATTTGGTGGTGAGAGAAAATAGAATGAGGGTAATCTCAAATTATTCATGTTACTGGGAATTTCACTTTGGATGCTTGATTTTTCTAAGCTAAAATGATCATCTGATTAACCCAACTGAGTCCAGACCCATCAATATATATCTACGTGTAAATAATTCTATGCCCTCCACAGGTTTTTGATCACAACTCCATGAATTCCCAACCATCATGTTAAATTTTTGGAGAATTTCAGTCCAAAACACTCTAGGTTGCATATCTTTGAGTAAGTGATTTGTAACGTTAGAATACTTTGTCCCACATGAGCATAAATTTGCACTTTCATAAATGTTACAATCCTATGCAAATTTACTTGTCAGTAAATTCTGCTTGATGGATGGGTTGACTTCTAAATAAATATGCATATGATTGGGTTGTTTATTTAAATGTGATTGTTTTTATTCAAATTCATAAGATTCCTTTAGTGTTCTTCATTTAGTATTTCATTATCCAAAATAATTTGCAAATCTTGATACATTATATATTGGTTGGAAAAAATGAAAATTTATGGATCCAATACAGTGAATCTCAATTTTTTCCCATTCTCTGTTTACATCGGCAATCTATTGAATGAGTCACTGGTCCGTAAGAGAATGTGTCTGATACTCAGGGGTGGGATTCTACCAGTTCTGACCAGTTCTATAGAACCCCTTGTTAACTTTCTAAATAGTTTGGAGAAGATAGTTAGAAGAAATCTCCTTTTGTTTTTTCCACCCTTATTACATTCTTGGCAATATGCCTAGACTTACTGTCTCCGAAGGAGGTTTTTTTCTTTCTTGATACTTTCTTAAAGGGGAAGGGTTGTTTTAAGCTTTTTACACTGCTGTTGGGAGGAAATACTCCCCTGGAAATACTTCCAGCCAGCATGCAATGATCAGCACTTTGAAGAAATAATTGAATAACAAAACAGCTGTGGAAAGAAGCTTTTTAATGACAAGGAACCAAGATGAGTGACAATCAGCAAGGCTTCTTGGCTAGCTAGAGAGATTGACATTCAAACATGAGTTTACATACCCTTTCTGAGTTTTGGTCTAAAACTGGTTTCTGGTGACTTTTAATTCTGTGCTTGGTGATGTTTAATCCTGTGTTTATTGATGGGATAATTTTCCCTATTCAACTTTGTTTGGAAGGAAAAAGATAAATCTCTGTTCCTGAAAAGAAATTGGATTGAAAAAATCTGGCTAGTTCCTGTGTCTATTTGTTCTGGTAACTGGTTTAACAAGCAACAGCTACTGTTGTGATTTAATTATTTGTACTGTGTTTAAATTGTTTCCTGCCTCATGGTTTCTTTTTATATCTGGGGAGGGAGTCTTCCTTCATTGCTCTAGTGGTTCTGGCACTGTCCTTTTGGGGTGTACTTCCAAGAGGCAGGATGCAAGCTTGGCACTGATTTTTTTTTACTGCCTTTCTGGGGGGGCATGTGACTTTTCCTTAAATCTGGGTGATTTCCTTAGGATATCTTGTGAGGTAAGTGAGATCAGCTGGTATCTTTAAGTGGTGCAAATGAATCTAAGGATTGCTTTTCCTGGGTGTGCTCTTTCTGGAGAACTTAAATGACCTCTCTACTGAAGGGTTTTGCTTTATGAGCAGAGTTGGCTGCTGATAGTTATCACTGCATTTTAACTATTTTAATTCCTCAAGATGCTCTGCCACCCTGCCTGATTTGTAACTCCAGCTTGCAGGTATTTTTAATCTAATGATTGCCATTTAGGGCATTTTTTTGCAAGCAAAGAAGCTTTTTGTATTTTTGTACAGGTAATCCTTCACTTACAACAGTTCATTTAGTGACCATTCAAAGTTACAATGGCACTGAAAAAAGTGACATGACTGTTTTTCACACTTATGACTGTTGCAGCATCCCCACTGTCATGAGAGGCCAGGCGAGGAGAAGTGCTCCTTGACGTGAGTGACATTGAGTTGGCCACACCCATCCAGTCACATGTCCACCAAGCCACGCCCACCAACTAAGCCACACCCACAGAACTGGTTGTTAAAAAATTTGAATCCCACCCCCTGCTGATACTGTATATATAAACATATACTGTAAATAAAAATATGTTTAGGTTTGAACTTCCGTTTTTCTTTAAAGAAATATACTCCATTTCTAATTATTATTTCCCTTTTTTTCAGAGCATAATTTCTATCCTACCACAGAAATTAAAACAATAAATTGTGCCTTTATTTTTGATTCATTCAATTAAAGAGTGCATATGATAGTCTTGAAGTGGTATTTTTATATAAGAATTGTCTTCCATGTCCTTTTCTAACTGTTCATTAATCCCTGCAAAAACAATTCTAGTTTCAACTGAACATTAGTTTTTAAAATTCTTTATATTATTGTATACATGTGCATACAAATACCCATGTGTACATTTGAACCCAATATTTCCTAGCTTTTTTATAAGTCCACCAGGCACAATAAAATTACTTTTTAATCATTTGGGCATATACGGTAATATTATGCCCTCATTTCCAACATACTGTACATCTGAAATAAGATTATGCAATCTGGATAATTTTTCTGGAGTTACATACCAATGGTGCATCATATTAAATTATTTTAAAGTATTACATAATGCTATAGTTCTTAGCCCATTTTATCATATACTTTTTATTTATTTTTATTTATTTATTTGATTTGTCAATCGCTTACAAGATAATAGGTATAAGTATATACATAGTTATGAATACATGAAATGGGTACATATAATAAAAATAAAAGAAACAATAGGACAGGGATGGTAGGCACGTTGGTGCACTTATGCACGCCTCCTACAGAACTCTTAGGAAAAGGGTGAGATCAATAGTGGACAGTCTTAAGGTTAAAGTTTTTGGGGTTTGGGGAAGAAACCACAGAGTCAGATAGAGTATTCCAGTCATTGACCACTCTGTTGCTGAAGTCGTATTTCCTGCAATCAAGTTTGGTGCGGTTAATCTTGAGTTTGTATCTATTGTGTGCTCTTGTGTTGTTATGGTTGAAGCTGAAGTATTCATTGACAGGTAAGTCATTGCAATGTATGATTTTATATACCATATTTAGATCAGACCAAAGACGAGGTAATTCAAGGTTTTCTAGGTCTAGAATTTCAAGTCTGGTGGCATAAGGTATTCTACAACGAGTAGAGGAGTGGAAAACTCTTCTTGTGAAATATTTCTGGACTTTCTCAACTGTGCTAATATCAGATACGTAATGTGGGTTCCAGACTGATGAGCTGTATTCCAGTATTGGTCTAGCAAATGTTTTGTATGCTCTAATTAGTAGTGTGATATTACCAGAGAAAAAGCTACTTAGGATTAGGTTAGCAACTCTTAATGCCTTTTTGGTTATGTAGTTACAGTGGGCTTCTAGTACTTAGATCATTAGAGATGAGTATTCCAAGGTCCTTTACAGAGCTTGGATCATCAACAAGGTCTTGACTATTCAGCTTGTATTTTATTTTCTGATTTTTTTGCCAATATGTAAGACAGAGCATTTATTTGTTGAGATTTGAAGTTGCCATTTGTTTGACCATTCTGATACATAGTCAAGATCTTTTTGAAGGGTAGCAGTATTGCCTGTGGTATTGAACAGCTTAACATCATCAGCAAAGAGAATGCAGTTGCTCTTAATATGATCACAGAGGTCATTTATGTAGAAGATGAAGAGAGTTGGTCCTAGAACACTGCCTTGGGTGACACCATTATTGACAGAATTTGATAAAGACACTCCCAATTTTGACCATTTGTTGTCTGCTTGACAGGAATGCTTCTATCCAGTTATGCAGTTGTCCAGAGATACCATAAGATTTTAGGAGTAGTTTGTCGTGTACCACTGAATCAAAAGTTTTACAGAAGTCTATGTAGATTGAGTCTATTGTTTTGCCCTGATCGAGTTGTGTAGTCCATATGTTTTTGCAGTGTAAGAGATGCAGATTACAGGATAGTTTTTTTCTGAAACCAAATTGTTTATTAGAGAGTAGGTTATTTGTCTCTAAGTGGAGGATAATAAATTGTTTAATAATTGATTCCATGACTTTACAGGTGATACAGCATAAAGAGATTGGTCTGAATGGTCTTTCACTTCTTCTGTAAATTGTTCTTTTCCTTCTGGCTCTCTCCATAATGAAAGGGGGGAATATTGCCTCAATGTCCTCTGCTAGTATCTATTCATACAAGTCCAGGAAATGAAATATATAAGAAAGAATCCTATGGACATGCTCCTTCCTTTTGTCTCCTGGTAATGATTTACAGAGTTGTATTGCATATTGGTACCCGTGATTGTGATACCAGTGTTCCAAAAGTATTTTTCAAAAGGCAACTGACTTTCTTTCATCCTTCCAAAGTTGGTAAAATGAGGAGCCAGATTATTGAGGGCAAATGCTCTGTAAACAGCTTAGAGAGGGCTGTAAAGCACTGTGAAGTGGTATATAAATCTAAGTGCTATTGCTGTTCTTTGTTTTGTCCTTGAAAACATTTTGCTTCTCATCCAAGAAATTTCTTTAGTTCAGTTTCTTGGGTGAGAAGTGAAACATTGTCAAGGAAAAAACAAAGCTCAGTTATCTTTTGAAAAGCACCTTTGGGACAACCATAATTTGAATGATTGAGAATCTCCATAGTCATATGATTGTGAGTGAATAGAAAAGGACTTTTTCTTGAGTAATACAAAGCTGTGAGAATTGTATTATATAAAGAAATAGAATTCAAAATATTGCTTTGAGATGTTCTGCTGCAAGATAAATTTCCTTTATAGCACACATGTAAGCATAGAAACAGACTTACCTTGTTCTCCCATTCACCAATTTACTTACTTATTCCTTATTAACAATTCCCTTCACATCTAAGAATATTCTTATTTCATTTCATCAGTAGCTATACGGCATCCATAGCATAGAGTTATCATTCCTTCTATGCAATCTTTTTCATATGCTCTTTAAAGATAAAAGTACATATTTAGAAAGCAAGGGCATGGAATAGAGAGAACTTCAGGATCTCCACTGTCTGGAAGAAAACTTCATACATTTCCAGAATTCTGTGGTTTGCAGGGCAATCTTTTCCAGAACATTGCTGATTGTTGTAGCCTTCTAACAGAATAGTTAAATGGTGCAGCAGAAGGCTATGGTGGCTTCTGTTAAGCATCTGGCTATTTTTTTTCTTTGTAAAATGTCAAGAATATGTAAAATAAAATAAATGACAAAAACAACTCAAGCCTAATTCAAAAAATACACATGTTGCATTCCTTTTTTAGAAAAAAGGGATAATCTCATCAAATAGGATTCAACAGTTTCAGTTTGTTCTGAAATGAATATGAAGCACCCTGATTAAGGTGGTCTGCTTGAAGCTTGGAGTAATCTTCATTTATAAAGTCAACAGGAATTATTTTTCACTTTTTAAAATATGTTTTTCCAATGGCATATTATTTTGTTTAACAGCAACATATGTTTTGTCAATAGCATTTGATTTTTAAGATCATGTTTTCTGACAATTGCCATTTCATTTTTGCATGTTTCTCTAGAACAAAGAAGCACAATTTATAAGAGCTTTCAAAGAGGGAGTTTAATTATCCTGAGATATGATGAGAGGCAAATTCTTCCAAGCATGGTTTTTCATGATTTAGGTTGCTGACAACTTTCTCCTTGCGAAGATAGAGGATGGCCCAAGAGAATGAGCTGATTCTGGGTCCAACCAATAGAGAAGATTTAGCTGAGGAAATGAAATAGCAGAAATATTGCGGAGAAAGTGACCATGGAATTTTTGATTTTAAGAGGAATAGCACATGATTCTATCAACATACAGTGCATTCAGAAAGTATTCAGGTTCTTCACTGTTGTCAATTTTGTTATGCTGCAGCCTGATTTTACAGTTGTTGAAATTTATTTTTTTCTCATTAATTTACACCCAAGTACCCCATAATGCCAAAGTGAAAACAGAATTTTAGAAATGCCTGTAAATTTATGAAATATCATATTGGCATAAGTATTCAGACCCTTTGCAACAATTTGTGAAGTTTAGCTTAGGTGCCTCCCATTTCTCTTGATCATTGCTGACATGTTTCTATACCTTGATTGCAGTCCACCTGTGGTAAATTAAATTGATTGGGCATGATTTGGAAAAGCACACACCTCTCTATAAAAGGCCTCACAGCTGACAATGTATATTGGAGCAGAGCAAAAGCCATGAGGCCAAAGGATCTGCCTGCAGAGGTCAGACAAGATTATTGCAAGGCACAGATCTGGGATAGGCTACAATAAAATTTCTGCTGCACTGAAGGTTCCTAAGAGCACGGTGGCCTCCATATTTCTCAAATGGAAGAAATTTGGCACAATCAGGACTCTTCCAAGAGCTGGTCTCCCAGTCAAACTGAGCAGTTGGAGAGGGGGGAAGGGCCTTAGTAAAACAAGTGACCAAGAACCCAATGGTCTCTCTGACTGAACTCCAGAGATCCTGTTTGGAGATGAGCAGAGTTCCAGAAGCACAGCAATCACTGCAGCCCTCCACTGATCTGATTTTTATGGCAGAATGGCTAGACGGAAGCCTCTCCTCAGTGTAAAACACATGAAAGTCCATTGGAGTTTGCAAAAAAGCACCTGAAGGCATTCCAGACTGTGAGAAACAAGATTCTCTGTACTGAGGACACCAAGATTGAACTTTTGACTTCAATTCTAAATGTAATGTCTAGAGGAAACCAGGGACCATTCATCATCTGCCCAAAACCATCCCAATAGTGAAGCATAATGGCAGTATATGCAGCATATCATAGTATTGTTTAGAATTATTTGATAAACATTTATCAAATATTTAACCAAATAAGTAATTTCCATTGCCTCTTAGTATTGCTGCCTTTACTGAGCAGTTGATACATTTATGAGGAGGTAAGTTGTAATATAATTTATATTATATTATTTATATTATATTTATATTATCAGCCTCTGGCTGATGCTATGCAATGCCAGGTCCGTAGTGAATAAAGCCCCCCTTGTTTACGATCTTGTCACGGAGGGGTGTGTGGACCTGGCTGGCATTACCGAGACCTGGCTGGGACAGGAGGGGGGTGTCTCTCTAGTGGAGATGTGCCCAGCCGGGTTTCAGGTTTTTCATCGGCCGAGGGCCCAGGGGAGGGGTGGGGGGGTTGCGGTAATTATTCGGGAGGATCTGGGACTTAGGGAATTCACTGTTCCTCAGACAACCGGATGTGAGTCCCTTTTTGTAAAGTGTGGTTCCGGGGTTCAGATGGGCCTATTGATCACATACCTGGCTCCCTGCTATGTGACATCGGCTCTGCCTGAGCTCCTCGAGGTCATAGCCAGCCTGGCGGTTGAGACCCCCAGGCTGATGGTCATGGGGGATTCCAATCTGCCTTCGGCTGGTGGGGCCTCGGGGGTTGCTCAGGAGTTCTTGGCTTCCATGACAGCCTTGGGCCTGACCCAATTAATTAGGGAACCCACTCACATTGGGGGTCACATCCTGGATCTGGTTTTTGTCTCTGGACAGTAGCAGGATGATCTTGGTGTTGGGGACGTTTTTGTTGAGCCCTTGTCATGGTCAGATCATTCGCTCCTTAGGCTGGACTTCCAGGCCGCTCCTCCCCATCGCAGGGAGGCGGACCAAATACGATGGTGCCGCCCCAGGCGCCTGATGGATCCAGATAGGTTCCTGATGGAGCTTGGGCCATGTCCTGACATTCAAACACACGACTCGGTTGAGGACCTGGTCGCCACCTGGGATAGGGTGGCGGCTGGGGCCCTGGACCGGGTCGTGCCCTTGCGGCCTCTGACCTGGCGCTGCTCTCACTCGGCCCCTTGGTTTTCCGGGGAGCTGAGGGAGATGAAGTGCCAGAAAAGACGCCTGGAGAGTATTTGGAGGACTACTCGCTCCGGACCCCACCGAACACTATTAGGGTCTTATATTAAAACCTATTTAGTGGCGATAAGGGTGGCAAAGCGTTCTTACTTTTCCACCCTTATTGCGTCTGCAGGAAACCACCTGGCCACCCTGTTTAGAGTGACCCGCTCCCTCCTGGAAGGGGGAGTGCGGGACGACCTCTTGCAGGGACAGGCTGGGGACTTTTCGAATTTCCTGGTGGATAAAATTGCTCGGATCCGGGATGGGTTGGACTCTGAATAGGCAACTCTGGGTGGGGGGTCGGGGGCGAAATTTGAGGCAGTCATTTGGGACGAGTTTGATCCTGTGACCCCTGAAGATGTGGACAGGTTGCTGCGGGGACTGAATGCTACCACATATTTATTGGACCCGTGTCCCTCCTGGCTGGTGTTGGCCACCCTGGAGGTGACACAAGGTTGGTTTCAGGGTATTATTAACGCTTCCTTGAGTGAGGGATATCTGCCCGCCGCCTTGAAAGAGGTGGTGGTGAGACCCCTCCTCAAGAAACCGTCCCTAGACCCAACTTTGTTATCTAATTATCGTCCCGTCTCCAACCTTTGTTTTGTGGCGAAGGTTGTTGAGTGTGGTGGCACGACAGTTTCCCCAGCACCTGGATGAAGCTGTCTATTTGGATCCACGCCAATCGGGCTTCAGGCCCGGACACAGCACGGAGACGGCATTGGTCGCATTGGTGGATGATCTCTGGAGAGCCCGTGACAGAGGTTATTCCTCTGTCCTGGTCCTCTTAGATCTCAGTGGCTTTCGATACTGTCGACCACAGTATCTTATTGTGGCGGCTGGGGGGGTTGGGAGTGGGAGGCACTGTTATGCGGTGGTTCTCCTCCTTCCTCTCTGACCGCTCGCAATTCATGTTGGCAGGGGGGCAGAGGTCGGCCCTGAGGCCCCTGGTCTGCAGGGTGCCTCAGGGGTCGGTGCTCTCACCCCTTCTGTTCAACATTTATATGAAGCTGGGTGAGATCATCCATGGCTTTGGGGTAGAGTTCCATCAGTACGCTGATGACACTCAGCTGTACATCTCTACCCTGGGCCACCCCGATGAAGCCGTTGAAGTGATGACCTGGTGCCTGGAGGCCGTGCAGTGTTGGATGGGGCGGAACAGGCTTCAGCTCAACCCATCTGACACTGAGTGGCTGTGCTTCCCGGCACCCTGGTACAGCCAGCTGGTTCCATCACTGGCTGTGGGGGGGGAAACTCTTGCCCCCACAGAGAGGGCCCGCAATCTGGGTGTCCTCCTGGATGTGCGGCTGTCATTGGAAGACCATGTGGCGGCCGTCGCCAGGGGGGCTTTTGGTCAGGTCCGTAGGATCTACCAGCTGCGGCCCTTTCTGGATCGGGATGCGCTTCGCATGGTCACTTCCGACCTGGTGACCTCCCGCCTAGACTATGTCAACGCTCTCTATATGGGGCTGCCTTTGAAGAGCATCCGGAGGCTCCAGCTGGTGCAGAGTGCAGCCGTGAGGGTGGTATTGGGGGCTCCTCGGAGCTCCCATGTTACGCCACTTCTGTGCGAGCTGCATTGTCTCCCAGTGACCCTCCGGGTGCGCTTCAAGGTCTTAGTTATTATCTTTAAAGCGCTCCATGGCTCGGGACCAGGATACTTGCGAGACGCCTCCTGCCATTATCGGCCTCCCACCGACCAATACACTCCCATAGAGTCGGTCTCCTCAGGGTGCAGCCGGCTGGACGGCTGGCAACCCCGAGGATGCAGGCCTTCTCATTGGGGGCACCCCCTCTCTGGAATGAATTACCCCCGGAGATGAGGACTGTCCCTGATCTCATGACCTTCCGTCGTGCGCTGAAAACTTATTTATTTCGGCAAGCCGGTCTGGCCTAGGGGTTTTTAAATTTTAATCTGGTTTTTAATCTTTCTTAATCCCCTTGTTTTAATCTTTGTAGAGCCAATTATATTTAATTCTTTTAATTTTTAATATTGTATATGTGTTTTATATGTGTATTTTTATTCTGGCTCTTCACCACCCCGAGTCCCTTTGGGAGAGGGGGAGGTATATAAATTTAAATAATAAATAAATACATACATACATACATACATAATTTTAGATTAGCTTGTTGCAAGTCAAGAGCTTGAACTGTCAACAATAATTGGTTTGCCTAAAATTGTAAATTAGCAATTCATCAAATTAAAGCATCTCTTCATTTCAGAATTTGGTGCAGATAGCAATGTCTTGAATTTAAAATTGCCATTATTAGAATATGTTTGGTATGTTTCCAAGTTTACGGTATTTCAATTCCCCCTTTTTTAAAATAAAGAATATTACTAAGAAACATATTAATTATTTGAGGAATGTCCCTTTAATAAATCAATGGCTGAAAGATTCTATTTGAGAGAAAGAATTGGATGACACTAGAAGATTGGAAGGAAATTGTCGTGTCTCAGAAAGAAACAAGGGAGGATTTGTAATCCACTTACAATGACATTGATACCTGCAAAGATTCTATACCAGAATGTAAGGAAAGTGAACTTTAAATTCCATGAAAATTCTATGGTAATTTATCAGAAATTAACTGTTCTCAAAAACAAATCATGGAGAATAACTATCTCATATTCAATCGACTAACTTACTATGGAAATGCTACAGACACAGAGCTTGTTAATTTGAGCAAAGCATTTGACTAAATAACCTATGGCATTCTAATTATGGAGCTAATTAAATCTACTTGAATGGCATGACAAGTAAATATATAGCTGTCTAAAAATCATAGCCAAGAGGTGGCTTTTTTGAAATTGAAAGAAGGTATAAAGTGGGATGCTACATGTCTTAGTTTCTGTACTTATCAACATTTTGCTAATGATTTTGATGAACAAGTGGAATACTTACCAGATCTGCAAATTACACAAAATGGAATAATTTAATTACAAATGGGAATCTCAGTCAACTGGGGACAAAAAGAGAAATGTCACTGTATTCTGTATCAGCAGTAATCATCACCAGAAGTTATTACTCCTTTATTGCCAGTCTGCCTCTATTTGGTTACTACATCTAAAATTGGGTGAATATTACCACTCCTTGTTTCAGTAAATCTCCCCAAAGGATCATTAAATAAGGATAAATATTTTACTGAATAGTTAAAAATCATGAAAACACCAAATGAAGCTTTAAATGAATTTTCTTTATTAACGGTTTTAGTATTTATTTGTACATAATTCTTAGTGCATTCTTTCAAATAAAATTATCAAACTATACAAAAATGATGGTTAAAAATTTGGTGACAAAAAGGGTAGCATCCCTTGGTGGTAAGAAATATGGAAACTCAATCATTTATAAATTCTCCAAAGCTGTGAGAATCCAAAGAAATCTCTTTATTATCTTTATTTTAAAAAGCTGCAAAAATATAAACTGTAAATTACTGTAATTAGCAGCTACAAGATCCTTTAAAACTGGAACTTGATTGACTGTGGAAAATGTATAGAAAAAAAGATGATGATGAATCAATCCATAAATAAAGTGCTGGAGGTCTTAAAAACCACTTTCATCACAGCAAGAAAGGAACAGAAGCACCTCCCATTATGCAAGTATATTTATGCTTACAGCAAAATGGAATTTGTACAACTATCTGTGACTGCAACTCAGTTTTCTACGGTCATTACACACAGAGGTTATCTTGCAGATGCTTGGATGGCCAGAAAGAAGAAGCAGAAGGAACAGGAACAAGAACTGTGAATTGGCTATTTACAGATGCTGAGAACATAGCAACAGCAACTTTTACTGTAGCAAATTCAGATGGATTTTTGTTAGAAATAGAAAGGAAAAAAAGTTAAACTATTATCTTTTCAAAACATTACTTAGTCTTGCTAAGAGTTCCCTGTATATTAAAGGAATTTTATTCCTGCTATTGTTTTGGCCTATGTTAGAATTGCAAGTTTATATATCTGAAACCAACTACCCCTGTGTTTGGCAGTAGGAAGGTATAGTAATATAGTTTTTACAATTCATATGGAAATGTGATTCAACAGATACCCTGTCCAGTCCAGAACCTCTTATCAGCAATGAGTAAAAATCTTCCCACTGTTTCAATAGTTTTCTTTGTAAGACTACTGCAAGGGCTGTGAAACTACCATTTCACTCGTTTTTTTTTTAAACAGAAATGAATTCAGTTGGGTTCCCATGTTATCATAGTTTCACACATGTTGTTCATTGGAAAATGCAGGTACTCACAAAGCCCTTCTATGGGAATTTTGCCCTTTTATTGCATATTCAGGAAAACCAACATGGGCGGCCTAATTCCAAAAACAAAAGCACCAGAATAGAATTAGTGTAAACTAAAACACTTTTGAATTCTTTCTATTGAAGTAACTCTATATCTGAGAAATTATTGTGCTCACGGATTGCAGATAAGGAGAACCAGCTCTCTCTTATTGACTCCCTGTGTGTGAAATATTTGGCTCTAGAGTATCTTTTTCTGCCTTACTACTTTCAACAGACAACTGCCCTTGGGTTATAGAAGGACTGGAACAAGTCTTCCTCAAAGAAATATCCTGGGTCTCCATTGTGAAGAGGTTGGCTTCAATTCTTTCCACGTCATCTGTCCCAGCTTTTATCTTTGCACATAAGAGGTTGATGTATGTCTCATATCGGTTTTTCTGTGGAGGGCAGTAAAATAGAATGAAACATATTTATCTGGCCCAAAATTATTTAGGAGATGTGCAATAAAAAACAATAAGGCTGCACGGATCGTGCAAATCACAGGTATATTTATATCTTTTACAGTTGAGAATTATTCCTGATTTCTCTAGAGAAAATATAGTGAATCCTGAAAGGACATAACTTCCTTTCTCAACCAGGAAATACCTTTTGCTTGGTCATAGGATGGAAGTAGATTTTGTCAGATGCTTTTGTGCACATCCAAAAATTCATCAAGTTCATTACTTCTACTGACAGCTATCATTTGCCAACTACAGTAGGAGATAGAAGACTCACCTCAAATATTAAGTAATGTTCCTTCAAACGATGTTCTTCAGCCTCTTTTGACTTCAGACATTTCACTACAGGATGTAGTTTGTGTTCAGTTAATTCATCTGTGATTTGCCTCATTTTATTCTCATGGGACTGTAGCTGTTCTTCCTGATAGAAAAAAAAGTTAACTCATCCCTTCTGTAGAATAAACCATTTTATTTTAACAAATATGTGTCTCTGATTGATTTCAAAAATGATACTTCAAAATATATTCTTCTTGCTGCTTTCAAATTATATAATATGCATAGCATAGCATTTTAGGCAGGTTATAAGTATTTTAAATAAAAAGGTGGCATAAGTCACATAAGATATGGAAAAGAAATTGCCTCCTGCCTTCATCACAAAATAGACCAGCCAAGGCATGTGAAGAGGGAGCAGAAATGACTTGCCTTCTTTCATCTGAGTTTGGAACCTCCTATAATTTGTGTTGCAAATCCTGCTCTTGCAAAGAAAATGCATGTTTCATTCAATGCTTGCCTGAATTCCAGGCTGCCTTATGACACATTTCAGTTTTACCTGACAGAGTTTAGTTGACGAAGATGGCAAAAGAGGCCGGCAGAACTTCTTCATGGAGCAAATAGCAGCTGGAAATGCCGGGGCAGAAAAAATGGCAGCTACCAAGTTGATTCTCAGGATCCATGACAGCATTTCTCCTTTACTTCTATGGAAAGCAGGCAGCATTGAAAGTCAAATGGTCAGAAACATAAGACACCCAGAGAGAAAGACATTTACTGTGCCATTAGTATGAAACAGTGGTGGGATTAATTTTTTTTTTACTACCAGTTCTGTAGGCGTGGCTTGGTGGGCATGGTAGGGGAAGGAAGGATACTGTAAAATCTCCAGTCAGAGATCTCCAGTCAAACTACTCAAAATTTCCACTACTGGTTCTCCAGAACTGCCAGAACCTGCTGAATACCACCTCTGGTATGAAAAGGAGAACTAATGATTGGTACTAAACTGACTTATCATATCACTGCCTTTCTTTTTCACATCACTAATTAATCCTTTTACTTTGCATTCTTCTTAAAAGATAGAGGTTTCCTCAAGTTGAATTCCTAAGGCTGATTACATGTAGGTTTCTTGGCAATGGAGCAGTAATGGATTGCCACGGCCACCTTCTGCAATGTTGTTTTCCAATTTGCTTATCATGATTACAACCCTGGTCTACTTTGATAGCCTCCTAATGAAGTTTCCAGGTTGACCATATGCTGGCATCTGCTGCTGTCTCTTGTTACAGATTATACGAACGGTCATATGCCATGCTTCTTTTTGTGCCACTTCAGGTTTTTCTTCTGATATGTACAGGAACCAATTTTTGCAATGTTGAAAATATTAGCTCCTTTTGATGAGGCTTCATTAAAATTAACCTCTTAGATGATTCCCCACACAGTTCACAGAATAACATCAACACAAATGAACTTAATTGACAATTGCAATACAAGGAAATACAGGAAAGGAGCAACAAAGGACTGAAATATAAGTGGGGATGCCATTGAAACAATAAGAAAAAATGATTTTCATTGAATCAGAATAAGCAAACAGATATAAACATATCAAGAAAGAGCTCATCATTTTCAGGATGCAAACAACGGGGTTTACTATTTCAGCCACAGGCTTAGACTTGCATTATTTTTTTACCTATGTCAGTGGATCTCAACCTGTGGTCCACAAACCCCTTGGCGGGGGTGTGATGTCATCCCAGGGGTCTGCAAAGACTTGAAGAAATGTTATGATTTAAATCTTGAATTAAGTCTTGCGGTGTCCATGCCCACAAAAGGGGGTCTGTGGTGAAGAAAAGGTTGAAAACCACTGACCTAGATTATTACCACTTCTTCATTACAAGGGGGAAGCTACAATTGCTTTATGTTTTATAGATATAATTATAAATATATTTGTCTGGACAATTTATGAAACCTGACAATTATATTGAGATTTATATTCTTTTTTGTTTTAATGTTGAAGAAGATAGATTATGTCTACAATCCAGGAAATTTATAGGTTAGATCTACCTCTTCATTATATGTATAATTTATAGATTAGATCTGCCTCTTCTTTGACTATATATATATTTATTTTACACAGTATTTATAGAGTAGCCCTGAATTGCTTCTATGGTACTATAGAACTGTCCTTGCCTTCAGATAATAGCTTCTAATGCTAATTACATAGTAATTGTAGGAGACAACCAAGCTAAGCCCAAGGGAGGGATCAAATGTGTTATATGTCATGAGTCCTTGCACACCACAAGAGATCTAAATCCAACCCAGCTTGAATGCCTTTCTTATCCCCCACTCATTTCCCTTGACTGCTAGTTGGTCAGATTCTTGCAGAGAACTTAATCATTGAACTGCCTGAATTTCCTGATTTCCCCAGAGCTTGGATAGTAATATCATATTTTTAATTTATTGAACAGTAAGATCTGATGATAATGTCAATTTAATAAGAACCTTAATGTAAGTGTGAGACTTTGCTATATTAAAAGAGAACCTATTACTGAGGAGACACAGTCCACAGAACTCAGCCCCCATTTTTGAGGTCTCAGATGTCTCCAAGATCCTATCACTCAAATTTACAAACAAAATTAATGGTTGTGATGATTGTTCAGTTTTTCATTAACCTAAGAATGAAACATGCTTCTGGCAGGCTGAATATGCCCTATTTTCCTTTAGGTTCCCCAGTTTCTATGGTGAAGTCATCAGATCCCCAGAGCCTTTGGGAGGTATAAAAACAACATCTCAAATAAGTCACCACAAGTTCTAATAATCCTGCCTAATCTTTCCTGTGATACTTACGGAGCTTGAAAGAGAAACACTCTCCAGTCTGCTGTCTTCAGTTTCAGCACATTGGATTTTTTGCTATAATCCGAGGCTTTTGTGGCTAAGGCATGATGAATGCGAATAGCATTCTTTAGATCTACTTCAGAAAGATCTTTATCAGGTTTATATTCATCCTGTGACAAAACAACAACAACAACAGCTCATCCATAACCATTTGGAAATGACCCTTTATATCTGCTGGCAGATATTTCTCCAGATTTTCTTTTAAAAAATCTGAGACTCCAATCCAATGAAGACCATAAAAAGAAATAGGAAAGAGCAGAATCAGATGATAGTTATAAGAGGAATGCATAAAGACTGAACAAATGTCTTGGACCCAGTAAAGAAAGGAATTCAGCTTTGAATAAAGCTTCCAGCAATTACTGAATCAATTTTTTTGGATTTATTTCAAATTATAAGTATAAAGCATGCTAGTTCTTTTATAAATTTTGTGTATGCAGCCCTGGGACTGTTGTTGACAAGTGCTATATGCTGGACAATTAAAAAACCCAAGCAATTAAAATAAATGCAGGTTGCAAAGTATAATGTTGCATTTTTAATGCATGAGATATATGATGAGGAAGCAAGGATGCATTTTGTTATAAATAAGCCTTTCCTGGAGTAAAAGAGAGGGACCGGTATACTGATGAGTTAATCAATGTGGTGATTCATATTTGGCCAGTGAATGAACAGTGTAATATTTTTACTGTTCATATTAACCAAGATCTAAAAGTAAAATGTCTACAGAAGACAAGCACTTTATTGTTTTCCAAAAGAAGTTTATTAATTCAATGTGGTAAAAATTGGGTACACAATTCTACACAATAACATATACTGGAATTGTATGATGCTATTTGATGCTCCCTTTTGCTATAAACTGAATAAGACCTATATACAGACATCCTTGCTGTTAGACTAATTTTCCAATCTGGAGTTTGCCCCAAACTTCAGGGACCCAGGAGGCCCTGCCCCATAACTGATGTTCAAGGAGTTGTTTATCTCTCGTGGTGATTGCAGGCTCCATGATTTTTTCCTGCCCTAAAAGTCTGGGTACCTGAAGATATTTAACTAGATTCCCTTATAATCTTAAGGCATTGCATTCCTGCTGATGTCTTCACATTCAATAGTTGTTTCATATGATTGCTGCATGTATGTGAGTACCAATTCATCACATAATCTCCATTCTTCTTGATATTTCTGTTCCTCATTGACAATCTTTATATAGATACTGTCAGGCATTTCTTGGCTGTTGGATATATGCCACATATCTCTCCATGATATGACTGGTGACATGAAGATAATTCTTATCTGTATATTAGGAGTACGTTGAACAATTAGCTACCATTCATACTTTCTAAAACCTTAAGAATCACCGAATCCTTCAAATATACATGATCACAATCAATTTCATCATGTAGTGTATTTTAATCAGGTGTAAGACAATACAGTATACAAACATGCATATGGGAAGTATAAACCTGGTTTATACTTGTTTCTTCTTAAAAATCCAGCAGAATATTCCATTGTTACTCATTAATTTATCTATGGTAAATTCATTTCAACGTTAATTTCAAGGATAATTCTGATCAAAACTCTGAGGTACATTTTCTACCATCTTTGGACAGCATTTGCACTGAAACATTATAGTACTAACCCAATGTACAGTTCTTCATGTTCCTTGTTTTTACTGCTACATTATTTCCTAGCATTTTTTTCTGCTTTCCACCTCTGCTTGGAAATGAGTGGTATCAAGTATTTGGAAAATGTCATGTCCTGTCAGTGGGAATAGCAACTATCTCCTTGCTCCATGTTTCCTGTCACTTGATGTAGAAAAATCAGTTTCTGAATTTTAATCAGCGAGTTATATGTAATGATAGAAAAATTATATGGTAACAAAAATTAAAGGTGGGGTAGCAACATTTGCTATAATATAATAAACAGAAATTCATTACTTTAAATTTTCTTACTCAAGCTAAATAAATGCAGGCACCTACTGCTAGTTGAGGACAGAAAGCTTTCAAATTACATATTCTGATTATATAATGAAAAACATTCCTGGGAAAAATATGATTTGTTACTGTACTATATCTGTACTGTCTAGCTTCAAATAATTGCTTTAAAATGGTTATTTCCTGTGTAATTTGCAGTGTCTCCATGAAGAATTGCCTTCAAATATACTGGTTAATAGCTTTTGTCTTAATTTTTTCTGATCTATATTTTGCACTTTTTATTACATTGTATTGCAGATTATTTTGTGCAAATTGTTTTACTGCTCATCTGTGTACTACATCAGTACACAAATCAGACTCCAAAGGAAAGTGATACATTATGGAAATAAATAAAATAAAATCAAGTAAAATAAAATAAAATGATAAAATGATTCATACATGATTTAAATGAGAGGAAAGAAGGGGAGCTCATAAGACATGCAGATAGCAGCAAACTGAGGGGAATAACCCACACTTTAGAAGACAGGCTTGATATCTAGAAAGATCTTGACAGACTTGAACAGTGGGCCCTATCCAACAAATACAATTCAGTGGCAGGAAAAGAATGTAGGCAAGAAAACTAAATACACAGACATAGAATAGGTAGTACCTGGCTCAACAGTAGTAACTGGGAGTGGGATCTAGGAGTCCTGGTGGACAACCACTTAAGTATAAGCCAGCAGTTTCAGCTGTAGCTTCTTAAAATGCCAATGGAGTACTAGGCTGCATCAACAGAGGGATAGAATTAAGATCACATGAAATGTTAGAACCACTTTATTCTGCACTGGTAAGACCACATTTGGAATAGTGAGTCCAGTTTTGATTATCACAATACAAAAATATGTTGAGACTCTAGAAAGAGTGCAGAGAAGAGCAACAAAGATGAAAAGGAGTCTAAACTGTATGATGAAGAGTTAAGGAGACTAGGCATGTCTAATCTAATGAAGGGGTGGCAAGAAGCTGCCCACCAGTACTTGAAGGGCTGTGATAAAAAAGAGGGGGTTGTCTTTATTTTCAAAGGCTCCTGAGGGCAGGACAAAAAGCAAGGAGTGGAAACTTGTTAAAGAGAGATCCAACCCAGAACTAGGGATTTCCTAAAAGTGGGAACAATTAATCAATGGAACAATTAATCAATGGGTGCTCCAATCACTGGAAGTCTTCAAGAAAAGTTTGGACAGTTATTTATCTGGGATACAATAAGATCTCCTGTTTTGGGCAGGGGATTGGATTAGAAGACCTCCAAGGTCCTTCCAACCCTATAATTCTGTGGTCCTATGAAAATAATAGGGTTCCTTCTATAGCAAAACGTAAAATCACCGAACCGGTCAAATCCCACCCCTGCTTTGAAAGATTTGTTTGGCGTTCTCACTTGAGAATTTAAAGCAACTGTAAGAAGAATCTTATTTTGTGTTTCTACTTCCCTGTTATCTCTTTGCTTTCTTCCTTTTACTCATCTCAGTCAATTTAATTATTATTTTTACAAAGCTTTATCCTGAGAAAAGAGGTGGAGGGAAAGGAGTGGCAAGACATCAGAAAGTCTTTTCATGTTCATGACAGGTGGAGAAGCATCACAAGCAATTTGTTCATTCTCAAATCACTCTTCGGTGAACAAAATGCCTCCCCCTCCAATTCATGTTCATCCTTTTATATCCTGATTCAGACATTTAATTCCCCAGGACTATTTATCAGATTTTTTAGTGCTTTTGCCTACAGCAAAGGTTGAGTTAGGCCTATCATTTGATCCTCCACTGTTAACTGTATACATTGAAATGGAACTTTCTGAATGTCATTTTTTTTAGTATATGTTGATCCATTGACTTAATGAATCAAAATGCTGAGCTTATTTTCCATATATACTCATGCCATGCAAAAGCAGCAATCCAAAGTATTTTACCTTGCTTCCACAGATGATTTTGAAGAAGAAAATGTCAGAATCAAGCTGAGTAACAGTTGTTGAGCAAAAAACTGCTCTGGATTAGAGAGCACACCCATCAATGATACAAGCAATATATATTCTACACATATATATTTTAAAATGTTTTATTATTTTATTAAGTAAATTACATTTCACATTTGCTTTGGCTTGTATACAGCATCCAAAAGAGGAGACAGGCTTCTATGGCAGGAAGATTGTTAGCACTGATTATACTTCCTACACTGGAGGAAGTAGAAGGGTGCAAGTGTCAACAGCCGCTATTAAATAGAGCTTAGGCCAATCTTCCGCAACTTGCCATCTGCCACATGCAGTGAACTTATAATTTTAGGTACAAAGGTGTCACTGAAGTAAGTGAACTAAATGGATTTTCTTTTGCAAAAATACTCAGATTTGAGACATGTATGCAATTTTAAAATAAGTAGATAAATAAAAATGGACTCTGCTTTCACAGTGAGAAGGAGTTTTTATCATTTGAAGACCATACTTGGATAAATCTTTAAAATATCAACAACAAATTTATTTCCATGGAGAAAGTATTCAAGAGACAGAAGATTATCAGTCTGGCAACTCCTCCTCATGAAACAGAAAAAGACATGTTTAAGGATCAGGCAGCTCATTTGGATACTGTTGAAATAGAAATAATAGGAAATACTTATATCTTGGGTTTTAGACTTTGGCAGTGGTTTGCTCTCTGAGCTTGCTATTTAGCTCCCAAATGTTTCCTTACCAAGCTAGGTAACATCATCAGTGGGACTTCAGTAGAAGTGTCTTGTTCTATTCCTCTTTAACTTACGTATGTCTTGTGTGTTCATGCGGTAAGTTGGTCATATGACTGACTATTGGTTTAGTGATATATTTAATTTCTGAGGAGTTGGTTGGTTTGCTGTTGACTGGTTGTTTGATTGGTCCAGTTTCTTTTGTGTTCATATGCTGCATCTAAATCAATATGCTTGTTAATTGCCCCTTTTGTAGAGTACCAAGCTTCAATAAATTCATGTGTGGCGGGTGTTAGCATGGCCAATGATTTTCGTTCCTTCCCAATCAAACTAGTGTTGTTCATTGTCAATGTGGTTCGAAATCAGGGATTTTTGGTCATGCAGTTTGACTGTTAGTTGATGTTCTTGTTTTCAGTTGTCTTCCTATTTATCCAACACAGAACTGGTTACAATAGTTGCAATTGATTTTTCATACCATGTTGCTGTTGTCTTCC
Organism: Bungarus multicinctus; assembly: GCA_023653725.1. Classification (NCBI taxonomy): domain Eukaryota; kingdom Metazoa; phylum Chordata; class Lepidosauria; order Squamata; family Elapidae; genus Bungarus; species Bungarus multicinctus. The sequence goes on from CM042846.1 coordinate 3,837,473, forward strand.
TTCCGTATTTTGCCTTTGACCCTCGATAGCACTTGTCTGATGTAAACGGGTTTGTGAACTATCATTATTCCTAGGGATTGCAGTATTCTGACAATCATTTCAGATGTTTCTTTGATGTATGACAGGACTTCTTTCCATGTTGAGGTTGGCTATATATTTTGTCTGGGTTTGGATGACAAACATTGTATTTTTGAAGGTTTTTTGACAGACAATGCAGAGGACAACATCAAAAAAGCATTTCTCTTCTGCTTTTCTTAGTGACTTGGTGGTGAGTACGTTTTGGCTCTTTTGAAAAGGGTCTGGATGCAGCTCCTCTTGTGTGCAGTGGGGTGGTTGCTTGTGACATTTAAAATTTGGTTAGTTTGTGTGAATTTTCCTTACACACAGATAGTTAATTTGCCATTATTTTATCTCCTTATATCAATATCTAGGAAGGGGAGCCATTCTTTTTCTTCCTTGCCTGTAATAAAACTGTTGAAATAGCCTACTCCTAAGTCATTTAGAAATATAAGAATGAAAATCAGAACCTAAACTTGGGCCCAGGAACAAATAGACAACCAACTTGGATGCTGGGAAGTGCAACATGATCTGAACATTTATGTATTTAATTTATATCCCATCTTTATTATTTTATTAGTAACTCATGGCAGCTAATACTCTTTCCTCCTCCTATTTTCCCCACAACAACAATTCCAGTTTATTTCTTCCTCCTTCCACATTAATAGTCGCTCCGGATCTGACTGAACACTATTACGATCCCATATTAGGGCATATTTCGTAGTGATAAGGACGGCGAGGTGATCTTACCTTTCTGCCCTTATTGCATCCGCGGAAAATCGCCCGGCCGCCCTGTTTAGGGTGACCCACTCCCTTTTGGAAGTGGAGGCGTGGGAGGATCCCTTGCAGGGACGGGCTGAGGATTTTTCCAGATTTCTGCAGGAAATCACTCAGATCCGGGACAGGCTGGACTCCGACTGGGCATCTCTGGGTGGGGGGCGGGGGCGGATTTCGGTGAGGTCATTTGGGATGAGTTTGATCCTGTTACCCCAGACGTGGACAGGATACTGGGGGGGTTTAATGCAACCACTTGTTTATTGGACCTGTGCCCCTCCTGGCTGGTCCTGGCCATTCGGGAGGTGATATGAGGCTGGTTCCAAGAGATCATTAACACTTTCTTGAGAGAAGGGCTTTTACCCGTCACCTTGAAAGAGGCGGTGGTGCAGCCCCTCCTCAAGAAACCGTCCCTGGATCCAGCATTATTGTCGAACTATCGTCCGGTCTCCAACCTCCGCTTTGTGGTGAAGGTTGTTGAGAGTATGGTGGCACGTCAGCTCCCTCAGTACCTGGATGAAGCGGTATATCTAGACTCCAATCGGGTTTCAGGCCCAGGCACAGCACAGAGACGGCGTTGGTCGCGTTGGTGGATGATCTCTGGAAGGCCCGAGACAGGGGTTGTTCTCAGGGCTGCCTCAGGGTTCTGTGCTCTCACCCCTGCTGTTCAACATTTATGTGAAGCCACTGGGTGAAATCATCCAGTGGGATGGATTTGGGGTTTGGGGTAGAGTTCCATCAGTACGCTGATGATACTCAGCTGTACATCTCTACTCCGGGCCACCCCAACGAAGCCATCAAAGTGATGACCCAGTGCCTGGAGGCCGTGCAGAATTGGATGGGTCTTAACAGGCTTCGTCTCAACTGACCAAAACCGAGTAGCTGTGGTTTCCTGAGCCCAAATACAGCCAGCTTATTCTGTCGCTGGCCGTGGGGGGAGAAATTTTGCCCCCCATGGAAAGGGCTCGCAATCTGGGTGTCCTCCTGGACGTACGGCTGTCTTTAGGAGATCACATTACGGCCGTCGCCATCACCGACATTCAGACCTTCCGGCGCACAGTAAAGACCCACTTTTTTCAACAGGCCGGCCTGGCCCAGTAATAATTGTGGGGTTTTAAATTTGGTATTTTAAATTTTTACCTGTTTTTATGCATTTGATAATTTTATAACTCGGCCATTAATTTAATCAGTTTAAATTGCTTTTAACTGTACAATTTTATATCTTGTTTCTATTTTTATCTGGCTGTACACTGCCCTGAGTCCCTTTTTTGGGAGAGGGGGCGGTATAAAAATCTAATAAATAAAATAAATAAATAAATAATCTACAAGAGTGGGGATTCCACAATTCATGGGGATAATTCTGAAAACCCAGAAAGCTCCAAAATAGCTTAGCCATCAGGATTCCATATACATATAAAGTTGATCGTTCTTTCTTTGAGAAACGAATTCGAACTTCACCTTTGCCAGAATCTTCAGTTATAAGCTAAAGGCTTGAGTTCAGATGGCTTATTGCTGTGAAATCAGATTTCCCTACATAGAATAGGGGTTGGTGAACCAGTCCGAAGCTGGTAGAAAATAAAAAAGAGGCATCTCAAAGAAATTGTTTATTTATTCTCAAACTAGTTGTTTAGTCTTTCTCGAGAAACAAGAAAGATGCATGCAAAAAATATGCAAATCCAGCTGTATACCATCTTCTGGTCAGCATTTTCTTGACTCTCAATACTTCCATTTTATCTGGATTAAATTTCAGCTTGTATGCTTTTATCTACCAAACCTTTTCAATATTTTTACTAGTATCATGCAATCAGAAGATGAACAAGACAGGCAGAATTTATTATTATTTGCATAACAGTCCAATTTGCAGAATGGCTTCAGCTCATTTGGATGTGGGGGATCAAGAATAATGAAGCATCCCAAGACTAATTACCAAAGGGTAAATCTGTCAGCATCACTTTCCAAACAGAACAGGAGCTACAAGAACTTAGGAGCTGCTAGTGACTTCAATTGTAAATGGCAAAATAGAAGCTATTCAATGCTCTAGGACCTAAATAATGATTTTTCCCGCTGTCTCCCCCTGAATTCTCAGGAATTCAAACAAGATAGGATTGTTTTAGTTAACCTCTGTGTGCAAAAATCATCCCCCTTTAATTAGGTCTTTACACAAAACACACAGACTCCTATGACAAAACAGTTCTGTGACATATGGTTAGGAGGAAAAATGGGCAGAAATTATTGCCCCGCTACTAAAGATGGGATACAGCATCAGTGGCATTTTGATTATATGGAAAAAAAATAATCTGTACTGTTCATGAAAGTCAGATGAGTAATAGAGTCAGAATTGGCCTTATGTTTAGGTAGTGGGGACCAAATATTAGAGGCACCAGATAATGGGGGGAACTATTGGCAGCTCCCCAGAAATTGCTCCTAAGCCCCATAGCCATGCCAATCTTTTTGGAATACCATTATTACCCTGTAACCTCAATTGTGATGGACAAGCCATCCCACTGGTATTGTTGCACCAATGATCATTAGCCAAGCCATTTGGCTTCTGAAATTGGAACATGAACATATGTCTATGCGTACCCTTCTTTTCCTTTGGTTTTCAAAGCAAAATGTTTAGCTGATTCCAAACAAAACATTCTGCTGCCTATAAAGCAAACTTGTCAGTTTCCAGAGTCATGGTTTAAGACTAGATTTTATAGATTTCTTCCAACATTACATTTCTCCTAATATTGATCAATTGGGCATTTTAGGTTTTAGTAGAAATCCTTGCCTTGAGAAAATATCATTCTGTGGTAAAAGGAATTTATCAACCATCCTTACCTTTTGCAAATACAGTATGGTCCCTTTAAGCACAGCATAAAATTTCTTCCATCCCCTTCGTCCTCTTGGAGCTGAAAAAGATAGATAAATATTTCCCATGACTTCATGATTATCATGTGAAATCACAAGAAAAGTCCACAGAAAGATCCTTTCAGATGCAATCCATAAAAAAAACAAGATAAGACAGACTAATAAACGGAACCAACTATCAATACTATATGTAAACATTTGTTTTCAATTTAATAAATATGATAATGTACAGGTAGTCCTCGGCTCAATTCATTTAGTAACCATACAAAGTTACAACAGCCCTGAAAAAAGTTTCTTATGACCATTTTTCATACATAAGACCGTTGTCGTATCCCCATGGTCACATGATCAAAATTCAGATGCTTGGCAACTGGTTCACATTTATAACGGTTGCAGTGTCTTGGGGTCATGAGATCACCTTTTACGACCTTCCGACAAGCAAAGTCAAAGGGGAACCCTGATTCACTTAACAACTGTGGCAAGAAAATTTGTAAAATGGGGCAAACTCACTTAATAAATGTTTCACTTAGCAACATAAATTTTGGCTCAATTGTGGTCATAACTCGAGGACTACATCTATTTTTAAAATAAATAGGACAAAATATGAAAGGAACACTTTTGAATTATCAAGCAAGAAATAGAATGAAAGGTCACTTTTGGACCATGCCAAAAACAAAAACCTGAGAAACAGTGGTACAGAGTCCATGCTCTAAGATGCTGTTTCCTTTAATCATAGCATGTTACATAGAATGGGTTAGCCATTAACCATGGCTTTCTACTGCACAATGAGCTAATTTGAAAGAAAACAAATTAGTAAGGAAAAAAAAAGAGCCTAGTCATTGGGTTGCCTTTCGAAGCAACCTTTGGATTACAATTTAGGCATATGAAACAGTTTCTAAACAAATCATAATCAAAGATTATTGATTCTGTGGTGCTTCATTGACAATGGAAGCTATAAGCTATCAACAAACAAGAATGGTAACTATTTCATTGGTTTTGTGAGAAAAAAAAATAGGTTGTTGATCTATCAGATTCAATAAGGCCTTCAGATGATAGCAGGCCCCAGATTAAAGAGACATGAACCAAAGTTTTAGATAGGATGATTTCAAAATGTACCAGAACTGCTTGTAATCCTGCTGAGCCATTGCTAATTGTGAAACATGTTTCTGCAAAGTCTGTAACTGTATAAATATATTTGGACATGGAAGGACGAAACCATGAGAAATAAGGAACTGAAAGTAGCAGGTGGATAGAGTTTTGAGATGTGGAGACTGTCAGTAAGAAAGAACAAGGAAGTAAGTTGTGAAATGCATGCAGAAAAGTATAAAAAGAATGGCTTGGGATAAGTTTGGAGCCACTGGCCACAGCTATTCTTTGCTGGACTCAGCTATGTCACTGGACCTCATTGCAATGGGTTATTGATATAAGTTGTGTTATGATGGCTGTTCATGTTCCAAATTGCTCATGAAATATACCTCTGAATCTTAAAGTAAGAATTATTATTTGTGTTACTGCCTTTTTGTTTCTTTATTGGAATTTTTCTATGACAGTTTTGATTGGCTTAGTTTTGATGTAGGATCTGTTGTGTATGGACTGAGTCTTCACTCAGGTCCGTGCTTCAAGCGGGAAGCACGGACCTCTCCCATTGGCTGAGCCGTTTGACAGCCGGCTATAAAAGGCGGCTGTCAAACGGCATCAGCTGTTGCCGCTCCAGCTGGCTGCCGTGTTAGCGCGGCAGTAGCGGTAACCCTCTTTACTTGTAATAAAGAGTTAAGCTTTTAGCCTTGACCTGGTCTCTGCCCGAGTTATTCCGTCGCTCCACAACACTGGCGACGAGGACGGGATACAAATAAAGGCAAGCCAGGCAAGGGAGAGAATTAAAGGAGCGAAATCACTACCTAGAGCTGAAATCGCTACAGAGTTGCAGACTCTAACCGCGAAGTGCTGTCTCTAACTTGCCTGAGGAGAAACTTCACAGCTGACAGAAGATGACTGCGAATCCGGCATTCCCGCCCTTCAGACCGGCTGCTGAGACGTGGGAGTCATACAAGAACCGGTTTGACTGTTTTCTTGATGCTTTAGACCTGTCAGAAATTTCTGAACATAGGAAGAAGTCTTACTTCCTAAGTTTTTGCGGAGCCACGGTTTTTGACACCGCATCAGCTTTACTGGCCCCTAGATCTATAAAGACTATTCCCTGGGAGGAACTGCAGGAAATTCTTTCAAATCACTACTCCCCAAAGCCTTCCAGGATTGCTAGGCGCCATGTTTTCAGAAGGCGCATCCAAACAGAGGGGGAAACAATTAATGATTATATGGCAGCACTGAGAACAACTGCCCTGCATTGTGGGTTCAGAGATTACCTGGACGATATGCTGCTCGATCAGCTGATTTGTGGCGTTAGAGACCCAAAGTTACAAAGACGTTTATTAGCCAAAGGGGATCTAACTCTTAAGCAAGCCATAGAGGAATCCCAGGCTGCTGAGCTGTCAGCACTCTCAGCAGCTGAAATTCAGGGAAAACCCAGCAGACTAGAAAATCCTACAGTATATTTTGAGGAAGCCTCCTCAGAAACTGGCCCAGAAGAGGCTACTGAGGTAAACCGCCTCAGACAGCCCAATGCAAATCAAAAAGAGTTCAGGCAAGGTATAAGTCAAACCCCACAGTTACAAACATTATGCTTAAGCTGTGGGGGAAATCACCTCAGAGCATCCTGCAGATTCAGGAATGCCATATGTTTAAGGTGTCAAAAGAAAGGCCATCTGGCAAAAATTTGTCAGTCAGGAAAAACCTTCAGCCAGCCACAAAGACCACAGAAGCTCATTCAATACCCCAGGCAAATTGAGGACTGTTTCACTTGCTATCAGTTTAAAATTCAAAAAATTAATAAATCTAACAAAATTAGTGTCACTGTTTCTATAGAAGGTAGACCCTGCAAGATGGAGGTTGACACCGGCTCTGCATTGTCCATCATCTCATGGGACACCTTAAAGAAGCTACTCCCCAGAATGTCAAGACAGAAAATTCCAGCCTGCAACCTAACACTTCGGGACTACCAAGGCAGAACCATCCCTGTCATCGGAAAAGGCAAGTTCCTAGTCCATTTTCAAGGGTTTAAGGGTCACTTGCCTCTAGTGATAGTGGATGGTGTCCTCCCAAGCCTATTGGGACTAGATTGGTTCCCAGCCCTGGGCCTCCACATAGGGGGAATCCACGCCATTAACAATTCAGAAGTTGACTCCCTGTTCAGGGACTATGCAGACGTATTCAGTGAGGGCCTAGGCTGCTACGTGGGAACCCCAATATCCTTCAGGGTAGACTCCCAGGCAGTTCCAATTCGTTTGAAGCCCCGCAGAGTTCCTTTTGCAATTCGTCCTCAACTAGACAAGGAACTTGACAAATTAATCAAACAGGGCATACTGCAACCAACTGACTTCTCAAAGTGGGAGACCCCCATAGTAACTCCATTAAAAAAGGATGGACACTTGAGGATCTGCTCGGACTACAAGTCATCAATAAACAGATATTTACAAGTTAGTGCGTACCCAGTCCCTGTGGTACAACATTTACTCCATTCCCTTGAGCCTGGGTCCATTTTTGCAAAGTTGGACATGTCCCAGGCGTATCAGCAGTTTCCTGTTGACGATGAAACTGCTGAACTGCAAACAATAGTAACCCACAGAGGGGCTTTCAAATGCACACGTCTACAATTCGGAGTTAGTGTGGCCCCTGGAATTTTCCAATCCCTTATGGAACGAATACTGCAAGGGTTACCAGGCGTTGTGCCTTACTTTGATGATATTCTGGTATCTGCCACCAACCAACAGCAATTACTACAAAGGGTCAGAAGTGTACTTGACCGTTTCAGACAATCTGGCCTCAAGCTAAAAAGGGAAAAATGCACCATAGCCACTCCACAAGTGGAATTCTTAGGTTACAAAATTGATGCAAAGGGTATTCACCCAACTGAGTCAAAAGTTAAGGCCATTCACAATGCGCCTACTCCTACAAACAAAACTGAGCTTCAAGCTTTCCTGGGCCTCCTGAATTTCTATGCATCGTTCCTGCCCCATAAAGCTTCTGTTGCTGAGCCACTTCATAGACTTTTAGACAAGCATTCGCCATGGCACTGGGGACCAAGGGAAACTATTGCTTTCAAACAAGTCAAGTCATTGTTAACTTCAAAGGCCGTCTTAATCCAATTCAATAAAGACTTACCACTCATTCTAGCAGCCGATGCTTCTCCATTCGGGATCGGGGCTGTCCTGAGCCACAGACTGCCCAATGGTGCAGAAGCACCTATAGCTTTCTTTTCAAGGACACTATCTTCCACTGAACGCAACTACAGCCAGATTGACAAGGAGGCCTTGGCTGCAGTGGCTTCAGTGAAGAAGTTCCATGAATTCCTCTACGGGCACCATTTCGAACTGATAACTGATCACAAGCCACTGCTAGGCATTTTATCCGGCTCTAAACAGACTCCCCAGATTTTGTCCCCAAGGATGACCAGATGGACGGTTTTCCTGGCTGCGTATTCCTACACTCTAATCCATCGATCCGGGAAAAGCCTTTCCCATGCTGATGCACTCAGCCGCTGTCCCCTGCCAATGCCAGTCGTGGACCCAGCACCTGCAACCACAGTCTTTCTTATCGACGATCTCAAGCTTCCAGTCACTGCTGCTGACATCGCTGCCCATTCGGCCAAGGACCAGGTAATATCCCAAGTCCTGGACTGGGTAGGGAGGGGGTGGCCTACGGCCCCTTATCCTTCAGACTTCCTACCCTACAAATTACGCCAGCAGGAACTTTCCTCTTGCAAGGCTGTTTGCTATGGGGAACCAGAGTAGTCATTCCCCACAAATTACAAACCTCAATACTGAAGGTTTTGCATGAGGGCCACCCAGGGATTGTGAGAATGAAGGCCCTCGCCCGCAGCTACGTATGGTGGCCAGGCATGGATGCCCAAATCTCTAATTGGGTAAATTCTTGCCAGGCATGCCAGGCCTCCAGGGCATTACCACCAGCAACCACCCCTAGGACCTGGGAGGAAGCAAGTAACCCCTGGTCCAGGATACACATAGACTTAGCAGGCCCTTTCCATGGGCGCACTTTCCTGGTGGTAGTAGATTCATATTCAAAATGGGTGGAATTAACTTTAATGCACTCCACCACTACGGAGGCGGTCAGCAAAGCACTGACTAGGATATTCGCCACACATGGCCTTCCTGATTCTGTCGTGTCTGACAATGGCCCCCAATTCACCTCCTGTGAGTTTGAGATGTTTTTAGCAAGTTTGGGCATCAGGCACATACTAGTAGCCCCTTTCCATCCTGCCAGCAACGGGCTGGCTGAGAGGGCAGTTAGATCTGCTAAAGAGGTGTTACAAAAATTGGGTCCCTCTAACTGGCATGACAGGCTGGCCCAATACTTATTGAGCCAACACACTACACCCTGTGCCTCTACTAACAAGTCACCAGCCGAAATATTAATGGGACGCCGGCTGAGGACCACCTTGGATAGGCTGCACCCAAATTATGCCCCTTTGTTTCCCCTTGGGTCAAACAGCCAAGACAGAGGGTTCCTGGTTAATGACAAGGTATTTGTCAGAAATTTCACTGGGCAACCACTATGGTTACCAGGGCTTGTGATAGCAGTAACTGGTCCCAAGTCTTACAGAGTCCAGTTAGCTGATGGGCGGACCTGGCGGCGTCACGTGGACCACCTGAGGAAGCGTTGGAGCACTGCACCCAGAGGTCATCTAGACGGGCCCCATGCAGAAGCAACCACACCATTCGACGAAACCAGTTTCCAACCCACCGGGGACGACTACCTACCAGATATGGAAGCTGACCAAGGTGCAGACCCAACTCCAGACAGTCCAGCAGCCTCTCCATCGCCTGGAGACACGCAGAGGGCTCCAGACAGCAACCCAACGCCATCTTTGACGGAGCCTAGAAGATCCGGACGAATTCGCAGGCGTCCGGCATATCTGAAGGACTACGCATGCTCCTCACTGGGAGGGAGGAGTGTTGTGTATGGACTGAGTCTTCACTCAGGTCCGTGCTTCAAGCGGGAAGCACGGACCTCTCCCATTGGCTGAGCCGTTTGACAGCCGGCTATAAAAGGCGGCTGTCAAACGGCATCAGCTGTTGCCGCTCCAGCTGGCTGCCGTGTTAGCGCGGCAGTAGCGGTAACCCTCTTTACTTGTAATAAAGAGTTAAGCTTTTAGCCTTGACCTGGTCTCTGCCTGAGTTATTCCGTCGCTCCACAACAGGATCTTGTGTAAACCTAGTCACTATAACTCATTAAAACACGATTAAAAGATGGATTTAATGTTAATGTGATATATGAAACTAGGATTTTAGAATCCTTTTGGTCTGAACTTAACTGAAAAGAAAGGTAATTGAACTTGAAAGTTGCCAGAGTAATATAAAATGAGGAGATGGAGATGATGCTTTCATATGTGCAAAGCTGTGAAATAATTAATAACATTGCACAAAATTAATTAATGGTAAAGATTATTTATTCCATCTTTATTTGCCCTGACAGTTATAAATGCATCATAGACTCAAATTGTTATTTCATCATACCAATCTTGTCCTGATCTTGTCCTCCCCAGTTAAGACTTACTTCTCTTCCCATCCATGTCAGCATGGGTTTTCCGAGTGAGAATGCCATGCTTGTAGGTAACAGCATTCTGGGCCTGGGGAGCATCCAGGAAAGGGTTACTGCCATCAACTATCCTTGTGATTTTCTTTGCACTGGCACCAAATTTATCATCCACCAATTCCGATAATGACTTCCTGAGTTCATCTTCATCACTTTCAGGCAAGAAAAAAAAAAGAATAAAAAAATTAAACTGAAACATAGAATTTTTTTTTTGGGGGGGGGGGGGGGGAATGCTATGCAGTATTTAGAAAAACAAAAAAGTCATCAGTAAGTTATTGTGGCTGTTGCTCTAATGTTACTAATATAGAAATATTCTTTTTATTTTGTTTTTTTTTCCTTTTTATTAGTTTATAACATAAAATACAAACATACAAAAGCAAATAATAGGAAAAGTAGCAGAGGGAAGAGAAAAGTGTGGAGAAGAAGGGAAAAAGAAAGAAAAGGCACTGACTTCCCACTCCCTTTGATGCTGTAGAATGAGAAGTAACATCAAACCTCAACTTTTTACCTTTACGTAATAGCATAAACTAGCCATTTCTATAACAACAGATTTATCTAATCAGTAAAACCTAAGTTTCATTTTTTTTTCTATCTTGAGCCCACTTGTTTCCAAGCAGAAACAAAAGTACTTGTGTTTTTTTTTCTTTTATCAAAGCAGTCAGTTTAGCCATCTCTGCTAACTCTATCAGCTTTTGCAGCCATATTCATACATTGCAGGGATTAAAGCAATCTTCCATTTTTGTGCATAAAGTAATCTTGTTGCCATCAACATATATAACATCCAATTTTTCCCCAAGTCATTTAATATAGAAATATTCCAGACTGCAAGCATCAGAAAGGGGCCCATGTGAAAATGAAGGGAATGGAGGCCATTGTCTCAATTTGTCTGCATACTGGCTAAATTCTGAAGCTCTAAAATAGAAGACAAAAAAATATGTTTTCTTTTACAAAGGGGGGTGAACATCATCTTTGGGGATAGCTTCTGCCATGCCTAGCAGTAATTTTTCAGGGTGAAACCTCATATGTCCTGTGCAAATGGATGAAGGTGGGAGAAAGTTGTTAAGATTCAGTCAAAACTTTAACCAGATGGGAACATGTCAGCTTATTTTTATGGCTTTCCAAATGAAGCAGGATCCCTTCCAAACTGACCTGATTTGAATATGGATCAACCTGAATCATCACTCACTTTTACGACCTTTCAGTCACTGTTGTTAAAGCAAATCACTGCAGTTGTTGAGTGAATCATGTGATTCTTAAGCAAATCCAGTTTCCCATATTTTTCAGAAGCCAGCTAGGAAAGTTGCACATAGCCATCTCATGTTCCTGGGACACCGCAACTATCGTAAATACGTGCTGGTTGCCAAGTGCCCGAATTCTGATCACATGACCATGGAAATGCTGCAAAGGCCATATATGCAAGGACTGGTTGCAAATAACCTTTTTCATTGCTACTGTAACTTTGAATGGCTGCTAAGTGAAGTTATAAATCAAGGACTACCTCCACAGTACAGCACTCCAAGAAATGTGAGGAGGGGACTAATAAAACTGCCAGGGTTCCAAGTCCGTGAGTGGCTCTAGAGCAGGGGTGTCAAGCTCATGTCATCACGTTGGTGTCACATGACATATTGGGACTTTTTTCCCCCCTTTGCTAAACCAGACGTGGGTGTGGCCACCACGTGATGCGTATGGCCCGTGGGCCGGGAATTTGACAGCCCTGCTCTATAGGAGGAGCAGTGCAGGGAGGAGGAACTGGTGCTTATGAAAGATATAGAGAGTATTTTACTAAGCCACAATACTTCACTCATGCGAGGGGTTAAATAGAAAGGAAGAGGCGGCAGAATAGGCAGTATCCAGTGCTCCCATCCATTTCCCTCACCCAGTATAGCAGGCAGAATTCTTGGGAAACGTAATAAAGTACACGGAACAAATGGTCCAGCAAAGGGCACAGATCCTACACTTAAAGGCAGGGAGACAAGGTGGTGGGACAAAAAGGCTGATTCTGTGGAAGGCAAAGGGCTTCCTTATCATCAGTTCCTCCAAATGATGCACATCTAATCCTCTGGAAATTAGTATGTGAAACATGACTTTGGAGCTGATGACTTCAGGATAAAAGAGTCATCCAGTATCCACTACCAAGCTGATGCTTATGTTTCTGTGAAATTGTACTAGAAGATTGGTAGAAAATCGCTCCTATGATCTTTTGGAGTGTGTCTCAACTTGGAGACAGTTTTTTGATATCATCTGACCATTGTCCCTAGCATAAGCATAGTCTGTGTAGCAGGCAACACTGTTAAACCCAATCACAGTTTTTCTTAAAAATTAAGCATTTAGTCATCAATTTCTCTGCCTCCTTATAGTGACCACCAGTGAGCCCTATTCATGGCACCTCACTTTTTCTTTCCTTTGGCTTCCCTTTCTGATTTGCTTTATTCTACCATGTCCACTGCTTGCCCGTGTCCACATGGTAGCAGCTGCCTTCCTGTCTGCTTGTGCCCCGCCAATCATTTTTGGTGGCTGTCGAATTGCCCCTGTGTCCAGTGCTTGCTTATACTCAATCTGTCTTCACCACCTGCTTGCCTGCTGGCTGCCTTTCTGCAGTGCCAGACTGCCTCTTCTTCATTCCCTGTCCATTGAGCAGACTGAAGTAACAGGATGGTCTGACAGCACACATTTCTTAGTTTCACTTGGCAAAAAAACTATTCAGCAGCTGGGCTTTGGTCTCCTTAGTAGAGCAGAAGAGAACAAGAAAAATACCCTGGAAGGTGTCTGCTGGAATTGTCTCTATTTCTCTAGAGAACTGGAGTGGAACGAATTCTGTGAGGAATGACTGATCTTCAAAATCTCTGCTTCTTTCTATAATTTATTTGGGACTTCTGAGCAATAGTTACCAATTAAGCAATATCATAGACCTGATGAAGGCATGTATTGGGTGGATCTCATTCCATTGCACTCACAAAGAATTAGAGAGCTCTGAGGATGCCGCAGAAACCTCAGCAAGTGGTTACTACAGTCGAAAGAAATAAAGAAAAATGAGTGTGATTCCTGCAATGCATGTTGCTAAACACAGTAAGCTTGCCAGCTTGGGGGGCACTAGGGTATCTATAGGTAACATATCAGATCTATCTTTTCCAACAATTTGCCTGATCCATTTATTTCAAGAGGTTTGTAGGTCTAAACTCTCATGCAACATAAATAACTTCTCTTGGAGAAGTTATTTTTAATCTCTTGGAGTGAGTCTTTTTATGTAGATTCCCTCTGAAGAATTAGTGGCAAACGGGCTTGGCTGCTTAGAAAAGGAGAAAAAAAAGAGTTCTGGTCTAGTTCTGAAACATTTACATCTGGCCTTGAAACCTGATTGGATTGTCACTGCATATTGTATCTCAGGAGACATTTAAATTTCAATTTGTCAGTACTGAATCATATCAACCCTCTTCCTGCAATATTCAACAAAGGCCAAAGCATCTTCAAAGCATCCTCAAATATTCTGAAACCTTTCAGAGTGGGAAGAGGCCATATTGCTTGAAAAGCATGAGGACTCTCAAATCATTAAATTCTGCTAGCATGCAGAAGGTACTTGAGGAGTACCTTCTTTCTAGTGAATTTTAATTATAAATATTCACTTCTTAAATTGTAAAAAATAGAGCTTTCCAATAAAATAAGCATTTTCCCCCCATTAATTTCCCCCCATGAAACTCAAGAAGATGTAAGAATTTCCACCAAAAGGAAACTATAGGGGGAACCCTATACCATTTCAGAGAAATGGCTGTCCAGTCTTCTTTAAAACCTTCAGTGTTGGAGCACCCAAGACTTCTAGAGACAAACAGTTCCACTGGTTAATTGTTCTCACGGTCAGGAAGTTTCTTCTTAGTTTTAGGTTGCTTCTCTCTTTGTTCAGTTTCCATCCATTGCTTCTTGTTTGCATTCTGCTTCTTTGGAAAATACATTGCCCCCCCCCCCCCATCTTTCTGGCAGCCCCTTGAAAGCCTGTTGCCTATCACCTCTTGGGCAAAGCATGTGAGCCATTTCCTCCTTTCAATGGTCCATGACAGTACATCTATAGTATGTAGATAATAAAGTCAAAAAAAGGTGAACAACGTTTTTATAGAACTATAGATATGTTGAGGCTGGGTGTGACAAGGAATGGCTGGGAGGGGAGGCGCCAGGCGAGGCACGTGAGTGACATTGAGTTGGTCATGCCCAGCCAGTCATGTGACCATCAAACCACACCCAGCCAGCAAGCCACACCAACCAGTCACATGACCACCAAACCGCACCCACAAATTAAACCATGCCCACAGAACCGGCTGTTAAGAAATTTGAATCCCACCTCTGCTGGGAGGCCCTTCCCATCATCACCCATGCCCTCGTAACCTCTTGTTTAGCAATGCACTCTACATTTTAAGCGGCACCTAAAACTTCAACTGGTGCAGAATGGTGCAAATATGTGGCATATATAGCATTATTGTTGCTTGAACTGCATTGGTTAGTGGTGTGTTTCCACATGCTGGTTGTCACATGGACATCTGGTTGTCACAATTCAAGATATTGGTTGTCACATGTACAGTCCTGTATGGTTTTGGGCCAAGGTACTTGAGGTATCATCTTTTTCCAAGAACTTCCATCCATTCAATTTGATCTAGGGGACTGGGCATGCTGCAGATTCCATCAGCCAGACTGTTGACTGGCAGAGACTAGAAGATGGGCTTTTTCTGCAGTAGCTCTTGCTCTGTCAAATACCATGGAGTTTAGAATGGCCTAACTCTGTTGATCTTTTGTAAGGCCTTAAAAGATTGACTGTGTTCCTGAGTCTGGGTCACTAAATCTGTTAAAGGTCTCATTTCCTGCTTTTACTATTAATAGGCCAAGCGTCTTGGCTGCTGTGTATATTTATTTTGAATGCTTTTTATTGTTTTTTGTTTTTAAAATGAATTTATTGCTTTAATTGTTTTATACTTTTGGAATGGTAAGTTGCTAAGATCGATTGAGATGGGTGGCTATAGAAATAAATGAATAAATGAATGGAAGGAAGGAAGGAAGGAAGGAAGGAAGGAAGGAAGGAAGGAAGGAAGGAAGGAAGGAAGGAAGGAAGGAAGGAAGGAAGGAAGGAAGGAAAGAATGTTTCTCTAGGACTTCAATGAAAAAGAAATGAAATAAATCAAAATGTGATTTGAGATGCATTGCAATATTAGAAGCATAGAATCATAAGGCTGGGAGGGACCTTGGAAGCTTTCTAGTCTAACCCACTTATCAGGGCCGGAGTCCTTATTCCATTCTGCAAGACCGCGTTCTGCTGGTAATCTCCCACCGACCTGTGCGCTCCCACAGGGAGGGCCTCCTTCGGGTCCCGATGGCATCTATGTGCCGCCTGGTGACCCCAAGGAATAAGGCCTTCTCTGTGGGGGCACCCACCCTCTGGAATGGTCTGCCTTCTGAGCTACGTAACAACATCGACCTGAGAGCATTCAGACGTGCACTGAAAAATTGGCTCTTCGAGCGGGCCGGCCTGGGCTGAAATGGGAGTTTTAAAGAGTAATTTTAGAATTTTGGGTTTTAGGTTTCGGGATTTTAAATTTAGAGTTTTTATTGTTAATTTATTGGGGTTGGGCTATATTTTAGTGGCAGCCTTAGGATGTTTAATCTTCTTTTAACTTTTATAATGTGGAATGTTTTATAGTTGGCTGTACACCGCCCTGAGTCCTTCCGGAGAAGGGCGGTATATAAATGTGTAAATAAATAAATAAATCCCAGCCAAATGGTTGGCCCATTTTTCTTGAACCACACCAGTTATCAAGCTTCCACAACTCTAGGGAGATAGCTGTTCCATTGACTAATTGTTCAGAAAATGTCTCCTTAATACCAGGTTGGATCTCTGTTTGTTAAGCTTCCACTCATTGCTTCTAGTCCTGCCTTCAGGTGCTTTAGAGAATAAGTCTACCCTCTGTTCTCTGTCTCTGTCCATCTCATGCTGGAAGACAGCTATCATTGTGCCCCTAATCCTTCTCTTTTTAAGCTAGATGTATCTAGTTCTCTTAATCATTCATCATATGGTTTAGCCTTTAGATCCCTTATCATTTTTGCTGCTCTTCTCTGCACACTTTCTAGAGCAGTGGTTCCCAAACTTTTTCAGTCCACTGCACCCTTGGTGCTACAAACTCATCCTCAGTGCCTCCCACCCAGGGATGGGATTCAAATTTCTTAACAACTGGTTCTGTGGGCATGGCCTAATTTGTGGGCGTGGCTTGGTGGTCATGTGACTGTATGGGTGTGGCTTGCTGTGTGGGCATGGCTTGGTGATCACATGACCAGATAGGCATCATTTGGTGGGCGTGACTGGGTGGGTGTGGCCATGTGACTGGCAAACCAAATATAAGTAGTCCTTGCTTAATGGCCGGTTGCTTAGTAAGTGTTCTAATTTATGACTGACCTCCCCAGAGCTACTTGATCTGTTTTTGGAGTATTGACAGCCATGCGTGCGCACGCACATACGCACACACACATCCTTCTAACCCTGCTGGAGCAGGTGGTTGGATTAGATATCTCATTCACTTTTCCCTCCATCCCTCTCTTTCTTTCTTTCTTTTTTTCTTTCTCTTTCTTTCTTCCATTCCCCCTCTTTCTTTGTCTATCCTTTTTCTTCCTTTCTCTCCCTTTTTCTTTCCCTTTCCTTTCTTTTCTTTCTTGTCTCTTCCTACTCTCTCTCTTTCCCTCTCTTTCTCTCTCTCTCCCTCCTTCCATTTCCCATTCACTTTCTCCTCCCTCCCTTTCTTTCTCTCTCTCTCTCTCATTCCCTCTCTTTTTCTCTCTCTTTCCCTCTTTCTCTTTCTCTCTCCCTCCCTCCATATCCCATTCACTTTCTCCTCCCTCCCTCCCTCCCTTTTTCTTTCTTTCTCTGTCATTCTCTCTTTCTCTTTTCTTCTCTCTCTCTTTCTTCTTTCTCTCTCTTTTTTGCTCTCTCTTTCTTTTCTCTATTTCTCTCATTCCCTCTCTCTCTATACCTTCCTTAACCTATCTACCTATTTTCTGCTCAGACAGGTGTGGCCTAATCCAGGGATCACCAACCTTTTGGACCTTAGGTACCACCAAACTCATAATTTTAAATCCCGTGGACCACTAATTTGAATTTTGACTGACAGCGGCACAGGAAACTTTGGCTGGGCTCTCAAGAGATGAGAGTGACTCCGGCTGCTTCTCTCTGCTAACAGGCAAAATTGTCTCTCTAAATATCAACAATGAGGTGTCAGTATTCAACAGTATTATTGAATTTCTACTGCTTATTGCCTCAGATATTAAGTACTGTCACCTTGATTAGGAGGGGGAAACATTTACTGTTTTGCATTTCTTGATTATCAGAAGCCACTCTCCAACCAGTATAATAAAATGGAACTATTTTGCCATTATATTACAATTTCTCTCAACAAGCCTCTCTACCTCAACTATTATATTTATTAGCCTGCAATGGGCCAGTAACATAAAATACAAGAAGCCTTGCCAAAAGGCTCCGATTTTGTGACAGGGACCCACACCACAAATATGTTAAACTCTTGATTCCTCCACTGTCCACGGGAGAAAAAAAAAACATGGTAACACAAGGAACCAAGAATCTCCCCTTCAGACAAAGGAGGGTCCGGCTGGATGTGTTTTTACATCTGATGCCCCAAAGGACTCCAGAAGCCAGGCTCAGGTGCTCCCGATAAGACACATAACAAGAGGCAGGAGGCGCGTCGTCAGGCGGGACTGCAAACAGGACACCTAGGAGCTGGCATGGTTTATGAGAGGAGCGAAAGCAGCGGCAGCAGCAGAGGGAGGGTTTTCTTTCCCCTTTGTGGAAGCCCCTTCAGATGCCACTTCTTCCCTTCCAGTGCTGTTTCCAGCGCCTATTGGAGGTTCGGTGCTTCTGAATGGAGCGCTTCTCTGGCTGCCACGCTTTGGTGACTGGTACAGGGAAAGGTACAGGGCTATGCCACTGGAGCAATGCTGGCACTTTGGGGATGAGCCACCTCCCACTACCCGCCATGTTAGCGAGGTGCAACAAAGTTGTGCTCCCCTTTGCACAAAAGTTCGTCCAAGCTATTTGCAAAATCGTCTCTCTTAAGGAGCACGTGACAGTTTGCAGATATCTTTGCCGCCTGTTAGTGGAGAGAAGCGGCTGGAGTCACTCTCATCTCTTGAGAGCCCAGCCAAAGTTTCCCGCACCGCTCGCGCTTCAGTACTTTGACTCCCAGGGACAGGAGTTCGACCAAGCTACCTGCAAAATCCCACCCCTGAATTGCGCCCGGTGAGGGGCCCACCTCCAGCACCCACTGCCATCTCTTAGCGCTCCCCTGCCACCCCCTTGCCTCTTAGTGTCCCCCTAAGGCATCCTACCGCCCCCCAGGGGATGGTACCACCCACTTTGGGAACCACTGTTCTAGAGTCTTGGTGTCTTTTTTTTAGTGTGGTAACCAGAACTGGACACAGTATTTATGGTGTGGCCTTACTAGTGCAGTATAGAACTGTACTATCACTTCTTGTGTTCTTGACTTGTGCCATAAAAAGAGATAAAACCAGGGGTGGGATTCAAATTTTTTAACAACTGGTTCTGTGAGTGTGGCTAGGTGGGCTTGGCCATGTGAGTGGGTGAGTGTGGCTTCTTTTTTTCTTCTTCTTTTTTTTGCAGCACACATCCCCACCCCCATTTTTTTGCCTCCCAAGCTTCAGAGAAGCTTTCTGGGGGATGTTTTGGCTCCCAGAAGGCTTCCCTGGGGCTCAGGAAGGCAAAAACAGAGCAGAGGGCGTGCAGCACCTCCCCATGCTCCATTTTTGGGCCTCCTGGGTCTCAGGGAAGCCTCCTGGGGTGCGTTTTTGCTCCCAGAAGGCTTCCCCAGGGCCCAGGAAGGAGGAAGGCAAAAAACAGAACATAGGGGAGGTGCAGTATGCACGATAAGAACTGATTGGGCAGGGAGGGGAGGGGCGGGGCCAGCCAGGGGCACGATTTGCCAGTTCTCCAAACTGCACAAATCCTAACAGAATCCGAACTGGTAGAATCCCACCCTTGTTAGAAGGCTGACTACAAATAGAAAACAATACCAACCAGTAAATGAAATGATGCCTACGGTAGGTAATACAGCTGCAGTCATTCTATTGAAGGTAATCTTACATTTAAAATATTTAAAAAAGCAATTGGACTACTCCATTTAGGTTTTTCTATTGTATTCTTTGAATTTTTGGAATTATAGATTTTAACAAGCTACCGTAGTTTATATAATGTTTCGCTATTATCTTCCTGTTTATATAATACTAAAGAAAACTGCTCTCAAAACAGTATATATTTATTATTGAGAACAATGATTTTTACAAACTCCTAAAATTGTTCATCATTCATGTCAAGATGTGCATACTCTTTCTATTTTGAACAAAATCCGTATGTATATATATATATAATCTATTATATATATTTAAAACAATTACTTACATTGCCCATTCTAGTTTTTCATTTTTTATGGAGTTATACAGGGTCTGAAATAAGAACATAATATTATCAGAATATTTCTGAATATCTATTAAATTATGGGAAAATATTTTTACAGTTATCCTAATGTAGGGTATTACAGATAAAAATTGCACTTGCTCAGCAATCTGTGTACAAACCTAGACATATACATTTTGCTTCAGCACTGAAGGCATGGGACAGTATCTTTCACTTCCCAGGGGACAATAAGCCAGATCAGTTTAGTTTAGAACAAGGTGTGCAGTAGACATTTGTTCTTGAACACCCTCAAGCTGCCTCCTTTGTTTAATGGCCAGCCCTATATGGAAAAATAGGTTTGAAGAGCTTATTTATTTATTATGTAACCATTATTCAGAGTATATGAGCAATTAAAAATCAAGACAATTTATTTTTTTCATCAAGTATGCCTTTAGATGCTTTGGTTTTCCATTAGCATTTTTAGAACTATCTTAGTGTTTTATTTTCATAGCTCTGATTTTAAGAAGATTGTGACTGAAATAAAATTCTTCAATAATAATGGTCTAATTTAAGTGAGCTTTTTTGTAAAGATTCAATTCTATCAGCTGTTTGATATAAATCTATATTAATCATGTTAACAGTGGCACAAACTACATGACCATTTTGCATTACTTCTTCAGTTTTACTTCTTGTAAAACCTGTTGTTTTTTTACTGTGAAAAGGATAAAGAAATAAACATATGTTTGGAAAAACCTGTATAGCAATAGCACTTAAAATTATATAACATTTCACAGTGCTTTACAGCCCTCTCTAATTGGTTTACAGACTCAGCATGTTGCCCCCAAGAATCTGGGTCCTCATTTTACCAATCTTGGAAGGATGGAAGGCTGAGTCAACCTTGAGCCTGTGGGAATCAAATTACCAAACTGCTGGCAGCCGGCAGTCAGCAGAATTAGTACTACAGTACTACATTCTAACCACTGTACCACTACAACTCTCATACTCCTCCATTAATAAGCAGTTTACAGAGTCAGCATATTGCCCCCAACAATCTGGATCCTCATTTTAGTGACCTTGGAAAGATGGAAGGCTGAATCAACCTTGAGCTGATAAGGATTGAATTCCTTGCTATGGGCCGTTACATGACAAAATGTGGTTAGAAATTAGTATGTAATTGGAGGACATAGATATTTGGCAATATTTTGCATCATATTCTGATACTTTTATATTATCTCTAGGCTCTAGTTTGCTTACCAAGTTTATACTACTTCATAAGGTAATAGAGGATGCATCCGTTTGAATGCTCCTAAGCGAGCAGCTTCCTACTTGCATAAAATAAGTGCTTTAAATAAAAACTTTGTAGCACTCTTAAATCATTTTCACGGTGGCTTTCAAGAGACAGAAGGCTTTAACATGAAAGAAGCCTGAATTCATTACTTTCTATATTTGTAAACTGAAATAGTATAACACTTTTTCTGATGATCTGCATTTGAGTTTCATCAATCTGAAGGCCTCTAGATGTCTTGATCTATAATTTCCATAATCTCCAAGCAACATGTCCATTAATTATGTAAACTGAATAATATGGATTATAGTCCAAAACATTTGTAGAACAGGGTGACAAAGGCTGACGTAGACAATATCTTAAGAATGAAAATGAGAATTTTCAGGCGCAGCATGTAAGCAGTGGTAGCTTATCATCCACTACTGTATGTGTAGTGTGAATAGGGAACATGGGCTTTTATCAACCATAATGACTCATTTCTGGGCATAACATTACCTTTAACAGATCCTTTGCAAAATCTTTCCCATCATTTAGTCCATCCAGATTTGCTGTAAACTGTTGGCAGGACATCTTTTTCCCAATATTCTATAATGCAGAAGAGCAGATCACTGGACACCTTTTTTCAAAAAACCACAATGTTTTAAATACTATATGAAATATATGAATATTCAGATAAATGAGGCAGATGTTTCCTATATAGCAATATTTCTCTAGAGATCAGGTCCAAAGTGCAGCAGAACGAAATAGAAAGAAAAACAATAGATTCATTTAATAAGCAGCCATCTTTTAAATGAATCGCGTTTGCATGTGAACATGAAGTGAATTAAAAGGTTTTTGTCTAGATTCCATACCTGAAAACATCCCAGAGAAATGAGAAAGAGGATTCCTTACTTCAATCTCACTGGCATTTTTCCTTAAAATCAGTTTGAAAAGCCCTTTTCATCTAGTAGTGCATCATGGGACTCCAAAGTGTTTAATTGATAAACTATCAAAAACAGAAGCTTACCTGGAGGTAGGGGAGAGGCAATGGCCTAAGCCATTTCAAACAGTTGTAGTCCCTGTTCATATATTGCTGATATGTTCCTCTAACATATCTAGTATATTCCTTATGCTAGATGTATTAAATATTTTACATTAGGGCTTAAAAAACATTCAGATCAGGGAATAACTTCAAACATACTTCCCACATTAATTTAACAAATAGAAAATCACCCAATACAGCCTTCTAATGGTTTTGATGATTAAAATGTTCTATGTATGCACAGAAGCTGCATTATTCATTGATGCAGAAATCTGAATTGTATTGATCTGACAGAGATTCAGTTGACAGATATAAATTGAATCGCTTTTCTAAACAATTCAACAACTGACTGATTTTCTGAATTTTCACACAATCATAATTCATAGATTAGTGCAAAGTATAGGTATACCCCTGGCATGGCATCCCATATATATAATCAGAAGCTGAGAGTGTTTCTGGATGTGATACCAGAAACCTAATTTTAGGAGGCAGTCCTGGCTTGTTAAATCTGAGCAATTTCCAGAGGCGGCCTCCAGTAAACATTGTGGAATATGTTGAAATGGGGTGCTATGGGAAAAACTACAAGTAGTCATCACTTAATAATGGTAATTAGGACCAGAATTCCTATTACTCAAATGAGGTGGTTGTAAAGCGTGATGACACATGATCCCCATCCCTTAATGATGGCAATCCCGGCAGTCCTGGCTACTATCAATAAGTCAGCATTACAGGCTCATAAGCCTAGACTTCATGTGACTGGGGTTTGCCACTTTTTGCTGGCTTCCAACAAAGTCAATGGCAGCTTACTAGCAGGTGGCAAGCTATGGACTGCTATGGAGTGCAGCCAGGTGTGAGGGTGCTGCGGCACGAATGTGGCTGGGCAGACAGAAGCTATGTGCTTTGGCTTGGCATGAGCATGGCCAGAAATGGGGCCATATGCTATGGAGTGCAAGTTCCTATGGGGAGGGATGTTGCAGGCAGATACACACTATGGAATTTCAGATCCCAGGATCTTGTACTCGGAAGTAGGGCTCCTCAAGAGAAAAACGGGCAGCAATTTATAGGAGTGACTTGAAACCTTCCCTGATGGCTTTGACTTTGCTTGGGAAGCCAGCAAGGAAGGTTGCAAATGGCCATCATGTGACTGAGAGACTATAACTGTTGTGAATGCAAAATGGTGCCCAAATCGTGATTATGTGGCCCTTGGGCTGCTGCAACAGCTGGAGCATCAAGGATTGGTCATAAGAGCCACTGTTCAGCACTGTTGTAACAGTGAATGAGTTGGTCTGAATGAGTAACCCAAGGGCTACATATATTACAGTTTGTGGAGCTTATCCCTTAAGAACTACACTGAATAAGGATCTTATTTATTTATTTATTGAATTTATATTGCCGCCTATTCACCCGAGGCAACTCAAGGCAGCTTACAGAATATAAAACCACATTTAAAACAATAAAAACTGACAAAAAGAATCAAATAAATTAAAATAGTACAATATAACAAAATCACCCCCCAACTCCCACCCACTCCCCGAAGACAGCAGAACCAGGTCTTCAGCGCCTTCTGGAAGAGTATTAGAGTGGGGGCCATTCTAATTTCTGGGGGAATGATGTTGCAGAGAGGGGGAGCCACCATGGAGAAGGCCCTTCTTCTGGGTCCCACCAGGTGTATCTCCCTTGGGGCTGGGACCCACAACATTCCCTGCCTCCCTGCTCTGATGGGTCAGGTAGATGTGACTGGCAAGAGATGGTCCCTCAGATAACCTGGTCCCAAGCCATGAAGAGTTTTAAAGGTGACAACCAACACCTTGAATTGTACTCGGAAGCAAATTGGCAGCCAATGCAGCTCCCGCAGGAGAGGTGATACATGTGCACATCAGGGTCTGCACAAAACCATGCAGGCCGTTGCATTTTGCACCAACTGGAGCTTCTGGATGCTCTTCAAGGGCAGCCTCATGTAGAGCGTGTTGCAATAGTCAAGATGGGAAGTGACTAGGACACGAGTGACTGTGAGTAGGGACTGTTGGTCCAGGAAAGGGCATAACTGATGCATAACCTGCAGTTGTGCAAAGGCCCTCCTGGCCATGACCGCCACCTGCTCTTCGAGCAGGAGTCGTGAGTCCAGGAGAATCCACAGATTATGCACAGGATCTGTTTGGGATAGTGCCACCCCATCCAAGACCAAAGGTGGCAATTCTCCCTGAGCCAATGAACCCCAAACCCAAAGCCACTCGGTCTTGCCAGAGTTTAGTTTCAACCCATTGCTCCCCATCCGTGCCCTAACAGCCTCTAGGTTCTGTGAGAGGGAGGACTCGGCAACCTTAACTCACCACGGGCCGAGACATATAGCTGAGTATCATCAGCATATTGGTGATACCTCAGTCCATGGTGACAGATGATCTCACCCAGTGGCTTCATATAAATGTTGAACAGGAGCAGAGAGAGTATCAAGCCCTGCAGAACCCCGCAAAGCCGTGGGCAAGGGCTGGATCTCTCCTCTCCTATCAACACTGACTGAGAGTGGCTGCAGAGGAAGGAAGTGAACAAGGATAGCACAAGGCCTCCCACTCCTATCCCCAAAAGCCTTCCCAGGAGAATACCATTGTCGAAGGTATTGAAAGCTGCTGAGAGGCCAAGTAGAGCCAGGATGGATGCACTACCCCCATCCTGCTCCTTCCAGAGATGATCCAAAAATACAACCAATGCCATTTCTGTCCCAAATCCCGGCCTGAATCCTGACTGGTAGGGGGCCGAGATAATCCGTTTCATCCAGAAACCTCTGGAGCTGCCGCGTGACCACCTTCTCAACAATTTTCCCTAAAAAGGGAACATTGGAGACAGGTCAGAAATTATTCAACAGGGTGGAGTCCAGCAATGGCTTCTTAAGAGGAGCGTGGACCACAGCCTCCTTAAAGTGCTGGGGCACCGTCCCCCCTGTAGGAAAGCATTAATCATTACGCTGAAATAACTGAAAGGGAAAATACAGGCTGGAAACAAGGAATTAGCGCAGAATAAGACTTTTTTATGGTCATGAGAATATTCCAGGAGTTCAGGTATTGCACTTTGTCTCTTCTTTTCTTCATATTATTTTATCTGCTTGTTTTTTTACATAGCTATAGCAAAATGTATTTTATCATGCAGACAATAAGGAAAATGTCCAATTGTTTCTTCTAATTGCCTGCCTGCCTTCTGTTTCTGAAGAAATTTACAGATCCGTAAACTCCCAAATTGTTTCACCAGATGGCAGCACTGTCCTATCTTTGTGCTTGGAAGTGATGCAGTCAGTCCATAACAGAACGTGAGACCACCAGAGAATCTGAGGGGCTGCTGCCAAGTAAACTGCATGGATCTGCAGGAGGTGAATTTGACTAGTGAGTGTCTTTATCTTTTTTTATTTAAGCTCCATATATAAGGTGATCTCAGCCAGGAATAGATGTAAACTGCTCTGTGCACAGAACACTCCATCCATGAAATGTCTGTTTTCAGACAAATCGATGGATGCATGGAGTGAAATTTACAAGCTCCATAGGTTTTGCTTCATCAGAATCCAGAATAGGGCAAGTACTTTGGACAGAATCTGAAAAGTCTAATATGCAGTTGTAGAATTACCTTATCTTGGAGATCACTGATGTGTGTGTGTGAGTGCCCTTTCTCAACTTTTTAAAAGAATTTTGATGCACACACAAGTACTTGTTGTTTTAAGTGGCTCATTTCTGCACTTCCACATTACGGCTTCTTGTGACCAAATAGCGGTACATCACCAAATGACCACATTGGAAGAAACCGTAAGATGAAAAGAATGCCTCTGCTGTTTCAGACAAGTGGGAGAGAATGCACAGGAGTCTTTTTTAAACTTAAAAAAAGACCCCACCACTTTTGGTTACCTCCAAGGTAATACACCCCTTCCCCTCTTCAGGGCTCTTACAGAAATGTATTTTCTGTGAAAGAGAAGAAAACACTAATGCAAATTTCACAGGTATGTGGCAAAGGATTGAGTCTAACAAAAGCAACATATGAAGAGATATGCTTTCATTTTTATAGCCTCAAGTGTCAAGTGATTCGCATTTTCACCTACATTTCTTCTTCGCTCTCAGCTTGACAATAACAGGAAGGAGGTTGGTTGGAAGGCAAGGGAAAGGGAATCGGATTCAAACATCCATTGGCTCCGTGGGACATTGCTGGCATCCCAAGGAAATACCGAGCAGGTGCCCTGGCATTGCAGACTCATAGAAGATGCATAACAAAATGAGTATGTGTGATTGGTGGACACTTTGGATTGTAGCTCCACACCACAAGCCCCGAGCCAGGCGAAGCTGAAAGAGAAAACATGGGCAGCTCCAAAGGTCGTGGAGATGTCTCCCCAATGCAGCGAGGGGAAGGGAACTCCAACCTATGTCAAGCCGAGCCTGGTCTTCTAATGAGAGCAGCAGCGAAGGGGAAGATGACCCAATGGTAAGTGCCACTAATATTCCCATGGTGACCCAAGTAGAGATTTTGGTGCCCTCCTTGGGAGTAAGGGGGACCCTGATGGCCTTATTGGACTCGTCAAGAGAATCTCCTCCTCCTCCTTTCCTAATTAGGGGAGAAGAGCACTACGAGGTCAAAAAGATACTTGCTTACGGTTACTACAAGGGAAAACTACAATATCTAGTGTTGTGGAAAGGCAACCCATTGGCAGATGCCGAATGGGTGGCTGCTCCACATGTTAGGGCGGTTAGGTTAGTTAAGAAGTTTCACAATAAATATCCTCAATGGCTCCAATAGGGATTGCAGTGATAGGTGCTTGTTAAGTAATAATGTATATATGTTTACTATTGTTTCATGCCTACCCTTCTTCTGGGGGGTCGACATGTCAAGACCAATTCACACTTTCACCTACACTACTTCTTCCCTCGCAGCCTGACAATAACAGGGAGGGAGGTGGTTGGAATGCAAGGGAGGGAGAATTATATTCAAGCATCCGTCAGCACCGTTGGACATTGCTGGCATCCCAAGGACACACCAAGCAGATGCCCCAGCGTTGCAGATTTTTTCCTATAACAAAATGAACATGTGTGGTCGTTTTGGACTGTGGGTGGCCTGTAGGAAAAAGGGAGACTTAACCATGCTTGCTTTTGTGCGGGAAACCCCAGACTGGTTTTGCTTCTTCTGTGCCAATATCTAGTAAAGTTTATGTTCTTGATAAAAATAATGTCCCAAAGGTATCTTTTCCTGGATTTGCCACCCGGACAGTTGACATACAGAACTGTAAAACAATATCAATAATAGTTAACAGAAGAAAACAATGGGGGAACTGTAAACAGTGTATACAGTGTTGTATAAAGTCATTCCCACAGTCAATTTCAGTTTTTACTCCTGGAACTTTACTCACAAACATTAGAATAAAGCTCTTATGAAAAGATGAAACATGGTAGATTGGGGGTAGGATTTTGAATTCTTCATTTTTAAAAGCTGATTTTAACAGAAATGTTCCTTACTTTGCTGTGAATTTGTTAAGAAATTGGATGAAATTTACAGCATTGGCAACACTGATGTTAAAATTCAATGGGATTTCAATGGGAACACTGATGTTAAAATTCAAGTAGGCAGTCCAAAGGTTTTTGAAAACTATGTTCACAAGAAGCTAGGAAGTTTCCTCTGACATTCAGTCAGAAGCTGGTTTTTATGACTTAAATCAATGACTTCATCTTCTGCACTCCAAAACAAGAGACACTGGGACTTGATCTTTTTTTGAAATATTTTTTTAGGTATTCAAGGAATCCTATGGTGTCCCTACTCAGTTATCTTTTTCCAGAGCAATATAGATCCAAATAAATAACCCTTTCTTCATAGGGTTCAGTTTCTAGTTCTAAGGTACTCTTTGTCATCCTGTTCTGAACTGTTCCAGTTTCTCCAAATCCTTTGTAAAATGTGGTGCCCAGGACAGGACAGCGCTTGAGCAGAATTGGATCAAAGAAAAATAATGTTGCCCAATAATGATTTGCCACTTTTGACCTAGGTGATTGCCCAATAAAAATACATTCAATAAAACAAATAAGTAAAGTTAACCTATTAAGTTTAGGTTATATCTGGCTCATGTGAAGTTTGCTGTCAGTAATAAGATCTCCATTGTATGGGGTGTGGGTGGGTGTACACACACCTACGAGTCAATGTTGACTTCTGTCAACTGCAGTTTTCTTGGCAAGATTTTGGAAGCGCCTTGCCATTGCTTCCTTCCTAAAACTGAGAGAGTGAGTCATTGGCTCATTGGTACCCACCCAGGTGGGATTAGAACTCAATTTCCAAGCATGGTACCTTAACCACTACATCAAACCAGCTATCTAAGGTTTGCATTACCAAGTCAGGTAATTGCATTACCAAGTCAAATTGATGCCAATTAGACCTGTCACTTGAAGTAATTGATCCCAATTACTTCAGGTGACAGGTCTAATTGGCATCAATTTGCTTCGAATCCTCACAATAGTGAGTCAACAACTTTTAAAGTTGTTCTTTGTCTTCCTTTGAGGCTCAGCTATATTTTACTTTACAGTGCTATTTTTCTTTCTGAAAATTCAAGAATCTCTTCCGCAAGGATTTGAAAACTGTTTCTGGGTTCTGTTATTACTTCTGTTTCCTGAGTTTGCTTCTTCGTTACAGAGACTTGTCTCTTCTACTGTAATAAATGTTTACTTTTTCTTATTTGAAATGTGACCATTGATAGCTGAAATAATCCTCTTCTTCAGAATCTGCTAGAAGTTTCCACTTGCTGCAAGATACTTCATACTCAAATTGTTTTCAAGCAGGAACCCATTGTAGATCACGACTGCAGAACCACATCACTTTATCTTTTGGTTTAGGCATATTTGTTTTAGATTTCCCCAATATACAAATCTTGATTTTAGTGATGTTATTAGGTGTATGCATCCAATTTCCACTTAAGTTTCAATACCCTGGGTATCGATAAGATATGGACATTATAACCCATGTAATGCGAGATGTAATATTTCATTCTCTTTTCTGTTGTGGAAGTATATATAGCACAAATCATTCAACTTTAGCCTATACAACAAAATAATATCTACACTTTCATGCCCTATAGTAAAAAAAAAATTCACTGATTTCTATCCTGAGATCTAGGAGAGTCTTAAAAACCTAAAAGGTTGTTTCTAAAGGCCTTGGACATGATGTTAGTATATTTTATTTGTTTGTTATTAATTATCATGAGTCCTCTTATAACAGTCCCCACTTCCCCACTTTGGTTATTTCTATTCTTATTTTTAATTTATATATTTAAACTCTTGTAAGCAGCTCAAAGTCAAATATGAGTTGGTGGCCATGGCAATCAAAATTATACCGTACATCAGAGGTGGTATTCAGCAGGTTGTGACCAGTTCTGGAGAACCAGTAGTGGAAATTTTGAGTAGTTTGGAGAACTGGCAAATACCACCTCTGACTGGAGATTTTACAGTATCTTTTCCCTGCCACGCCCACCAAGCCACGCCCACAGAATCGGTAGTAAAAAAATTGAATCCCACCACTGCCGTACATATCTATATGCTTAAAGAGCCTTAGACTATCAGATCAGTTCTCGGCTGAGGGATTCATCCAAGCAGACAGTCAACAAGTGCATTCACTGGATAGAGATGCCCCCCTAGGGAATGTATGCCTGATGCATTTCCTCAGCATCTGGAGTTCCCCTTGAATTCCATTTCTTAAAGTAATTGGTTAGGAAGAAATTCAATCACTGCACACACTGAAGACTAGGGCAACTGCAGAATACAGGACAAGGTCATTCTGCTGAAATTGCTTTGCTCTGTGATAGAGGAAGCATCATCTATATAGCTTCATCTGCATGAAATTAGTGAAATAAATGTACAAAATCTCAAAGAAAAAAACAGCAAAAGCTGAATCAAATGCCAAACAACATTTGGGGGGAGCTAGAATCAAGCTTGACAGAAAGCTGTCAATATTATTATTTTCACTAGTATCTGCTGACACTGGATTAATAACACACCAGATACCTATAATATAGGGGATTGTTATACATTTGTATTTACATATTCTAATCAGAACTTTGGAAGATGACTTTAGATTGTACAAGGAAGACATTGAAAATATTTTATACATTAAAAATGTAAATATCAACATAACCCTACGTAAGGATTTTCAAAGATGTTTGACAAAAGAATGTATTTTGATTTTAAAGAAAAATGGTGCTACTCAGGCATTTGAGTTGTATGTTTCAGTCAGGCTTGAACTTAGTAAGCAAACAATTTGATTAGAAAAATTTTAAACTATGTGTATTATTTCAGCTCTCTAAGAAGTAAATTTTAATTTTCTCCCTTTAGCTAGCTGGTTAGCTAGCTTGTATGTTTGATATATTTGTTTATATGTGTGCTGTTCTGACTACATAGAACAACCCCCCCCCCAAACAATGAAAGAACAATAGTAGAATAGTAGTGCCTAAGAACAAACCTAACTCAGACCACAAAAACATACAGAATCACATCAATGGGTTCACACAACATCCACACCCCATTTCTGAGATAACACCCAGGTCTTCAAACTCTAATAAAAGGTTTTCTATATATTTCAAATAAATATAGTTAGCTATTTCTTTTATAAGACTTGGTACATAAATCTACCTTGGATTGCATTGTAATCTTTTGATACTTTTTTAAAGCTTTTCCTAACATGTAAGAGATTTATATTTTAGTAGCAATACAGGAAGATACTTTTTGACTCAGAATACAGATAGTCCTCCACTTATGACCACAATTGAGTCCAAAATTTATGTTGCTAAGTAAGACATTTGTTAAGTGAGTTTTGCCTCATTTTATGACTTTTCTTGCCATATTTGTTAAGTGAATTACTGCATATTAAATTACCGTATTTTTCACTCCATAAGACACACTTCCCCCCCCCCCAAAAAAAACTGGGTGGAAATGTCTGTGCGTCTTATGGAGCAAATATTGAGTCACAGACTGTGAAATGTATTGTCTCAGTGGTCCCCAACGGTGGACCGGTGCCGGTCCTTTGGTGAATAGCAGCCGGGCTGCGGCAGCTGCGTCCTTTTACAGTGCTGAACCCCGCCTCTTTTGTCTCTTTTCTGCAGTGCAGGAGTCAACAGGCAGAGCTCCTGTTGGCTCAGGCTCTGCCTCTAGCCCTCACTACACTGCTGCTTGTTTTCCTGTTTTCCTCCTTTAAACCTATTCTTATGGTCAGGGTGTCTTATAGTGAATCTGGTTTCCCTATTGACTTTGCTTGTCAGAAGGTTGCAAAAGATGATCACATGACTCTGGGACACTGCAACCGTCATAAATGTGAGACAGTTGTCAATCACCCAAATGTAAATCATGTGACCATGGGGATGATGCAATGGTCACAAGTGCGAAAAATGGACATGAGTCTCTTTTTTCCAGTGCCGTTGTAATGTTGAATGGTCACTAAGTGAACTGTTGTAAGTCAAGGACTATCTGTACTTTAAGGATAAAATATAATCTAAAAAGTCTCCTGGGAATCTTGTAGAATACATGAAAGAAGAAAGAAAAAAGCCTTAACTGGGCCTGGTAAGCATTAATAGTTTAAAAGTTTAAAACAACTTTTTCCAGGAAAAATTCAGCATATGCAGCTAGTGGAAAGGAGCAACTTCGATGCATTCACAATAAGACACACATGACTTCCAGAACAACAGAATGTTCTCATGTATACCAAATAAGGCAACAAGACACCATGGTGTGTGTGTGTATGGGAGGAAAACGGGCCTAGAAGGTGTGAGGAAAGTGCAAAGATAGCTCTGGCCAAACTTGGATAGAAGGCATAAAAAAGTACACAAATAATAAATGTGGCTCTCTGGATACATTTCAATCTGTTTTCAGTCTTGGGTAAGGCATGGAAACAACACTGATTATACTTTCCAGTGATTTTAGACAAGATAGGAAAGGGGGGAAGATGCCTTTATGGGTTTCCTTGATTTCCCATTGTCCTTCAATATCATTGAACATTATATCGTTTGGGGCCACCCTCTCTAATTAGTTCTTCCTAAAGCAGGGATGGCAAACTATGCGGACTTCAACTCCCAGAATTCCTGAATCAGAATGGCTGGTTCAGGAATTCTGGGAGTTGAAGTCCGCAGGTCATAAAAGGGCCACAGTTCCATACCACCATCCTAAAGGGACAGTTGCAGGAGGGCGGAAAGAGATTGGGTCCTACATTCCTCATGACACTCTCCCTGCTCCTGTTTAATACCTGCATGGGTGGGCTCATCCATGAACATTGGGAGTCAGGTCACTAGTATGCTGGTGATACTAACTTTATAACTTGACAGTGAGTCAACCAAATGGTATCATTAAAATCCTGTCCGCGTGTCTCAAAGGTGCTCAGGCCTAGATGGAGAGGAATGGATTAAGGTAAGACAAAGTGGCTCTGGATTTGAAAGATACCATTGTTAGTTCAGGACAGGGTTGTGCTCTCCTATGCAGAACTGGTTTGTACCTTGGGAGTTTTAAACTCATATTTCCTGCATGATGAGTAGATAGCAGCTGGGGCAAGTAGTATCAGTTAAGTATTAGTTGTCCCCTTTAAAGCTCTCCATGGTGCAGATCAATTATATTAATAGCAAGATGTTAATTTTTTTGCAAAGCAACCTGAAATGCATACCCGGCAATTAAATAACAATAAGGTCATGTTAAAATATTTAAATTCTGGGCCACAGTTTCTCATAGCTATCATACAGAGCTATCAAAATTAGGCGCAAACATTCAATAGCAGGAACACCACTTTCATTTTGCCAGGGAGGGGCCACAGCATATTCAAGGACTGCTAAAATTATACACTGGGCTAAGATATTAAGACCTTTTTATTCCTTTCCCCCTCTGGACAAGATTCAATCTAAATTGTCAAGAATGAAGTCACCAGGTGAGATCATCTGCCACTATGGGATGAGATCAGAGGTAGTATTTAGCAGGTTCTGACCAGTTCTGGAGAACCGGAAGCAGAAATTTTGAGTAATTCAGAGAACTGGCAAATACCACCTCTGCCTGAAGATTTTACAGTATCCTTCCCCTGCTATGCTCACCAAGCCACACCCACAGAACCGGTAGTAAAAAATTTGAATCCCACCACTGGATGAAATACTATCAATATGCTGATGATATTCAAATTTACATTTGCACCTGATGTTGTCACTGCCCTCTTGTGGTACCTGGGGTCTGGCTGTGGATAATAGACTGCTGAACTTGTAAGACCAAGTGGCTGTAAGCGTGTGGAGTTCCAGGTTATGGAACTTTCACACCTTTAGTTCTGGATGGGGTCGTATTAATAAAGAAGTAAACTCATGGTTCATGGTCCTTTTTCTAATAAATGAATATCTGCAGACACCTGTATTTTGAGAAACGACACTCATACACATCACATCAGAATGGCCCTACCTCCTGCCTTAAAACATAATGCCACAAGAACTGAAATGTTATAATTCCTCCCTCTGGGGAGGAAGAGTATTTTGATGTTTGGCTCATTGTGAGTGATATTCCTATTTTTAAAACTTTTGTACATGTTTTATTATTTTTCTGGTTAATTTGTTCTGTCCTTATTGTTGATATTGCTCTAATCAATTATTTGTTTTTAATTTGAATATACAAAGAGGAGAATTATATGGGTCATATAATATAAAAGTGGCTTATAAGTCTTGCAAGTAAATATTACTAATTTCAATAAGCCGAAATGAGTTTGAAAAAGTTAAGAAAAAATATATGTTGCATACATTTCCTTGTTACAAAGTATACTTTAATAATAAATTTATTTATAAAAATGTTCTAGTGATTGAACTTACCACCTGAGAAAGGTTAAACAATACAGTAAAAGTAGAAGATCCAGGAGCAGGAGAGAAAGAAAAGAGAAAACAAACAAAACAAAAATAAATTAATGTCAACATATATTGCTGAATGGCTACAATTCAGAGAAGCCTTCCAAACTTACACCTTATCACTATCACCACAACCAATCTCACTTACAAAGAAACTTGAATTTGAGATCTTAAAAGTTCTCTGCCAAATGTCTTCTAGGTAGAAAAGTTATGCCTAATTCTCACAAATAGAACATGGCATGCTAAATCTATTTTAAGTTTGAGTAATTTTAGCTCAAACTAGAATTTCTGTTCACAACCAAGGTTCTTCTGTGAGTGTGATCCCAGATCATCCACAGTTATTTTTCCATGCCCAATATGGAGATAATGCTACTTATTCCCATGTGGACAGAGTGAAAAGCTTGTGGGTGAGCTGGTAATCTTAGGTATCCTATAGGTTTAAAGTCATCATTCCTTTCCAAAGGAAGCCTGTATCAGGATCTGCCAGGTTCAGCTTGGTGCCTTGCACCAAGTGGCTCGCTGGCATCCTGCCATCAAGGATGGATGAGCAATAAAGCTGTGTGTGTAGGTGATGGAAAATTGGAAGTGGGGGTGGGAGTGACAGGCAGTAAAGGCCAGAGCAGCTTGGAACCAGTTTGTATCAGCATCCAAGGCCAAGCACCCTGAAAAAGTATGTGGGTTACCCCAAAACATCTCCGCATTCTCAAAACCCCTCAGCAAGTTCCAATTGGCTGAAGACAGACTAGTCACATAGGAAATCAGAATAGAGGTGGAAGGGATCTTGGAGATCTTCTAGTCCACCCCCCTGCTCAAGCAGAATATCCTATATCATTTCAGACAAGTGACTGTCCAGTCTCTTCTTAAAAACCACCAGTGATGAAGCACCCACAACTTCTCAAGGCAAGCTGTTCCACTGGTTAATTGTCCTCACTGTGAGGAAGTTTCTCCAGGTTGCTTCTCTCCTTGATTAGTTTCCATCCATTGTTTCTTGTCCTGCCCTCTGGTGCTTTGGAAAATAAATTGAAATTGACCCCCTCCTCTTTGTGGCAGCTTCTCAATTACTGGAATACTGCTATCATATCCTGCCCCCGCCCCCAGCCTTCTTTTCTCTATAGCCAACCAAATCCTGCAACTGTTCTTCATATGTTTTAGTCTCCAGGCCTTTAATCAGCTTAAATTGCTCTTCTTTGCACTTTTTCCAAAGTCTCAACATCTTTTTTGTAATGTGGCAACCAAAACTGGATGCAGTATCCAGGTGATCTTACTAAAGCTTTATAAAGCAGTATTAATACTTTACATGACTTTGATTCTATGGCTCTGTTTATACAACTAAGGGATATATTAGCTTTTTTGGCTGCCACCGCACATTGCTGGCTCATGTTTAAGTGATCATCCACTAGAACTCCAAGATCCCTTCACAGTTACCGTTTCTGAGCCACATTTTGCCGAATCTGTATTTGTATCTTTGGCTTTTCCTGCCCAGGTGTAAAACTTGCTTTTCTCCACATTAAATTTCACTTCGTTGGATAGGATCCCGTGTTCAAGTCTGTCAAAATCTTTTTGGATCTTGAGCTTGTCTTCTGGGATCTTGGCTATTTCTGTCAGCTTAATGTCATCTGCAAATTTAATGAGTTACCCTTCTATTCCCTCATCTAAGTCATTTATGAAGATATTGAAGAGTATTGAGTCTAAGACAGAATCTTGTGGTACCTCACTGCTTACTTCCCTCCATATATAGATGTAGTGCCCTTAAGGACGACTCGTTGAGTATGGTTCATCAGTCAGTTACAAATCCATCTGATGGTGATGCTGTCTATCCCTACTTATCAAGAAGTAGGTTGTGATCTACTTTGCTGAAGTCTAAGTATACTAGCATTTCACTGGTCCACTAATTTAGTTAATTTGTCAAAGAATGAAATAAGACTGGTTTGGCATGATCTGTTTTTAACAAGCTCATGCTGGCTTTTAGTTATAACTTTGTTTCTAAATGTTCATAGATCTGTTTTTTGATGATTTTTTCCAGTATCTTCCCAAGTAGTGATGTTAGGCTGATTGATCTGTAGTTTCCTGGGTCTGGTTCACCCCCCACCTTTTTTTTTGAAGATGGGAACCACACCAGCTCTTTTCCAATACTCAGGTAATTCCCCAGTGCTCCAAGGTTTTATACAAAGATTTTGAGGTAACATCTGCCAGCTCCTTCAGAACTCTGGGATGTAATCCATCAGATCCTAGTTATTTATATTCATCAAGGTCAGACAGGTGTTCTCTTACCATTTCCTTGCTTATTTTAATTTTTATTTCTAGTCTGTCTTTTACAGTTACATTTTTGGTAGGTTGGGCTACAGTTTCTTTTTGTGTGAAGACTGATATAAAGAATGAGTTAAGCAGCTTTGTTTTTTCTCTACTGCCCGATACTTTCTTGCTTTTCTCTTTATTGGACTGTTTCCTTCACTTTTTTCTTGTTTCTTTTGAAAGAAACTTTTTAAAAATTAGCTTTGACTTTTGTTGCAAGTCTGTTCATTCTGAGCCTTTGCTTTCCTGACTTCATCTGTGCAGATTTGGGCTATCTGTTGATATTTTGCCTTAGTTATGTGTCCCTCTTTCCATTTTTTTGTACTTATTGTTTTGGTCTTTCAGTTTATCAGAGAGATCTTGGATTTCTTGTTTTTCTTTTTTAGTGATATTCTGTTGGACTGGGCTTTTATGATAATTATTTTTCAGTGTTTCCCATGCTTCTTCAGTTGTTTTTCCCTTTAGGATTTTTATCCTTGAAATTTTCCTTAGGCTGTCCTCTGAATTTGTTAAAATCAGCTCTTTTAAAATTTAAGAACTGGTTGGATTATATTCTATTGCTTCTGTTTGCATTATGCTGAATTCAAGTATGAATTAGTCATTCTTGTCCAAGGTTCTGGCAACTTCAACTCCCTCTATCACTTCTCTATTAGTAAGAATTAGGTCAGTATAGTTTTTCCTCTAGTTCCCTCCTTTACCTTTTGGATGACAAAGTTTGCCTCCCAGTTGATATCAGGGTAGTTAAAGTCTCCCATTACTACTTTGGTATGTTTCCTACTATATTTATTAATTGATTAGCAAAAAGTTCATCCATGTCTTGTACTTGGTTGGGTGGCCTGTAGTATATGCCTATACCAATGTCATTTCCCCCCTTTTATATTGACCCATATGGATTCTAAGAGGTTTTCATCCTTGGTTTTGTGTATTTCTGTAAAGATGTAGTGATCTTTTATATACAATGCAACTCTACCTCCTCCTTTGTTAGGTCTGTTTCTTTTGAATAGTTTGTATCCTTCCATCAATACATTCCAGTCACGAATTTCATCCCACCAAGTTTCAGTAATGGCAACTACATCATATCTGTACTACATCTTCATGTACTAACACTTCAAGTTCACCCTGTTTGTTCCCTAAACTCTGAGTGTTAGTATATAGGCACTTCAGTCCTTTATTGGGCTTGGGTATGTTTCTTATATTTCCTGCTTTACAATACAACATGTGTATAGCTTGCACAGTGCACCTGAGCGCATTATTTCAGATATTTACATCACAGTTTTGGCAGACATTTTTGAAGCTGTTGGGGACAACCCAGGGCTTAAACTTCTCCCATCAACCCAAAACTAATGGGGCATGTGAGAGAACCAACTCAGTTCTGGAACAGTACCTCAGGATGCTACATTAATTACCAACAGGACAATTGGGCTGACCTTTCGCCTTTTGCAGAAGTAGTATATAACAATTCTGTGCATAGTCGTACAGGGTTCACCAATTTAAGGTGGTCTCTGGTCAGGACTTTGTAGCTATGCCAGAGTTGCCTCAAGAGAAACCACACAGTACCCTTTTTAGTGGAGTAGATAGCCCAAATGCAGAACACTTGGCCAGTTGCCCGTAAGGACATGTGAAGCCAAAAGATTTTAAAGTAGGTGATAAAGTTTACTTCTCCACAAAATATTTACAGTCCTTCCAACCATTTAAGAAACTGGGTCCTAAATAATGTGGACCCAGTCCCAATTGTTAAAGTAATTAAACCCAGTCACTGTACAGCTGGAGAAGTCCTTAAATGTATTCACCCTATGTTTCACTGCACTTTGTTGAAACCTGAAACTCTCACCCCTTCACCCTGCACCTGACACTCCTCCTATACCCACTTTAATTGAAGGAGAGCAGCACTTTAAAGTTAAAGAAGTTCTAGATTCCAGGAAACATAGAGGGAAGGTCCAATATTTCACTGCCTGGAAATATTTTCCCTCTGCATAGTCCAAATAGGTGGATGCTAAACATGTCTGGGCACCTAAACTCCTCCAGATTTTTCATAGAAAATACGCCAACAAACCCTGAAGGAATCGCTGTTCTTGGTGTGATATATTATGTAAATTACCTGTATAAATTGAGTAAATTACCTGTATAATTTTTCTCTGTATGGCTAAAGCCTCTGTTACAGGGGTGGGGGAAAATATCAGCTAGCCTGATGCTTGCTGCCATAGCAAAGCAGGGAGGGATCAATGGAGAATTTTTCATTGCAGCTTTGCAACTACAGCCTGAACTTTGCTTATCTCTCCAAGGTCAGTTCTTCTAGCAGTTGGTATGCAGAAGTCTTTTGGTTGCCTAGCTACAAGGGGGTTAGGCCGTACTGTTTGTTTCAAGCTGCTGTTTGTGTGTGCTTTGCGAGTTTGCCTGGGATTTCTTGCTTTCAGTTCATTCCTAGGAAAAGTACTTCTCTTTAAAACTATGGAGCTGAGGATTTTTCTTTCCTAGGAAATGGACAGAGGCAGCCCTGACACTGAGCCTTTGCTTTTCAGACTTTTTTTTTGCAATTCAGGCTATCTGATGATATTCTGTCTTAGTTATGTGTCCCTCTTTCCATTTTTTGTATTTATCCTTTGTGTCTTTCAGTTTATCAGAAACCTAACCCTAACCCTACAATCAACTAGCATCCTCTGCTATCACCAGCACTCAGGCGAAATCCAACCCACAGATGTCTGTGGATCTACTGACAGTGCTGAAAAAGTCCTTGAGCGAAGATGAATAGTTTAATAACCACCAAGTGGACTGCACAGTGTGAGATGGTCTCATCTGATTGGAGCCAAATTATATATACTTGAAAATAAGGCATGATTCAAAGATGGTCAGGCCCTTTGGCTTTCTAAAAACTGTTCATTCAGTAAAGTGCCAGTTTTAGTGGTCATCATTGAAGGAGGACATTGAATGCCCATCTGTTCTGCAGCAAAAGATCAACCAAGAAAAATCCCTGGCCTCCTACAACCAGTGGCTAAACCCCAAGCATCCTGGAAGGAAATTTCCATGGACTTTATAATGGAGCTACCAGAAAGTTCAGGAAACATGGTGATCTGGGTGGTAACTGACCTCTTTTCCAAACAGATGAACTTCATACCATGTTCCCAAATCCCTTCGGCCTGCACACTGGCCAAGCTCTTTGTACAACATGTATATAGACTCCATGGTGTCCCAGAGTGGATCATCTCAGATTGTAGAGTTCAATTCACTTCTCAATTTTGGCAGCATGCAAGGACTTAACTCCTCCCATCATTTCCAGATGAATGGAGGCTGTGAACACATGAATGGCATCCTGGAGCAGAATCTTCGATACTACATTAACTAACAACAAGATAATTGGGGTGACCTCCTCCCATTCACAGAGGTAGCATACAACAAGGCAGACCACAGCAGCAGCAGTTTTACACTGTTCTTTACACTGGGTCAAGATGTTGTGGTCATACCAGAACTGCCTCAAATCAAACCCCAAAACACATCATTAACAGACTGGATCGATAAGCTACAGAGCACCTTGCTAGTGGTCTGCAAAGCGCTGGAAG
This sequence comes from Bungarus multicinctus, assembly GCA_023653725.1. Taxonomy (NCBI): domain Eukaryota; kingdom Metazoa; phylum Chordata; class Lepidosauria; order Squamata; family Elapidae; genus Bungarus; species Bungarus multicinctus. The sequence continues at coordinate 3,877,265 of CM042846.1, forward strand.
AAGCACATGAAACACACAAAAAATAAGCTGATAACAAATCATCCAAACCAAAAGACATTGGAATCTACTTATCCACCAAATATCTCCAATCAAGGAAACTCAGACCAAAATGCATTGGACCTTTCTCTATAATTAAAATTATCAATCCTGTGACAGTGCAGTTGGAATTACCAAAAACCTTCAGATGTATTCACCCAGTTTTCCACTGCAGCCTATTGAAATTGACAATCACTTCCTGCTTACACCCCCCAAAGAAACCACCTCCAATTCCTGTCCTTACTGAGGGAGAACAACACTTCAGAGTTAAAGATATCTCATATTCACATAAACATAGAGGAAAAATACAATACTTGATACCACAGGATTTCTCCTCTTCTGAAACTGAATGGTCAATGCTCAACATATTTGAACTCCAGGAATCCTCCACAAATTTCAGAATAAAATACTCTGATAAATACTCTGATAAACCCCACTGAAACCTCCTAAACATTAACCATTTCTCTTGTTTTCTTTCTGTTTCAGGAATAAACCACTTTTTCAAGAGGAACAGAATGTCAAGTCTGTCATTTTGCATCACTTTAGCTCTGCTTTGTTTGATGGCATCCTGCCATAAAATGGGGGAGGGAGAAAAAGGGGGATATAGGGAGGGGGGATGACAGGGACCAGAGGTACCAACCCAGAACAGAGCCTGGCAAATCCAAGGACACAAGCATGAGAATGGACTGTGAACACCCACCCAAGAGGTGCCAAACTTTAGGACTGTTACCAAAACACCTAGTTTGAATACCATTGGACAGTTGTGAAAGGACCCTGGTGGGAGGGCCCAGGAAAAGGGTTTATGTGGGAAAATTCAGATCTGGCTTTCCTTATGCTATAACAATTTGGCTTTAATAAAGGTACACCTTTCAATACAAATGGAGTCAAGAGTCTTTCTTTCTTAAATGTCCAAGCTTGGATACGCCTGACAGAAGCAATGGATGGAAACTAATCAAGAGAGAACCAACCTAGAATTAAAGAAAAAATTCTTGACAGTGAGAACAATTAACCAATGGAACAGCCTGCCTCCTGAGATTGGGGGTGCTTCATCTGTCTAATGTCTAGGTATACTTACCCATGCAGTATAGCTGTAGTATTATTATCATTCTTTACTCCTCCCTTTTATTGGTATGATGATGATAATGATGATTGTGTTGCTTTGCATGTTCATCGAGTGCTTCTGTATCTGAGACAAATTCCTTGTGTGTCTAATCACATTTGATCAAATAAAATTCAATTGAATTCAACACTGGGGCATTTTAAGAAGAGATTGGACAGCCATTTGTCTGGAACGGTATACAGCACAGTTCCCAACCTTTCCAGTTTTGCGGATTGGCTGGGAGTAGAGAGGGGATGGTTCCGTGCGAGTAGCAGGCAAGCACACACAACTCCACTACTGAATGAAATCATTGGTTGTTCTGAGCCAAAGTGTCTCTCACATATTTCTTGTTATCATTTTTATTTATATAAAGTCAGGAAGGTGGCAGAGACTTGGATAAATATCAGAGAAGATTTATTTAAAAACATTTATTTAAATGTATTTATTATTATTACTATTAAAATTATATACTGCCCAACTCCCAGTGATTCCATGTAGTTCAAAAAGTAGAAACAGAGAACAATAACAATAAAACAATGCAACAATAAAGGAACAAACAATGCTCCAAATGGGCAACAATAAAGACAGATCCACAGTACTCAGAAGGGCCTTCAACCATTTTAATCAAAAGTTTGGGCAAAGAGGCAGCACGAAAATTGAAAGCTGCCAGTTATAATTAAAGGGACCAAGTTGTCCGGGGGAAAAAAGGAGAACTTAAGCCAATAAGAGAAGATGAAAGTCCAGGCAGAAATTTAAATTTTAGATAAGTCAGCTTCACCACAAAGGACCATATTTGAAGTGCAGTGAGGTGCTTGAAAAATGATTCTCAAAAATATGGACTTTTTCCAAATGAAGAAATGACCAGTAGGGACCCAACTGAGCTCCAAAAAGGAGCTGGGATTACATTTGCATTGTTTTTATTATATAGATGGATTATACAGTATTACAGCTATTTATCTTGGACTATTTTAATGGTCATACTTTTAAAAAAATTGATTACTGAAAGTAAAATGAGTGGGAGAAGATATTGCGGGACTGTATTCTTCAAAAGTTTTAATGAATTGCAGCTTTAAATTTGATTGATTAACTGAGTTATAACATTTATGCACATATATAAAGATGCAAATTATGAGATTTAATGCTGCTGATCTAGAATCCATTGATTGTTTTTTTTAACTGTGGAGTGTTTCTTATTAAAATAATTGTTTTTCAGTGCGTTCAACAAATTTCAGCCTTCATCTAACGAAGGCAGATAATTCTATTTTTATTGATGTGCAAGATAAATGTTCTCCTTTTAAACATACTAATTTAACAAACTGAATGTTACAAAACAAAGATCAAGAATAAGTGTATCATCAGAATATCCCTGCCTGCCTGCCCTTTGCAGATTCAAGGGTAAGGATGAGAAGGGGAAGTCTCCTAGAAGCAGCTCACTTTTACTACTATGCTTCAAGTAGGTCAACTCCACCCCTCCCCCATGGGCCATTTTATTAAAATCCAACTATCTTGTCATCGAATTTCAGTGATACTGTCTTGGGAACTGGGGGTTGACTATTTCTATATTAAAATGTTCTATTAATAATTTCACATATACAATACAAAAGTATTTCATGCAAGAGCCAGTTTGGAGCAATGGTTAAGACACCAGGCTACAAACTAGGAAAACATGTTCTAGTCTGACCTTAAGCACAAAGTCAGCTTGGTGACTTCCAGCTAATCATGCTATCTCATCCCTCAGAAAGAGACAATTACAAACCACTTCTGAAAAGTCCTTGCTGACAAAACTGCAGGGACCAGTTGCCAGAAGGCACACACTATAACAAACACATTTTTAATGACAAATTGTACTACTTAATACATAGGTATGGTTTAGTTATTCTATGTAGTAGATTTTTATCAAGCCTTATTACTTTATAAGTAACTCAGGGTGGCAAATGTGGTTAATACTCCTTCCTTCTCTTTTTTCCCTAGAACAAGTATTTGAGGTGGGTTGGGCTGAGACAATGTAACTAGGCCAAAGTCACCCAGCTGGCTTTCATACTTAATGGGTCAGTCTCCTTGTTTCTAAGACAGAATCTTAACTACACCAAAGTGACTCCCATAATTCCCATCTGATGACCTTAAAAGGTATTTTTTTTATTCTTTATTTCTACAAAATTAAATATTTTAATGAGTCTGACACGTCCACCATCTTCAACTCAACACCGCACTGGCATCCTGCCATCTGGCAGAGTCATTGTTATGAGATTTAACATAAATAGAATTATTTACAATATATGAAGTACTAGATTTTGTATATGTTAAGTTCTAGATTTGTATTTATACCAATTGTGGTATATTGTATTCTGAAGGATCATTCTATCTGTCTCCTCTCAGTTGGACAATATTTTTATTAAGCTAATTTGGAGTCACACATTCTTAAGTAAGTTTCATTAAGCATCATAGTAAGTAAAGCAGGGAATGAAAAAAGGGTTGCTGTTCAAGCCTCAAGCCTGTATTTCATTATCAACTTAATGAACTATAGTAAAGCATGAAGACATTCCAGGTAGCGCTTATGTCAAGATGTCAGGACTTTCTCAAGAGCTGATGAGCTGAAGAAGTAAATCAACAGCGGCTAATCCTTCACTTGAACGTATTAAACCCAGTTGTTAACTTGAAAATTTCTTCATATTGAGGTAAAACACATGGCTAACTCCTATGGTAGTGAAGAATAGAAATTAGAGTTTTATGTTAACAAATGATCTGGAAATAATTTAACTGATATGTTGGCTAAGATCAAAAGTATACTTTTTAAAAAGCTACATTTGGCAGTGTCTTTTGCTCTATCTGGAGCACAAAAGTAGATTTAATTGAAATGTTTAAGTCACTCTCCTCTACCATTTGTTTTACAATATTCATTTCCAAACTATTCTGGTGTTCCCAGATAGCCTCATATTTACTATAAGGGAAGAGTCAAAGGGGGAATCTCAGGGGAGAATCAAAGTTAGTCTCTTTTTATTAGCCATACTTACATGGCCATGGAGATCAGTGTTCAGCAGCATCAGAGCACAGGTGAGTGTATGGATTCCATCTGGAAAATACAAAGAATTTAATATACTTTAAAATTAGTTGCAAGAAATATATTCAAAACAAGGCAGTTCCTATATCTGCTTAGCTCACAGGAGAGGACAAGATTTTAAAGTCTGAGACCAAACAGCTAGAAGTAGCTGATAAGATTAATTTTGTCCCAAATCCAGGAACTGGATTCTATGGAGTCAAGGGCTGTTCTTTCCTAGGGAATAGCTGGGGCCAGACTGACACTCTTGATATTATATACTTTCATTTGTTCTCTAATCCATGTGCAGGTTTTTCCATCTTGTCTTGAGATTCTGAGATGTATCTTTTTATGGCTCTTTGTGCCATTAGTAGCTTTTGTAACGATTGTGAGGTTAGTGTCCACTATTTCTGTGAAACTAAAACTGAAACTGAAACTCCTCTGCTTGTGTTTTGCATTTGGAACATATTTCTTTTCAGGTGGGGAGGGGGAGTAGAACTGCTTAGCATCAATTAATAATAATATATGAAATACTAATCCTCTGATGGTGATTTTGAAAAATCCTTTCTTAGTGAGCACCTAGAAACCAAGAGGAAGGGAAGCGTGCTGGAGGTGTGAAAGAATGCTGGGAAGGGAAGCGTGCTGGAGATGTGAAAGAACATACATATATATATATATACATATACATATGTATATGTATGTATGTATGTATGTATGTATATGTATAAAAATAACATTCAGACATGATGCCAACAACTATAAAAAATTATCTTCTAAAGGCCTTCTGAAAGTTATTACACCTCTGAAATCTCTCTTATTTCTAGCCCATTTTGCCCTGCAATGAAACATCTGCAGATATTTTATGCTTCCCATTATAGCCTTTGGGCTGGTTTCTTTTCAGATGAATTTTGAAGCAGTTTGAGTTTGTCTTAAAATCTTAAATCATGAGTATAGGCTTTAAGATGTGTGGACTTTAAGATGCAGGGACTTCAACTCCCATAATTCTCCAGCCAGAATGCTAGCTGGAAATATTTTGGTGGGAAGTCCACACTTTTTAAAGTTGCCAAATTTAAAAAACACTGATTTAGATCAACCCATATTCTCTTTGAATATCAAACTCAAATGTCATCAGGCTTACTTGTGAAAGCCTAATTTTTAAGCCTAAATTACATAAGATATAAGAAATATACCCGTGATAGCAAACCTATGGCACGCATGCCACAGGTGGCATGCAGAGCCATTTGTGCAGGCACCCAAGTCCCAGTCAAACCTACCCTCACTGCGCATGCGCGCACCTCCCAGCTGATTTTCGGTCTGTTTGAGGCCATTTTTGCCCTCCCGGACACTCAAGGGAAACCTCTGCAGCCTCGGGAGGCTGAAAAACAAGCCTTCCGGAAATACCAGAAGTGCCTAAATGGGCCCATTTTCAGCCTCTTGAGGCTGCAGAGGTTTCCCTCAAGCCTCTGGGAAGGCAAAAATGGCCTCAAACTGGCTGAAAATCAGCTGGGAGGCAAGTAAGGGGGTGGGGCAGAGGTGCTGTGTGCACATGCACAGGGGGGCAGGGCACATTGCATTGTGAGTGCTAGCACACGCCACACGCGCTATCGCGCACGTGCACACTTTCAACACACTACAACAAAAAAGTTCACCATCACTGAAATATACCATTTGATATTTCAAGTATTATCCTTCTTCCACTCACTTTCTTTTGCACTTGGCCCTTATTCCTTAATGCAGTATCATCTATATATATAAAAGTGAAATACCACTCACACAGCATCAAGAAATCTCCATAACCTACAAACTTGAAATTTGGCACATATGTTCTTCTTGGCTTCTAGGTGATCACTAAGAAAGTATTTTTTGAAATACTTAGTATTTCATAGATTATTATTAACATGCTCTGATTCTAAGGAGTTCTATTCTCCCTCCCCACCTGAAAATAATTTACTGCTGTTACATGCCTTTTGCGCCTTATATCCTTGGGCACAAATGTACCAAGAACCCTATTAATAGCATTCAAACTTCAGTTCACCATACTGTATGTAATTGTCTTCTGCAAATAGGGACAGGAAGAAAAATGGTAACAATAGTATCTGAAACACTATTCTGTTTTAGAAATCTGCATGTTCCATGGAAAAATATCTCCCCTTCTCAGCTGATGTCTTTATTCCCTCTTGTTTTATTCAGGAAGAGCCTCGTGCAGTTTCTTTGATAAATTCAAGCACTGTTTCTTTAGCAGCCTCTTAAGCTAGAATTCTGTCATGAGTTTGAATACAATTTAAATAAATGAACTACTGAAATAAATTCATCTGAGTTTGAGGCTAAAATCTGAGTGTCATCAGCTCTTACCTTCCAATGTGCTCTCCTGGGGATTGCAGTGGCAGTATCTGCGAGAGAAGTGGATGAGGACTCGCTCCCGTTCCTGTGTCTCTCCCATAAGGGGGAAAGCTTTTAGGAAAGCTCTAAACATAGAAAGTAACTATTAAGAAAGCAATTAAACGAACAAGAGATTTAATATATCAAACTTTTTTCAAGTTTTAAAAGTACCAAACCTTTTGGGATCAAAGACATTCTGTGAGGATTTGAACTCTAAAGGTTGTAAGTCAGGGGTGTCAAACTCAAGGCCCGTGGACCAGATCCAGCCTGCAGGCTGCTTAAATCTGGCCCGCGGGATTGGCCTGGAACTATCAAAGGACTGACCTGCGGCTAAAATGGACCACGTGCGCCCCCCCCCCCCCCCCAGCATCTCATTTTCACCCTCCATGGCCTTCTGCAGCACTTTGCCAGCCAAACTGGGCTGAAAACTGGGATAATGTATGGTAAAATAAAAAATAAATTAAATAAATGAAAAGGGATGAAAAATAGGCTGAAAATGGGCCAAAAACAACAGAAAAATGGCCCCAAAATGGGCTAGGCAGAATACACAATATTTTTGTGAATTTGAAATGTATGAAAAGAAAAACAAAGACCAAAGGGCTAAATACCTTTTACATCAGTTCCACGCCAATGAATTTATATCTAGATGTTTCATTAAAAATTTGGCTTGCAAAATGGAAAGCAGAATAGCTTGGATTTACTATACATTTGTAGAATATATGCACAAAATAAAACAAAAAGGCCAGCTTCTTCACAATAATTAATTAGATACCTGCAGGAAATCCATAGCAAAATATAAATGCAATATGTCTTCCCAATTCCTATTCCCCAGGAACCAGCATTAAAAGCGATCCTGCTTCTAAGTACTGCATTTAATATATCAGCATAATGGCTAGAAGTTATTGAGCTATATCTCTTTTGTCAATTGTCAAAACCCCTCTTAAAATCAAATCAAAGTTGTACTCTATTGTAACCCATGATAGTAAATTCTGTAGTTTAATAATGTGCTGGGTGAAAAGCACTTACTGTAATACCTGTGAACCAGATCATATTTTTATTAAGCTATTCACCATAACCACTAGATATCTTTCCTGATTTGTCACTGCTTATTCACTGGTTTAGATATGAAGTTAGAATTGTTTTCTTCAATATACTGCATATGCTTATTTACAGTGAAATGCCTTCTGTTTGACAGCACAGAATCAATAGAAAGAAATATGTCAGAGATGCAAAAGAAATGTATATTAATCAAACCAAAGTTAGAAACAGGAGAGGGGCAAAAAATTCACTAACAGTCACAATTATGCAGATGAAGCTCCATCCCTTTTATATTTTGCAATGCGTGTAAAAAAAGCGGTGGAATTTAGATCATATGGCTGTGGCTGCCCTGAAAACACCCTGATTAGAAATCTGAAATAGAAGGCATAATTTCGCTTTACAGATAAACGTGTAAAATAAAACACATAGCACTTTAAACAGAAAAAGTAGCTTTAGGAAAATGTAATTTCCAGTAAAGAAGAAGTTAAGGTAGGGTTGGAGTTTTCCCCATAGCCTTTTTATTAAAGGGTGCCCTCACACCCTGATCCTGACTTTCAGCCCATGGAAATTTATTTACTTTTAAAAATCCTGCCTTTATTACTATTTATAGGTAACTCAAGGCAGAACCCTCCCGCTCTTATTTTCCCCACAGCAACCCTGTGAGGTGAGTTGGGCTGAGAGAGTGTGACTGGCCCAAAGTCACTCAGCTGGCTTTCATACCTAAAGTGGGAGTAGAACTCACAGTTCCCTGCTTCTAGGCCAGCACCTTAACCACTATACCAAACTGGCTCTCAGTGGAGTCCAAGCCTCTTAGATGAAAACATCATACTAGTTCTTCATAGAAAGACATATTCACCTTGTTATTTATTAAACATTACAAGCAAAGCAAAGGTAAACTAGGGTAATGGTTTGCCATCATGCTCAATGGATGAAGAGAAGAGGCCTGAGAGAATAATATTCACATGTGGATCAGGCTACTCAGTGAGTCAATATGTGGTTTCTGCTCAACCAACCAACATTTCAAACTTTTTTACCCTTTATAATATCCAACATTTTATTTACAGATGAACAGTGCTTGTTTATAAACAACCAATGCTATCTCTTTTTTTTAACCCTAAAAATGGTTAAGTAGTTAATCTTTGCAAAATTCCAGAAACATTAAATTAATAGATTCTGCTCACCTGAGTGCTTTATCCAAGGTCAACCCAGTAAAGTCGAAGAAACGGAGATATTCTTCTGCTACCATTTTGCTAAATTCATTACTGTAATTAAAGATGACACCATCCATAATTATGGGCATACTCTTCACAAAGAATCCCGTAAATGAATATGTTTGTGAGTATACAATATATACCAAACTAGTGTATACTTCAAATTGGGAGTGGAAAAGACCAAATTTGATTGGGTTAAGAGTAGGGTACTATCCTCTCATTGGAATTTGGGGAAAAAAATCATTCTCATTTTTTGCTCTCAGTACAATTCTGAATTTTGTTCTCCTTTTAATGTATAAACAATAAGTTAAACCTCAAATGGAAAATTAGAAACAATAGACTGATACAAGTATCAAAGGTTTTTTGGGTATAAACCTCTTAATAGCTTGGTTTGGAGTACCTTACATTCTACTTAGCTGTATTTATTTCTAATATGTCTAAGAATAGGGATTTTGTTTATGCTTTTATGATACATGATTGGACAGAAGCATTATTCCATCATTCCATATTCTGGAAGCATTTTTTTACTTCCATACTGGGAGAGCTGCTTTACATATTTTTAGAAATGCATCAGGGAAGTGGAGATGGAGAACTGAGGAGGGAGATATATTCATTTGTTTGTTTGTTAAATTTATTTGCTGCCTATCTCATTATGGGGGCTACTTTTGGCAGCTTACAACAATAAAAACAGAAAAAGAAGTGTAAATATAACAACAGTAAATGGAACAATAGAAAAAACAATGAAAAAGATAATAATGGTATAGCGATATGAGAAGATGGGTGTATTTTCCCATCCCTCCCATTGCAGGGAACAATGGATGAAGTGAGATTAGCTATCAATCCAGTAGTCACTTCCAGTGTGATACACCCCTATTGGGGCCCCAGGTCAACCAGCAGAGCAACTCTTCAGGTTCTTATGGAAGAATGGGAGGCTGGAGGCAGGTTTCACCTTGGAGGGTAGGATGTTCCAAAGTACGGGAGGGAGGGGCTGACGTCACAGCAATGCAATGCATCTCATGGGGCTCTGTGGGATCGCACTGAAATCCAAACTGCCCAGCAGTCCGGAGAGATCTAAATCGTCTCAGAGGGGCAATGAACAAAGAGAGTGCACTCCGCTGATCTCCCTGACTGATCCAGAGAAGGTTCTCAAACTCAACAGGAAGGAAAAGACAGTTATTATGTGCTGGACTGAAGCCGTGACAGCCAATTGGAAAGAAGTGTAGATGACTGAATGACAGTGTGATCAATCTAGGTGAGAGATTTTTAATTTTTAATGTTAATGGAAGAAAGAACATCTGGATGAAAGTAGGTTCTAAAAAGGAGGAGGTGGAACTGTTTTTCTTCCATCTCCTGAGAAAAACAGCAAGAAAAGCCTAAGAGCCATTTTTTAAATAGGAAATTAAGTCAAAGAACTTTTTTAAAAATGGAAAACTTTGCAACTGGGTACCTCATATATAATATTGACTAATGTGAAAGCTTGGACATACAGAACACTTTTTTATTCTTATTCCAACAAAATTTGAACCGGAGCATACTATACAAAAGGAGGAAGAAAAAGAGAGAAGTAGAGCAACAGTGCCACCTACAGGCAGAAGTGAAAGCCAGGAGGTGCAAGGGAGAAAGAGGAAAAAATACATAAAATACATAACCTTGAGAAACTGTGAAACTGAAGATAAGAACTGACTGCTAGATAAACAATTATTGTACTACAAGTTGTTTAGACTGAATAACTGAGACAGATAGTGAAACACTCAGATTCTCTTGGAACTCAAATAAAAATAAAACAAATAAAACAAAATAGAAGCTGAGAACAGCAAAACATTTCCTTTTCTCCTACCCTTACTCCCCCTTTTTTTGCTCTGTGAACTCTCTATTTGTGGATATAAAATAACTGGTGGTTGAATTCAAGGACTTGGTGGGCCTATGTGGATTACAATTTATCAACTAATCAATTCTATTTTTTTATAAGAAAGGATTAGGATTTGAAGAACCTGAAGAAAAACAACAAGAATAATGGGGTCAAAAGATTGATAACTTTTGGATTACAATGTATATTTTAAATCTTTTTCTCGGATTATAATTGATAATTTTACCCTTTACTTTTTGTGGATTATAAATATTAAAACACTTCAAAATGAAGAAAGCACCATCTGCACCATTTTCAGCATCAGCAACACCTAGTCCATCAGGTCAGAGGTCTTTGGATGCTATGATACAGCAAGAGAAAGTGAATACGATGCAGGCAGACTTAAAAGTTATGATCCAAGCCCTGCATGATGATTTGAAGGAACAAATAGGGAAAGCAGAGGATAAAATAGAGAATTTTCAACAAATGATGAACAGTGGACAACGCATACAGAAAGTAGAAGAGAAAGCTGAACAAATAGAAAGAAAGAGTGGAAGAAGTTGATTACAGACTTACATTGGCAAATAAAAATAAAGAAAGAACAATAATATCACTAGAGATGGACACGGCTGATTATTATTTGCAATTCCAGAATACCGAGGAAGAAAAGGGAGAAAATCTAGCACAGAAATTGGCAGAGCTGCTGGCAGATGCTCTAGAGGTGACCAAAGAAAAGGTTTTTGCTAAGATTGATGAAACATTTAGAATTCATACCAGATATGAGACAAGAAACAGACTTCCCAGAGAAGTACATGTGAGATTTACTAAAAAAGCAATGAAAGCAGAGATTTTACAAAGAGCGAGAGATGATCCTTTGAAATATAAAGAGAAAGAAATAGTGGTCTTAAAACAGATTCGAAGAAGAGTTAGAGAAATAAGGAAAGGATATCAATTTCTGACAAAACAACTAACCAAAAATGGAGTGAATTCAGTTGGCTGATACTGGAGGGAATATTGATGACCTGGATGGAGCAAAGACATAGATTGGATTCCATAGAAAAAGCAGAACAATGTTATGAGCACTACTTTGGATCACAAGAGGAAACGAGAATAAGAGAGGAAAGGGGACAGATGACAAGAGGAAACTTCAGGAGAGAGAAATATGCAACAAAAAGAATGTGAAAGAGATCTGGAGGAAATAGCAAAAAGAGAAGGAGCAAAGCCAAAATAATTGAGAGAGATAAGAACAACTAGAACAACAAAACCCATCTATAAGTAAAACTATGGAAGAAGAAATAAAATTAATATCAATTAACATAAACGGACTGAACTCTGCAAGAAAAAGGAAAATGACTTTTAGTAAATTAGCAAAATTAAAATTAGATATAATCTGCTTGCAAAAAGTGCATATTAAAAAAGAACAAAACAAAATATTAGAAATTTGAGAAGTTATATACTTCTTTATCACAACAAAAGAAGAGGGGAATAGCTCTTTATGTAAAAGAGGCAATAAATGTTAAGTACATTTTTATGTTTGAGGAAGGAAGGATTTTGATGGTGGAAATAACACAGATACTCTTAATAGCAATAAACACTTCAAATAGTAACCAAGAGGATTTTTATGATAAACTTTATAAGAAAGTAACAGAACTTGAGTATAAAAATATATGTATAGTAGGAGACTTTAATGCAATTGTGGATGCAGAATTAGACTACAAAAACTAGACAGACAAACAGAAAAGCCAGGAAAACACTTCCAAAGACTTTCTTCAAAATGGTGGAAGAACTAGGTATCCAAAATGTATGGCAAGAGACACATCCCAAGGGAAATCAATACTCATTTTATTCAAAGAGACATATGTCTTGGTCAAGAATAGACATGATATGGATTTTAGCTTTGCTGAAATCCATATCATGTCTATTCTTGACCAAGACAATGTACAAGAAATAAATATAGAAATAAGCAATTGGGCAGATCACAGTCCAATGAAATGTATATGGAAGGGACAAAAAGGGAAATTAAGATGGATGTTGAACTAATCAATATTAGAAAAGGAATTTATTCAATTTATGGAAAGAGAGGTGGACTTTTTCTTTAAAGAACAGAAAAGAAAAAAATGTCACTACAAAATGTATGGGACACAGCTAATGCATATATTAGAGGATTAACTATAACATATATTGGAAAGAAAAACAAAAAGAAGAGACAAAGTCAAAATATATTAGAAGATGAATATAAGAGACTAGAGACAGAACTACAAAAAGAACCACAAAAAAGAATATAAAAAACCAAATGGAATTAATAAAATATAAGCTGAACTTAATTGATAAAGAAGAAGTAGCATAAAAAATTAAAAGTGCTAAACAAAATTTCTTTGAAAATGCAAATAAATCAGGAAGATGGGTGGCATATAAACTGAAAAAAGAGAAAGAAAAGAAATTGATATACCAATTAATGGATGATGAAGGAATTCTTCACCATCAAAATGACAACAAAAAATGTGATTCAAAATTATTGTGAAAAAATGATCAAGAGACAATTCCAGAAGATAAAATAAAACAATATTTAGAAAAAGCAGAACTACCTAAAATACCTGAAACAGTGAAAGCAATGCTAGATGAATGTATAATAATGATTGAACTAACAGAAGCAATTAAGAGATAAAAGAATGGCAAAACACCAGGTCTGGATGGACTACCAGTAGAACTATACAAAAAATTATAAAATACTTTAAGTATTCCAATGTTGGAACTATTCGATGAACTATTGTTAGCAGCGAAAGCACCAAATTCATGGAAGGAAGCATATATTACTCTCATACTGAAAGAAGACTCAACTTACAACAGATAAAAAAACTATAGACCAATATCTTTACTGAATGCTGATTATAAAATATTCACCTCAATAATTGCAGAAAGACTAAAAAGATCCTTAAATCAATGTAACATCCAGATCAAAGTGACTTTTTACCTAAGAGACAAATTAAAGACAATATGAGAATAATTTTAAACACACTGGAATATTATGAGGCGCATCCAAAGAAGTAAATGGCGTTGATCTTCCTAGATGCACAGAAAGCATTTGACAATATGAACTAGCAATTTATGCTAACAGAATTAAAAGATATGGACTTTGGGGAGAAATTTACTAATATGATTACGGCAACATATTATAAGCAAACTGCAAAGGTGATGGTAAATGGAAATATGACTGAGAAGGTTAGCATTAAAGAAAGGTACAAGACAAGGATGTCCCTTGTCACCCCTATTATTTATATTGACACTGGGAGTATTAAATAGAAATATCAGACAAGATACAGAGATAAAAGGCATGGAAATAAGAAGGGAAAAGTATAAACTACAGGCAATTTGTTTTTTATTTTGGAAGATCCACAAGAAACAGCCCAAATTAATAAAAAAATAGAATAATATAGCGAAGTGGCAGGATTGAAAAGAAATAAAGAGAAAACTAAGATCTTAGTGAAAAATCTTACAGATAAACAGAAAAAAGAGTTAATGAAAAGAATAGATATTCAGATTACAAAAAAGTAAAATATTTAGGGATTCAGCTGACAGCAAGATATGTAACAATTAAGGAAGATAATTATTACAAACAGACACAACAAATTAATATAGATCTGGAAAAATGGAAAAATCTCTAATTATCATTGATAGGAAGAATAGCTACAATCAAAATGAATATATTGCCAAGATTATAGTACTTATTTCAAACAATTCCGATAAAATTGGGGGTAAGAAATACTTTGAGGAACTTAATAAAATAATACTAAAATATATCTGGCAAGAGAAAAAAGTGAGAATTAGCTTTAAATGCTACTGGATTCAAGAAATGGAGGACATTTTGGATTACCAAATTGGGAATTGTACTACCAGGCCGCAATATTAACATGAATGAAAGAATGGATTGTATTGATAATCTGCATACAAGATTATTGACTTTGGAGGGTCATGACTTGCAACTGGGTTGGCATGCTTTCTTGTGGTATGAGAAAAGTGAGATACATGGTTATTTTCAAAGACATTACATAAGGAATGCACTATAGTTAGTATGGGGAAAAAATCAGAGAACAATATTATTTGAGGATACCAGTTTGGCTTTCAACAATGGAAGCACTGATTCACCCAAACATTATTAACATGGGAAATATTGTTAGATATAATTATAAAGATATTCTGAATGAAAAGGGGGAACTCAAAACTAAACATGAACTGAGTGATCAAGGGATTGATATGGCATGGCATTTACAAGTGCAGATACATTCTAGATATGAGAAATGTTAAATTATATGGTTTCTATAAAGAACTAACAGAATTAGATAAGACATTTACAGGGACAGAAGAAAAAATTGATAAAGAAACTGTACAGCTACTTATTGGGCATCAAATTGGAAGATGAACAAGTGAAGAAGACAATGATAGCATGGGCAAAACACTTTGGTTACACAATAGAATGAGATAAATGGCAGAAATTGTGGGTCAGGAACTACAAATGGCTATCATAAATTGAAATTCTGTTATCAGATTACTTAACAATGTCAACTGCATATAAAGAAAATTTGTAATAGAGTGAAATTTATCACGACCATAATTACAATTATTTTACAAAACTCATTGTCTATATAAGAACATATCTTAAAAGCATCTCAAATGCTAGCATTTCTGATAAAATCAAAATGAATCAATTAGCAGTGAAGCAGAAAATATAAGTCATTCCTTATCAAGCAGTGTTCTAGAAATAATCAGAAATATCTCTAAGCCAGAAACAAACAGGACATTGTAAAAGGTATGCAAGATGCATACTTCAAATTCACATGTTATATACTTTAGAAATCAGGATATGTGTTATATTTATAATCATGTTGCAATAACAAAAGTGCAGAAAAGGCAACCTTACATCATGCAACCTACATTTATATTAATGCTACCTTAGGAAAAGAATACAAATATAGGCAGCTACTATTTTTTTCTGCTAGTACAAAATACCAGATTTTTTTTTGTGGGTGGACAGAAGGGCATGCAGAAACATCAGCTTATGAAAGAATTCCCAATGTGAAATCTTTGTGATAACCTACAATATTTATATGTGTGTCTATGTTTGTGTCTTAGTGATTACCTAGATAAATCCCTGCCTGCAGTTTTCTTGACAAAGTTTTTCAGAAGTGGCTTGCCATTACCTCCTTCCTAGGGCTGAAAGAGAGTGACTGGCCCAGCTCCAGGTTTACCCAACTGCTTCTACCTAAGGCAGAACTAGAACTCACAGTCTACCAGTTTCCAACTGATCTTATACTGTACACATAATCATGTGACTGTGGTGTTCTTGTACAGAGCAGACAATTGGCTATCAAGGGAAAGTGAGGTTGTACTAAATTATGTTTATTTTAAATTTTAATACCAATAAAATATAAAACATAAAAATTTGAAATAAGACAATAGAGTTTAAAAAGAAACAGGTTTTCGGGGGGGACGGGGGGGGACTGGGGACTGGATCACTTTCTCCTTCACTGCAAATGAGGCCAATATGCCCTCAGAGAATACATAATAAAACAATTTGCTTTCTGTTCAGGGACCTAGAAATTTAAAGAAGCATATTTTGGCAGATGGCATCTTCTCTGTAAAATAGTGCTCTACATTATGTGGCTCTCTTTCCATAACTTCAAACAGTACATTAATAGGAGAGAGAGAGAGAGAGAGAGAATGTGTGTGTGTGTGAGAGAGAAAGTATGTCAAATGCTAATATATGCCATGTGGCTTTTTCTTGAAAACAATGTCATTTTTTTTCAATATATTCAATCCCAGAGTATACACTGGAAATTAACATTGTTTTAAAGGAGAAAGGATCTCACAAGCTTCAAACTGGACTAGGAGAAAGACAAATACCCAGAATCACACATACGTCCAAAGTCTGTAAACCTCACAGCAAAGAAGGGAGGGGATGCTTGAAATGCATCAGGACATGCTGCAAGCAAACTGAAGGACCCAGATGCCTCTACATGAATACTCAGAGCATGGAAAACAAATAGGAACGAAAAATCTTGGTACAGGAATTGGGGGTGGGGCAGCAAATTGTTGATGTAACTGAAAGTTGATAAAAGGACCCATGATTGGAGTATAGTATTGGAAGGATATAATGTTTTAAAAAGAACCATTTGGATTAATTCAATATAAAAGAAGAATGTTGAAGAATCAGAAAAGCTAGAAAGAGATAAGTTTTACCTCTATCTTAATAGCACAGGAAATAGACCAATTAATAATCACCTGAGCAGAGGGATTGGAGTAATAATTTTTATAAAGAAATGATAAATGATGGAAATCCATTTTTCATAACTTATTCAAAAAAATTAAATTAGAATATATTGAAAAGAGTAAGGATACATTACAGTATATATCTCTAACACTGAGAGAAATTCTTAGATTTTTCATACCTTTCAATGGGGATCCTGTCTAACCTGTGGGCTTTCCCAGATTATTCTGCCAATTGTATCAAGAATCCTATGAAGTATTAGTGTTCAGCTAAATCTCTTGAATGTGTATACAACATTTTCAGAAGACTAATTCCATATAAAAAAGGTATTCATCAGCTGAATTGATACCTTTGCATTCTTATTGGCAGAATATAAATATGATTATACAGAGAATGAGTTGTGGACATCAACTGCCAGAATTCCCCAGCCAGCACAGCATAACTGACTGGGGAATTGTGGGAGTTGTAATCCACAGATCTTAAAGTTGCTAAGAACCCCTGAGTTGTTATATAGTTTCTATGGGTTATTCTCTTAGAATCACTTATGATAAACATGCTGTTTTGATTGAGTTGTTTCAAGCAAAAAGTGAGTGACTCACCACCTTTTTCCCCCCAGTCCAAATATAGCTACCTAATACAGGTGAAGGAATAGACCATATTCAAAGTACATAGTTGATCCAGCTCTAATTTTACAGCCCTAAAGACACAATACAATTCCATAGTACAATTTGTAGTATAAATATTCAAGTGATATCAGCATTCACTTCAAATGGTTTTTTTAATATAAATATCTAGTAATGGTGTCTTAAAATATTACCTCTCCAGGGGTGTCTGCAGGGATGGAAAAATAACATAGGTCAAGATGGCAGTCACAGCATTACATAGATATAAAAAAGGATAAAGCTTCAATCCCATGGTTGACTGCCATCTTGACTTCTTTGACCTCTCTTGCCTCATAATTTGAATTTTCTTTCTTTAATCGGTGACATTATTTTTTTTTTTAAGAAAACTTTATTGAATTTTATTACAAAAAAAGTTATTACATTAAAAGTATATAATTCAATAACAGCTGTTTGTGGTGTATTATCATATAGCAATCATTTGTGCAATAGTGATAGTTTATACATAACTATATTCTTATTCTATCTATATTCTAAATTTAATAATCATCTATCCTTACTCTGTCTCCGATCTATCCAATTGTACCATTGTTCCCTTACCTTATAAAATATTGAAGATTCCTTATCTTTTAAACTCAACGTTAAGTTATCCATTTCAGCACAATTCATAACTTTTTGTATAACCAGTTCTTCTACAGGTGTGAATGACTGTTTCCAACACTGAGCAAAAGCAATCCTGGCCGCAGTCAATATATGTAGTAATAAGTATTTTGTAGTCTTTACATATTTTTTTTTGAAGATCCCCAATAGGAAGAGCTCTGGTTCTAAATCTAATTGTTCATTGGTAATTTCCTGTAGCCATTTTTGGATTTTAAGCCAATGTTTTTGAGCCTCTGGGTAAGACCACTACATATGATAATGTGTTCCCTCTTTTTTTCTACATTTCCAACATGTGGGATTCAATTTAGGATACATTTTTGCTAATCTCGAAGGGGGTAAGTGCCACCTGTAAAACATTTTATATGCATTTTCTTTGTATGTTACTGATTTTGTTAATTTATGATTTCTATTCCACATAGTCTCCCAATCTGCTAACTTTATATTATGTCCAATGTTTTGAGCCCAGGCAATCATACATCCTTTCACAACTTCTTCTTCTAATTCTACTTCTAAGAGATACTTATAAATTTTAGTAATATTTTTTTTATCTAGTCCTAATAAGATTTTATCTAATTATTGTGGTTTCAAATATATTCCATAGTCTTTTATATCTTTATTGTATCGGCTTTGTATTTGAAGATAAGCCCACCAATCTATTCATAGCCCTTGTTCTTGTAACTCCTGTTTTGTTTTTAAATTTCCATTTATATCCAATAGATCTTTATATTTTAACATTTTATTCAGATCTAGGTTATTTGGGTGAATCATCGCTTCCATTATAGATAGCCAAATTGGGATATTTATATAATGTTTCTTTTTAACCTTGATCCAATTGTATATCAGCGAATCTCTGATCAAATGTCTATAAAAATATTTTTGTTTTGTAGGTCCTATTTCCCAAAGAAATGCATGCCACCCCCTTTGAAGGTCATGACCTTCTATAACTAATATTATTTTATTCTTAATTCGGTGACATTATTACTGAAGCACTATCAGAAACCATGACTGAATCAATGTAATACTTTTTAACTAGACTAACTATGGACTGAAAAATTAATAGTCCTAATGTAATCATGTACCATACAGGATTTATATATTCCTTTAAGTTAAAAAAAATATTGTCTCCCTATATCAACTAGATTAAATATATTCATATTTGCATTGAGGGCAATTTACCACTGAAGATTAACTTATTTTTAAAAAATTTCATCTCAATCGATTATGGATCCATGACTGAAAATCCCCAGTAGCAATTACTGTATGTGATTTGCTTGCAAGTAAAAAAGTTTTTGCAAAGCAGTTACATGAAATATACTTTTCTGGATTAACATTGCCATCCTTCTGGCCACAATCAAGTTTCCACTTATGTAAATCTGATCCATCCATTTTCTAGACAAAATGTTTTTTAAAAAGGAAAATATATATTTCTTGCAAGATATAGACATATAAGACATACACAGAGCTAACATCAGGCTTCATCTTCATTTGTCAAAAAATATTACCATTTAACAGTCCATGATGCAAGCTATGCCATCATTTAGAAAGAAAAAAGAAAAGACAGAATCAGCAAAAGAGAGAACCTGTTCCTGGCTCATGGTAGCCGTTTCATTACTGCTAGATCCAGTGTACATTTCCACCTCCATCAAACTCTACTTGTGGGCAGTTAGTAGCCATGACCATTTTCATTTTCCATTCATGTTGCATTACCTTTAGCAATAGCAACAGCACTTAGACTTATATACTGCTTCATGGTGCTTCACAGTCCACTCTAAGAGGTTTACAGAGTCAGCGGATTGCCCCCAACAATCTGGGTCCTCACTTTACTGAGCTCAGAAGAATGGAAGGCTGAATCAACCTTAAGCCACTCAGAATCAAACTCCTGGAACAAGCAGTGAGCTAGTACTACAAACTAATCATTGCGTCCCCACGTTTTTAAGTGAAATATCCAGTCACAATCTATCCCAAATCATTAAGTTACCTGCAAATAGTTGCAGTTGAGTGCTAGAGAACAGTTGTTACACAATCTGAAACTCTTCATTGGACTAAAGGATCCAGGTTTTTTTTTTCACAAAAGGTAACAGCAAATCAATTGCTAGAATTATGTTATCCCTCTGTGTCTCACTTACTTTTTGCCCAACTGGCGGGCCACATCACAGTGCTTGAATCCTTCAAGATTGTAGAGCCTTTTAGCCAGTCTTTTGGCAGCCTCACTGTGTGCCTTGCAGCCATTGATAAGAGTGTCCGTGCTTCCCTGGTCAAGTTGTTCTGTGCTGCCCATATCAGAATCTGAATCCGAAAGGCCATCTTTTATGTTGGCATCACTAGATCAAAATAATAATAATAATTTTAATAAGTGGAAGCTGTGCTCAGATGTCAAATATCTAGGAAACTCAAAATTGCTTCCTCTTCCTACTCTTTAATTAAAAGGTATCAGAGTTTTAAGTTTATTGTTCTCTGATATTTTGACCTTTTTTTTCAATTAATGTTATTTTAGAAGTTACCTTTAAAATTAATTTTGGCCATTGATGCTGTGTTTTGTGTGAGTTTAAGAGTGGAAACAGGAGTAAGATGTCTATAGGAGACTAACAGCTCTCGTTGTCATCTTTAACCCCACCCACACTGCAGTAGCACAAGTAATCCTGAAAAATGACAATATGTGCCTTTGGGAGCTTGAGAATGGAAATAGGTGCACACTGATGATCAGAAGCCTCCAGGTCCTGCTTCTACCCTTAAAAACCCTACTTGTAACATTATCATGACCTTGGACAGTCTCTTCTTGAAGGTCAGGAATCTCACCTGGAGTCTTGGAATCTTGAAACGTTACTAACAAACAATGCATGGAGAGCTCTTCCTTCTTTTAGTCTTGCACCTATAATTGGTTGAGGGGGAGGAATATAAGGGATTGGCAGTAAATGCCAACTGAGAGCAGGGTTTGGGTGGGGCTAGTTCAGTAACAAGAGAATTCTGATATTTATGCATTTTAATGCTTGCGGCAATAACGATTGTCTAAAGCAAAAGCTTTTACAGAGTCTACAACGTCATGTGGCCAACCTTTCTTTAATTGCTGAAAAGTCTTTATTCTGCACTTTAAAAACTTTATTTTTTTAAAGAAATAGCAGCAGCTCAGCAGAAAATAGGCGCCCAGGGCAGTAACCAAGCCCAAGGGAAGAGGCATGGCAAGCGGACACAGCCAGTCACAGCTGTGGCTATTAACTAAATTAGAATGAAGCACTGGAAATAATCTGCTCTGAAGGGTGGAAGGTGGCTTGGATTATTTTTGAATTGTTGCTAGAAAAGACACATTGAAAATAGAGTAGGAAAAGAGTATGATGTGCATTCCTGCACTCCAGAAGAGATGCGTGACACATACAGTATTGGCAACAATCTAAATGAAATGCGTAGATATGTTCAAAGTGTAAAAGGTAGAAAAGAATTTGTTTTGAATCCTATTAGACTATTACTATTAAGGTAATTAGTAAATTGGTACTTTAACCTGTACTGTGGCTAAGTTTCAAACATGTTTAAACATGTCCTATATTCTATTAAATCTTTTTACTGACTCTTGGGACTTAACCTGATTTCTTAATCTAGATTTTGCATTGACTTTCAGCATGCACAATGTACATTTAAAAGTGGAAAATAGTGAGACTGATATATTTGTATGGTACAAAAGGAATCCACAAATATTTTAAGAATACATTTTTATTGCTTGCCATGCTGGTGGTATGCTATAAATTTAGGCTTTCAACTCTACATATCTTGCTTGGCAAATCATTAAGATTTTATTATAAAAATAATTCATATACACTAAATTTCACAAATCTCAATATAGGAGACTGAATACAATAGGCAAAACTCCTATTGTAGTTGCATCATTTGCATAATAGCATTCCAATAATGACATTTCCCCAGGTGACATTCGTGGGTACATGTATATTTGATAAACTGAGGTTTCAGTGTATTATTTTTTTCATTTTACTTGAAAGACTTTGAGGAAATAGAAAATCAAATTCACACTGGCATTTAACATTTAATTCCAGAGTATCTCAGTTGACCCTTTTCCCCATATAAAATACTGCCACACAAGAATTGAATACAGTTTTGGTTCTTGTTTATTTGTCAGAGTTTTATCATGTCTTTTATCTAGAACAGTGCTTCCCAAACTGTTTCCTTTATTACCGAAAACTGCTCACTAGAAAGTTCTTATTCTATATTCCTTCCTGTTTAACTAGTTTGATCTAATGGTTAAGGTACTAGGTTAGAAACCGACAGATATTGAATTCTAGTCCTGTCTTAGCCATGAAAGCCAGCTGGATGATTGTGTCATTCTCTCAGCTCAATCCCACTCACAGGTTTATTGTTCGAGAAATAGGAGGAGGAAGGTGTGTTAAAAATGTTCATTGCTTTATTTTTGAAAATAAAGGTGGGATATAAATAAATAAAGTATTGTCATTACCACCCCAAAAAGCCACTTCTACTCAATTTTGGGTAACTTACTCAGGTTTGGGAAGCAGTGCTGGGACCTGCAAGTTTTAGTCCAAAATTCTGACTTCTAAAAACACCCTGGCTACAAGCTTTACTCCAGGAAAACACTAAAGCTTTTTATTTTATCAATAGTATTTAAAAGTGTAGAATATTAACACAGAAGCAAAGCATCCTGAATAATACTTTAAATAAATATTGTTTTATTTATTTGTGCTCTAGATTTTTTATTTTTGAGTAATTGAAAATAATTCATAAGAGAGTAACTCCTTTTATATAGATACATTTTGGATAGCACTATTAAAAGTAGAAAAACAATTAAACATTGCTTCTCAAGAGTAAAATCCATTTCTAAATACTGTCAAAACAGGGGTTTTTTCATTTAAATTCATCATCTATATGTTCATTAACCAGTTAACAAAATTCACTGTAGGTAATTTACTAAGTAGGTTAAAAAAAAGCTTGCCCATACCTGCTTTGTACTGTAATAAATATGTAAAATTTTTATATAAGTAAATATGTTTAATATAGCACGCTTAAATTGAATGGCTGACATAAACTGATGGTGTGCGCTACACATAATGCCCAAAACTGCCTTTTTATAGATAGTTTTCATATAACAATTTGATAAAATCCAGATAACATAAAATTCATCCAAATCCCATAAATGTTCCTAGGAGTGTTGAATTTGTCTGTGCATATAAACAGCTACATAAAAATATATGTTCTATAGATTGAATAATACCTAAATAAAATTATTTAGGTCCAGGAAGAGCATTTTAGTTTATAATCTTTCTAAAACTGCTGATAAGAGAATATGAAATCTAATTTATGAAAAAACTCACAGGGAAAAAAAGAGGGAATTGTAAAACAATTTGCTATTTTAAATCTCTCACTCCAACTTTTACAACACTCAAAACCCTTAAATCTTTTCCTTCCCCCACTTCTTTTAGTGCAGGATTTTTTTTAAAAAAAATTCCCCCTTTTGGCTCCTATGATTTTTTCCCCTAACATTTAGTGTTTGGAAAATAACAAAGCAATATTTTGGTCAATCAATTTCAGGTTCAATCCACTTTAAAAAAAAGGCTTTATGAACTGACTCTAGAAGAAATCCCTAATTAAATATGGAGATATCACTTACATGTCTCCTTAACTTTGCATTCCTGTCATTTGTCATTAACTCAGCAATGTGTCATATGCAACACAATGCAGTAAGACGTGTGCAGATCTGTATATTGCTGAAACAAAACAACCACTTCACAAGGGTATGGCACAACATAGGACAAGACAAGAGTCAATGGTCCATTTGCATTTGAAAGATAGGGGTCACTTTTTTGAAGATTGCAAAGTCCACATTTTGGATAGATAGGATCATTGGTTTGAAAGAGGGGTAAAAGGGCCATTTATGTTAACATTGAGCAGCCCTCTCTCAACAGGGAAGAGGGATAAGACACCACCTATCCCCAATTTATAATGCAGACCTTTTGGCTGTTCCAAAAAGATTCCACATCTCTGACTCAGGTGACCCTGAAATCACAGATAAAACCCCAGGTAACCACAACAGCTCTCAGAGAGTTATCCAATTGATTGCAAAGAAAATACAAATGTTCCATTCCCACCCCTTCACCAACTAATATCAGCTGTCAATAATTGTCTTTTCATCTCCCACACTATCAAATGCAACTGATGAAGCTTCCAAGATAGGAAGTGAAACATCTTCTTTTGCCTCAAAAAATCAGTCCAGACAACTTTTAAAAAATAAAAACCACTTTTGATACAGCTTGCAAATTTCAGGAGTTGAAGATTATTTGCTTTGCCTTAATAGGTACAGTATATATACAATATGGAAATAATTAGGGTTATCAGCCCAAAAATGTATTTGAAGTAATCATTAAATATGAATACTGTTAAATGTTACCACAATTTTTATATAGTAATAGTACAAATACTACTGAAAGTCTAAAATAATAATTTAATCATCTAAAAGTACAAAAAACTTTTGAAGCGAAAAGAATGGTTAACATGGATAGAAGAAGAGAACAGGGACAATGACAAAGAGTACAAATATGAAATTGCTTAAAGAAGCAATTCTCAATCCTACTGATTAGAGTTAGTCCCATCAAACAGTAAATCAACAGAAGTTATCATCCCTACTAATCAGTTTAGTGAATCATTTAGAACTAATATTGTATGTATGTTATTACCATTGCTGTTACCAAAAGCTACTATCGCCTTAGCTGCTATTATGAATAGCAATAAGAGAAAGACTATGCAGTGCAGAAAACTGAATGGATTCATTAAGTGCTAAGCATGCAATTAAATAACAACTATAGTCTGAATAAAGCAAATTACCTGATTGAATTATTAAATTTTGGAAGCTTTTCTTCTGACCGTTCCATGTGATAGCCATTAGGAATATTTTTCAGTGATACTTGGCTCAGCACATTCTCAGACTGGCTGCTAGTGATTGAGTGCTGCAAGGGACTCCCCAAATCACCATCCATAACCCTGGCCATCATTTCACCCTGTTTCTCTGTTGCCCTGGGCTCCAGATCTTCCTTCTGGTTAGTGAGGAATTTCTGTTCTGAAAGTTCAGAACTTTCTTTGGTTCTTTGCTGAATAAGAGGTGTGAGTGGAGCTTCAAAGCTAACACAGCTGTCTGTCTCATCTGTAAGGGAGAGCACATCTAAGGAGTCCAGGCTGCTGTAGTATGTGCCCTTCATAAGGTCAGATTCCACAATTTTTTCAAAAGTAGAACTGAATCCATCCCTGATGTCTTTAAATGCGAAATCTTCCCTGTCATAACTGCTGCAACGGAGCTTAGATTCTGCAACAATCAAGCTGAAATGGAAGCACATATTAGATCAGTTAAAAATTTGTGCACAATAGATGCTATTTTTGTTGACTTTAAGGAGGTAATTTAGGACAAAACATTGCAAGTGCAAAGAAATAATATAATTCAATATTTGCAGTTAATCTCTTTATTTTTGAAATAATCTAGATCTAAATCCATTTTATAGTAGCACAGCTAAATTATTTCCCCCAAATAATTTCTTCTCTATTTTAAAGAATGGGGGAAAAAAGAGTGCTTGATTTCTTAAAAAAATTCTACAAAGATGCTGAAGAGGTAAGATGTTGTCCATGAAGGGTGGCACTGACCATAAGAGATAGTTGGATACTTAGAAAAATAATCCAATGTAGCTCTTTCTAAATCTGCTTTGATTTAGATATGAATCATAAATAAGAGATTTGTACGCTATCAACATTTTGTTATTCAGGAAATCATTAAAGACCTGATTGTTCTGCCTTATGTTGGGAAAAGGTAATTGTAAAGCCCCTTTTATTCTGGTATTTTTGCTTTTCCAGTTAGTCGCATTCTTTATATGTTTTCTTTAACTGGCAAAGTTGTTTAAGAATGGGTGATCTATAAATTAAATAAATAAGACTTGGGAAATTGAAGCATTCTATCTTCCAGCAGTAGTTTAAGAGATCTCAATGTTTTATCAGACGGACAAAATACTTGCATCATGCATTATAGAATTAGCATTGTATATCAGTATAGTATATTCTGAATCAGTAAAGTGTTTCTAACTTTCCAGTTAAGGAAGATAGGGTGGGGAGTCTCTTAATTTGTTTTAAAACCATATGCCACTTGTTTTTGTTGCTGTTTTTTTAAATATGTTATTTCCTGGCATAGTTGCATTTTCTGTGGGAATTAATCGTGACCAGCTTCAGGGAGCCCCCGATGCTCCATTTCCTAAGGCACATCTATCAGGGTCTCAAATCTATTCCTCTCTACACTCCCAAATAAAAATGAAGAACATGGGATTGGGCAAACTTTCAGAAAGTGTTTTCCATAATATTATTTTATAAGTGACACCCTATAAGTGTTCCCTCGTTAATGTGCCCCCCTTTTAAAAAGCCACTGCAAAAAGATACTTTTAAACTAACAGCAGCTACCAAATTCTTGCTTTCTTGGGATTATTCTAAAGTGACAAAAGAATTTTGAAGAATTACTGAAAAATAAGAATTAATTTAAGTAATAAATTAATGCTAAACTCTGCTGTTCTTTGGCATGAAAAAGTAGTCCATGATGAAGCCTTCTGAAAATACATTCTAGAACTTTAATTCTACTACATCAATGGAAAGATGAATGGTACTGTAGCAGAACCTGCTTCTCATCTTTTAAAGGAAAATCATGGTTTCCCTATTTATTACCTTATGTGCTCTTCTCCATCCTCAGGATAAAACAGCTCAGTAACATCCCGACATGATTGCAAACCATGATTGTTCCTTCTGTCATTGAGAAACAACTCATTTGCCAAGATGTTCTCTTTGAAAGCAGCACTGCCAGTCCTTGGAGTGGACAGAGTTTGTACTCTGTCTTTATCGTTCTCTATACCAGGCTTTGATTCAGCAGGTAACCCATTTGTGTGCGTTATGTTGCTGGTGCTGTCACTGTTGCTCCCTAATTGTTCTTGCTGACCATTTCTCTTCTGCATACTCATCTCCTGCCATGCATCTATTTCCACTTCCTGATGATTGCTTGCATCACCCACGCAGTCTTCATCTGTCTGGGTTCTGTTCTCCATTGGTCTGAAAGTCTTGGCATCATTCTGAATACTGGATGTGATAGCTGGAACATCTGTAGACTCTGTAAATTGCTCCCTCTCATTAGACACGATCATGGCTAGTTGAAACCCGGAGGTATTTGATTCATTACACTTTGAAATTGACAGAGGAATATTTCCATTCATCTTCGGCTGATTGTAACTTTTCCTGGGTTCCTCTGACTTTTTTCTTGATTATGACTCTTTAGCCTGTGGTGACAAAAAAATACCTAAATCTATTACAAAGTGAGTTTAAAAAACTCAATTTCTCAAAATAGTGGTAACATAAAATAGTGGTAACATTTTAAAACATAAAAATATATAAATCTGCCAAGTATGGACACTTCTGCAGATGATGAGATACTTTAGCTCACAGAAAAATAATTGCTTATTGTAATTATCCTTCACAGAATTCTAATGTCTCACAAAGTTAATGACAAGTTTGGATACACAAGCTGGATGTTGACAGTTAATTATTAAATTTAAATTAAAAAAAAAAACAGGGGAGGAAAAAAGTACAGCAAGTAAAAAATTAAGGTGGTTCAGCACTTCAGTTTGAAAGTCAAAAAGGTGCTTTGATGCACAGGGGACACAAATGTAACCCTTGTCTACGTCTCCTTAAAACAGCCGTGACTTTTCCCAGGATCAAGCAAACTGGGATTTGCTCTAAAGAGTTGCAGAGAAGTTCTCCATTTGTGTCCCTGCACCCTTTGAGGCTTTCAAATATGGAGTCCCACAGAGGCTTAATAATTATTTATTACTGCCCTTGAAATAGAATGCTATTGCCAACTTCCAGAAAGTTGTTAACAAAAAGTAACATATTTTCTTGGAAGGAAATTTCAGAGACTAAAAGGCTGCCTCCCTGAACTAACTTGGTGGTTTGAAGATCTGTGGACTTCAACTCCCAGAATTCCTCAGCCAGCTCTGCTGGCTGAGGAATTCTGGGAGTTGAAGTCCACAGATCTTCAAACCACCAAGGTTGAAAAACACTGAACTAGAGAGCTCTTGAGGCCTCCAAAAATGATCTGAAAAAATGAAAAATTCAAATAGGAGAAGTAACTCTTTCAAATATTTGTGCTGTAAATTGTGAGCTTGTTCTAAACTGTTCAGGTCAACAGAATTCTTTAAATTGCTGAAGTTTTAAGTTATTCTACTTCACTAGTATTAACAAACAGTATATAACACTCTAGATCAGTGGTTCTCAACCTGTGGTCTGTGGACCCCTGTGGGGCTGCAATGTCATCACAGAAGATCTGCGAAGACTTAAATAAATGTTATGATTTAAATCTTGATGGTCTTTAAGTCTTGATGGTCCAGGATCCATGACCACAAAAGGTATTTAAAGGGCATCCACGGTGAAGAGAAGCTGAGATCCACTGCTCTAGACCAATTTTTATTCCTGAATGCTATTCAGTCTATTTCAATTAGAATGGACTTTTGCATTAATCGGAAAGCTGTATTTTCCTTCTGATTTCAAAGACCCTAATTCAGCCTAAATCAATCCAATTCAGTCATGTCTAGAAGCAACTAAAAATGAAAAATCACAATTCACTCTTGTTTCAAATTGCTCCATTTGGTAACTGTTCACATTCTTAAATAGTTAGATGAAGGGATTGAAAGGGCACTCATCAAATTTGTAGACAAACAAAATGGGGGAATTCAGAAGGTAGATTCAAGATTCAGAAGGATTTTGACAGACTTGAGCATTGAGCCCTATCCAACAACATGCAGTTCAATCAGAGGTGGTATTCTACCGGTTCAGCCCGGTTCTCGTGTACCAGTAGCACTGAAGATCAGCTGGCAGAGAACTGGCTCGCTCCAAGTCTCTCTGATGTCTGCAGTTGGGCCCACCTGCCCACCCCTGCTCCTAGGTCCTCTTTAACCTCTCATTTGTTTGGCACAGCAGAGTGGATTGCTGAGAGGTGCAGTAGCTTAGTTTTTACTGTTTTAACGTGTGCACAAAGCGTGTGTTTGGCATGTGCATGCATTGCACAACTCGCACAATCCCACCCCCACAGCCACGCCCAGCAAGCCACACTCACAGAACCGGTGGTGGGAACTTTTGAATCCACCACTGAGTTCAATGTATTTAGGCAGAAAAACCAAATACACAGTTGCAGGATAGTAAGTATATGTTTAAAAACTAATGCTTTATGAGAGGGATCTAGGTGTCCTAGTGGATGACCATTTAAATATACCATAATTCAGCAGTGTCCTGCAGTTGCCAAAAAACCAACACAGGGGTTGGACACATCAACAAGGAGATAGTATCATATGACCATACTATAATGCACTAATGAGGCCACATTTGGAATACTGCATCCAATTCTTGTCACTACAATACAAAAATGATTCTGAGGTCCTACAAAGAATGCAGAGAAGAGCAACAAAAATGATAAAGGGTCTCGAGGCTAAATCCTAGGAAGACTGGCTAAAGGACTGAGTATGTTTAGCTTAAATGAAGAGAAGATTAAGGGGAGAAATGATAACAGTCTTCCAATACTTAAAGGGCTGATACAATGAAGAGGGCATCAATTTATTCTCCATAGCACCTGAGGGTAGAACAAGAAGTAAATGGAGGAAACTCATCGGAGAGAGACCCAACCTGGAAATAAGGAGGAATTTCCTGCAGTAAAAATCATTAAGTGATTAAATGGCTTGCATCCCAGAGTTGTGGACATTTTCAAGAAAAGATTGGTCAGCCATTTTCTCAAAGTGGTAAGGACAGGGGGTAGGACTAGGACCTTTAAGGTCCCTTCCAGTCCTATGATTTATGTCCAAATGACTAATCCTTTGATGTTTTCAGTCCCATTGAACCACCTTCTCAGACCAGAATGCCATGACAATAACAACTCATGCCTTATTCACCATTTAGTTGGACTACCGAAACAAGCAGTATGTGGGCTGTCTTTGGAGATAATTTTGAAGCTAGAGACAGTACAGACTGCAGCATTTATATTATTGGCAGATTGTCTTGGCCAATCTAGGCATCTAGAGGGAGACTTTTCAAGGTCCTTCTTCATGAAATTTGTGAGGTGTGAATTAGATAACAGACTTTCTCAATGATAGCCTCCTTCTTTGGAATACCTTCCTTTTCTAAAAGTATGGATCATCTTTTGTTTCAGTATGCTTTCAGTCCTTTGTTGTTTCTTGGACATTCATCATGTGTTATTTTTGGATGTTATGGTTCATTTAAGTCTACATATTGAGTCTGATTGGAAGAAGGTGAGTGTGATTTTAAAATGGTAGGAAGAAAAATAATAACTGGCAGTATTCCAATGATGTTACTTAATAACTGAAAATGTAAGGAATTTGCAAATACTAGTAATAAATGCTACGGAACAAAGTGAAAAAAATTGAATATAAAGAAAATCAAACTAATGTCAACCTGAGGACACCAGCTTCAGAACTGACAATGAAGATATCAGGGTTCTGCCATTTAGGTTCACCCAGCAACAATAAAGGAACAAGCAGTCAAGAAATGCACTGCATACTAGGACTTGGTAAAGCAGCCATGAAAAGCTTGAAAAAGATACTGAAATGCCATGATGTTTGGTAAAGACCAGAGCTGTA
This sequence comes from Bungarus multicinctus, assembly GCA_023653725.1. Classification (NCBI taxonomy): domain Eukaryota; kingdom Metazoa; phylum Chordata; class Lepidosauria; order Squamata; family Elapidae; genus Bungarus; species Bungarus multicinctus. The sequence goes on from CM042846.1 coordinate 3,908,115, forward strand.
CAAGACATGGTATTTTCTGTGACACATTATGGAAGCAAAGGCTGGAGCTTAAAGAAGCAAGATAGGAAAAGTATTGACACCTTTGAAGAAGGTGTTGGAGAAGACTCCTGAGAATACCGTGGAAAGCCAAGAAAACAAAGCAATGGATCTTCAAACAAATGAACCCATAGTTCCCCTTGTGACACAAATGACCAAGTTCAAATTGTGTCATGCCTTATGAGAAGACTCAGATCTCTGGAAAAGAGTCTAATACTGGGAAAGATAGAAGAAAAGACCAGAAGGAGATGGCTATATTTGCATCATTTCCCCTTCAAACCAATAAGGATCTTGCGGATGGACTCAATTACAGTGATGGTGAGTGCAGAGCAGGACGAGCTGAAAAATTAGGTTAAGGACAGATTGTCATAGAGGAAATCTATCTATGTGGTCATTAGGAGTTGAAAACTATCTGTAAATATAATAACGGCAGAGAAATAGTGATCTTTTGCTCTCCTCCTCCTTTACTGCCCCGAGGTAGATCTTAAGAGCAACTCTAACTCATGCTCAATCACATTCATTCTCTAATATCCTCTAGTGGTGCTCTAGATGTCACCTCTCTTGCTTCATTTCCCTGAACTCCTAGATAAACCAAAGAAAGATCCAAAATCTGTAAGATGAAAGTAGGCACATAAGGTTGATCCAATCCAAAGCTCCAGCTACCAAATCTTTCCAAACTATCACTAAGACTTCTGTTGTCTTATGCAGCAAATATTCAGGAACAAGCCCAAGCTCTCTGAAATCCAATGGGTCTATCTGAAGTGAACTAATCAAATTGGTTCTGGTTGATCTCAGCTCATTGCTACCATGTTGGCTTGATGGTCAACACTCCACCCCAAAGAAGACAAATTGAATTCCTCCAAGACCATAAGCTTGTGGGAACTCTATATGGCTACACAACCAAGATGCTCAGGGAAGTTGCAATGCAACAGGGAAGCTGATACAGTGGAACCTCGGATCATGAATGCTTCAGTTCACAACCAAATCGGGTGACGACCAAAAATTTGGGGAAATTGTTGCTTCTGGTCATGAACAGATTATCAGGTACCGATCAAATACAGCCATGGCAATTTCCCCTTCCATGCATATGCAGAATTGTAGGTGCGTGCACAGTCTTGCTTCTGGTCACGACCAAATTGAGTTGTGATCAAACTCCTGGAACAAATTACGGTCATGACCCAAGGTTCCACTGTATAGGAGCAGCAATCCCAACTGATCCCTAGAGCCCTGGTTAACCATCAGGGTCTGGCATCCAGTTATCTGCAAGGCTCTATAAGCCCCCAGAGTAGCTCTACCATCCCTACTCTAGGCTCTTCGCTAATGCCAAAGCAAAAACACAGGTGGGCATATTTCAGAACATCCAAGGCAGGACTCAGTAATACACACCAGATAAGTCTTCTCATCCATGATTAAGTCACAGAAAAGGAAGACCTTATTACACTGCAGCTGCAACCCAAAACCTCTGAAGGCCCAAATAAGGTAGATGCAGGAAGCCAGAACATATCAGGGCCAAATACCAGGGACACATTTCCCAAGAGCAGCTTGACCTCGGCCTCCCATTATACCTCCTTACCCATCAGTGCTGCATGTTTCTGCCTGGCCTCAAATAAATAAAATGGCTTATATGAGTAGTTCAGAGAACCGGCAAATATCACCTCTGACTGGAGATTTTACAGTATCCTTCCCCTGCCACACCCACCAAGCCACGCCCACAGAACCGGTAGTAAAAAAATTTAATTCCACCACTGATACAAGCACATTTACATTTCTGATTGTGAATTCATAGAGAACTTCTGACCCCCAAAACACTGACCAACAGCTGAATGCGCAGAATTTTCAGCCAATATCCACATCTCATTTTTCAAACTGAACAAAAATTGAGAATAAATCCAAAAGCCAGCTTGCAGGGGAAATATGCAAGGAAAGAGCAAGGGAAATAAATGCATGGAATGTTTCCAATGATTTCTCAGTTGCCAACACAGCAAACCTGTTATGTTACAACCCCTTGCCAGCAATTCTACAGTTGAGCACCTTTCCTGTTCCATACTAGCATCTTGCTATACTGGGTGAATTGGTGAAAACTTTCTTTCTCATGCTGAAAACGTTGAGTATTGATTCTGAAAGCTTCATAGCAGCAATTGCTGTATAAGGATTTCAGCACCTGCTACATAAAGTTGGGGAGGCAGCAATTTCTCATCATAAGAGGTTGCTAATTTACATGTCAAAGTTAGTGAAAATATCAGTATCCAACTTGATAATGATCTCCAACTTTCCATAGAAATAAACTGTAGTTTTATGCTATTTTCCAAACTCATTCCAAATAAAAGCAGTTTGAGAGTTTCAAAAGCTGCTAACATATCAAGTTCAAATTGAGAAACCAAAGAATGTTTTAGTAAGATATATTACAGATAATCCAATATTTCTGTACATCAAATGTTTTGAAAGAAATAAACTGCTTTAGAATGCTAAAGAGCTGTAAATAGTCCTTGATTCCCAATTGAGCCCAAACTTTCTGTTGCTAAGTGAAACATTTGTTAAATGAATTTTGCTCCATTTTACGACCTTTCTTGCCACAGTTGTTAACTGAATCACTGCAGTTGTTTAATTAGTAACATGGTTTTAAGTGAATGTGGCTTCCCCATTGATGTTGCTTATAAGAAGATTGCAAGACTTGACCACATGACCCTGGGACACTGCAAATGTCATAAATACAGGCCAGTTATCAAATATCTAAATTTTGATCACATGACCATGGAGATGGTCCAATGATTTTAAGTGTGAAAAACAGTCATAAGTCACTTTTTTCAGTGCTGTTGCAGCTTTGAATGGTTACTATATGAACTGTTGTAAGTTGAGGATTACCTGTATTAGAAATATTTAGATTGTGATTATATCCAAATGTCGATTTCTCATGTAAGTAAGGTTCAAATTAAATTTTCACCTCAGAATCTTTCTAATATGTCTTGAGGTTTTTTATATTGGAAAAACAACTAAAAAAAAGATTAAGATCTTTACCAAGATATATACTGTAGTACATAGAATCATAGAGCTGGAAGGGACTTAGGAGGTCCTCTAATCCAATCCTCTGTATAAGGCAGGAAACTTTATAGAAAAATGTCAGTTAATACTTTGTAATTGTGTCCATTATGTCTTTTAAAGAAATTATTTGGATTAAAGACACATGAAGAAATAAGCCCAAGATAAAGTTGGAAAATCTGGAATATTAAACCCCTTATCCTTGCATGGAAGTCATAATTTAGGTAAAAGAAACATAGTGTTCATAAAACCTTTCTTGATAATTTCTTTTTTATATATATAACAATTTTGTTAATTTATAATGTAGCATTAAAAAATATAAAATAATAGGAAAAATAGGGAAGGAAAAAGAGAAAAGTGGGGGAAAGAAAAAGAAAGAAAAGGCATTGACTTCCAACTCCCTTAAACAACAAACCTCAACTTTTTACTTTTACATAATAGTTTAAACTAGCCATTTCTATAGCAACAAATCTATCTAACTGGTAAAACCCAAAATCAAAGTTACATTTTTTACACCTCAAGCACAAAGTCTAGAAGTGCATTCCAAATAGAAATAAAAGTATTTGTGTTTTTTTCTTTGATCAAAGCAAGTCGATTTAGCCATCTCTGCTAACTCCATAAATTTTTGCAGCCATTCGTCCATTGTGATGATCGACGTGACCTTCCATTTCTGTGTGTAGAGTAGTCTTGCTGCCATCAACACATATAACATGAAAGTTCCTATTTTTTTTCCCAAGTCTTTTTCCATTAAACCCAAAAGAAAAGTGACTGGTTTTCTGTTTATATTCACTTTAATAATTTTCTGTACTAAGATGTGAATCCTATTCCAATATCTCTTTGCCTTATCACACATCCACATAAATGGTAAGAAGTCCCTTCTTTACATTTCCAACATTCACTTGAAATATCTTTATACATTCTTGTCTGGAGTTAAATACCAATGATATATCATCTTATAGAAGTTTTCTTTTAAGTTATAATTTAATGTAAATTTTAAACCATTCTTATATATATTTTCTCATTGTTCAAGCATTACATTATATCCAAAGTTGTTGGCCCACTGAATCATACTTGTTCATTTCCAGATTTAAATTCAATAACATTTTATAGACTTTAGCAATAATATGTTCATCATTACCACATATTAAATTTCAAATTTATTTTTAACAACGTTAAAACCATAATTCTTTTTGTCTGACTTGAATCTTTTTTTCAGTTGTAAATAATGTAAACCAGTGGCAGACATGACCTTCTGATTCTAGCTTGTCTTTAGACTTGAGGGTAGGGTCACCCAAGTTGAAAGATATTATTTTACCATCAGATCACCAGCTCGGCCTTGTCACCATTTCTTTTCTAAAAAAAAAGAAAACTTCCTGCAGGGAAACGTAAAGAGGCACCTTTGTGGAAAACCTTGTTTTATATTCAGAATGGCACATCTAACAAAATGGGTTGTTGAAATCAACATTTATTTTAACTTTGTCATACCATAGGTAACCGTGCCATCCAAATCTTAATTCATGACCTTCTAAGTCCAGTAGCTTCTTATTCTGAAGGCTCCCCTGTTCTTTCAGCCAAGGCAAACAGCAAGCATCGAAGTACAATTTCAGATCTGGTAACCCTCTCTTTCTCAATTATTTATCAGTTTGTTGATAGTATAATTGATAAATGAGAAATAACACAGAATTTCCCACTTGGAATATTAAACTTGGATATGGAAGCAGTGTTAGTTCTTTTAACGTTTATTCTCACTTATAAATTCATTGGCATTTTCTCCCCATAAACACATGGAAATATTATATTATTAAGAATCTGAGTTAAACAGCTTGAAATACTAAATCAAGAATGATATTTCCTTAGGGATAATTATTCTAAGATTTTTAAATGAATGTATAAAATAAGCAAAATTCTATTGTCCATAAAGTTTCATGGCTCAAAGTTAAACTGTGAATGAATAACTTGACATTTTACTTCCAATGTTTCTCAACTTTAGCAGCTTTAAAATGTTTGGACTTCAACTCCCTGAATTCTCAGAGAAACACTTCTTTACCAAATGGCTGCATGACATTCACTCATTTAGGTAAATATCAGTAAGAACCAAAATACCTTCGGTATACAGTTACAATTTGTGTTCAGCTCAATTTAAAATATTAGTTGGATTTAATTAAGAGGCCAATTGGTTTAAAATGAAATTATTGCTTTCTCTGTCATTAGCAACTGCCCCCTTGAGCACAATTCCCCTCTTTTCTACCACCCTGGTCGCCTTCCATGGTGATACTTTCACCATATCAAAAACCTTGCTTAAATTGTTCTATTAGGCTTATATATCATTCCACTTAACTGGCTGAGAGGCTTTTTCTGCCTCCAGCAAAGCCACCATTGCCAATTCTCCTATTGTGTTTCTAAAATATTTATTAGCAGTCTAATGTTTTTTGAAGACTGTCACCCGTTTATTATGCCAGTTTTCACAAGATGAATTATCAAAGCTAATATAGTTTGAAATCTATGTTCCAGTTATGCCATTGCATGAAATAAATTATATTGGATAGGCATTTTAGGAAGCCAAACATTAATTTTGTCTATTCATATTTGGCTTCCTAAAATGCCTGTCTAATATCCCAACCTGAGCTCAACTTTCCAGATGCTTTTGAGTCCCGTACAGATAGACATAAGTAATAAGAGGTGACTTAGCAACACTGTGTGGTCAGATGGATAGGCCGAAAAGATCCTTTGAGAAACTCTGTGGCAATGTGGAATTCTTTGAAGGACTATGAAGTTGTGCCATATGAACAAAAACATGTTTTTGGAATGCCAGAATCTGTCTTCGTAGAAAGGCACTTTTTTTTTGCTTCTGGAATGTCTGATTGACAGGATATTATAGAGTCATCCTTTCTGATGTGCTGCCACAGAAGAAGTTTGAAGCAGGGAGAAGCGACTCCTGTGCTGATATAAGTATGCAGAACTTTAAAAAAATTAAAACCAAAATGAAATACAAGAAAAGAAATGAATTTCCTCTAGCCATAATCTCATACACCATAAATGCAAATCTTATTTCTCCAACATGACAATTTGCTTCAGAATTTCTTTGCATTCAATCAATCATGGCCCTTTTCCTTCATTCATCCAGTTCAATTTACATCCATTCCTATAATAAAATACAGCACAAGTTAATGAACAGGCTCAAACTACAATTACTGTATAGGTGGTCCTTGACTTATGACTGGTCACTTAGCAATTGAAGTCATGATGGACCTCCCTGGGAGTACTTATGTCCCGGTTCCAGTGGCTTTTCCCTGTGGTCACATGATTGCTGTCGGACAGTTGGCAACGGGCTTGCATTTACAGCCGTTTGCAGCATTATGCCATCATGTGAACATGTTTTATGACAGTTTTGCCAAAAACTGTTATTTACTTCTGGCTTTCAGCAAAACTGGCCCATAGTCACCCATTAGTTTACTTAATGACCACAGTGATCATTTTACAACCATGTCATTTCCTTAATGACTATGGCAAAAAAGTTCATAAAATTAGGTTGGTCACATGGGTGACCCGATTTACAAGTATCACAATTTAAGGCCATGATGAGCAGGCTCCCTTATGGTCGTACACTGAGGACCACATGTAGAAATTTCTAATTGCCAGATTTGCAACTCTTAACTGCCATGTGACTGGTTCTGGGTAGTAGTGGAAGGCACTCTGACCTGATTTAATAATTCATTCTTGTCCAAAGGTGCGTTTTTCCACTAAGCAATTGGACTTTCTTGATTTTTTTTCTATGAAAACATTTTACTTTTTGCCCAAGAAGCTTCTTCAGTTCACTTCAGAGAACTTCAGAACTGAAGAAGCTTCTTGGATGAGAAGTGAAACATTTTCAAAGAAAAAAAACCAAGAACGTCCAGTCACATTTTATAAAAAAGCATCTTTGGACAACAAAAGACTGAGAACTTCCAAGCTCTAAGAGAATGAGAGAAGTTGGTCCTGCTTGCTCATCACTTAAAAAATTATTTATTTTCGTACTTTACCTATTTTGCTTTTCATTTCCATAACACTGCTGTTGAGACCAACCCATTTTCTTCTTAACATACCTCAATGCTAGCAGCACTATTACATGTCTCATTATTTATACATTCAGAATAGTGGTTTTTAAAAATACATTGCAGTTTATTTTGTCTGTAAAAACTCCACACTATTTATGGAACAAAGAACTCAGCAATCTAGCTGAGGGGCAGGATGAACTTATACAACTCATCTGGCTCATTAAACCTGGACAAGAACAGCACAGCAGCTGCAGCCTGCCTCTCTTCTCTACTGAAAATAACATTACCCCAATATTTTTGGTCAGGTAGTTTAGTGTATATGTTTGACAGAGGACTTAAGCTATTGTCAGGCTATTTAATTTCACATATACTCACTGCTTCCCATTTTAGTGCCATTTTTAAAAGGGAGGTCATTTATATTTATACACAATTGATCTTAAAATATTCATACTGCATCTTCATTTTCTCTAAAGAATACATTTTCATACACATGCACATTTATTTTATTCTTAAAATGCTGTAGTTTCCTTATCTCAGGGAAATATAGAGCATGAACAAAACAAAATCAGAATGATAATACAGAACATAAAAGGAACTAAATGGTATAAAACTGTGATGGCGAACCTATGGCATGCATGCCACAGGTGACATGCAGAGCCATTTGTGCTGGCACACGAGCTGCAGGCAAACTTACCTCACAGCTGTTGTTTGGGCTTTTTCGGCCTCCCAGAGGCTTGAGGAAGGCTTCTGCAGGCTTTGCAGGCCGAAAACTAGCCACTTCCTGTTTTTACGAAAATACCGCTATGAGGTGCACTGCAGGTAAGGGGGTGGCGAAGGTGGGTGGGGATTGTGCGTGCATGTTTAGAGGGAGTGGGGGGCATGCATTGCCTTCTGGCTGCTGGCACACAAGCACGAGCATGCGAGTGCACGCACAATTTTGGGCACAGGAGCCCAAAAGGGTTAGCCACCACTGGAATAAAACATCCTTAAAGCATCACACAGTGAAATGAATATAAGAAAATGAAATTGAATAGGCACAAAAAGGATAACAAGATTTGAGCAGAAGAATAGAATTACAATGTATTTTTATGAACCGCCCCCCCAAGTAAACCTATTTATGTACTATAGAACTCGGGGAAATTAAGTACAAGAGTATGCCACTGCCCTGGGGCAGAGCTGAAGAGCTCATTTTGAACATATCCCCTCCCATTTTTGACCCCAACATGGGATCTGCAAACCTCAAAAAAGCATTTACAAATTCAAAAGACAACTCCATACTGATCCTAGTAAGGCAAGCAGAAATTAGGTTACTGCATGTCACTTATTTATGCTCTTTATTTCCCTGTGATCTTTTGCTATAAGGAAACTACATTTTAAGAATAAAATAAATGTATATGTGTATAAAAATATATTCTTTTTAAAGAATGAAATAAATGTGTATGTGTATGAAAATGTATTTAGAGAAAATGGAGATGCAGCATAAATATTTTAAGATCGTGTATGATTATAAATGGTCCCCCATTTCAAAAGTGGGACTAAAATGGGATGCAGTGTGCATTTGCAAAATTAAATAGACTGACAGTAGCTTAAGTCCTCTGTCAAACATATATACAGTTAAATCACTGTGATATTGGGAATAAACAAATTTATTTCAAAAATAGAATTGTCTGTTGAATTTAGAAAAACCTGGGACTTTTAAAAGTAGCCTTTTATTTTAGACATTGGCATACAGTAAATACTTCCAATGTATATTTCTATTGGGCTATGGCTAAAAATGGTAAGGCAAATCTATATTAGCAGTTTATATGAAGCCTCCTTCACTTGTGTGGCACATAATGGCTCCCTAAACCATTCCACTGTCAGGATTTCTCCTTACAGTACTTCTGGGCCTCCATGAACTCCTTGATCTCTAGTACCAATCAATTTCTTTAAAAGTTTGTTGCCTTATAGAAAGTAGCCACGATGGGTAAGAAAAAAAGTGATCACTGGATTTAATTATGTCAGATGCCCTCAAATTAGGATGACCATCATTGGTCTTCCAAATACAATTTCTTTTCTTTTCTTCTGGGAGTGAGGGAATGGAAAAATCTTTGGATCAAGAGAGATTTTTTTTAATTTTATTGTAAGTCTCAACTTATTTTTATCTAATGTTTTATGCAGTGACCAAAGTTCATTGTATAATGTCTAAGCCTCAAATTATCCTACTCAGGAAGTCCCAGAATGCAGCCAATTCATATTTTTAGGACATAAAATCCCAACATATAGTTTACTAACTTTTGAAAGAAAAAAGTAATTGGCTAGGGTCTCAGCTATCTCTAGGCTTTTGATTCTATATCCCAAGATAAACTCTGAAGTTAGCAATCTTCATGATCGTTCATCATCTTGTCAAGCTAATTCATTCATTCATTTGTTCGTTTATTCGTTCACTCACTCACTCACTCACTCATTCATTCCTACCTACATTATTGCCTATGCCAAACTCTATAATGTGTGGCCCACCAACATTTGTTGAAAAATAATCAATCTACTGCCACTAAATGTCACTGCTTCCAAGGAAGACCAGATTCAAATTTTTTTACTACTGGTTCTATGAGCATGGCTTGGTGGGCGTGGCAGGGGAAGGATGCTGTAAAATCTCCAGTCAAAGGTGGTATTTGCCAGTTCTCCGAATTACTCAAAATTTTCTCTACCGGTTCTCAAGAACTGGTCAGAACCTGCTGAATACCACCTCTGAGGAGGACCCTCCGTCATCATTCATTTTATAGTCACTTGTAACTCGAAAGACACATTGCTGAGCACCTCCCATGCCTTTAGGCCACACGGGCCCAGCCAGCTCCATCATCCCACTGCACTAGCCCCCAAATAGCAGATTGGCATGTCAAATATTCCTTTGTGGCCTTAAAAATATTATTTTTAAGATCTTTTCCTTTCTACAAGTTGTGTTAGCTTGGTTTACTCTTACATACCTGGATTTCAGGCAAGGATATTGCTTATAAGGACAAAATCAGGAAAAAAGCAATATTACATAGTTTTAAAAATTAATAAGTAAAGAGTGATTTGCAGAGGGATAAAGAGAGGAAGATTAAGCAAAAACAAAATAATTATATTTATAACTGTTATAACGCTTACTAAAATAACAGTGTAAGATAGGTAATTGGAAAGGAGAGCAATCAAAAGTTGGAAAAGCAAACAAACTAAGGAGGGAAAAATCAAGTGACAGTTGCAATGAGGGTGATGAAAAATAAAATTGTTTTTTAACTAGAGAAACATCACTGTACAAAAATTATTCCTGTGCTTTGAAAAAACCCGAAATAAGCATTTCACCAGCTGGCCAAAAGGTTGCAACTGGAATAATTAATTGTAAAGATTGTCTTCATTTCAAGCTCAACCTGTTGATCTCTGTGTCCCATGCTTCTTCTCCCCATCAATATCTGATATGAACCAGCACCAGATGGATTTCTCTTCTTGGTGGATGGCATTCACCTTCTTCTTTTCAATGCACCAAGTTTCTGAATCATAGGACAGACTCAGGGAGGAGGTTGAATGGGATGAAAGCAAATCAGACATCTATACTATGTCCAGCTTCAAGAATGTGTGCCAAAGAACAGTATTCAGATAACTTTTATTTTTCCCCCTTGACCAGCAAGTAATGGGACAGAACTAGGATTCTGACTAGTACAGGCAAGCTGAGTCAAGAATGTCAGAAACTGGCACTTCCTTGCAGAAAGCTGAAATGTATGTTTTCCCCAGAATATTGTTTGAAAAATATTTATTTCAAATTCTGTGGACAGCATTCTGAAATTGTAAAATCAAATATTATTATAACCAGCAATAGCCAGAGTTAAAAATAAAATCCATACACTACATAATGTCACAGCCAATAAAGGATTCAAACTTTACCTGAAATTAGACTATTTATCATTTGTATCGTATTTTCCTCCAGATTCCTTAGGGGAACATGGATTGTTCATCACAAGAATTCAGTGAAATTAAATAGAAAATGAAGAATTATGTTCAGCACAAAGCCACCTAATCAACTTCATGGTTGAAGTCCAAACATCACACAAGCAAACAGACCCTTTTCTCTTCTGAGGGATGTGTCTGTATGTGATCATTGCTGTTAAAAACTTGATTAAGCCCTGTTTTAGGGCTTATGCTGCAGTTTATGTCTACTTCCCAGATGTTTGGAAACTGCCACTAAATCCAACTACGAATTCCATGGAATTGCAAAAAGGGGTTCAGGAGGCAGGTGTCATTGTGGAGCTACAAGTTGCCCACCCAAGTTCAGTTTCCACCTCCAGGAAAATCCAGATGAATCCAATTGTTGGGATTCGACTGGAAGAGATCCCAGATCATTTCATTCAGAAGGTTTGAAACTGAGCCAAAGCATCAAGCTTTCAAAGCTCAATGAAAGCTATTTAGATTGGAAGCATTGGGCAGAAGGGGAAGAATTTTCCTTTGTCTTTGGAAAATGTATAACTGCCATTTCCAGTTTAGTTGAAAGCCTCCTTTTTCCTAACAAAGCATGAATAGTTTCTATTCTGCAGGTATAAAGTTCCAATTCAGCCATCTTAATTCTTTCAGAGGAGTAAAAATCAAGCATAGACATGGTTAGCTTCTTTTCTTATAACAATCCAATCTGCAGAGTCAAAGTGAACAGGCTAAGATATATCTATGGAAACTTGATAAAGGATAGTGACTACCAATTACAGTTCTATATACCTTGACACAACATAGTATATGGATTTGTCTGTCATAAAACAGAGCAGATCCTGGTGATGAAATGTTGCTGGCTTGGAGATATTTGCCATATCAATATGCTCTTTCCAACATAATTATTTACCTGACATATTTCTAGTTATTAAATGGTAAATGGTGAAATCAGAGATGCCTTACGCACTGCATTTCAGATAGGACTTCAAATACATGTTCGGTATGGGTATAGGATAAGGCTAGATTAAATAATGGGTAAAACTGAACCCACACCCCAAATAAAAGAGAATCCAGTTACAATAGAATTAAACGTGCCTGCATTGTAAAACTGAGCGCATTATGGGAGACACATATGTTTGTCACAGGAGCAGCCTAGGTTTTACAGTGTGCCTTAGGAGGAAGCATTTTGCCTTAAAATATATTTATTTTCTTCAAGAGTTGACATCTTCCCTTTTTTGTCAAATGCAAAATATCCCCCTCACTGTGGCTGAAAAAAGTGAAACACCCACCCAGAGTAGACTGCATGGTTGAAATTCAGAAGGGGAGGGAAATGCCATTAAATCCTAATAAAACAAGTCAAATCTCCCATTACATTATTTACACAAAAAAAACAACCCCAACCCTCTGCAGGATTATTTTTCAAGGCATCTCTTAAAATGATTTAGAGATTAAATTCTACTGGTCCCTGCTTCATCTTCATCTCCAGTTTAATGAAAGTGGACATAGGCACCAAAATTAATGCAGCAGCTACAACCAAGGTGTCTTAGCAAAGAAGCTAGAATCAACTGAAATCATTTCCTTTACATTCTGAAATATTGACTGTTTCTTCTTAAAATAAAAGGGACACATTTGTAATATACAAAAAGCAAAACATGAAGAAAAGGACTAGGTTAAAACAAGACTGCATCACATTTTGATGGTTCACATAAATCTTCCTTGTACCATCTCCATGACAACCCTACAAGGTGGATGTTACAATGCTGAACTGATGCTTAAATAAAGTGATGATATAAAATACAGCACCAAATGCACCAGAATTTTTTTTCATATGCCTTTTCTTTACATAATGAATGGTAACCTGTGCTAAATAATAGGTGTGTGCGTGCTAAATAATAAGTTTGAATGTGAGTTGATACTTGTTATCCATGTCTGGATCTTTGAGGCTGGACAAGGCAAAATATGAACATAATTATTTGAACATTATTATTTGAACAGTTCATTTTTCATTTCTCAGATTTCAGTCTAATAATTCATATATAAAAATAAGTTGTTTGTCTAAATGAGTCAAGGCATATTAAATGAAGATACGATGGTGCTTCAATAAAACAGTAATATTTACATCTCAGCCTATAGGAACATTGAGTATGCTTATTGCGACATATGTACATATACTCATTTGAGGATGCTAGAGATAAATGAAACCCTAGTAATTGCAGTTGTAAGCAAATGCAAGAGATATTCATGATGAGTGTAAGATTAATAAAGCACCTATTCAAGAACAATATGTCACAGAGTGACTAGATATAGGATCAAATCAAGCAGGTTGTGTTTCCACTTACCAAAGCTAAAACGTTTTCCCCCAAACACAGTTCGTTTTGCTCCACAATCCATGCAAAATCAGCAGCAGCTATTTGTAAGAAGTCATCCTGTTCCTTGTGCCTTCCCAGACTTCCCTCTTTCCCTTACCATCACTACTTGCATGGATTTACGCCTCCCTAGCTTTTCCTTCAGGTGTCAAAAAATTGCCAGGAATCACGTTGCAGAAAAGGCAGGAGGGGATAAAAGGGAGGGGGAAGAAGAGAGAAGTCTGAACCAGAAGGCGGAAATCGTCGTAGCCCACAGCTCACCTTCTATGCGGAACAGTGGGAGAAAGCTGATGCACGAGGCTTTGGGTGAATATGCAGATAAAGCAGCTAGCCATTGAGGCAGCAGCTCCTAGTGCAAGAGGGAGCAAACCTCTCAGAGTATTTCACATTTTCCTCAAAGATCTGAGAGATGGATGATTCTGCTAGCCAATCAGATACTTGGAAACTGGAAACTAGGAAATTCCTGCCAAAGAGACAAGCCGTCTTTAAGAAAATGGGATGCATACAAATTGAGTTGGTTATTTTTTCTTATACGACCTTTTTTTGGTTGACTAGTGTTTTCAGACCCAGAAACATACATTCTCCTGAACACAACAATCTACCTATGAAACATCCATGAAACATATATATTGAGAAGGGTGGGGGGAATCACAGGAGGATCAATCTCAAGCTGGATGGTTTTAGTTTATTGTTTTAAACAATGAAAGAAAGACCAATTATGAGAAATCGCTGGGGGAAGGAAGAAACAGAGGCCAAGCATGTACAAGGGGCAAGATGGAGGAACAGGCTGGATTGTAGGCGAGTGGGAAAGGCTAACAGTATGCATTGGCTAGTCTCCCCCCCCTCCCCCCCCCCGAAGCATTTCTGATTCAAACAAACATTTGCAGATATTTGACCAAGGAGGGAGTGATTTTCTTCACTAATGTTCCTGCACTGTGCGAATATACACAGCTACTTCCATGGGAATTTAGTTGACCATCTCAGTCTTAAATACCAGTAACAATAATAATAATGAAAATACCCCCAAAGTAACATGGCTTTCCTATGGAAATGACTATGGTAGAATCCAAAGAAGCAGTGAAGTAATATAATAATTCTAGAATGATAAAGAATGATTCAATTATGTCTATTTCAGATTGTGTACCAATTTGAAATCCCAATCAGTGAAAAAGCTAAGAACAATATAACTAGAACCAATTTGGGACAATGATCCTTTTTAATGTTTTAACTTAAAAAAATCTTGACATTATGCTTAGAATCTTTTGATACGCTCTGTGTATTCAAATATTTTTGTAATACACATAGTTCTCCATTTACAACAGTTCATTTAGTGACCATTCAAAGTTACAACAGCACTGAAAAAAAATTCTTATGACTGTTTTTCACACTTACAACCATTGTATCATCTCTGTGGTCATGTGATCAAAATTTGGATGCTTGGTTACTGACTCATCACACGATCACTTTTTGTGACTCTCTTATAAGCAAAATCAATGGGGAAGCCAGATTCACTCAACAACCATGTTACTAATAACTACAGTGATTCATTTAACAATTGTGGCAAGAAAAGTTGTAAAATGGGACAAAATTCACTTAACAAATGTTTCACTTAGCAACTTTTGGATATTGATGCATACTGTTAATTTTTCATTATTTCTTCAATATTTAGTACTTTGTAACTATATTTAATTGTATCTCCACATCAATCAATCAAAATAGAACTGGAAGGGACCTTGGAGGTCTTCTAGTCTGATATCTGATGCTTTGCATATTGTGACAATCAATTTTCAGATAACAATCAATTATTAACATGGCCGAAAGGAATATAAGAAAAAGCAACACATGTATAAAGAATCAGTATTTTAAAATATGCAACAAAGTCACAATATTTTAAAAAGACATTTAATTAATTCAAAACTATTCAAAACAGGCAACTTTTATTTTTTAAATTTATTTATATTCCACCTTTATTATTTTTATAAATAACTCAAGATGGCGAACATACCTAATATTCCTTCCTTATTTTCCCCACAACATTGTGAGGTGAGGTGGGCTGTAGCGGGAGCGACTGGCCCAAGGACACCCAGCCTAAGGCAGGACTAGAACTCATGGTCTCTGATTTTCTAGCCTAGTGCCTTAACTTTAGCTATCCATTTTCTACTGAAGTTTGAGTATAAAAATAGGATCCAAGTCTGAAAAGTGGAGGTTTCTCAGGTTTCACAAGTTCACCAAATCCCATCTTGTAGTATATGAATATAACAAGTCAGCTGCATGCATGCCTTAACTCATGCCATAAGCAATACTATTTTGAATAGATTATATCATATCATCTCTTTTTTTTTCTTAACAAAGTGTCTCGGTAGTAAACAGTCAGTTGCCACAAGCCAAACAAGCTGGTAACCATAGAAGATTACCAATTGTGTTGACATATTTCACTTCCTCTCTATGGTCCTTCCTCATTCATCAACTCCAACTGGGATAAAACCACAGACAATTGTAGCATGTTCAGTCTGTTTTGGGACAGCTTGGGAGCTTCTTGCTTATAACCTTGCAGGTGCTAAAGACATCATTATAACATGTAGTCCCTCACAGTAGGCTCTGCAGCAAACCACAATGATACCAAATTATAACATTGATACAGTGCTTCGTGTATCGTGTTTCCCTGAAACTAGAGCCAACTAGAAAATAAGTCTTAGCATGATTTTTAGGATGCTTGTAATACAAGCCCTACTCCAAAAATAAGCCCCAGTTAAGATCATCAGCACTGGGGGTATGCATGGGCGTGGCCAGCACAGGAGGCAGCAAGCGTGTGGGGGCTAACAGCATCTGGCAGGAGCCACAGCCCACCAGCCCCTTAGCCAGCATACTCTGGGGCTGCACAGCCCATGCAGTGCAGGTGAACATGATCCGGCCTGCCAGACGTGCCATGTGGTCATCTGTCTCACAGATGGTGGGATGAAGTGGGCAAGCTGTATCTGCTGCTGGACATCATCGCCCCTCCCCCGTGCTCTCACTGCCTCTTGTGCGCACAGTAAAAGATCAGGTCTTATTTTTGGGGAAACATGCTAGATGCTGCAATTATATACACTGTATACAAATTTCAGAATAACAGAGTTGGAGGTCTTTTAATCCAACCTCCTATTCCAGACAAGTGACTGTCCAATTTCTTCTAGCAATCCTCCGTAATGGATCACCCATAACTTCTGAAGCCAAGTCAGTCCACTGATTAATTGTTCTCATTGTCAGGAAATTTCTCCTTAGTTCTCAGTTGGTTATCTCTTGGTTTGGCTTCCATCCACTTTTTGTCTTGCTCAGTTGCCTTGGAGAATAGGTCGACACCCACCTTCTCTGTGACAGCCCCTTATATAGAAAACTGCTATGATGTCATCCATAATCCTATTCTTTATTAGACTAGACAAACCAAGTTGCCATAACTATTCATCATATATTTTGGTCTCTAATCCCCTAATCATCTTTGTTGTTTTTCTTTGTATTTTTTCTAGGGTCTCAATGTCTTTTTTGTATCATAGTGACCAAAACTGGATGCAGTACTCGTAAGTGTGGACTTATCAGTGCAGTATAAAGCAATACTAACATTTCATGTGATCTTGCTACTATCTTTCTGTTGATCCAATTTAGGACTGACTGGGTTTTTTGGCAGCTGTAGCAAACTGCTGGTTCATACTTAAGTGGTTGTCACTAGCACATCTGGATCCCTCTCACAGATACTGCTGTTGAAGCCAGGTGCCACCTATTCTGTACCTACATATTTGTGTGGGCTTTTTTTCCTAAGTATAAAACCTTACTTTTCTAACTGCTGAATTGCATTTTTACTCATATATTTGTGTCCTGCCTTTATTATTTTTATAAATAACAGAACAAACATGCCTAATATTCCTTCCTCCTTCTATTTTTTCCAAAACAGCATCCTGTGCGGGGGATGGGGGCTGTCTTCATGGCTAAGGCATGAATTCAGGACTTGAATTCATTATCTCCCATTTTCTAGTCTATGCTTTAACCACTAGATCAAACTGGCTCTTTAGGGTCCACTGTTCAAGTCAGTTGTGCATGCCTTACGATATCTAACATAAAATATAAATTGTGGGGATTTGTTTGTTGATGTCAAAAGGCATGTATCATTTATCTCCTATGAATGCCCATCACCTCTCTCCCCTCAGATGGGTTCAGTAGAGCATATAGGGGGGAAAATAGATGCTTTGAATTTTTGCACAGCTTAACTCGAGTATCCTTAAAACTGAGCCATTCTATCCACTGGTGATATCTTTAAAGAAGATAATGAAATCAAAAGTATTACAAATCACTGAAAAGAAAATTATAATATTTAGTACAACATCCTGCCTCCTTGTACTATTTGGCTGGTTCCTTTGAATGAGACAAGTCAAATAATAGGCTGTTTGATATTTCAGACAATTCCTCATTTAATTTCCTTTTTCTCTTTTTAAATATGTAAGCCTCCCTGAGTCATTTGGAGGTTCTTTCAAATCTTCTAAAATACATACATACAAATGTGCCTCATATAAGTCTCTGAAGTTATCATGTATCATGGACTCACAGACTCAAACAATGAGTCTTCAGCTGTCAGCAAGAGTTTGAAGGCTTTTTATATCAAATGGCTTTCCCAGTAAAAGGCTTTCCCAGTATCCTTGAATGGTGACAAAACGTTTGCAAACAAATTGCTAAGCTCAGAGCTCAAACCAAAAGCCTATATTCCAGTGGTGGCTAACCATTTTGGGCTCCCATGCCGAAAATTGTGCGTGCGCTCACATGCCAGCACCCAGAAGGCAATATGCACGCCCCTCCACATCCCCTGCACATGTGTGCATGACCCCCCCAGCACCATGCATCTCTGTGCATGCGCTCACGAACTGCCCAAGTGCACCACACAACTCTGTGCGTGCGCACATGTCTCCCCCACACCCCTCTGCATGCATGCTAAATACCTGACAATTAGCTGTTGGGTGGGCGGTGCATGTGCATGTGCTTCCAGGTGACCTTTTGCATGTCGGCAGAAGTGGCTCTGCGTAGCACTTCTGGCACGTGTGCCATAGGTTTGCCATCATGGCTATATACCAACCCGAGCTACTAATATCCAAACACATTTCAAATATTAAACTTTTAGTCACAAATAGATAAGAACAGACACTTTATTACTTGCAGTAGGAAAATAGCCACAATACACATTTGCTGTCCTCAACGAAGTCTCTTATAATAGTTTATTTCATCCTGGCCCTTCACTTTTCACTTCTTAACCCCTCAACCTTCAAAGTGATCCTCTGCCGTCAACTATATTTTGGGTTCTTTAGTGTACACATTTGCTGCAAGGAATAAAATCCCAGTTGGGCAAAGAGCTACTCAGAGAAAAGCTTCATGCCTTCTCCCCTTTTCTCTCTTAGTGATCCAATTTAATGTATTGGTTTATTTTAGTTATTTATTAAACTTTGATGACCATTGTCAGGATTCCGGCCAATTAAATCATGAGCCTCGAGCCATACTCCCAAAATTAAAAAAGATTTATTTGAAGGTAACATTTTGTATACATGTTTTATAGTTGACAACCATTTCAACAAGGTAATTCCAGGCAGTTTCTGGTCATTCAATAAAAATGTCATACTTTACAATAATAAAGACCATACATTTAAAATTCAATTAACCAAGATGGAGAGAAAATGAGAGAAAGGGAATGAAACATGTAGAAGGAGAAGATGAGGTCTGTCTAACCCATTAGCCACCTCCAACATGCCACCCCTCCCCCCCATCAGGGCCCCAGGCCAGTTGGTAGAAACAGGTCTTCAAGCATTTTGGGAAGTCCAAAATGGCAGGTGCAGATCTCACTGAGGATATTCCAGAGGGCGGATATCACGGCCGAAAAGGATCTTCTTCTAGATCCGACCATTCAAAATCCTTGACCGAAAGGGTCTGCAGCATGACTCTTCTGCCAGAACTGGTGGAGCAGGCTAATCCTATCAGGGGAGGGATTAATTTCTCCTTTAATTGGAAGCTTTGGCTCCTATTCTCTTTATATCATCAGGTTGTTTCTTTCCAAACTAACCTCTTCCTTTTCTCCCTCAGCCAGGATTCCCTGACTAAGCTTCTTCTGCTTTCTCTATGTGCACTCAAAGCTCCACAACCTCTTATATTTTTCTTATCTTCAAATTAGCATTCCTATGCTAACTCCTTCGATTGCATAGTTTTTTTAGGCAACAAACTACATTTTACCATTAGGTAGAGTGCTGGAACTGGATCTCCAAACTTGGCAACTTTTAAGGTAGGCAGGCTGAGGAATTCTGGAAGTTGAAGTCCACAGGCCTTAAAGATGTCGAGTTTGGAGACCTTGGTCTGGACCTCTAGACCAGGAGTGTCAAACTCAAGGCCCACGGGCCAGATCCAGCCTGCAATGTGGTTAGATCTGGCCAGTGGTGGGATTCAGTTGGTTTGGACAGGTTCAAGCGAACCGGTAGTTTATTTGGCGCAGTGCAAAGAACTGGAAAATCCCACCACTGGCTGGCCCCACACCACAGCGCCCATCTCGTCCGCTCACCTACTGCTCTCTGTCTCTCTGCTGCTGCTCTGTCTCGCTTCCCTCACTTGCCTCGACCACACGGTCTCTGAGAGCCAGCCAGTTTGCCTGCCTTTGGCTGCATCCCATGTGGCGCTCTCCACGTGGCCCAACTGAGCTGCCCTGATCTGTCTGGCAGCCTGGGTGAGCCTGCAAATAACAAGGCCCAAATCCCAGCCTAGCTGTCTCCCATGTGGCTTGCCTACCTTCTGCACAGCTGAATCCCACGCAGTGCTCTCCGCACAGCCCAGCTGGGCTGCCATGATCTGCCTGGGTGACTGCAAGCAGCAAGGTCTGAATCCTGGCCTACCTGCCTCCCACATGGCCCAGCCAGATTGCCTGCCTTCTGTACTCACGCAGTGCTTTCAGCACGACCCAGCTGAGCGCCCAGGTGAGCCTGCAAGCAGCAAAGCCCGAATCTCAGCCTAGCTGCCTCCCATGTTGCCCAGAAGCTTGCCTGCCTTCCCTGCTGCCTTCCCCGCTGTCTTTGAGGCCCAGCCGGCTTGCCTCCCACCACCTCATTGCCTGCCCACTGGCAAGCAATGGATGCTGCAGAGACAGATTTCCTACATACCATTCCAAGCCCCTTCCCCTGCCCTTGGGATGACAAAATAAAAGCCCATCTAAAGATCACAACTGCCTACCGAGCCTGCCTGGTGCATGCTGGCAAAAGGAGACGGGGGGGAAGGGCAAGGGCCAATGGAAATGCCCCATTTTCTGCCTCCTTTCGGCTGTCTGCGCTGCACTGGATTGGGATGGGGAGGACCAAGAAGTGATTTGTCTCAAAAAGAAAAAAAAAACATTTTATTTAAATTTATTTATTTAAACCTTACATTTAAGAATTCTTTCTGGAACTCAAAGTAGAACATCCAGATTTGGTGGAAACATTAGTGGGAATATTCAAGGACAAATTTGTGGACTTAAAAGTAAAAGAATAGAGTAGAATAGAATAGAATTCTTTATTGGCCAAGTGGGGTTGGACACACAAGGAATTTGTCTTGGTGCAGATACTCTCAGTATACATAAAAGAAAAGATACATTCGTCAAGAGTCAAGAATCATAAGGCACAACACTTAATGATAGATAGGGTACAACAAGCAATCAAATCATACTAGTAAACAGTCCATATAAATCGTAAGGATACAAGTAACAAAGTTACAGTCATACAGTCACAAGTGGGAGGGGATGAGTGATAAGGAGTGATTAGAAGATTAACAGTAATAGTAGTGCAGACTTTGTAACAGTTGAACAGTGTTGAAGGAATTAGTTGTTTAGCAGAGTGATAGCTTTCAGGAAAAAACTGTTCTTGTGTCTAGTTATTTTGGTGTGCAATGCCTCTTTTTGACTTGTGCAGTATACATGTCCTTGACTGAAGGCAGGTTGGTAGTAATTGTTTTTTCTGCAGTCCTAATTATCCTCTGAAGTCTGTTGCAGAACCAAACCAGACAGTTATAGAGGTGCAGATGATAGACTCAATAATTCCTTTGTAGGACTGTATCAGCAGCACCTTGGGAAATAATGGCAAATAAACAGTTGCTATTCCTGTGCAAGCAAAACCTGGCAAAATACAATAACATTTCAAGTGAGAAATTACTTCAGCCACAATGCGTTTTGAATTGTAAATCATCAGTACTTTTTGAATTGTGCTTGTCTGTCAAAACACAGGTCTTTAAATAGCTTTTTATGAGATGCAAATTAATCTGAATGTTGTTTGTTTGGATATTTCTGAGATTTATACAATACCATATATTTGCTATCACAAAAGAGTATAGGAAGCCCCACCTCCCCGGATTAAAATATTATTACACAGGAACAGGCATTTCAATCACAAAGCCCCAAAGAATGTATAAAAGCCCACCTATCTCAATCCTATTTTGTCAGCCACTGCAGAAACATGCTGTTGTCATTGAATTTTCTGGCATTTAAATAAACAGAGGCCTTCTTTCCTGCAATCAGCCTTCAGTGTCTTTCTTCCAGACCAGATTTTTCTTCCAACAAGAAAAAACAAAATACCTGACATGAACTAAGCTGTCTTTTCAAAATCTATTTTGTCAAATAATATAATTAGAATATTTATAATCTAAAATGTTCTTGCTTAGTTGTCAATCAAGACTATTACAAAGAAATGGCATTAATGCATTTGTGGATTGGATACTAAAACATATAAAATAGTACTGATCTATTGGAAGGATTGGAAGAAAGCATTTGATGAGGCTAAAAGAAAGAACCTGGGATCTTTTTGTAAAATACACCAGCTGTTAGGCACATACATAATACTATCACTCAAATGTTTAAGGACAAAATCAACAAGGAATTGGAATATTTGTCAGCCTTCAAGATTTCTTCCTTTATTTCTTTTTCTCTGCTTTGCATCTTTCGGCTGCCATAAGTAACGGGAGGGGGGAAATGGGATAAGTAACGGGAGGGGGGAAATGGGCTATGATATATTTGGGAAGCCTGCTGGAGTGTGTAGGAAACGAAACTGTATATCTAGGGGGAGGGGGAGTTTTACTTAAGTTTCTATTCCTTGCTTTTCTATTCCTTGCTATGCGCAACTGCGACTCCTTATCAAAACTATGCCAAGGTCAACGGACAGAGGCCTCATCACCACCTGAAGATGCCCACATGATGCTATGCATATTTCCTCATTGGAGGAGCAATATGGACTGTTGGGGGTGGGAACGTTGCCATCACTTTGTATATGTGTTTTTCGCGCTCATTTCTTCAGATTCAGAATTCTTTTGTTGCTACCACTTTGATTTCCAGTAAAAGATATCTTTACTCTAACAAAATGGAGTTTAAGTGTTTCTTTCTTGGATATTGAATGGAGCACCAGCTGACATTATTCTGAATCTCACTTTTACCAGCCCACCCGGAGAAAACCCAAATTTTCTTCCGAGGGGGTTTGCTAACAAACAATGTCTAGCCCAGCCAGCGACCGAGAAGACCAGGGAGCGACTGGAGGACCTAAATCCCTGCTGATGGAGGGAGCAGAGGAGACTGACTTCTTAGCAGAGCTAAGTCTTGGCGAAACCCCAGCTGTGAAGCCTAAATGGTCCCTGGGAGTCGGTTGGAAGGATCCTGAGGAAAGGCCCCCTCCAGGAGTGACCACAACCCGTCGCCGAGGGAAAGATGAGCCATGGCAGGAGAAGGAACGGAGAGGCTTCTCACTAATGCAAGCCGAGCAATTTTCACATGAAGCTGCCAGAGAGGCTCCAGCTGATCAAAGGTACGAGGGGGAAGAAGGGGGGGTAGCCCCAGGCAGAAGAATCAGGGCAGCCCCCCCCATAAATCAACCCGGGCCAGCGCAACAGGCAGCAGCAGCAGCACAGGGCCCCCCGGCTGGGGGGATAATTGCCAGAAGGCGTAGAGCTGCAAGAGTGCCTCCGTTGGAAGTAAAATATGGAGGGGACCCCCAGGAATTGGGATTTTTCCTAGCACAAGTTTGGAGCCACATGGAGGAGTATGGGCAGGATTTTTCCTCAGAAGCGGCCAAAGTCAGGTGTGTGACCAGGGCTTTGGAGGGAACGGCTGCAAAGTGGATGGTAACTTTGCATAATGATAATGCCCCTCAACTGCTGAACTATAACCAGTTCATGACAGCATTGCGCACTAGATTTGAAGATCCCCTAGCTGAACGCAAGGCTAGAATCAGGATGAAAACCATAAATCAGGGGCGAAGGTCAGTAGCTGATTACACCCAGGAGTTTAGAGAGCTGGCGTGCCATATCCGCGGCTGGTCCCAGGGAGCCCTGATAGAGGCTTTTAAGGATGGGCTAAATGAAGATGTTTATCAATGCTGTGTGGCCAGAAGAGACCCTGGGGAGCTGCAGCAGTGGTACGTGCTGGCAGCAGAGGTGGAGATTGACCTAACCCGAAACAGACGCCGGGGGGGTTTTGTATTGAGGAATCCCCCCCCTACCAGGCCTCAAGAAACCTTAAAACCCCTGAAGGGAAGACCAGCGGCAAAACCCAGAACCAGAGCGTGTTTCCGATGTGGGAAGGAGGGCCACTGGGCTGCAGACTGCCATGCCAAGCTGGAACCAAAAGGGGCGCCAGGAGGAGGGAGAAGGTCTGAGAGGCCTCCAGCCACGCCTCGTGGATCGGCGTTAAAAGCGGAAGAGGTTGTAGAGGTCACCCCTCTAAAAAGAGGGGGGTTGGGAACTCCAACCTCTTCTGAAGGGAGTGAATCCGAACTGGAAGACGACGCCCTGGTAAGTCCGAACCTGGGCCCTATGACCATTCCAGTGAGATTAAGGGTATCCACGTCGGGGGCTGAAGGGGACATGTTGGCTTTGTTAGACTCTGGATGCACAAGGTGCGTAATCAGTGCAAAGATGGTAGAGAAGCTGGGATTAAGGCTAAAGACTCTGAAAACGCCCATAGCTTTTTGCCAATTGGATGGATCGGTAGCCGGGGGTGGACCTGCTCATTTTATAACGGAGCCAGTGGAGATGACAATGGGGAACCATAAAGAGACTCTGTGTTTTATTGTGGCCCCTGGGATGGAGCGCCCTTTAATACTGGGTTTGCCTTGGCTCCGGAAATGGAACCCCCATGTTAATTGGAGGAGGGGATTACTACGCATACGCACAGACCAACCCCCAGAAAAGGAAGGGAAATCCAAGCGGAGACCCAAAGCTCCCATAGAGTTGGCTTCTACTGGCACCGAGACTCTGAAAGGGGAGGAGAAAATTCCAGAGGAATACTGGGACTTAAAGGAGGTGTTCAGTGAGAAGGCCTCGGATGAGCTCCCCCCTCACCGCTCGACGGATTGCAGTATCGAATTTTTGCCAGGAGTGAAACTCCCAAAACCCAAACTGTATTCAATGACCCCACGGGAATTAGGGGAATTGCGGTTGTTCATTGAAAAAAATTTAGAACGTGGTTTCATCCAACCTGCTAGGCCCCGGGTGGCGGCTCCAGTGTTGTTCCGGGAAAAGAAAGATGGTTCCTTACGCTTGGTGGTAGACTACAGAAATCTGAACGCTATCTCGGTGGAGAACGTGTACCCCCTTCCCCTGATGAAGGACATGCTGGCCCACCTCGCTAAAGGAAAGATTTTTTCAAAACTCGACCTGAGAGAGGCATACTACCGAATCTGAATCAAGGAAGGGGATGAATGGAAGACTGCTTTCAACTGTCCGATGGGGTGTTTTCAATTCAACGTCCTGCCGTTTGGCCTACAGGGGGCGCCTGCGGTATTCATGCAAATGATAAACCAAGTGTTGCAAGAGCATTTGTACAAAGGAGTGTTAGTTTATCTTGATGACATTCTTATCTACACAGAGACTTGTGATGAGCATGTGAAACTAGTGCGGTCAGTCCTGGAGAAACTTCGAGCGGCCCAGTTGTATGCCAAGCTGTCAAAGTGTGAATTTCACCAGGAGAAAATTGACTATTTGGGCTATCACATATCGCACGACGGCATAGAAATGGACCCGGGGAAGGTGCAGGCGGTTTTGGAATGGGCCCCTTCCCGTACCAGGAAACAACTGCAAAGCTTCTTGGGATTTGCAAATTTTTACCGTCAATTTATTCCTGCGTTTGCGAAGATCGCGATGCCTATCACGAATCTCCTTAAAACCAAGGGGGAGGTGAAACCGAAGCCCAGTACGCCATTGAAGTGGTCCATGGAATGTCAAGCTGCTTTTGAGAAACTGAAACGTCTGTTTGCTGCTGAACCCGTACTTAAGCACCCAGACATGGACGTTCCGTTTGTAATCCAAGCTGATGCAAGTGACGTAGCCGTTGGGGCGGTGCTACTTCAGGTAAATGAAAAGGGATACCTGCAACCATGCGCCTATACCTCCCGTAAACTAACTGAAACCGAGAGAAGATGGGCCATCTGGGAAAAAGAAGCTTTTGCAGTTCGATGGGCTTTGTTAACGTGGAGGCATTTCCTAGAAGGAGCCAAACACCCTTTTGAGGTTTGGACAGATCACAAAAATCTGGAAGCTCTGAAAACACCTCGAAAACTGTCTCCCAAGCAAGTTCGCTGGGCGCAATATTTTAAGCGGTTCAATTTTTCTTTGAAGTACATTCCCGGGGGGAGAAACTTCATGGCAGATGCTTTGTCCAGATTACCTCAGTATAATAGTGCCCGCCAGGAAGTGATAAGACCTATCATCCCAACTGAACAGTTGGCAGCTCCAATGGTTACCAGAGCCCAGAAGAAAAAAGAGGTTGATGTGTCAAACGATTTATCGGCACAATTGAAAGAAGCTCTAAAACTGGATGATTGGTTCCTGACCCACTCGAATGACTGTACTATCAGAGATGGGTTGGCCTGGGTGGGGGCCAAATTATATGTACCGGGAAAGCTAAGGCACGAAATTTTACATCAAGCTCATGATTCTAAACCTGCTGGACATTTTGGGTTCGTGAAAACCCTACACTTGGTCAAAAGGCAATTTTGGTGGCCCACGTTGAAAAAGGACATTGAGACCTATGTCGCTAGTTGCCCTATTTGTGCTTCGGCTAAGAGGCCGCCTGGTAAACCAGCAGGCTTATTGCAGAACGTGGCTAGACCAACGGCCCCATGGAAGGAAATCTCCATGGATTTTATTGTAGAATTACCTGACAGTGGAGGAAATACAGTCATTTGGGTTGTGACAGATCTGTTTTCCAAACAGGTACACTTTATACCCTGCGCGAAGATCCCGTCAGCGAAGACGTTAGCTAAGTTGTTTATTCTGCATATTTACAGGCTACATGGAGTCCCTGAACGCATAATCTTTGATAGGGGTGTCCAATTTACCTCAAATTTCTGGAAAGAGTTCCTGAAGTTACTAGGCTCCGCCCAGGGGTTAAGCTCCGCCCATCATCCACAAACCAATGGGGCCTGCGAGAGAACTAACTCGGTACTGGAACAGTATCTGCGGTGTTACATTAATTATCAACAGGATGATTGGACTGATTTACTGCCTTTTGCTGAGGTGGCATACAATAATTCGGTACATAGCAGCACCGGATTCACTCCGTTTAAAGTGGCCTCGGGACAAGACTTTGTACCCATACCCGAGCTTCCGCAAGAGGAAACTAATATTCCCTCGCTGGATGAGTGGATAAGGCATCTCCAGATGACTTGGCCAGTTGCCCGCAAGGCATTGGATGATGCTCATCAAGCTCACAAAAAGTTTGCAGATAAAAAGAGACGTCCACAGGAACCATACCAAGTTGGTGATAAAGTGTTTTTATCTACCAAATTTTTGCAGACCACACAGAAATCGAAAAAGCTTGGCCCTAAGTATGTGGGACCTTTTCCGGTTGAACGAGTTGTGAATCCTGTGGCGGTCCAATTGACATTGCCGAAAACTCTCCGTCGGATCCATCCTGTTTTCCATGTTAGTTTGTTAAAACCTGAACGTACATCTGATCTGAGGCCTACTCAGGTAGCCCCCCCTGTGCCATTGCTCATTGAAGGTGAACAACATTTTGAAGTTAAGGAAATTTTGGATTCTAGGAAGAAGCGGGGTCGAATCCAATATTTGGTGGCGTGGAAGCATTTTCCTTCTTCCCAGTCTGAATGGGTAGACGAGAGAGATGTTAGAGCCCCCCGACTGGTGCAGGCGTTCCGCACCATGTATCCTGATAAACCCTGAACATATATGCTGTTGTTATTTGTTTGTAATATCTTGTCTTTTACTCTTATATTTTTTAGGACTAACGTCTTTTTGCAGGAGGGCCGAATGTCAGCCTTCAAGATTTCTTCCTTTATTTCTTTTTCTCTGCTTTGCATCTTTCGGCTGCCATAAGTAACGGGAGGGGGGAAATGGGATAAGTAACGGGAGGGGGGAAATGGGCTATGATATATTTGGGAAGCGTGCTGGAGTGTGTAGGAAACGAAACTGTATATCTAGGGGGAGGGGGAGTTTTACTTAAGTTTCTATTCCTTGCTTTTCTATTCCTTGCTATGCGCAACTGCGACTCCTTATCAAAACTATGCCAAGGTCAACGGACAGAGGCCTCATCACCACCTGAAGATGCCCACATGATGCTATGCATATTTCCTCATTGGAGGAGCAATATGGACTGTTGGGGGTGGGAACGTTGCCATCACTTTGTATATGTGTTTTTCGCGCTCATTTCTTCAGATTCAGAATTCTTTTGTTGCTACCACTTTGATTTCCAGTAAAAGATATCTTTACTCTAACAAAATGGAGTTTAAGTATTTCTTTCTTGGATATTGAATGGAGCACCAGCTGACAATATTATTTTTTAAAAAAATGGGTCACTCACTAACATTGTTTATTATGTGACTTAGGGAGTACAGGTAATCCACAAGGTACAACCCTAATGGAGTCTGCCCATTAGGATCATAAATTAAAAAAAATCCTCAATTGAATCAGGCTCAATTTAACAAATTTTTAAAATCAAACTCGTTAATTGAAACAAATGGGTCATTAAATGAACGAAGATCTATTTCCTCCAATTCATTAATTGATCACTGCTTATTAATTGAACCGAGGACAGTCGTTCTCTGTTGCTACAGGCCGCCCATCAGCTGTTTCCGGTGCAGCCCTCTCAGGAACTAATTTGTCTCCAAGCAGGCTCCCAGAGCTCTCCCTTTGCAGTTGCTTTTTTAAAAAAATCATTTGCTGCTTGTCAGCTTAAGTATCCCCAGGCAGTTGCCCAGAAGGGAGTGAGGAAGGAAATTTGGAGATCTCTCAGCTTGGGCGCTTAAAAAAAAAATCACTTGCCCCTGCTAAGCTCAAGACTCTTCAGGCAGGCAAGGATTTAAAAAAATAGCTAGTCAATTCAAGCCTCTCTAGGCAGCCAGCCAAAGGGGGGGGGGGGTGGATTTAGAGCTCTCGGCTTAAGTCACTTTAAAGAAAAAACACTTTACACGAATTAGCTCAAGGGTCTCTAGGCAGGTACCCAGAGAGAGATGGGGGAGGGATTTATAGAGCTTTCAGCTTGCAATCGTAACAGAGTTAGAATGGATCTTGAGGTCATCTAATCTAACCCACTGCTCTCTCGAGACACCTATACTACAGTATTTCTGATAAATGCCTAACCGGTCTCTTCTTAAAAGCCTCCAAGGTACTGCAAAAAAAATACTGCAATGCAGCGTACTTTTTAAATACACTTTTGAAATACCCTTCTCTTTTTCATAGATTCCAAAAGAATGTATCTACAGTAATATACACTAATTTCCAAAATAAAAGTAAGGAAATACAGCACTTTGTGTAGATGCTGGCTAGCATTTCTACAAGCAGTTTCAAGGCAAATCCAAACAAACTTTATGTTTGCAAAATACTGTACTTACAAACACAATAGTTTGCAAAGTATAATACTTAAAAAGAAGCAGAACAGTTTGCAAAGAGCTTACAAACAAACAGTACAGTACTATAGAATAACAAAAAAGAATATTTTAAAATACTTACAGTAGCAATTCTATCACTCCAGTCCTCAAGCCAGCAAAAACTGATCTCCATGCAGCACCAAAAACCAAAAACAAAATGGGTGCCAGCTAAAAAAAAAATCATCCGATCTTGTTTGGCCATGTGACCAGGAACAAACAAAAAAGAAGACAAACCTTGCCGGCTTCTGGAAATTGCATGTCCTAATCCCAAGTGGCACAAGGAAGTCACAGAGTTAAAAATGGCCGCTGCTGCAGCAGTGACTGAATCTATATAGTCACATGGCTACAGAGGCCTCTTTTTGGTCACACTTTTGAATTTCTAACATAAATACCCTTTCTGAAGAAATCGGTTCTTGTGAAAAATTGCTAAATGAAACGGGGGGTTAGCTGTATTGGATTTAGACATCATCAACAAGATTGTATACAGGAACAGAGAGGTTTTCTATTTTGCTGGAACTCTAGCACTTGAGGCTGAACTCTCTCTCTCTCTGTCTCCTTAGATTTTGATGTAGCCAAAACAGATGAATGGAATTTTCTTGCAAGATTCTTCCAAGGTGGTTTGTCATCACCATCTTCCTACAACTGAGAGAAAGTGACTGGCCCAAGTTCACTCAGTAAGCTTTGTGCCGAAGGCAAGACAGGGTGGGTTTTAAGAAAATGTGTCATTTCCTATAACAATCTGCTATCCCAATTATGATATTATCTATTAAGTTTTTTTTTCTTTCCAAGATTTTTCCACCACCATACCAAAATGGGGCAGCCAGTGGCAATACAACTGGAAGGGACACTTTACAGTTGGGATCTCTTAACACCTATGGGCCATGTGCAGCCTTTTTGTGTCATCCAACAAAAATTTAAGGTGCTGCCAGAGCTCAGTTGTCTCCTGCTTTGCAGTCTTTCTCAGAAAACAGTCTTAAGCATGGGCTGCTTCAACCATGCTGGCATGCAGCTTAGAAGGAACATTGTGGTGATGTCACTCTTTACCCAAGAGTGTTTGTGCCTGCTAGTTGGTGCCAGGCTGTAAGCAGAAGAAGCCAGTGGCTGAAGTGTGTGACAAGAAACAAGCAGTGGCTTGCAGAATTAAAACTGAATGCTGGCAAGGGAAGGGCTTTCCTGTTTAGGTGGACAGATAAGGGAAAGGAAACAGATAGGAATGCAGCAGCGAAGGAAAGAGATTAAAAATTTACCAAGAGTGCTATGGGAGGGACAGTGCTTGGAAGCTTAGAAGAGTGGAGGATCACAAAACTCTCTGAGACTTACAAGTACCTCAGAGAATAAACCGTGAGAAAGTCAAAGAGAATTCAATACCTGGTTTGAAAACTGACTATCCCTAAGAAGGAAAGAAACGTAGATAACTGAGCCCTCGTAACGCAGTGGTTAGAATGCAGTATTGCAAGCTAATTCTGCCAACGATCAGCAGTTCAACCTTGACTGTCTCAAGGTTGATTCAGCCTTCCATCCTACTGAGTTTGGTAACAGGTTATTGGGTGCAATATGCTGACTCTGTAAACCACTTAGAGAGGGCTGTAAAGAACTATGAAGCAGCATATTAATTTAAGTGCTATTGCTGTAACAGAGAGATACCTATCTAAGTAAAGTGACAAAGAGAATAATGTCTGTTCCTTAATTATTAGAGGTATGGGAATTTTGTTATGTTTCTTACAATTCTGTTAAAGTTGATATAATTGTATTTCTTTCCCTGGATGACTTGGGCTTTGCTATTTACTCATTTTGTAATCAGAACAATAAAAAAGCCAACTACCGTAGTTCTATCTGATGCTGTTTACAACATTTATGGCAATTCCAGACTAATGATTTATAGCATCTTCTAGCATCATTCAGTCATCAGCTGTGACAATATAAAGTCTGACCTTATTACTGTGATATCAGCACTGGGATGCTAGCTGATGTTAGAAGATGCTGTAAATCACTATTCTGGAAATAGCCTAACAGCTCCAGTTGCTTTAATGCTTGCTTTTTATATTTGCTTTTATAGCATTATAGTAAATGTTCCCATTACAGCAGAGGGAATAGGTTTCTAAGGCCATTTTACAGAAATGGAGTGCCTCTTTATTTTCTCAAATTATCTAAACCAGGGGTTCCCAACCTCTGGTCTGTGGACTGGCACCAGTCCATAGCATGTCAGAAACTGAACCACATAAACAAGCGAAGCCCCATCTGCAAGATGCAGGCAGCACACAAAACCATGCCCCCTCTGGTCCCACTCTCCAGGGAACCAATCCCTGATGCCCAAAAGGTTATGGGTCACTGATCTAAACTACCAGAACTGATACTTTGATGATACAACGATGGAAACAATGGGAAGATCACTTGAAGGGAACATTTCAAAGTTCAAGTAAAAGTGGTTATCATGTGGCTCACAGTATAGACATGCTTGATCAAAATGTTGTGGGACTACCTTGCCGCGACTACCGCGCTAACTCGGCAGCCAGCTGGAGCGGCAACAGCTGATGCTGTTTGACAGCTCCTTTTATAGCCGGCTGTCAAACAGCATCAGCCAATGGCAGTGGTCCGTGTTTCCCGCCAGAAACACGGACCTGAGTGAAGACTTCAGTCAGTACACAACACTCCTCCCTCCTAGCGAGGAGCATGTGTAGTCTTTTAGATATGTCGGGCACCTGCGCAGACGGCCCGATCTTCTTGGATCCGCTGGAAATGGTGCCGGACTGCTGTCTTCTTCCTGTCGTGTGGCTTCCATTGTTGGTGAGGCTGGCAGCTCGCTTGGAGTCGATTCTGGTCCTTGGTCAGCGTCTTCTTCAGGTAAGGTTTCCTGCTTGATATATTCTTGCTAAATGGCCCTTCTTTTGGCATTTTAAACAAATGACATTTCTGAATTTGCAGGATGCCCTAAAATGGTTGCCTCCACAGCTTAGGCAGGTGGGCTGTGGCTGTGGAGATTGATTTGCAACTGGCCTGTAATCCCTTTGACTGGGTTTGAGCTGCCTAAGGCGGTTTACGTCAATAGCCTCTTCAGAGCCCTCCTCTGTGGTGGCCTCATCACAGCAACTTTGTCTAACTGGGTTTCCCTGTATGTCAGCTGCTGAGAGTGCTGACAGCTCAGCAGCTTGAGATTCTTCTATGGCTTGTTTTAAGGTTAAGTCCCCTTTAACTAGTAGCCGCCTTTGCAACCTTAAGTCCCTGACTCCACATATCAGCTATCTAACAGCATATCTTCTAAATAGTCTCTGAATCCACAATGCAAGGCAGCTGTCCGTAGTGCTGCCATATAATCACTAATTGATTCTCCCTCAGCCTAGGTACGTCTCCTAAAGGCTTGGCATCTGGCAATTCTAGAAGGTTTAGGGGAGTAATGATTGGAAAGAATTTCCTGCAATTCTTCCCATTGAATAGTCTTAATAGAACATGGAGACAATAATGCTGTTGTGGTGTCAAATACCATGGCTCCGCAAAAACTTAGAAAATAAGACTTTTTCCTATGGTCTGAAATGTCAGCAAGATCAATAGCATCTAAAAAACAGTCAAACCAGTTTCTGTATGATTCCCATGTCTCTGCCGTTGGTCTGAAAGGCGGGAATGCTGGGTTTGAAGTCATCATCTTCTCACCTGTACCGCTTCTCCTGAGGTGATTTGAAAATCATGCTTCGTGAACAGTGACAGCAGCTCTTTAAATGTTTTCAGCTCCTTTTGTAGTGACTTTGCTCTTAATGTCTTTTTGCTTGGCTTGCCTCTTATAAGTATCCCGCCCTCATCGCCAGTGTTGTGGAGCAGCGGAATCACTGAGGCAGACAACCAGAGCAACTTCAGCTTTAACTTTATTTACAGAATAAAGGGTTGCCGCGACTACCGCGCTAACTCGGCAGCCAACTGGAGCAGCAACAGCTCCTTTGATAGCCGGCTGTCAAACAGCATCAGCCAATGGCAGTGGTCCGTGTTTCCTGTCAGAAACATGGACCTGAGTGAAGACTTCAGTCAGTACACAACAGTATGTGTGTGGGCTTCCTAGCTTTAGAAGGAGATAGGGAAGGAGGAAGGGACAGAAAGAGAGAGAGAGAAACAGGGGGAGGGGGAGAGAGAAAGAGAGGGGGATACAGAAAGAGAGGGAAAGAGAGAGGTGGAGAGAGAAAGAAAGTGAGAGAGAAAGAGAGAAGGAAGATACAAGAAAGAAAAGAAAGAGAAAAGGGAAAGAAAGAAAAAGGGAGAGAGAAAGGAAGTGAAAGGAAGTGAAATGGGGATGGAAGGAAGGGGCAGAAAGAAAGGGAAAGAAAGAGGGAGAGAGGAGAAAGTAAATGAGATATATGGATGGATAGATAAATATGTGGAAGGGGGGGAGAGAGAAAAAAAGAGGAAGGAAGGACATAAACCCTGGCTTCAGAAGACTTTGAAGCAGCACAGCAATCTAGGGCTGGCCTGCAAGGGATCTCGGAAGTCATCTAGTCCAACCCCCTGCTCCAGCAGGAGATCCTTACAGAATCAAAGAATAGCAGGGTTAGAGGGGTGTGTGTGTGTGTGTGTGTGTAGCTCTGTGGAGGTCAGTCGTAAATTAGAACACTTGCTAAGCAACTGGCCATTAAGCAAGGACCTGGTCATTAAGCAAGGACCACTTACATTTGGTTTGCCAGTCACACGGCCACCTGCCCGGGCCTCGCCCTGCCCTCTCCAGGGCTCCCCAGGCCTTGGAAACTGGCAAAAAACACTTGCTAAGCAACTGGCCATTAAGTGAGGACCTGGTCATTAAGTGAGGACCAC
Source organism: Bungarus multicinctus (assembly GCA_023653725.1). NCBI lineage: Eukaryota > Metazoa > Chordata > Lepidosauria > Squamata > Elapidae > Bungarus > Bungarus multicinctus. The sequence continues at coordinate 3,942,192 of CM042846.1, forward strand.
TTACATTTGATTTGCCAGTCACATGGCCACCTGGCCATGGCCACCCCAGTCACAAGACCACCTAGCAACGCCCAATCAGCAAGCCACTCCCACCCAGTCACATGATCACCAAGCCACACCCACAAATTAGGCCACGCCCACAGAACCGGTTGTTAAGAAATTTGAATCCCACCCCTATACATAGTGTTTATGTAGATGTGGCTAAAAGGGGTGGGGGGTCTGAGTACGTGTCGACATAGACATGTGTCTCATGGGAGATGGAAAGTTGGGCTTACAGCTTCATGTATGTCTCCTGAGAGGTTATGTTTAAAATTAAAATCATATTTTAAATGTACGGTGTAAAGTAGAATAGGTGGTATACATGGGAATATTGGTACCTATTGATGCCACACTGGAACTTTGGTATGGATCTGTATCTGTCTGGAGATGAAGCTACTGTAAAAAATATTTTTAAACTTTCTTGTCCAATGTATCACTTTCATTATCATTTGGCAACATGGAAATTTTAATGCAAATAAGTGAAATAAATTAGAAGAAAGAACTTGAGACACTTATTGCTAAAAATATCTTTTAGAAAAAATATCAGTACAAAAAAAAGCTGATCTCCAGACACAATTGTGCAATATCATCAACATTAGTGTTTTTATCTAGTGATCTAAAGAACAACATATTTTTTAAGGCATGGGAGGAACAATGTGGGACCTGTGAAATGGCAAATTTCAAAAGCCTGGACATTAATTTTAGCATGACAGAAGGGAAATTCTGGGAATTGAAGTTTGGAATTATAGAGTTGCCAGGATGTAGAAACACTGAATTAGCCTCACACCTGCACAACTGGGCAGTAATCACTCTAACATACAGTAGATTAATGAAGCACATCAAATGACAGGTCTTACCAGGGGAAAATCAGCATGATGCCTGCAAAGAGAAGCTCTTGGAGATGATTGGTGACTAGTGCAATCTAATGCAATCAAGCATGTGGATGGAGTGTCTAGATAAATATAGCTTCTATAATTTGATTCCTTGAGCTTTTGATTAAAAATCTTTAACCCAAAGCTCCCTGAACTATAGATTAAAAAAGAAATGTTCAGATCCTCATGCAATCATCATATTCATTGGTTGGATCACCATGCTAGACAAGACCAAAACAGCATGAGTGTGCAAACCAATACATCATATAATTGTTCACACTGTTGCAAGGCAGGCAAAGGAGAAAAAAATTATAGACCATCTTCAAAGTGATTTTGAGAGATTGGGGTGTAGAAACTATGGTAGTGAGAAAATGTCCAAACTGTATGAAAGATAGAAATTATGTAGTTTTTTAATGTAAGATTTAACAGTAAATTACTGTTGCTTGAAACAAAAATGTGAATATTTAAAGAAATAAAAATCATGTTTGTGTATCCTAGTGATTAGAAGTTCCTGATAGTTTGAAACAAATGCTGTTTAGGTCCATCTTGTGTCTACACATTGAATTGAAGTATCCAGTTCATGTTTGCTACATACATACAGAGAAAATAATGGCTTTGATGCCTTGGAAACTGGAAAAGATTTTTCCTGCTATAAGATAATGACTGGTGCAGGAGAATCAGATTGTGAATCACTTCTGTTCATGAATTTTGGCCCTAAATATGCTTAAAGGTTGAGGGGAGAACTAAAGTATCAAATTACTGATGGGAGGGAGAAAGGGAGATGAGAAAAGCCCAGCAGTCAAAAGGAATGTCACAATCCAGAAATAGCAGAATTGAGGCATAAGAGGAACAATAATAGTTGGAAACACATAACAGGTGCCAGATTTTCCTTCCCTCTCCCTCCGCCCGACATCTCCAAGGAATATGACAAGAACCTGGAAAAAAATTGTTGTACATGAGAGCAAGAATACAACATTCATACTTCCATACCGATTATTGTATTATTTTTAAGGTAAGACATTTTATTCACAGTATAGAAAATGATAAAAAAAACAATTAGCCAAATGGAGGAAAGAAAAACCGAAGGAAAAATAATTAAAATTACTTTATATCAATACCATTTATTTTACCTCCTCGTGTCTTAACAACTTTGCAAACCATTCTTGCTTTCGTCATACTCATATTCTATTTTATACGCTTCGTCTCCAAACTTACCACCTGTCTTTTTTTGAGATCTAATCAACTTTAATTATGATTTTAAGAGATTGACCTTCCTTTCTTCCGTAGCCGAATAAATTTTGTTGTTATTTTATTTAGTTCTTTCTTCCTAATTTTATTGGTATTGTTTGGAAGAGAAACAGGATTTTAGATAGTATGTTTATTTTAATGGTGGCAATCTCCATTGCGAATAAAGGAACAGGGAATGACCTTGAAGGACAGGAGGAAAAGTTGCTATTGAGACAGTGATTAGATAAGCAGGACTGGAGTCCATTCCAAGAAACTATTTTTTAAAAAATAATTTTATTGAATAAATCTTAAAAACAATTGAACATAGTGCAACTTTCTTGGCCATCCTTTTGGCCATACAAGTTATAGTATAGAAATATATATAACAGTTATTCTGTTATAGATCTACTGTTACCGTACCTTATATGGCTAACAACTGGCATTAATGGCCAATAGAATCCAACTCAGCTTGGACTCTATTGGCAATATTATTAGATCAGGTTTATCTACCAAATGCTGCTAGAATTCTCACATCAGGTGTTCTTGGCAATCATCTTTGCCTAGGAAGCAACAGGTCTTGCTACTGGATGGTGTTCAATAGATTTAAGACTAAACATTTCTTTTTTACCGTCCATATCACCACCATGTAATCTTAGACATGTATTACTGTACCAATAGGGACTGGACAGATTTGAGATGATGCGCCTTCTTCCATCAGTGCTCTACGGATCTCCTCTGCTCCCTGATCTCCTCAGTAATCCAAGGTACTGCAGAAAGTGGGTGGCAGTTCCAGTGCAATCCGTTTCATTCATTTAATTAATGTATGCTCTTTCCCTTTTGACTTTTCTTACATCCCAAGTTGCAATTGTTCATATGCCATGGCCCTCACCAGACAGGCCTACATATCTCTGCTCTCATCAAGACTTTATTCAATCACATTTTTCACATAAGACTTCAGATACAGACGAGATTACCAGCTTTAGCTGTACTCATGCTACGCAGAGCTTTCCCTGCTGTAAGTAAGGACAGAACTGATCAGTTTGGATGCATTTAGGCCAGTAAGAGCAAGTGCAGCCAAAGCCCATTTTTACCTAAGCAAGTATTGTTTCTCTCATTCCACCTATGATGTATGCAGTGTATGGAGACATAGTCAAAATGTAGAAGAATAGCAGGATTTAGAAAAATCGTAGATTCAGTTTCATGGCATCAATGATTCAAAAAGAGGAGCTCAGCCTTCTGATACGGGTGTGAAAATTCCAAGGGCCTCTAGATGGCAAAAAGCAACAGGAGATGGGAGCTCTGGCCAGTTGCCTTTCCTGAACCATGAATGGTTTGTATACATTCACAATATGATTTTCTAAAAATGCTGTTTGTGTGAGTGTGTCTAGGATATTCCACTTCCTTTATCTACATTTCTTGGGTTTACCTAGCCTTCATCCTCCTCCTAACCATACAACCATAATAAAATATTTAATGACTGTTGAATGTAAATAGTATGTTAATAATAAAATTTATAAATGTGAATACAGAACCAATGTCCATAAGAAATTAAAACGTGGACCAGATTTTTTGCTTTTAAATACTGCCCATCTCTCTGGTTCGGTTTTTCCACAAATACCACAACAGCCTTTCTGCTATTTTTCTGCTGGGGAGGGGTGGTGTGGCTAGAGAAAAGATTTGCCCCATCATGCAAGAAAGCAGCAACAGATTCTGATCTCAAAATGCTCTTTCCCTGTAGTGAAATAAGGAGCATAGAGACCATAAGATATCTTCTGCCTTGCTTCGGTTATCTGCTGGCACCTCTGCAATAGCTGATAGGCTGGATGGTACACTCTCGGCCTTTTCCTTCTGGGTAAGAGAAGTTGCTAAGCAACCACATCCCTTGGGAGTCTGCAATGCCAGCATGCTGATCCCATTATGTCAGCGGGGAGGGTGAAACCATCCAGCAGCTTTAAGTAAAGATGCCAGAATCTGACAGTCTGGAAGGGGAAATGGTTTGAGCTGTGAAAAACTGCCCTGAGACAAAGACCAGCATTCAGAATTACCTATGGAGGACTTACTACCTAGATCTGGAAGAGCTTGGTGTTTAATTGGAAGAGAATATAACGGAGGAGATATGAATGATGGGAAAGAAGAGCCAGATCCCCTTCTCTGTGGATGAAAAGTAGGGGCAGTGCAGGCAGAATGTGGTTTGCACTTGCAGCATGCCGTTTTCACTGTATCGCAACCAAGAAATCTGGTCTACCATCACATCAGTCACAAAATGAAGCAGACTGCTTGAATGTTTAATCCCTTCCTCCTGAGCTCAAAGGATGAATTGATTGTCACTTCAGTTATCATCTATATATATATATATATGCCCTTTGCTAATATGTCTGACTGTTTGTCTACCATCTGTCTATCATCCATCCATTCTTTGTGTTCAAAGCAGCATGCAAAGTATTACACAAATGTTTAAATATTATCATTATAAAACTACAGACCAAATTATTATCAAAGAACAAGAATTATCACATAGATATTGAATAAAGTTTTTATAGAGCACTTGGGGCATCATCACTGTAAAGGCATGGAGCTTGCTACTCACATGTTCAAGAGATGACAAAAAAGATCCACCCACCCACCCCAGCCTACCCTAAAACACCATCAAGGTTGAGGAAAGTACAAACCTTAATGAAGAACAACCTTTAAGGAATCCTGGAGAATGTAATCTTTGAATGTAATCATTGGGATTTACACATTGTATTGGGATCACTACCTATGAAGTCAGCAGGCTGACATTTGCATTTGGTATGAACAAGAGTTTCTGAGTTGTCTTTAAAGGCAACTTCACAAGGAAAACATCACAATCTACTAGCACAGTGACTTGGAGCTAAGGCTATTTCATCTTGGAAAAACGTGCCAGATCAGGCTACTAAAAGCATGCCTAGTAGCCAACATAGCTTGGACATTTCAGAAGTAATGCTGGCCATAGCAGTGAGGCCACATCTGCAATACTGCATCCTGTTCTAGTCACCAGAATACAAAAGAGGAGGAGGAGACGCTGAGATCTCAGAAAGGGTGCAGAGAAGAGCAACAAAGATGAAAAGGGTTATGGAGGCTAAACCGTACAAGTTAAAGGAACTAGGTATATTAGCACAATGAAGAGAAGGAAGGTGACATACTGTCTTCCATTACATAAAGGGCTGTCAAAGGGAGGAGGGGATGATTTATTCATCAAAGCATTACAGGCAGGACAAGAAATAATGGGTGTTAAAGAAAGATTCAAGCTAGAAGGAGAAATTTTCTGACAGTGAGAACAGTTAATCAATGGAACAGCTTGCCTTTCACAGTTATGGGTACTTCCATAAGAAAAGATTGGGCAGCCATTTCTCCAGAATGTTATAGGGTCTCCTGCTTGAGCAAGGGATCAGACTAGAAGACCTTCAAGGTTTCTTCCAACTCTGTTATTCTACTGATGAAAAATCAACTATGCACCCCAAAGTGAATTTACAAGGTACCATAATCATGTCCAATCCTTAAATGAAAGTTTTTAATGCTACTGGAAAAAAAAAACTTCCTTAGAAAAAAAGATTCTTGTGAACACAAAATTATTAACATGCAGATATCTTCAGTTCAGAAATTTTCTTGCATTTCAGTTTAGGAAGATACATTTTAATTGTCCATTTACACCTTGCTTAGTTGGGTTGCAGCCTTCTTGCTGGTGAGGATCTCTAAATTAAAGGCAGTTTCATAGCTTGGTCTGAATTTGACAAGGTCATAATGGAAATCCCTGAACATACATCATTTTAACAGAAGACTACCCAATGTCTAATTTGGACTTCAAAACTGAATGAGGACATCCTTAACATTTAAAGACAGAAAAATTCTTAGCCTCAATAATTAGGTTTACATCTGATTGTAATGGAGTCTTAGACTGCCACCATGTGTCCATATGTGGTAATGTAACACATTTCATAATGAGAAAATGATTCATTTTTCATTTATTCCTTTTATTTGGAAAAAAAAAATACTTTGCTTTCACTTAATTGTTGTGTCCCAGATTGGTTAAAATGAACAAAGTATTTTTCCAATATCTGTGAAAAAGTAATGTTTTTGGACAAGCTTTCAAAATTCAATTTAAAAAAATTAGAATCCACATAATATGACAAAATAGGAATTAACCCATAGAAATAGGTTTCAGCTAATATTATCCCAAAAGTGTAATGTTTCCTGACCTTAGCCACTTTAAGATGTGTGGACTCTAGCCATCACTTCTGGGAATTGAAGTCCGCATATCTTAAAATGGCTAAGGTTGGGAACCCATGCAGTAGAAGAAAGAAAAGTTAATTTGATTCAATCTATGGATATTGCCAGAAAACAAAGTTTTTACGAAAGGCATTTGGGTGGTAAGAAAATACCGGGAATATAAGGATTTTGAGGAAAAGAAAAAGGAAAGGGAATACCTAAATATTCAACCAATCAGAATAGAGCTGGGAGGGACCTTGGAGGTCTCTAGTCCAACCTCTTGCTCAAACAGGAGACCCCAGTGGTGGGATTCAAAAAAAATTTACTACCAGTTCTGTGGGTGTGGCTTGGTGGGTATTGTGTGGCTTGGTGGGCATGGCTTGGTAGGTGTGGCAGGGGAAGGATACTGTAAAGTCTCTATTCCCACCCCATTCCAGGGGAAGGATACTGTAAAATCACCATTTTCTCCCCATCCCACTAACCTGCTTTCCAGTTCCGTTCTCCTGTGCAGGGCAACAAAAGAAGACCCAGCTGATCAGCTGGGACTCAAGAGGCAGAGAATAGATGGGGGCGGGGCCAGTCAGAGATGGTATTCTGAACTACTCAAAATTTCTGCTACTGGTTCTCCAGAACTGGTCAGAACCTGCTGAATACCACCTCTGGGAGACCCTATACCGTTTCAGACAAGTGGCTGTCCAGTCTCTTCTTAAAAACCTCCAGTGATTCAAGCAACCACAACTTCTGTTTATTTATTTATTTATTTTTATTTATTTATTTTGTCAAGTGATTATAAGGTAACAGGTATAAGTATAAACATAGTTATGAATACATGAAATAGATAAATATAAGAAAAATAAAAGAAACAATAGGACAGGGACAGTAGGCACGTTGGTGCGCTTATGCACGCCCCCTACAGACCTCTTAGGAAAGGGGTGAGGTCAATAGTAGACAGTCTAAGGTTAAAGTTTTTGGGGTTTGGGGAAGAAACCATGGAGTCAGATTATTCCAGACATTGACTACTCTGTTGCTGAAGTCGTCTTTCCTGCAATCAAGTTTGGTGCTGTTTACCTTGAGTTTGTATCTATTGTGTGCTGTTGTATTGTTATGGTTGAAGCTGAAGTATTCATTGACAGGTAGGACATTGCAATGTATGATTTTTATACTATACTTAGATCGGACCGAAGGCGGTGTAGTTCTAGGTTTTCTAGGTCTACAATTTCAAGTCTGGTGGCATAAGGTATTCTGCAATGAGTAGAGGAGTGGAGAACTCTTCTTGTGAAATATTTCTGGACTTTCTCAACTGTGTTAATATCAGATATGTAATGCGGGTTCCAGACTGATGAGCTGTATTCAAGTATTGGTCTAGCAAATGTTTTGTATGCTCTAGTTAGTAATGGGATATTACCAAAGAAAAAGCTACATAGAATTAGGTTAACAACTCTTAATGCCTTTTTGGCTATGTAGTTACAGTGGGCTCTAGCACTTAGATCATTAGAGATGAATACTCCAAGGTCCTTGACCGTTATGAAGTTTTTTCTTAATTCCAGGTTGCTTCTCTCTTTTATTACTTTCCACCCATTGTTTCTTGTCCTGCCCTCTGGTGCTTGGAAAAATAAGTCGACCTGCTCTTTTTTGTGGCAGCCCCTCAAATACTGGAATACGGCTATCATGTCACCTCTAGTCCTTCTGTTCTGTAGACTTTCCATATCCAAATTCTGCAACCAATTCTTCATATGTTTAGTCTCCTTTAATCATCTTAGTTGCTCTTTGCACTTTTTCCAAAATCTCAACATCTTTTTTGTAACGTGGTAACTAAAACTGGATGCAACATGTGGTCTTAAAAAGCCTTTATAAAGTGATACTAATAGTTCATGTAATTTTGATTCTGCGCTTCTGTTTATATAGCCAAGGATTGTATTAGCTTTTTTGGCTACTGCCACACCTTGCTGGCTCAAGTTTCAGTGATCGTTCACTAAGACTCCAAGGTCCCTCTCACAATTACTGTTTTTGAGCCAGATTTTGCATAATCTGTATTTGTACCTTTGGTTTTTCCTGCCTAAGTGTAAACCCTTGCTTTTCTCCACACTAAATTTCATTTTGTTGGATAGGGTCCATTGTTCAAATCTGTCAAGATCCCTTTGGATCCTAAGTTTGTCTTCTGGGATGTTGGCTATTCCTGCCAGGTTAGTGTCATCTGCAAATTTGATGCATTATCCTTCTGTTCCCTCATCTAAGTCATTTATGACAATATTGAAGAGTACTGGGTCTAAATGGAACCTTGTGGTACCTCACTGTTTACTTCCCTCCATGTGGATGTAATACCATTAAGGACTATTCATTGAGTATGGTTTGTCAGCCAGTTACAAATCCATCTGGTGGCTATCCCACATTATTCTAACTTACCAAGAAGTAGGTTGTGGTCTACTTTGTCTAATGCCTTATTGAAATCTAACTGTACTATGTCCACAGCATTTCTACTAATTCAGTCACTTTGTCAAAGAATGAAATAAGATTGACTGTCTTGTCTACAGACTACCGTTTTTATTCCCCTAAGAATTGAATCTCCTATCACCAATACTTGCCTTTTTTACTCAGGGAAGTCTGGGATACCGTTTTTCCTGTCACAGGAATGGTAGGTTATGCCTCTTTTTTAGAAACTATTGATCGATGATGAATGCTCTTCTTTAAGTGCTTGCATATTTTCTTCCAGGGAGAGGCTATGAAAGTAATTGTTCAGTTCCAAAGGGCTTCATTGGAATGGGCTAGGTAGATAATAGGGGCTTTACACTTCGTTCTTGTTTTCTTCTAAAAGTGACATGTTTCCACCAATCTTCCTCTTTAGGTTCATATATAGGGTGTTTTTTTTTTACAGAAGCTGTTTGTTCCCTATTGTGTTCAGTTTGGGTGAATCAGTTTTCTTCTTTAGATTCATTTATGGGGTCATCTTTTTAGAAGCTGTTTGCTCCTTATTGTGTTTAATTTTAGTGTAATCTTCTTGTTTAGGTTGGGATTTCTCGCCTCTAAACCCTTTACTTTTTCTTCTAGTATTTCATGTAATTTACATTTGATACATATGTAGTTTGGGTCTTCTATGGGCATAAGCTCAAATATATGACATAATTTGCAAGTCACTATAATGCCAGTCTGTATTTCCAATGATTTTATTTGTTTGTTAAAAAATTAAAAATTTCTAAAAATTAAATATTTTTTCCTGTTGTGAAGTGTCAGTTTATAATAGTTCACAAAATTTCTTGGCACTTTATTCTGTCTTGAAAAATTCATTTGCCATCTTCCCTATTTTGAAGTGTCTGTCTCTTTTTCTGTGATTTTTCCCCCTTTTAGATTGTTAAGAATTTAAACATTTCTAAAGAATTAAAATAAGTAAATTGGTTTTTTCATTTTTAATTGAAAAAAGAAATTTATAAATTGGAAATATTGAAAAAAAGAAATTTGAAAAAAGAAATTTTAAAATATTAAAAAAATTAATGGAAAATTGAACAAGATTTAGAAATTGAAAAGGAATTGAAAAATTGAAAAAAGAAATTGAACAATAAAAAAAGAAATTTGGAAAAATATTTTTTTTAAATCCAGAGATTTTAAATTTTTACAAAATTTCTTGCTCCTTTATGAAATGATATGCACTTCTCTTTGCCTGGAAATCTCAGGCTGTTTTCTAGAAGATGCTTTGTTTTTAACCCTCTATTCTTGGTCTTGAAAGTTTATCCTTTTCCGCCCTGCCTTCTTGCCCTTCAGTTGCCTGGCCACTGCCATGTTTTGCAGGTGCGATGTGCTGACCTGGGTGCTCTGCTCCATTTAGTTGCTGCTCGGCTCATGTGTCGTGCTGCTCTCAGCTATTGCTGGTCCACCATGCTGCTCTCAACCACTACTGTGCATGCTCCAGTCTACTGTCATGCTTAGTTCTCCACCACCACTGCTGGTGGCAGTGCACTAGTCTACTGTGCTGCTTTCAGCCCCTGCTGGTTCACTGTACTGCTCTCAGTCACTGCTTTGGGCACTGCCTTCCTCTGCCACTTAGGTCTGCACCACTGCTGCTCAGGTTCCACCATGCTGCTCACAACCACTGGTCTGCTGCCACCTAGCTCCATTTCATTGCTGCTCAGTAGCCTCTGTACTGCGCTGCCTCAGCAGGTCAGTGGCTACCAGGCTACCGCTCAGCTGGGGCACCTCTCAGTTAAGCCACTGGGTCCTCTTCAGTGGCGGGATTCAAATTTTTTACTACTGATTCTGTGGGCGTGGCTTGGTGGGCATGGCAGGGAAAGGATACTGTAAAATCTCCAGTCAGAGGTGGGATTTGCCGGTTCTCCGAACTACTCAAAATTTCCATTATCGGTTCTCCAAAACTGGTCAGAACCTACTGAATACCACCTCTGGTCCCCTTCTTAAAAGGATTTTTCCACCCAAATTTAAAAAAAATCTAGAAGTTCAGTTTCAAAATTCCCAACATTTTTAAAAAGAAAATTTAAACTGAAATTTCTATTTTTAAATGATAGTTTTCTAGAATAACAGAGTAACAGAGTTGAAGGGACCTATACACAAACTTAGTACATATTATTCTTGTAGCCTGTATTTGTAAATTCACTTTCAACTCAGTCTTTCTCTTGTCAAGTAAAATCTGTTATTCTTCTATAACACAGTCTGTTCTTAGACACAGTCTGTCCATAGAAGCAGATATCAATGTTGACATTTTTCAAAACGTCCCTCAATATTTCTACTATTAGAACATTTTGCACCATTTTGTAAAGTTTAGTCAAGTTTATGTGTTTTTCTTCTTCAATTGAAATCTTTAATTCCCTTTAGTGTCCAATCTTTAAAATCTTATTATTTTTTAAATTCAAAACAATATAATTTTCCCAAGTGAAGGATTCTTTATAATTAATTCCAAAATGTTGTTTCAAATATATCTGGATCTTTAGTCCACTTGCAATCAAAGTTTCAATCAACCTTTGCTGTTTATTTTTTAATTTTTTAAAAGTTCTTAAGCTTTTGGTTAACATTTTTCTTTTTGAAATTGAAGGCAAAGTGATAGCATACTCACCCAATGTTTTCAGATTTGTTGATCCAAAGATTTATAATGCTAAAAACCAGTTAATAAGCAATTTCTGAATGTGATTAGTAAAGAAAGTATGCAAACGTAGTGACCTTTTAAAGCTGCTGGCCATTGTTTAACCGTGATGTCTATTCCCTCATTTCCCAGTGCTCAAAATCCAGAGACTGCTGTTTTGTGGTTTTCTTGTGAGAAGGAACTGTTTGGAGCACTTGTGGTTGATCTCCCATCCTTTCTTTGTCCAGAGAGTTTCAAAGAACTAGGCTACTCATCAAATGGGCTACTTTGTTCTTTGTGCATTCATACATTCCACTTTTTCCAGAGCCATCTTTGGTCTGCCATTTCTTCCCCTGGAAGTTAAATATACCTTTCTATGTATTTTCTGATACTTTTACCTCATAAATTTGTATTTCAACTGATTTTTCTAATAAAAATATTTTAGATCCATAGAAACATATAAATTACTATTTACTGCAAATAGCAACTAAAGCTTTCTAATTTGAAAAATGAATATATATTTCATAAGATTTTTTTTTAAAAAATTGATCATTGAGTTAGACTCCTCCTGACTGTCTGCAATTTTCTTACAAGATTTCAGAAGTAGTTTGTCATTGCCTCCTTTCTAGGGCTGAGAAAGAGTGACTAGCCCAAGTTTAGCCCGTTGGCTTTGTACTTAAGGCAGGACTAGAACTCACAGTCTCAAGCCTGATGCCTTAACCACACCATCAAATTGAATCTGTGTATGAATTACTTGTGAATAATTAAAATGCCCCCTTGAATGTGAACTATCAACCTTGTAAAAAAAAATCTAGTGTTTAAAATCCCTCTGATCATCACAGAGCGTCTCAAGTTTCTCTTAACTGCCCCCAACGATCCTCAACAAGTTTTAAAATGTGGACCACAACCCCCAGAACTGGCTGGAGAACTCTGGCCATATCTCTTAAAGTTGCCAAGATTGAGAAACACTGACTTAACCAATAACAACATTTTTTTTCAGCAGGTTTCAGCACAATATTAAGAAGATCGCCTGTCTGCAGAATTCAGAAGAAGTAGGAAACAAAGTCCAACAGCCATCAAACTAATTGTTCTTCCAAGGTAACTGAGCTACCAATCCAGAAAAAAATTGCAGCCTGTCAAAAACTAAACCAAGGTTCAGAGACAAAAATCACATAAACCAAATAGAGAATGGGCCCAAGGCAATATTTGGAAGCTACAATTGGACCAGAGCAGAACAGCGCAGACAGTTTTGGAGGTCCTAGAGGAGGCACATTGTTACATGAGCTGTACTGGGTGCTTGTTGGTTATTACCTTTAAAGCTCTTTATGGCATGGGTCCAGGAAACTTGTGGAATGGTCTTTCCCCAATGGGATTGGCCTATCCCACTCATGCTGGCAGAAAGGCCCAATTGTGGATCCCATCTGAAAAGGAGTTTTGGCTACGAAATCCAGAAGAGTCTTTTTGGCCATGGCTCCTATTTTTTGGAACATCTTGCAACAATAGTTAAGATCTTTTAGCCTTTAGAAAAAGCCTTAAAACTTGGCTATGCTGGCTGGCATGGGATCTTGAAGGAGAAGCTATTGGCTGGAGGCGGTTGGTGCACTACTCCTTCTCCCCTCCAAACCCTTGTTTTTCAGTTTGCTTCAATTTTTAAATAGATAGTTATAGATAGATTAGATAGATAGATAAATGGATGGATGGACAAATGGATGGATGGACAGCTAGCTAGATAAATGATAGGTATACAGATAGATGATAGAGATAGATAGATAGATAGATAGATAGATAGATAGATAGATAGATGGATGGATGGATGGATGGATGGATGGATGGATGGATGGATGGATGGATGGATGGATGGATGGATGGATGGATGGATGGATGGATGGATGGAAGGATGGATGGATGGATGGATGGATGGACGGACGGATGGATGGATGGATGGACAGCTAGCTAGATAAATGATAGGTAGACAGATAGATGATAGAGATAGATAGATAGATAGATGGATGGATGGATGGATGGATGGATGGATGGATGGATGGATGGATGGATGGACGGATGGATGGACAGCTAGCTAGATAAATGATAGGTAGACAGATAGATGATAGAGATAGATAGATAGATAGATAGATAGATAGATAGATAGATAGATAGATAGATAGATAGATAGATAGATCTGAGAGGCATCCAGTAAACTAAAGCCTTAGCAAACTGATAAAGTTGTCTACCTTACTAGACATAAGAAATTAGGAGATAGTTAAGGGTTCTGACTCCTGAGGCCAATTTATGCTAAACAAAATCTGTATTGGGTGTACAACTGCCTTACTGTTAATTTTCCCTTGAGAAACAAATACTCTGAGGTCATTTTGATACTAGGTAAAGACCTTTTTATTTCCCCAGTCTTTTTAAATGTTTAAATATTTCAGGTCAATAGTTAATTGTGTTTTACTTCATTTTTATTTAGTCTTCTTTTATTCTTCCAACTCCAACACTTTCTTTCATTACACAATTGCAAATACACTAAGTTCACAGTCATTTTGTGCCATACATACATAGATTCACCCAGATTGCCATCTTTTTTACTGGACATATTTTCATCCCATTCAAAAGAGTTTCTGTTTTCATACAGGAATTATTTGCTTTTTAAAAAAAGAATAATTAGTTGCATGATCCTTATCTAAATATGGATAGAGCCTACAGGACCACATTGTCTTGAATTTCCCTTGTGAGCCAAGAGCCAAGGAGATTCTTTTTACTGGCATCAGATGTCTCAGCACATCAGATTACAGATCTGTCAGTGAGGAAAATAGTTCCCCAAATCTTGCCTTTCTAGTGAGCTTAGCTAATGCTGGAGTCTGTGACATACTCAGCTCTTCTGCTTGGCCTGACCTGAGAGTGTTAAAAATAGCAAGGTCAGGCGTTGGTACGGATGAAATTGCCTGACAACAGTTGTGGGTGATGGCTGGAACTAATAGATCTCCCCATTAGTATTCTAACGGCAGCAGCGTGACACCAAGGAGAAGCATCGTCTTCATAAACTTAATAAGGGAAGGAGATAAAGTGGGACATCCGCAGCTCCGGTTCAGGTGGCTGCTTCCTCCCACGGCCTCTTTCTCTCTGTCTCCCTCCCTCCCCTCCCTCCCTCCCTCCCTCCCTCTCTCTCTCCTCTGCAGCAGGCCATGCGGCATTTGGCAGCCTATCACAGCCCTTCCTGGAAGAGCTGCTCTGGCTGATTGGCACTCACACACGCGCCACAAAGGTTAATTGATGCTCCAACACTCCAGAAGTCCCACCATCAGCAATCTGCCAACAGCCTGCTCACAGCCTTCCTGTTAGGGCTGTGTCTCTCTTATCATCAGCCCCCTCTTCTACTCTTGGATAGTTTGCCTGCATGTTGATAAAAACAACTGGTCTTCAGGCCTTTCTCTTCTTAGCAATGGGATCCTCAGAGGCTTTTGGAAATCTTTCATTAGACATTGTTGTCTGCAGAATGATGCCTTCCAAAGGTTCTTCTTTGATTCTGTGGTTTTTTCCTCCATCTTCCTCAGCAGAACAAGTCCAGCATTGTCAGCAAATGGCCATTCTTGATTTCTTGTTACTCATCTCTTCTCTCATCTTGGCATTGCAAGTAGATAGACAGTGGGCTGGTGAGATTCATTTGGGACTAGAAGAGGATAACACTTGACATTTCCACTAACTTATCTCAGACCACAATCTTTCTGCAGCATTGGGATTTTAAGTGAGGAAACCAGTCATGTGGCTTCCTCCTGTCTGTAGGAAAAGGCATGGTTGCAATCCAAATTAGGTGGTTGAGCATCCAAAACCTTGAGTGAGCTACTATGTGTATGGATGTACTTTATCCTTCCTCATTCCCTGGGTACTAGTTATAACAATAATAGTGCATGAACCATACAACAAAACAGTTGTATTATTTTTTCTAATTACTTTAAACAAGTACTTCTATTCAGTGTTACAAACATATGTGCACACATGTACCTACAATTTTTATTTTTCAATTAATAGCCCACATCTTGTATATCAATTGGTAATTTTTGAATACTCTTTTTAATGTTATACATTTTCTGACCATTCTGTTAGTCCATTTATTTCCAAACTATCTTTGATTATCTCAGGAGAGATTTAAGCAAATAAGTAGCCAAATACTTGCAACATAAAATTCATGACATCAGAAACTTCTCATGTACTTCCCACACACAGGGGTCTTCACAGATACAATAGAGTGCAAAACAACACTCCTGCCCCCAACTCCCCAAGATTGCACCCAACTATCCCTACCCCATTGCCCTCCTTGGATTCAGGGCACTTCTTTGCAGATGAATGAGAAGCTGCTCACATTTGGAAGTCTGCAGGATTCTTGACTGCAATTTTTTTCTAGACAGAAGGAAGTCATAAATCATGTATATCCTGAATCAAATTTTAATTTTCTGGGTGACCCAAAAGTCCTGTTGCTATATGCAGGTATCTTTTAAGTCTTCCAGTGTTAGGGAGAAATGGAAAACTATCCAAGTGTTGTTATTGTTGCCCTTTTTCATCTCCTCCTTTTTCCAATCAGAGGGCTATGTATTGCTAGCATATCAAATGCCATTCTATAGTTCATTGGGAAATATTCTGAAAATTTCAACCTGTTGTTAATGAATTAGAGTCTAGCTGTACCATAACCATATCTAACAGCTCAGTAATTCACAAACAGGGTTGTGAAATACTGACAGAAGTAAGGCAAATAGGAGGAAATTGTCAGATCGAGGAGTTATTGCAGCTCTTTTCACTGCAAAGTGATGTGGAGCATGTTTGACTGAATCAGAATAAAGCTGCAAGGGACCGTATACCATTTCAGACAAGTGATTGTCCGGTCTCTTCTTAAAAATCTCCAGTGATGAAGCACCCATGTCTGAAGGCAAGCTGTTCCATTGGTTAATTGTCCTCACTGTGAGGAAGTTTCTCCTTAATTCCTGGTTGCTTCTCTCCTTGACTAGTTTCCACCCACTGTTTCTTGTTCTGCCCTCTGGTGCTTTGGAAAATTAATTGAGCCCCTCCTCTTTGTGGCAGACTTTCAAATACTGGAATACTGCTGTCTATACCACCTAGTCCTTCTTTTCTCTAAACCAGCCAAATGCAAATCCTGCAACCGTTCTTCATATGTTTTAGGCTACAGGCGTTTAATCACTTTAGTTGCTCTTATTTGCACTTTTCCCAAAGTCTCAATATCTTTTTTGTAATATGGTGACCAAAACTGGATGCAGTATTCAGGTGTAGCCTTACTAAGGCTGTATAAAGCAGTATTAATACTTCACATGATATTGATTATATGCCTCTGTTTATACAACCAAGGATTGTATTGGCTTTTTGGCTGCTACTACACACTGTTGGCTCACGTTTAAGTGATAGTCCACTAAGACTCCAAGGTCCCTCTCACAGTTACTGTTTTTGAACCAGGTTTTGCATAATCTGTATTTGTATCTTTGGTTTTTCTTGCCCAGGTGTAAAACTTTGCTTTTCTCGACATTAAACTTCATTTTGTTGGATAGCGCCCATTGTTCAAGTCTGTCAAGATCCCTTTGGAACCTGAGTTTGTCTTCTGGGGTGTTGGCTATTCCTGCCAAGTTAGTGTCATCTGCAAATTTGATGTGTTCCCCTTCAGGTATTGATGTTAGGCTGGTTGATCTGTAGTTTCCTCGGTCTGTCCCCCCTCCTTTTTTTTTTTGAAGATGGGAACCTCATCAACTCTTCTCCAATCCTCCGGTATTTCCTTAGTGCTCCAAGGTTTTTTAAAGATATGATACAATGGTTCTGAAATAGCATCTGCCAGTTCCTTCAGAATTCTGGTATGTAATCCATTAGGTCCCCATGATTTATATTCATCAAGGTCAGACAGGTGTTCTCTTATCATTTTCTTGCTTATGTTAATTTTTATTTCTAGTTTGTCTTTTACAGTTATGTTTTTGATAGGTTGAGCTATAGTTTCTGTGTGAAGACTGATGCAAAGAACAAGTTAAGTTGCTCTGCTTTCTCTCTACTGCCTATTACTTTCTTGCCATTTTGTCTCTTTAGTGGGCTGTTTCCTTGACCTGTTTCTTGTTATTTGTATGTTGAAAGAAACTTTTTAAAAAATTATCTTTGACTTTTGTTGCAAGTCTTTCTTCATTTTGAGTGTTTGCTTTCCTGACTTCACCTTTACAGTTTCAGGCCATCTGCTGATATTCTGCCTTAGTTATGTGTCCCTCCATTTTTTGTACTTATCCTTTTTGTCTTTCAGTTTATCAGAGAGATCTTTGTGCAACCATGCTGGTTTCTTCTTGGATTTCTTGTTTCTCTTTTTCAGTGGTATTATTGAACTGGGCTTTTATGATCATATTTTTCAGTGTTTCCCATGCTTCTTAAATTAATTTCTCCTTAGGATTTTTATCTATGACATTTTTCTTAGGCACTCTCTGAGTTTGTTAAAACCAGCTCTTTTAAAGTTTAAGATACTAGTTGGATTATATTCTATTGCTTCTTCATTATATTGAATTTCAGTATGATGTGGTCATTCTCGCCCAAGGTTCCGGCAACCTCTATCACTTCTTCTCTATTAGTAAGAATTAGGTTCAGTTTAGTTTTTCCTCTACTTCCCTCATGTATCTTTTGGATGTCAATATTGTCAGCTAAATTAGAGCTTGCCTCCCAATTGATATCAGCATAGTTAAAGTCTCCCATTGCTACTGTGGTATGTTTCCTGCATACATTTGTTAATTGATTAGCCAAAGAATTCATCTACTTCTGCTGCTTGGTTGGGTGGCCTGTAGTTTACACCTATAGCAATGTCATTTTCCGCCTTTTATATTGACTCATATGGATTCTAAGATATTTTCATCCTTGGTTTTGTGTATTTCTGTAGACATGTAGTTATCTTTTATATATAATGGAACTCCACCTCTTCTTTTGTTAGGTTTGTTTCTTTTGAATAGTTTGTATCCTTCTATCAATACATTCCAGTCATGAGTTTCAACCCATCAAGTTTCATAATGGCAACTATATCATATCTACCTTCATGTACTAAGTCATATTCATTTAAACCTGAAGCATGGACAATGTAAACATGCTCAGTTAATCTTTTAGGCACGTGTATGGCACTAGAACAAAAAAAAAAACCAGACTTGGTAAATAATGACAATTTGAAAAATAAACACCATATTTTATTCTATAATCACACAAAGGTTTTAGCAAAGTTTATCTCTTAGAATCTTTGTAATTATGAGCTGTCATTTGTTGTGATTACTTTCTATTTTAATCACCAAATTCATGACAAGTACAACAAAGTGTCTTAGAACTGACAGTGAAGATATTCAAGTGATGGCTAGCTGCTGCCTTTCAGGATCAGAGTATCACCAGTAAAAGACCAGCAGTCAAAAATACCCCACAGATTAGCATTTGGTGAAGTAGCAATGACATTCTTGAAAATATTTTTTGATGCCATGATGTTTATACCAACAAAATTAGAATTGTTCAGGAAATTGTTTCTCTGATTTTCTATGGACTTGAAAGAGACATAGAAATAGTATTGAAGTTTTTGAGCTTTGGAGTTAGGAGAGATTCTTGAGAATGCCATGGATGGCCAAGAAATAAACAGAAGAGTTTTCAAACAAATCAAATAACCAGGGTCAATTTATCCTACCTCAAATGTATCACACAAAGAACTATTTTTCTGAAAGAAAGGAAAGAGAGGTAGTGGGATACCAATGGCAAGGTGAGTGGAACTTAATTTCAGCTGCAATGGATATGCCTTTCAAACACCTACAACACCAGGTTAAGGACAGATCCTCCCGTCATCTATGTAATTGCTAAGAATTTGTTCTGATCTGATGGTGCCAGAGGTGGTATTCAGCAGGTTCTGACCAGTTCTGGAGAACCGGTAGTGGAAATTTTGAGTAGTTCGGAGAACCGGCAAATACCACCTCTGACTGGCCCTGCCCCCATCTCTTCTCTGCCTCCTGAGTCCCAGCTGATCGGCTGAGTCTTCTTTTGTTGCCCTGCACAGGAGAATGGAGCTGGAAAGCAGGTTAGTGGGTGGGGAGGGAATGGGGATTTTGCAGTATCCTTTCCCTGCCACACCCACCAGGCCACGCCCACCAGGCCATACCCATAGAACCGGTAGTAAAAAAATTTGAATCCCACCACTGGATGGTGCATAATCAGTTGATTAATTCTTTCTCCAGTGGCTATGTGCTCCTGGCAATTAAGCACCCATGAGGAATGAAATTTTGTCAGGGTTGCAATGTGGTGGATAGGATTCTTCTTCTTCCTTTGGTGTATTACTGAAATAACCCTGAGAATGGGATTATTTCAGTAATAGGGGAAGGGAAGGAATATCCAGAAGTGGATATTTTTAAAGCTAAAGAAAACAAAGAGCAACTCTTGGTGAATGTTTTTAAAAGTTCCATAAGGGTTATATTTTTGAGCAGCTGGTGGTGTTTTGAGTGCCGCTGGTTATATTTTACTGCCAGCCCAAGACAAATCACTTCAGTCTCTCAAAAACGTCACACTCCTATTTCTCCTCTATCCCCAAAGAAGTTTCAGGTACAGTATAAAGCTATAAAAAGTAAAACTTTACATCAATGTCTCCTAAGAAAAAAAACAATCAAATTGTCATCATGAAATAGGACACAATCTGCACAAATCAAACATTTTATTCCTTATTCAGCTGCGAAACAAATTAAGCATGTGTTTAAAACTCTCCAGCTGACAACAATGGGCCTTCAAAGTACATAACTTTAGCTGACTCCCACTTTTATTTTTTCCTTAGGAGTTCTGCATATTTAAAACCAGCTTCCAGAGAGCTGACTGTTTTAGAAGCTGGTTTGTAAACCTAGTGAAAACTTTGGAAGCCTCATCAGAACTCAGACTAACAGCTGGAACACAGCATGTCTCTAGTAGGCAGAAGTACCACAGGGATCCTGCCAAATCAGTCTCTCTGGTGACCATTTCTTTCTCCTGAAATAATTTCATTTCATACAGAACCTATTTTCAACCCAGTGAACAATGGCCTGAAACCTGGTAACGTGCTCATTTTCACCTCAATATCCAATTTTCTAATCTGGGCTGCTCAGATCACCACTTTTTTTATTATCATTTCCAGTATCTTCTCGGATATTGATGTTAGACTAGAGGTGGTATTCAGCAGGTTCTGACCAGTTCTGGAGAACCGGTAGTGGAAATTGAGTAGTTTGGAGAACCAGCAAATACCATCTCTGACTATGGATTTTACAGTATCCTTCCCCTGCCACACCCACCAAGCCATGCCCACAGAACCGGTAGTAAAAATGTTTGAATCTCACTACTGTATTAAGCTGATTGGTCTGTGGTTTCCTGGGTCAGTTTTTTCCCCCTTTTTTGAAGATGGGAACCACATCAGCTGTTTTCCAGGCCTCTGGTAGTTCCCCGGTGCTCCAGGAGTTTTGAAAGATGTGGTACAGTGGTTCTTAGATAACATCTGCCAGCTCCTTTAGGACTCTGGGGTGTATCCGTCGGGTCCCAGTGACTTGTGTTCATCAAGATCAGACAAGTGTTCTCTTACCATTTTTTTTGCTTATTTTAACTTTTATTTCTAGTCTCTCTTTTACAGTTATGCTTTTGGTAGGTTGAGCTATAGTTTCTTGTATGAAGAGCAATGGAAAGAGTGAGTTAAGCAGCTCTGCTTTCTCTCTGCTGCCACTTACTTACTTGCCATCTTCTCTCTTTAGTGGAGCAGACTGTTTCCTTGATTATTTTTCTTGTTATTTATATGTTGGAAGAAACTTTTTTTTATTATCTTTGACTTTTATTGCAAGTCTTTGTTCGTTTTGAGTCTTTGCTTTATTGACTTCATTTTTACAGATTCTGGCCAGTGAGGGGATTCCATTTTTTTTACTATCGGTTCTGTGGGTATGGCTTGGTGGATGTGGCTTGGTGGGCATGGCAGTGGAAGGATACTGTAAAATCTCCATTCCCACCCCACCCCACTAACCTGCTTTCCAGCTCCGTTCTCCTGTGCAGGGCAACGAAAGAAGACCCAGCCAATCAGCTGGGACTCTAGAGGCAGAGAATAGATGGGGGCGGGGCCAGTCAGAGGCGGTATTTGCCGGTTCTCCAAACTACTCAAAATTTCTGCTACCAGTTCTCCAGAACTGGTCAGAATCTGCTGAATACCATCTCTGATTCTGCTATCTGCTGATATCTGAATTTGTTAAAATCAGCTCTTTTAAAATCCAAGACTCTGGTGTCATTATGTTCTATTGCTTGTGTTTGCATTATGTTGAATTCTAGTATGACATGGTCAACTCTCACCCAAGGCTCCTGCAGTTTCAACTCCCCCTATCACTTTTTATATGTAAGAATTAATTCCAGTATGGCTGTCCTTCTAGTTCCCTCCTCCAACTTTTGGACAACAAAGTTGTCAGCTAGGTTGGTTAGGAACCTATTTGATTTCTCATTTCCTAACCAACCTAGCTGACAACTTTGTTGTCCAAAAGTTGGAGGAGGGAACTAGAGGGACAGCCATCCTGGAATTAATTCTTCCAATTGATGTCAGGGTAATTGAAGTGCCCCATTATTATTGTAGTGTGTTTCCTACATATATTTATTAGTTGGCTAATAAAAAGTACATCCATTTTTTCTGCTTGGTATGGCCTGTAGTATACTCCTATGGCAATGTCATTCTTTTTTTCTTTTATATTGACCCATATGCATCCTAGGAGTTTTTTGTCTTTGGTTTCATGCATTTCTGTAGCAATATAGTGGTCCTTTACATACAGTGCAACTCCACCTCCTCTTTTATGGGGTCTGTTTTTTTAAACAGTTTGTATCTTTCTATCAGTATGTTCCAGTTATGGGTTACATCCCACCAAGTTTCTGTAATTCCAACTACTTCATATCTACCTTCATGTATTAATATTCAAGTTCACCTTTGTGCATTTATATATGGGACTTGAGATCTTTATCTGACTCTGGATATACTTCTTATGTCTCCTATTTGGTGTTTGAGTTTGTCTTCCTTCCCATCCCTCCTTTCCTCATTATTTGATTTACTTTCTGAGGTTTTTTGCTTAGAATTAGGCCCTGGAGATCCTAAAGACTGGTCACCCTCCCCCCTCAATTTTAGTTTAAAGCCCTCCTGATAGGTTGAATGAGTCATTTTCTGAAAACATTCTTCCCAGTCTTTGTGAGGTGCAACTGATCTTTTGACAAAAGCCAATCATTGAGGTACTTTGAAGAACACTCATAATATTATATACAGCTGGTCCAGAATGCAACAGTGTGAGTTGTTATGGCTCTTGCTTCAGCTATGTAACCCTGGTACTATGTGAGCTGCTTTGCTTACAAGTAGGCTTAAAGATGAAATTTAAGTGTGTGGTGCCCTCTATAAAATTTGTCAGGACCCGGAACTGAGTACTTGTGGAATCATCTATCTCAAATTTTCTCAGCCTGTTCTATAAGATCCAACTAGTTGTCATGCTCCATATCTAGCAACCCTCTGGTGCATCACCTGCCCTACGGAAAAGCCTATTCTCAAAAATTTAAGTACCAGCCTTAAGAAGGCCCTGATATCCACCCAGTGTGAAGTAGTTGTAACTGCAGGAATTCTCAATCCAATCTTCAATGCAGTATATGTTATAGTATTATGCTTTATTGTCATGTCATTTTGCTTTGTTATCCCAGAGTGAAATAGGTGGCCACATAAATTGAGCAAGCAAATAAATGTAAAAGTAACTTATTGTTTTTATTTGGAATTTTTTCTTCCCTTTTTATTCTTTTTAACATAATGAAATTTTAGAAGGAAATTATGTGAAATGAGCTATGACTCAATGTGACTCTATGTCCACAGAAAAATAACATCCCAAACCAGAATGTCTATGGAGGTTCTCAGTCATCCAAGTTATAGTTGTCCCAAAGGTGCTTTTTCAAGAGGCAACTGGAGTTTCTTGGCTTTCTTTGACATTGAGGCCACTTGGAGGTTTATTTGAGTCATGAGAAGTAGAACTGTGCCTTTTGCCGGATGTTTTCTGCCCTGTGTCCCTTCACTGTTGAACACAGAGTCAGGTTGTTGGGGATTTTTCTGGAAATCCATTCATACTCCTACACCATTCAGAGGCTGTTGATCCCAAAGTACATAGCTTAGCAAAGTGCTTCACTTTTAATGGTGTGGGAGTATGAATGGATTTCCAGAAAAATTGCGGACTACAGAAACCATTTGCACTTCAGTTTGAGATGCAGACCACACAGACTCATCTCTAACAGCCTGAGCCTGTGTTCAAACAGTGAAGGGACACAGGGCAGAAAACATCTTGCGGAAAGCACAGTTCCAACTTCTCAATGATTCAGGTCCCTTGAGGACACAAGTGGCTCAACGACTCTCTAAAAGAATGCAAATGGCCATCTGTCATTCCCAACCATCCATCAGAACTGAAGAAGCCTCTTGGATGAGAAGTGAAACGTTTTCAAAGAAAAACAAAAAAGTCCAGTTGCCTCTTGAAAAAGGACTTTGGGGACATCCAAAAACAGAACCAGAAATGAATAATATTGAAATTGTGGGTGAAGCCAACAGAAGAAAAGATTGAAACTCCTGTCTAGACTGAGACATTATTAAGATATGCAGACCAGACTGCAGACTGGTACATCCTTCCATTGGACAATTCTGCTGCTGCTGTGCCATTCCATCTCTGTCTTCCAGGAAATCATTGGTAAGTATGGACAGATGCACATGCAGTTAAATTTACAACAAAATACAACATTAAAGCATCAACATGTAGACGTGCGCAGAAGCAGCTTGGGGTTTTTTTTTTGAAAAAAACCCCCTTCTTTCCACCATCTGCTCTAATGTTTAAATATTTCTCTTTATTAGTACTAAGGCAATTGAGCATCATGATAAGGTATGTCCATGATTATAATGCAAGAAATATCAGCATAGTTCTGAGAAAAATAAAAACACTTGAGAAGTATTCTATGTTCATTTAAATATGCAGTAGAAAAGTGTGCAAAAATAAATGGTCTGAAAGTCTTGATGGTCTCAAGGACTTTCTCCAGCTTGTTTCCTGTTTTTTTTTAATACATTGTGTTGGCTGGCTTTACATCAAGTGATAGAATGGGATAAATCTTTAATTGAGTTTTAAAATGAACTGACCTCTATCAGTGGAATGGTCTTCTGGTTTCAACCTGCTGAAAAATAAGCATCCCCATCCTGCTCTGTCTTTTGATACTCTTCCTATTGATAGGTTGGTCCATGAAAGCAAAAACCAGTTTAGCAGAATGAGATAATAGATTGGGCAATATCACCTTGGGTTGAAGGCAGATGACACCAGTTTTGGATATGTTCCCAATGTCAAAACAGAATCCAACAATTACTAAAATTGGGATGTATTTTCAGCCCTAGTTTATTTATTTATTTATTTATTTGATCATATTTCTATACCGCTCCCTCTCCGAAAAGGGACTCGGGGCGGTGTACAGCCTAGTAAATACATTAAAATACAAAAATACAAGATTAAATAGAGTTTAAAACCGAATTAAATATAAATATAGCTGTATCCCGAAAGTTTAAAAATAGTTAAAATTTTAAAAACCCTATTAACCTAAAACCCCTTTAACCCTTACTGGGCCAGGCCAGCCTGTTTAAAAATAGGGTCTTAACTGCGCGCCGGAAGGAGAGGATATCTGTCATGGCTCGTATCTCCGGGGGGAGATCATTCCACAGGGAGGGCGCTCCCACAGAGAAAGCACGCACCCTCGGGGCCGCCAGCCGACAGCGATCAGGTGGCGGAACCCCAAGTAGGGCAACCCTGTGGGAGCGTACTGGGCGGCGGGAGGTAGTTGATGGCAGCAGGCGGTCCCGTAAGTACCCAGGTCCCGAGCCATGGAGCACTTTAAATACCGTCAGTACCACCTTGAATCGAATCCGGAAGGCCACAGGAAGCCAGTGCAGCCTGCGGAGAAGTGGTGTTACGTGCGCGCCCCGAGGGGCGCCCACGATCACCCGCGCGGCTGCATTCTGAACTAACTGCAGCCTCCGGAGACTCTTCAAGGGGAGCCCCATGTAGAGAGCATTGCAATAATCCAAGCGGGAGATAACGAGGGCAGAAGTGACTGTGCGAAGTGCGCCCAGATCCAGAAAGGGCCGCAACTGGTAAATCAGACGAATCTGATGAAAAGCCCCCCTGGTGACGGCTGCAATATGTTCTTCCAAAGACAGCCGCACATCCAGGAGGACACCCAAGTTGCGTGCCCTTTCCACGGGGGTCAAAACCTCTCCCCCCACGGCCAGCGAAGGAATAAGCTGGCTGTATCTGGGCGCAGGAAACCACAGCCACTCGGTTTTGGCCGGGTTGAGACGAAGCCTGTTACGACCCATCCAACCCCGCACGGCCTCCAGGCACCGGAACATCA
This sequence comes from Bungarus multicinctus, assembly GCA_023653725.1. Taxonomy (NCBI): domain Eukaryota; kingdom Metazoa; phylum Chordata; class Lepidosauria; order Squamata; family Elapidae; genus Bungarus; species Bungarus multicinctus. Next base: position 3,968,034 of record CM042846.1, read on the forward strand.
CTTCGACGGCTTCGTTGGGGTGGCCCGGGGTGGAGATGTACAGCTGAGTATCATCAGCGTACTGATGGAACTCCACCCCAAAGCCACGGATAATCTCACCCAGCGGCTTTACATAAATGTTGAACAGAAGGGGCGAGAGCACCGACCCCTGAGGCACCCCACAAAGCAGGGGCCTTGGGGACGATCTCTGCCCCCCCGTCAACACAAATTGCGAGCGGTTGGAGAGGAAGGAGGAGAACCACCGCAACACGGTGCCTCCAACCCCCAACCCCTCCAACCGCTGCAATAAGATACTGTGGTCGACAGTAGTTTGCTCCCTTTGTGCCACTTGATTAGGCTGTTGTAAAGGATACCATTAAACCATGCTTCCCTATCTCCAGGCTGAAATAATTTAAACCACTCTACTTAATTTATAGGCCAGGTCAAAGTCTGTGGGTTGTAATCAGGCACAGTAAATTAATGGCACAGTCCAAACTCTAGACTCCCACAACATCTCTTCCTTAATAGTTAACAACCTTGCCTGGAATCTATACATAATACCACATAATAAAGAGATTATTGTTTGTTTTTTTCTCTTTTTAAATTAATATATATATATATAATCATTTTTATTGTAATGTCAGAATTTATTTATTTAAGAAAATTATCTATTCTCCCATCTCACTCTCAATGACTCTGAGTGGCTTACAAAGATAAAAACCCAATATATATATATAAAAGCAATAATCCACAACAGTCAATCAATCAAATAAGCCATTTGATGGGCCCTATCCCACTCTGGAGTCTCCACACACATTGGCAAAATCAGCTCTTCAGGGCTTTGTGAAAGAGGATCAAAGTGGGGGCCAATCTTACTTCCACAGGATTGATGTTCCACAGGGAGGAAGCCATCATGGAGAAGGCCCTTCTTCTTGGTCCTGCTAGATGAACCTTCTTAGGAGAAGGGACCCGTAGCATTCTCTGCCTCTCTGCTCTTGTGCCACATTTTGAATCAATTGAGCCTTCCATTTACTTTTCAAGGGCAGCCCCATGTAGAGCATGTAGCAATAGTCAAGACAGGATGCGAGTAGGATGTGAATGACCGTAAGCAGGGATTATTGGTTCAGGAAAGGGTATAATTTATACACAACCAGCAGTTGCACAATGGCCCTTCTAGCCATGATTTCTAGCTGCTCCTCAAGCAAGAATCATGAGTCCAGAAGAACCCCCAGATTATGCAGTGGCCTGACTGGGGAAGTGCTACCCCATCCAAGACCAGAGATAGCAATTATCTTTATTCATCAATTCTGTTGGATCTTCTATTTTTGATATTGACCACTTCGGAGAACCCTAGTTGTTTTCAGTGTAATCTGAGGACCCCTGAGAGTCCATGAGAACCTTTTTAGGAGCCTGCAAAATTAAATCAATAAACATTTAAAAATTTACAATTTTAATTTCTAATATAGTAAATATAAATAGACATAACTCATATAAACCTTTTTTGGCTCCTCAATCATTCTTAAGAATGTGAAAGGGTCCTGAGGCAAAATATTGGAGGACCGCTAGTTTAAATGATTTATGTGGCTCTGCATCTCAAAACAATAACTCTGGAAAGTTCTGTATGCACAAGACAAATCACACAATTCAAAATCTACTGTCCTTAGAATATGAACAGAATACTCCACTTAAAAGTGAGGGAGAAGTTGAAAATATAGGAATGTCTATATGTTTTTAGTTACCAATAACCCTTCAGTTGAGAAGTCCAATTCTGCTCTGATTGTTTTATTTATTTTAGTCCAATTAGACAAAGCTGAACTAGTAATACTTCAGTAGAAAGCAATGATATTATTTCAGAATTTTGATTTAAAGGAATCTAAAGCTAAGTATAAACAAATAGACACTTAGACCTCAAGAAAATAAGTTTTAATAAACTTAGGGCAACTATAATTTGGATTCAGTGGCAGAAGCAAATGGGAAAAGATGCCCAAAATGGATAGCTTCTTTTAAAAGGTGATAACAAAGACACCATTTCACGTAATTCCAACTAGGAAAGAATGGAAGATAGCAGAAGAATGTATCTATACAAAAAGGTTTAGTGAAACTCTCAGAATTAATATCACCTCTATACTGGCAAAGATAGAATATAAATGATTGTTTCAAGTATGATTAAGCCTGGGTATTGTTTTATGTTACTATAATTTTATAAGTCTACTTATATATTATTTTAATTATAATGTGCTTAGATTTTGAGGTATCTATTTTTATTACTTTATTTTTAGGTTGTGGTAGTTTGGGATGAAAATAAACTAAATTAAAGAAACTATACCTCAAAACAATAAAAGAACACAGGAGGTGGAAAGCGGTCACCTAGAAAAGAGTACACTTTGCAGACTTCACATCAAAAAGGCTGTGAATAAACTAGCTGACAAGGATGCTTGTAAGAACTACAGAAAGAATTTCTCTTGAACATATCTCATGTTCAAAGTAAGAGGAAGAAAAAAAGAGGGAAAAGTATACCAGTTGCTCAAGAAAGATGATAGAAAATAATAAATAACAAAGGAAGGACAGAACAACTCAGCTTTTATTTTGGCTAGTCTTCTCAGAGGGCAGGACATGCCTTCAGTCGGGCAATCAGGCAATTATGAAGAACTGATTAAAGAAACAGGATTCCGGTTCTAATCTGTCAGAAAAATGGTCAGAGAATACCCTCTAACCTTAAATGAGCACCAGATACATCATCTTGGAATACTGAAGGAACTTGTTGAGGATCTAGCTAAATCTCTAAGAAATCTTGATGAATGAATGACTAAAAGAGAGCAAATATCCCTTCTCTTCAAAAAGAGGGAATAGCCAGACTTAGGTCACTCTAGACCACTCTGTCTGACAATAATAACTGGAAAAAATCTAGAAAAATTGTAATCTGTAACTGATTTGTAAGAATCTTTAAAACAAGGTGGTTACTAGATGTCACCTCACGCTTGTGTTTCGATACCATGCAATTATAGTTTGCCATGAATTATGGGGAGGGTGGAAGGGAGGGGGATGCTTGGGTGGGGGGGAAGTGAAAATAATGGTTGCTTGGGGAAAGCAAGAGTAATTGCTGTAGTCCCTCCCCCAACAATCTTTGCTGTATCTGGACTGATGGCTTGGAGGTTTCTCTGTGTTTCTTCTGCTGAGCTCCATGATGTGACCCTGTCTTTTTATTCACAGCAGAACAAGGGAGAAGCAAAAAGTGCAGAAAATTTTGCTGTGACCAATTCTTTTTCTCTTGCTAGCTTCATTAGCCACTTTGTTGTCTGCTGCAGGTGCTGCTCAAGGAGTAAAAAGCAGTGATAAGGACTGCCAAGAAGGTGTTAGCCCCCCCCCATAGTCCCTGTGATCTCCCTCACTGCCAGTCGCATGCTGCCGTTGCTGCCCCCCAGCCCCGTGACTGCTCCCCTGCCACCAATTGCACGCTGCCCACCAGCACCATCACTGCTACCTTCTACCTGATTGGCTGGCAGTTACTTGTCCCGTGGAGGGAAAGGTCCGGATGTAACTGTGCCTCGAGGAATGGGCTGGGATTAAGGGCTGGGCCTAATGAGTGGGGGCCCATTGGTGGTGAACAATCACTGATAGTGAGCCAGTGAAAGAGGAAAGCTAGCTGTTGTTCAGCGGCAGTGGTTGGCTGGGAGCCAAGTGGGCACAGCCAGGGTTTGGTGCAGGGGTGGAATTCAAATTTTTTTACTACCGGTTCTGTGGGCGTGGCTTGGTGGGCATGGCAGGGGAAGGATACTGTAAAATCTCCAGTCAGAGGCGATATTTGCCGGTTCCCTGAACTACTCAAAATTTCTGCTCCAGAACTGGTCAGAACCTGCTGAATACCACCTCTGGTTTGGTGCCTAAATGTCCCATTCTGTCCCCAGAAGGCTGTTCCAAGGTCATTCGATTGGGAGAAGAATGACTATTCGGAAAATATATTGAACCTGATTGGACATGGGGGGGGTCACTGTTGTTTTAAAGTGGGTAAATTGTTTTATAAATTGTGTCATGCTAAACATAAGATACATCTTGATTTACACAAAAGATTTGACAAAATATTCAATGAGATTTTGATCAGGAAGCTAATTAATTATTATCTATTTGATATACCTGTTAGAAATATCCAAAGCTGACCCAAAAACCAGATTCAAGGAGTACTCATGAAAGGGTCTTCTTCAAAATGGAGTTTGGTTTAGTTTATTGTCATTGCACCTCGTACAACAAAATCAAATACCATTATCAGTGCGCATCATGACCATGACCATGAAAATAAACATAAACACACATTCTTCACCCTCCACATATTGAACCGGAAACCCCCGACACCACACCAACACTGCACTAAACAGCACAATTCAAAAGAGCTACTGCCCTGGGATAGAAGCTGTTTTTCAGCCTATTTGTCCTTGTTTCTATTATTCTGTACCGTCTGCCAGATGGTAATAGTTAAAAAAAAGGGTTCCCAGGATGAGATGGATCTCTGAGAATGTTTTGAACTTTGAGTAATGTATAAAGTACTCTTGAATGCCTACTATTTCTGAGTTGATTGTCTCCAACACCAGACTGTTAGCTTCTTGTCTCTGTTATCTTCTTTGTCATCCTTTCTATTATTCTCCATCACTTCTTTTCTCTCTGATATAAATCTAAGTACAGCAATGAGTTGTAAAACTAACAAAAGTTGAGAATCATGTCTGGGGTAAAAATTGCAGAGGGTCTACTAATCAGACCTATATTCACAAAATAAAACTTTTTTAAAAACCCATTCTTTGAACTTAAATGATTCACCACTGTTATTTTGCAGATCAGGGTATTCCTTGATTTTAGACTGCAGGAAGCTTGATAGTGGAGCCAAGGTGCCACCTTTTAAATTTAACTATGGCTATTGAAGCCTTGATTGTTTTAAATCTTGGATCCTGCTCTAACATGAATCGCACTGAGTGGTATAATCTACACATTCAGCCCAGTACTTTCTAAAAGAACTGTTATGATGAAAAACTGAAATAAAATATTTTGATGTCACTGTGCACTCCTGATAAAAATAGCAGGATACAAATATAAAATAAATGCATCAACATTGTAAATTATCAGGAGGAGATTATTTCAGTAAGCAAAATCTGAGCGTATTTTAACACCAATGACAGAAAGCAGCATATCTCTTCTGGAGATTTGGGACACTGCTAGAATTCCAGCCATCTGTGATTGGCCCTCAGACCGTCATAGCCAATTTATTCTGCAGCCAGAGTTGTTCAGCCATCTGCTCAAGTGGAACAGTTTCCAGCATCTCTCCCCTGCAGTGTTCCTCTGAAGACAAGTGGGTGCGTCTCTCTACATACAGAGATGCAGTAATATTGCTTGAGAAAGGTCAATTCTACCAGTGCTGCTCTTAGAAGCCTGAAGCTTCAATGTTATAGGACCATAGTCTGCATAAATAGATCCACAAAACAAGATTATTGAGAAAGAATCAACCTTGAAAACACCTTCACTGCAAAGTTGCCAATAATTCTGAGTCTTAAGATAATGTCCAAATAATTCTATAGGTGGGAAATACCTTTAAGGGGAGAGAAAAGGTGAGATAATATTTTGGCTGGAGAAATGGCTTGTCAGAAACAATACTGTATTGTTTGTGGATATGCAATCTGCTTATTTCACAGTGCATCAGAGTGATCATGGAGGACAAAAGTTGTTTTTGTCGAATTTTTCCTTACAAGAATTTCTATATTTTGTTCATTTGCATCATTACCTAGAGTCAATGTTTGAAACTTTATTTTTTTGAAGTTTTTTAAAAAGTTTATTATAAAATACAATGAAAAAGATTAAATAGAAATACAGTTGGAAGTCCTTTACATTCCTTATATTATTACAAGCCAGTTCTATAACTATGCAATTATTAAGTCTTCAACTAAATTATACATTTCAGTTGTTTTTTTCTATTTCAAGCATAAAAACCAGAAGCAATATCCCAATGGAAACAAGACTAAATAAAATTTCTTTGTTTAAAACAATTTACATTCCATCTTAACCAAAACCATTTTTTCCTTTTTTTTTCTCCAGTTACTATGGGAAGTAATATATATTTCTATTTACACATTCTTCCTGTTATATTCATTTTAAAATTCTAAACATTTCTTTAAAAGTGACTAAAACTTTCTAAAGAGTTTCTTGAAAATTGGGAAGGAAGGGTGAGACTAAACTCCTGGATTAGACAACTAAACTCAGTTAAATTTTTGCTTGCCCTGTTGAGGCCTTTCCTTTAGGCTAGCTTCAGAGCTCTCCATGGTCCTGTTTGTTCACCAAATTTATGGAAAGGATTTAGCAGAGTAAATTATCAAACTATTTGGCTGCCTTGGAGAGAATTCAGAAAACACCTGAAACAAAGTCCAGGTGTACTGAGGAGAATTTGGAGGAGAATGTTCCTTTCAGTTTGAGTTAAATGTGCCCATAGATTCCTGGCACTACATTCATGTCTACGTGTATTTGTAAGGAGGTATTCAGAGAGAATCTGCTTCACATGGAATTTCCAGTCTCATTAAAGACAACACCTCACAAAATACATCACCAGTCTAATCACTAGGATAGATTATGAGGGCATGAATGACTAGATCTTTTTTCAAAGAAAATGAGCATCTAGCTTAAAATCTACATGAGTGAAAGTTACACGGGCAACGCTAACTCCTGATACATTACAATTAAGTCTACTACTATGGAACACTATTTGAAAGGTTAAAGGCAGGGATATAGAACCTCTTGCCTGCAGGCCTGATGTAGTCTACCCATCCTCATATATATAGTATAACATTGTCCTTTGCACACTGAAAGTTTGAATGCAGAAGTGTGTTGCCAAATTCTTAAGATGTTTAGGTTACCGTTATAGAGACTTAAAGCCACACTTTACCATTGCACTTATTGGATGACTCTAGGCCTAGGACTAAAAGTCAATTCAGCCTGCCTCTTAAGTTGTTGTAAGGACAATAAAAACAGTTTTTACTTCCTAGAATAGTTGGGCCATCCTCAAAGCACTTTATTTGTAGCTTCCACCTCCCTCTTGGAGTAAATGGGACTGAAATGTGTAGACTTTCTGCATTTTACAAGAAGGCATTAAAATAGAAATGAGTGCCTTAAATCTTGTAGAGGCTGGAGGTACTATGGAACCTCTTAATAAACCTGTAATTTAAAAGATTAACAGAGTTGGAAGGGATCTTGTAGGTCATCTAGTCCAACCCCTACCCAAGCAGGAGACCCTACACCATTTCTGACAAATGGCAGTCCAATCTCTTCTTGAAAGTCTCAAGTGATGATGCTCCCACAACCTCTGAGGGCAAGTCATTCCTTTGGTTGATTGTTCTCACTATCAGAAAGTTTCTCCTTATTTCCAGGTTGAATCTTTTCTTGTTCAGTTTCCATCCATTATTCCTTGTCTGGCCTTCGGGTGCTTTAGAAAATAGCTTGATCTCTTCCTCTCTGTGGCAGCCCTTCAAATATTGGAACTCTGCTATCTTGTCTCCTCCTTACTTACCACTGTCTACTCGCCATTGATTTTTGCCTTGTGTCCTATGTTGTCTTTTTAATCCTCCCTTCCTACTTGCTTGTTTCCTGCCACTACGGGTATTCGGCTCTCCTTGCTTTTCTCAGTTCATAGCATTCTCCACTCTTGCCTGTTAAGTCTCCCATACTGCTCTGTTGCTGTTCTCAGTCACCAGTTCACTGAAATGCTCCACCACCACCAACAGCCTCCAGTTGCACAGATACCCTCCTGTTGCTTTCCACACTCCTCTAAGGGTCTGCTCTTCTGGCTCTCTGCTGCACTGCCACTGCTCCTGGCTCTCCAGCCACGTGGCTCCCATTTGTGCTGCTTTTCCCGGCAAACTGGACTGCCTGGATGGCCTACAGTGAGCTCGCCTCTTGTCTCCTCTCCACAGCTGATTCTCCTCCTCCTCCTCCTCCCTGTTCCTTTCTCTCACCAGCTTGCCTTTTTCTTCTCTGCTGGTTGTTGCTATGCCCTCAGTCGGCTCTCCTCTCTGCCCCATAGATGATTTTCCTTCCTGCTCCACAGCTGGGCCCCACTCGCTCACTGGCTCTCCTCATTGTTCTCCACCAGCTTGTTTTGCCTCTCCTCTCACCTCACTTCAATGGGCCTCTTGGATAGGTCCCTCAGGTGAGCTGGGCTTCTCTCAGCAGGCCAAGTTCACTGTGGATCCTTTTCCTCTCATTTCTCTAATCTTTCCTCTCCTTTTCCTTTTCTGCACTTTTTTCTTTTTCTATGATTTATCTTTCCACCTCTCCTCCTATCTTTTATCTAATTATATTAATAGCAACTTTTCTCTTCTTTTAACTCCCTGAGATGTAACTATGCTTCCTCCATTGCCACCATCTTGGATTGGGTATTTTCTTCATTGCAGAGTTTTACAAGACCAGTTTGAATGCCAGAAGACTCTTGTCTTTAAAGATACCCATTTTGTCTCTTAATAACTCAAACCCCAAAAGAATACAAAAACAAAAAGTGGGGGTAAAAATGCCCCACCTTCATAAGTGATGTCATGATGTCATCAGTCATACTTCTTATATCCCCTGGCTGCGGGGTAGGGGAGTACACAAGGATAATGTATATTCCAGAGTAGAAATGTGTAAATAATGTTGGATGCAAAGTTGGAATGCATCCTTAGATTCTCTTTCCTTCAAAGTACTGCTTATAAAAGCAAATTTCATTTTTTTAAACTTTAAAATGGTTTGGATTTCATGTGAGATTTTGATTTTGTGTCTCCTCCTAGAACTACTTGGGTGTTCATAAGAACAGCTGGCACAGTATTTCTCAATCCCTCATTTTTGGATCAGTGAACATGAGGCTGAGTATCCTACAGTGAGGATGAAAAAGCCTTTCTTCCCATGTTAAAATGGATAGAGGCTAGATACATTGCGAATGTACAGAGTCACCATCATCAAAAGCAGCAGTAGCAACAGCTGGAGTGCTTCCTTGGATTATTTTCCTCTCAGGATTACAGGAAAAGCAATTGCAATCCCTCTATACCAGTGTTCAACAAAAGCAGTATTAACTACAGACTGACAAACTTTCATGAGAAGGAAACAGCTTTCTGCAGTATTAGGCTCTTCTGTCTCAGATCATCCCAGAGGCTAGAATCTGGAGGGATGGTATCAGGTGAGAGCAGCAAGAGCAGAAGCATCAGAAAGCTGAATGTTAACATATGCAGATCCAGTTTCTTTCCAGTAAATGAATGATAAATTCTTAACATTAATTCTGCCCCATGGTTAAAACTAGAGGAAGGCTTGTATTTTATTTCAAGGTATCATCTTCTAACATGAATGCCAAACCATAACAGACCTTTGAACATTGCCTTGTATTCAGAATTTTCCATCAGGTATCTTTCTGGAACAAGCTTGTCACTGAAGTAACAATCAATCCCTCCTCCCTTCCTGAGGAGCTGGGTAAGCAGCCTGCTTCCTTTTCCAAGAGGAGCTGTGTAAACATTATTTATTTGAGTACACACTGCAGCAATTCAGGACACCAGATTGCCTATACACCAGATTGTCTATACAATTCCAATGAAAATCTGAGGGACAGTCTTACCCTAATGGGACTAACTGGTCCCACTCACTCCAGTGGAAAGGACCTACTTTGGATCCTGTCAGCCAAATAATTCTAACATATGAGGTCCAGAAGAAGAGTTTTTCCAGCTGTGGCCCCCACTCTCTGAATATTGTTCCATCAGAGATGAGATCTGCTCTCATGCTCCTGGCCTTTCAGAAAAGCCTAAAAATGTGGCCTGGAGCCCTGACAGGTGCCTGCTACATTACAGGGTGGTTGATGATGCCCATCATGGGAGTGCCATCACTTGAGACTTTCAAGAAGAGATTGGACTGTCATTTGTCAGAAATGGTGTAGGGTCTCCTGCTTGGATGGGGGGTTGGACTAGATGACCTACCACTTCCCAAACCTATTTTGTTTAATTCTTTTACTATGCATTTGTTCCATTCATGGCCTGATTGTTTAAGTCCATATAAACTCTTCTTTAATAACCAAACAGTTTCCTTCCTATTATCATCTATTCCCAAAGGTTTTTTCATGTATGTTGTATGTTGTAATGGAGCGTGCAAGTACGCCGTTTCAACATCTACATGATTCACTATGTATTTATTTTTTGCTGCCCATACTAGCGCTGCTCTTAAAGTGCTAGCCTTTAGGCTTGGAGCAAAAACCTCATCGTAGTCTAATTTTATTTGAGTAGAACCCTGAGTGACTAGGCATGCCTTATGGATCACATTTCCTTCCATATCTTTTTTACGTTTATAAACCCATCTGCACCCAATTGCCTTTTCACCTTTAGGAAGTTTGACTTCATCGAATACCTTTAATTCATTCAATGACTTTAGCTCCTTTTTCATAGCTTCATTCCAAGCTTTTTGCTCTTTCTCAGAGTAAGACTTAATGTCTTCATAGTTATAAGGTTCAAGACATATTTGCTGAGCAACATTAGCCTGGTATCTATCAGGAGGTCGTGACACTCTAGTAGTCCTTCTGAGCAATACTGGACTAGTCACCTTAGTAAACTACTCTTTTACCTCCCCTATCACGCTTTCATCTGCTTCTTCCTCTTTCACAGAAATAGAGGATTCCTCTATATCTGAATCATCACTTAGTGTTTCTCTTCTACAGATTCATTATCATCTTTATCCTTAATTGGTACCTTTGATTCCACAATGACATAATCCTGGTCTATTTTCTCTCATCCTATGTGCTCTAGGAACTTCGCATTAGCACTACGATAAACCTTAGTTGTGCCTGGTTCCCAAAATCTAAATGACCTGTGATTAGATTCATATCCTATAAAAAACATTTTTCTAGCCCTAAGTTGCTCCTTGCTTCTCAGCTAAGCTGGGATATGTACCCACGCAGGGGTCCCAAATACATGGAGATAACTAAGATCTGGTTGTCTACCATGCCAGCAAACAAACGGCAATTCATTTGTTGCTGTGTGGACTACATTATTTAAGATATGATTAGCACATTTTGTGGCTTCTCCCCACAATTTCTTATTCAAACCAGAATCACTGAGCATAACTCTAACCATGGTTTGTAATGTCTGACCTCTCCGTTCACAATAAACATTGAGGTCTATAAGGTGCAGACCGCTTATGGTCTATACCTGCCTTCTTCAACATAGCTACGAACTTATTGTTAGTGAACTCTGACCCATTATCAGTCACTAATGTCATGACTTTACGTTTTGTCTTTCTTTCTACAAACCTTAACCAATTAGTAAAATTCTGATATGTTTCAGCCTTGCTTTTCATTAAATAACAAAACCCATATCGAGAATATAAATCTATAATACTTAATATATATCTCGCTCCCCCAAAGCTGGGTTCCTTTGGACCAATTAAGTCTGCTACTACCACCTGTAGAGGCTCACTGGCTTTAAAACCATTTGTTCTATTAGCAGGAGTTATTTTACTTTTTTCCTTGTTGCAAACATTACAATCTACATAGTGATTACAAGGCTTTATTCTGATACCTTTTGATAATTCCACAGTTTTTCTTAATACTTTAAAATTAACATGCCCCATACATCTGTGTAATAAATGAACACATTCATCATGCGGCTTTCTGTTCTCAAATCCCACCTTAGTGTTTAAAACTGGGTTATCTTGTAATATAAACAAGTCATTATCAAGTTTAGCTGTAACACGCTTACCTTGTTTCTCTATCACACATTCTAACCCTTTGAATGTTACTGTATATCCTGCTTTTATCAGTACACTCACTGATAACAAGTGATATGTCGGACTAGGCACATATAGCATGGGTAACTCCTCATTTAGACAAGAACAAAATTTCCTGAAGCCTTAAGCTTCCAGCCATTAGCCAGTGATATACTTTGAGCACTATGTTTCACGTGAACAAACTGTTGCTTTCTATTAGTAATACAATGTGATGCTCCACTATCTACAACCCATTTATCATGGTTTCCTACTAAATTAGTATTACATATAATAATAATAATAATAATAATAAGTATTTATATACCGCTCCTCTCCTGAAGGACTCAGAGTGGTGCACAGCCATACAATTAAAACAATAAATATATAAGAGTTAAAACTAAATTAAACTAAAGGCCCTGGCTGAAAACAATTAAAACCCCTCCCTAAAACCCTAAAATTTAATATAAAAATTAAAATATCCAAATCTAAAATCAGCCCAAGCCGACCTGGTCAAAGAGCCAGGTTTTCAAGGCACGCCTGAAGGTCCCTAGGTCCGTGGCTGTACGTAACTCCGGAGGCAATCCATTCCAGAGGGCAGATGCCCCCACAGAGAAGGCCCTATTCCTCGGGGTCACCAGCCGGCACACAGATGCCGACGGGACCTGCAAGAGACCCTCCCTGTGGGAGCGCACCGGATGGTGAGAGGAAAATGGCAGATATATAGCTAAATTATTGCTGTTCTTTTTCAACTTTCTACCCTGTGTATTTTTCTTCTTGCAATTTCTAGCCAAATGACCCTTAGCCTCACATACATAACATTTTTTAACAACATAAACTGTAGCTTGGTCATCTTGTCTCAGTTGTTGTCTGTCCTTTCGTCATCTTGACTCTTCTATTAACTTCCCTGCTAACACTTCAAGTGAAGTTACATAGTCATCATAAGAGTCATCTAAAGATGAAAGAATAATATAGACTTGATGAAGTTCAGAGAAAATCAGCTCCTGTTCATGAAGTTGTTGCAGAGCTCTCTTCATGTACTCCAAATTAGTAAGCATATCATCGCCTTAATGCATATGCGCTCTAAACAGCTTTCGTGTTAGATTAATATGAGAACCAACACTGTCTCTAACATAGAGCTTCTTGAGGGTTTTCCAGCATTCGGCTGCAGATTTCACACCCTGAACATGCACAAGCTGTGAATCACCAAGAGTAAATCCGATAACGCACAAAGCTCTCTCGTTGTCTCTGGCAAAATCATCTAGCTCCTTTCGGTCAGCATCATTCGAGGTATCCAAATCTTCTACATCCAGTGGATTGACAACAGCATTCCATAGTCCTTCTCTCTTCAAGAGCAACTGTACTTGGTGGACCAGGTAACGTAGTTGGTGCCATCCAACCGGATAATCATAGCTAAGCTGGACATATGTTCTTGTGCCATCTTTACTTCAACCTTATACCACAATGAACCTTCTGTATAGTGACTCACTCAGTTCACGCTAACAACCTTTGACACTGGAGCTGGGATATCTTGCATATCTTGCATAGGCCTGGGCCCATAACCAATGATAAGTATTAGCAGAGTTTTCTTTGTCTTCAAGAAGTATGCAGCAAACGGAAGTAGTGTGCAAAATTGTAGCAATGAGTATAGAGTCACACAAGCACAGAGGTTGAAGTATAAAGGGTTTTATATACAGGAGTATAAGCACAGTCCAAGATTCAATCCAATATTCATACACAGTTCATTAGTCAATAGAGTACCGTATTTTCCAGCGTATAAGACGACTTTTGAAACGAAAAAAAGTCAACCGAAAATCGGGAGTCGTCTTATACGCCGAGTATGTTCCGAAAAACGTTTTGATATGCCGCTAAACGAAAATCGTCTGGATATTGCCACGAAACAAATTTTCCAACTCGATCCTGCACCAATCACTGCAAGGCTGGTCGGACCGCCTCTCTAACTCAGCCAATCCAAGCAGGCTTTTTATGCATGCAAATTATACAATGTTCATGGCATTGCCATTTGTGAAGAGATCTTCCATTTATCGTATCAATGTACGGTATGTTACGGTATGTTCATTAAAAATTTAATTAAAAAAGAACTGGTGTTGCCTCGGAAGTGGGGGGGTAGTCTTATACAGCAAATATAGGCCTAAACCTATGTTTTAACTATAAAATTAGGGGGTCGTCTTATACACCCGGTCGTCTTATACGCCGGAAAATACGGTATATAACTAATCATCATTGTCAATAGGCAAAACAGCAATACAGCATCTTCAATATATCCATGCAGCAATGGAGAGATATAATTACAGAGTGATGAAGATACTTGTTGAGTAGAAGCAGCAGTAGCCAAATAGCATCCACAGTAGAAGCCCATAGTAAAAGCCCATAGCCAAACATTTGCTCTCTGGCTTCATGCTATATAGTACTCCTGCTTCTTGTAGCCAATCAGTATCGTGGCTTCAGTAAAATGCTGAGTCATTATGACTTGCAACCATACATGGTAAACCAATATAGTTCAGGTTCTTAAAGAAACCTAATAGCAGCCAACACCCAAATGAGCAGGTAGGTGATGAGCAGGGACCAGGCAAACAATCAAGCAAAAAGCGATGCTCAAAACAGGGAACCACCAAGGGAGAAAACCACACTCCCCCCGCAAAACGGGGGCATGCATAAGCGCACCAAAACGTGCCTACCGTCCCTGTCCTATTGTTTCTTTTTTTTCTTATTCATATCCATTTCATGTATTTATAACCACGTTTATACTTATACCTGTTATCTAATAATTGTTTGACAAAATAAATAAATAATTAAAAAAAACCAGGCAGGGCAAGCTACTGTATATAAACAGTAAGCAAAACTCAGATTCACCCACATTGATAATGTTACCTAATTGGATAATGAAATCCCTGCAAATAACGAAGCTCAGAAAGCACTAAAGACACCTTATAAATCTAAACTGAACTTTAATGTGAGCTTTTTAAAAAGCAGTTATCTAATTCCATAGGGATGTGTCTTGTCAGAAATGAGATGGAGAAATAAAGCTTTAAAGGCCAATAAAACACTACACATCACATCAGATTAGATATTGCCCAAAACAATCATGAATTTGAAATCACTAATGAAGAAGATCCCTTTATACATCTTATTTTATAATATGCTTGTAGCATTCCTTGTTTTCTGGTATGCCAGAAATTAATAAAGCTATCATGATTGATCTATCTATTCCTAAGGGAACAGTTTATTCACATGTTTCTAAAGGTGAAGTAATTTCACATACTTAAATATTATTTATTTTACAAGAATAGCAGCAGAAAAATCATCTTGGTTTGCAGTATTAACTCTTGGGGCAAATGAGGTCCCCATTTGATCTCCATTAATTGGTGACCACCAACATTTCTGTTTTTATTTTAAAAAAATAGAATCACTTTATTTTGAGTGATTTATATAATTTGTTTTTATTTTTTTAAAGGTGCATTTGTAATTTAAACACAGTTGGAATTCATACTTTGGGGCCTGTTAACAGTTCCTATTTGAATGCTTTTTTCATGTCTTTCATTGTATCTAGCATCAGTTCATAGTTTAAGGGTTCAGAAAAGCAATAAATAAATAAATAAAATAAAATAAAAACAGTATAAGGTATTACTTTTTGCCAGCAGACACAGCAGAAAAGTTATAAGACACCTAAGAGAAATCCAAGTATCAAGCCACAACCCACAAATCGCATCTCTCTTTCCTGATTTAAACAGATTGTGCACCAAAGGATATTCGGGAGAGCACCAGTCTTGTCTTTAAACCCTATGTTGAAAAAACAGGTCTGGTGCCATTTCAAAAGAGCACTAAACACTTGTTTAACATACAAGTGCTGGGTGCTCTTTCCAATAGCTCTCAACTTTTGTTTTTAAGGAGTCAGGGGCTTCTGAAAGCTCTGGTGAACTATTTTGTGGAAAGCCAGCAGTGAGCTCTGCTGAAGTCTAAGCCAAAGAGGCCTGTTCCCAGCAGTCTGAGGGGAGGGGGCCAAGACCAGCTGGGAAGACCTCAATCCCTCATCAAATCAGCTGTGAAACATGCCACACGATAATCACAGCAAAACTGTTGGAAGAAGAGGGGGAGAAATGGCTTTAACGCTAGAAAGGCAAAGGACAAATTTAAGCTGCCTCAGCTGGCTGCAGATGAAAGAAAGCAAGGTCAACAGGACGTGGCAGAAAAAATCAGAGAGAAACTGAGGATGGGCCAACTCTGTTCTTCTTATTCTCTAAATAGATAATAAGGCTTCCAGGAAGTTTAGATTCAGGCCACTTCAGAAAAATCCACACTTAAGTACAGGTGTTTCCTAAATCTTTTTAATATAGATTTAAATGAAAAAGAGATTAACAAAGACAGAATGAGCTTGGGAAGTTTTTTGTAGTTACAACAAAACAGGCTAGAAAACCAAGAGACTGTGAATTCTATGCTGCCTTAGACATGAAGCTAGTTGGATGGCTGTGGAACCATTCACTTTCACTCAGACCTAGGAAGGAAGAATGGCAAACAACATCTGAAAAACCTTGCCAGGAAAACTTCAGAAACTAGTTGCTAGGCGTCCGCATTGATTTGAAGGCAGACAGACTTATAGAGGAGAATATTTATAGCTCAGGGTTGAAATGAGGCGTCCTTGGTGCTTTCTGAGATTGCAGACATTTCATTACCCAAGCTAGGTAACATCAGGGGTGGGATTCAAATTTTTTAACAAACGGTTCTGTGGGCATGGCTTAGTTAGTGGGCATGGCTTGATGGTCATGTGACTGGGTGGATGTGGCTTGGTGGTCATGTTATTGGCTGAGTGTGGCCAACTCAATATCACTCACATCGAGGCACGCATCTCCTAGCCTGGCCTCTCATGACTGTGGGGATGTTACAATAGTCGTAAGTGTGAAAAATGGACATAAGACATTTTTTTCAGTGCCATTGTAACTTTGAATGGCCACTCCACACAAGCAAAGTACCAGCAAAGGAGGGGAAAAAAACTCAGGAGACGTTCCTGAGACAGGAAGTCTAGTCCTGCCAAGAATGTAATAAGGGTTAACGAAGAGACAGTTTCTGTAAGCAACACCAGAATGTTTCCTTCCTTCCTTCCTTACAGGATTAGGCCAGTAATTTCTTCTAACAACCTGTTCTCCCAATTGCTTAGAATGTTAACAACCGGTTCTAGCGAATAGGTGAGAAATGGTAGAATCCTACCCCTGTGTAACATCATCCATTCAAATAGGAAGTGGGGCTAATATTCTTGTGACTTGCTCTATCAGTGTTGGTGTGAGTGGTCTTGGTGCTTCTTTGGTTGGACTGTTTACTGTTACTGGTAGTTTGTTTGGCAGTTCTTTGGGATAGACTTGTTGTTGGTCTGATTTAAATGTTAATCTGGGTGTTGATTGCTGGTAGAGGGGTGTTTGGGTCTTTTTTTGTCCCCTTTTGGCTTATTGATTGTATCTTTTCTATGATATGTATGTTGTTTATGTCTATGTCTCTATTGATGACTGATTTACCAGCGTGCCAGTTTTTCAGAAATTCTCTAGCTTTTTTGGAATTGGCTTGGTCTAGGATGGTCACGGTTTCCCAATTGAAATGATGGTTAAACATGTTTGTCTATCTGTCTGTCTGTCTGTCTGTCTGTCCATCTGTTATGAAATTAAAGAGATTTCATAATGTCTCATACCTTCTAGTTGGTGTTCATGGATGTATTCTGCTAGTCTTCTGCCTGTTCGTTGTACGTAGTGGCTGTCACAGTCTTTACACTAAGTTGTAGATGACTCCTGCTTTTTCATCTGGGGCTGTTAGGTTTTTCGGTTTGCCTAGGAAGTTTTGGAATAATGCATATGCACCAGATCAGTGGAAGTAACTGTTCCATCTTCCCTGCTTTGGTCAGATCCCATTTGCAATATTATGTCCAGTTCACTGCAGTTGAAAAACAGTGTCAACAAACTAGAATGAC
Organism: Bungarus multicinctus; assembly: GCA_023653725.1. Lineage (NCBI taxonomy): Eukaryota > Metazoa > Chordata > Lepidosauria > Squamata > Elapidae > Bungarus > Bungarus multicinctus. Next base: position 3,985,714 of record CM042846.1, read on the forward strand.
TTGTGCTACAAGAATGTAGAAGAGATAGTAGAATTATCAGGGACTGGAGACAAGCCCTATAAGAAACAAATTCGGCCTGGAGAAGAAATGACTTAGGGGAGATATGCTAAGCACTCTTCAAAGATCTGAAAGTGAATGGACTTTGTTCTCTTTTGCCCAAGGGACAAAACCAGAAGAAGTGGAAGCAGGTTCTAGCCTGGCATTAGGAGGAACTTCCTGACTGTATCAGCTGTCAGCCTAGAAGTCAGAGCAAAGCTAGAATTAGGGATGAATGGAGCAAGGGAAGAGTCAAGTTACTTCACATTCTAATCCCCTCCCCCAGACCAGAAATTTGTGTGTAATGTCAGCACAGAAATAGGCAAGGCATATTTCCAAGCAGAATGAATCCAACTGGAGCTCCAAAAAATATCCTGGAGCTGCACCCAGCCTGAAATGACTAAGATTACAATGTGGTACAGTTTCAGCCAGCTTAGTATTGGCTCAGCTGGTCCTTGAGCTCTTGGCTCAGTTGGCCTGTGGGCTGCTTGTCATGCATCGACAGCAAAGTAAATAATAACTTATTTCAATGTGTCTATTCTACATTTCTGAAGTCTGTTCTGCCCTATATCGTAAAGCATATCTTCCGCTGTCTTATTACAAAGCAATTCATTTACTATATTGCTCCTTACATTAGGATGAGTCAGATATTCTTCAGTGGTCACAGTCTATAGTTTGCATTATATTGACATCATGTCTTGACATTATGAGAATTACCTATCAAAAATTTTGAAGGAATCAGGTTGCTGATCTTGCTTGGCATATTGACATATCTGAGACCCTGGAGAAGAGGTAATACTTTGCAGCAAAGCTTAAAGAAAGTGTGGAGGTAATTTGTTGACAACCCTAAATAGCTAATTTCTAGAAACCAGTGAACTTCACCCTGTGCAAATAGTAAGACAAATCTCTTTTTTGTTATTCATCACAAAATATTAGAGACTATCATGTTGGTTACAAATCATTTCACCCAGTGCTTATTCACAGAGGTTTAAAACCATCTGAATCTTTTTCACCTTCTTCTCTCTGTTATGTTTCAGCATCAGTCAAACATTATCAAATTCTTTTAAATCTAATCTTCAACTGCCATATGACCATATTTGATTTCAACTTAAATGTTAAATTTACCCAGCTTTTGTCATGCAAATTATTAATCAGTCTGTATTACTTTTAGGGGCCAACATCCTTTACATAAGCCACAGAATAATGAAAACTTTCCAATGATAGTTCATAGCCCAGAATTTAGTTGTATTCTTAATTCTTTTTCACAATTATATACGTGGATTGAATTTCCCAACCTAAATGAATATTATCATGTGTGAATTATTTCTTGTCTAAAGATTAAACTGTTATATTAAATACATACTGGCTGTGTTTATAGAACATGAACAATCCAGACATCCTTTTCCATACTTTTGCAGACCAGATTACATTACAGAAGTGGCTGGATTTGTCCTGCAATGACCAATGTTTTAGTCTTGCCACAAAGAGTTCAATTTGGGCCAGAACCACCAGGGACAAGTTTGAGGTCTGATTACCAACCAAACTGTGTTGTGTGACTTTTTCATTTCTCTAAATTATGGGAGTGGTGAAAATTACCAAAGAAATCAAGATGGAAGTTCCTAGAGATAGACATTGGCAGGCTGATAGACATGACTCAGCAAGATCAGTGTTTTCTGGCTGACAAGAATGAGACAATATACACAGATAACTTATTCTGCAACTCAGAGAAATCAAAACTCAAAATATTATAAATCTATGTTCCTAAAACCTGGGCTTTCCCACCTATTTTTCCAAATCAGCAGAAAATTTGCCATCCGCTGGATGGACTTGAAAAGCTCCTGATCAATGCTTATATTGCTATTCTCTCTAGCATGGGAATCACTGGTTACTACCTCACCATTTTCATTCCTTTCAGAAAAAAATCAATTCAATCCCCAGTAGGTATTTTGCATTATACAAGGGAAGTTATTGTGGAAGGAAAATTGCATTAGTTTACTGCAGCCAAAAATCAGGAGGATTTGGTAGATTTCTTTTTAATAACAAATTTGTGTAAGGTGAAAGCTTTTGTGACTGTAGCTCACTTCATCACATACATGAAATGGCTAAATTAATATAGGATTTGAGAAAGGGAGGGGAGTAAAGAGTGGTGCAGATGCAGGTAATGTCAGACAAATTAGAAGCCTAGTAATTACAATGTATTAAAAACTCATTGTGTTTAAAACCTTATAAGACAAACTGAATTTTTTTGATATATATGAATTCTCTGGTTTCTCACTTGGTAGTGCGGGTGCAGTTTCATTATTCAATCAATCAGTCAGTCAATCAGTCAGTCAGTCAATCAATCAATCAATCAATCAATCAAAATAGAGCTGGAAGGGACCTTGGAAGACTTCTAGTCCAACCTCCTGCTCAAGCAGGAGAACCTATACAATCTCAGACAAGTGACTGTCCAGTCTCTTCTTAAAAACTTCCAGTGATGAAGGACCTATAACTTCTGATGGCAAGCTGTTTCACTGGTTAATTGACTTAACTGTTAGGAAGTGTCTCCTTAGTTTCAGGTTGCTTTTCTCCTTGATTAGTTGACAATAAGTTGACCGTCTCCTCTTTGTGGCAACCTATCAAATACTGGAACACTGGGGTTTTTTTGGGGTATTATTTATTTATATATAAGTATTTTGAAAACAGTGCATTGTCCAGGCATTTTAGTTTGTCAAAGAAACAACTTATACAGTATACTAATAGTTATAATAATAATACACAGTAGTTATACCAATATATTACCATTTATAATTACCAGGGGAGACAGGATAGCAGTCTTCCAATATTTGAGAGGCTGCCACAGAGAGGAGGAGGTCAAGCTATTTTCCAAAGCACCCAAAGCCCAGACAAGGAATAATGGATGCAAACTGATTAAGGAGAGATTCAACCTAGAAATAAGGAGAAATTTTTCTGACAGTGAGAACGATCAACCAATGGAACAGAAGTTGCCCTCGGAAGTTGTGGGAGGGTCATCACTTGAGACTTTCAAGAAGAGATTGGACTCCCATCTGTCAGAAATGGTGTAGGGTCTCTTACTTGGGCAGGGAGTTGGACTAGATGACCTACAAGGTCCCTTCCACCTCTGATTATCTGTTTAACTGTTTATTAGTTTATTTATGATCATGTTAATTATACTAGTAGTGTTATCATCAACATTTATCTTTTACATGTATATAACAATAATCTTTCATCTAACTTCTACCTCTTATATCTAACCATTGATAAAACCTATCCCATGTTGAATAAGTCTATATCTCCTTTAACTTTTATTTTCAATGTCAACCTATCCATCTCTGCACAGTCCAATATTTTCCCAATTATGTTTTCATCTGATAGGGTGTTCTCATTTTTCCAATATTGTGCAAATACAATTCTCGCAGTTGTCAATACATGAAGCATTAAGTATATAGTCTCTTTATCATAGCCTTCTGATATTATACCTAACAAGAATATTTCTGGCTTTAAATCTATATGCTGCTTAATCATCTGTTCAAACCATGTATGTATTTTTGTCCAGTATTTTCTTGCCTTCATACATGTCCACCACATATAATAATAAGTACCTGGTGTCTGGTTACATTTCCAACATTTGGCGGACATATTTAAAAAACATTTTGCTAGTCTTGCCAGTGCCAAATGCCACCTATAAAACATTTTGTAAAGGTTTTCCTTATAAACAGTAGCCATTGTCAGTTTGTAATTTCTATCCCAAAGTTTTTGTCATTTATGCAGTGGTGGGATTCAACCAGTGTAACAACCAGATCAGTGAGCACACGCTTTGCACGCACATGCAGCTTTTGAAAACTGCCCGTTTTCAGCTCTAATACTTACCTTCTACTGCAGCCCCGGTGAGCAAAATAGCTGAGACGTGGCAATCTACTGTGCTGCGCAAATCCGCTGAGCTGCAAAACATGGAAATAAAGGACAGACTAGGGCAGGGGTAGGTGGGCGGGACCAAATAATAACCAGAACCAGTAGAATCCCACCGCTGCATTTATCTAATTCTATAGCATAGCCAAAGTTTTTTGCCCATACTATCATTGTTTCTTTTACTGGTTCATCGGCCATTTTGAAGCTTAGTAAGTAACTATATATTTTTCTTATCAAGTTTTCATCTGTCCCTAATAATATCTGATCGAGTATTATTGGTTCTTTATAGAAACCCCATGTTTTCACATCTTTCTCATATCTCGATTGTATTTGTAAGTGTGGCCACTATGCTAAGTCTGCCCCTTGATTTTGTAATTCCTGTCTGGTTTTTGTAAAGAAAGTCAAATACTGAGGAATTTACTTAACAGCAAAATGTGCAACCATTAAAGATGATAACTATATAAAGTTTTCAGTTGAAAACATTGAAAAAATTGAAAAATTGAAAACATTAAAAAAAAAAGAATTTAAAAATTTGACAAAAAATAATTTATAAAAAAAACTTCAGAATTTAAAAATTTAAGAATTTACAATAGTTTTTGACTCTTTATGAAATGTTATGCACTTTATATTGGAAATCTCAGGCTTTTTTCTAGGATATGCTTAGTTCCTAACACGCTACACCAGGGCCATCAAACTCGCAGCCTGCAGGCTGGATGCATCATGCGCTGGCTATGCCCATCCCCGGTTTAGTGAAGGGGGGGCAATCATGATATGTCACGTGACACTGCCATGACGATGCAAGTTTGATCCCCTGCTCTACACCGTGTCTTGAACGTTTACCCCTTTCTTCTCTGTCCACAAGTGTTATGTACTTATCCTTTCCCTCCCTGCCTTCTTGCTCTTCAGTTGCCTGGCCATTGCTGGGGTTTTCAGGTACGATGTTCTGATCTGGGTGCTTAGTTTACCGCTCAGCTGCTCTGCCGCACTGCTCTCAGCCACTACCAGTCCACCGTGCTGCTCTCAGCCATTGCTGTAGGCACTCCAGCCTGCTATCATACTAAGCTCTGCTCCACCATTGTTCAGTTGGTTTGTCACGCTGCTCTCAGCTGCTGCTGTTTCATTGAGCTGTTCTCAGCTGCTGCTCTGGGCACTCCGCTGGTATGCTGTGCTCTTCTCAGGCATGGCTCTGGCCTCTGGCTAACAAAGTGGCATCTGTGTGCACCTCACTGCCTCCGCTCAGCTGCCAGGCTGGGTTGCTGGGCCTTCTCTCGATCTCTCAGCTGGGCTGTCAGGCTGTCTCTCAGCTGGGATATTGGGCTGCCTCACAGCTCAGTCATCTCTCAGCTGTGCCTTCTCTCAGTTGAAACACTGAGCCACCACATTAAAGGATCCCCCCATTTTAAAAATTCTAGAAGTGTCAGCCTTCAAGATTTCTTCCTTTATTTCCTTTTTTCTGCTTTGCATCTTTCGGCTGCCATAAGTAACGGGAGGGGGCAATGGGCTATGATATATTTGGGAAGCGTGCTGGAGTGAGTAGGAAACGAAACTGTATATCTAGGGGAGGGGGAGTCTTACTTAAGTTTCTATTCCTTGCTTTTCTATTCCTTGCTCTGCGCAACTGCGACTCCTTATCAAACTATGCCAAGGTCAACGGACAGAGGCCTCATCACCACCTGAAGATGCCCACATGATGTTATGCACCATTTCTCATTGGAGAAGCAATATGGACTGTTGGGGGTGGGAACGTTGCCATCACTTTGTATATGTGTTTTTCGCGCTCATTTCCTCAGATTCAGAATTCTTTTGTTGCTACCACTTTGATTTCCAGTAAAAGATATCTTTACTCTAACAATTGGAGTTTAAGTGTTTCTTTCTTGGATTCTGAAGGGAGCACCAGCTGACATGAAGTTTATTTTCACACATCCCAAAATTTAGAAGATTTTTTTAAAAAGAAAATCTAAACTGAAATATCTATTCTTAGACGTTAGTCTTCTAGAATAATAGAGTAATGGAGTTAAAGGGACCTATACTATTTTGGACAAATGGCCATCCAATCCTATCTCAAAACCCTCCAGTGACAGGGCACCCACACCTCTGAAGTCAAACCGTTCCACTGCTTAATTGTTTACATTATCAGGAGTTCTGGGAGTTCTAAGTTCTCTTTTTGAACCCTTCTATGACAGTGTTGATGTTGCCCTTTTGATATAGTTTGCAATACACAGATATATTAAAAAATGATGTATGAATAAAATTTGAAAAGGAAAACAAAATCCCAGCTGAAATTTTTAAAAAATAGTATCTCAGATGAGAGTATAAAACTAAACGTCACCTTGTTGTTAGTGTAAAAAAAAGTTATCTATCTATTTATTTATCTGTCATCTACTTATCTATATCTTTGTGGATTTTTGTGCACTACCTTTATATAAAATCCACAAAGATATTTAAACTATTGTAAAAACATTGCCATCTCTGATCATTTGTAATCCACAAGAGGGTAGAGTGATAATTGCAGCCCAGGGTAATAAAATTTACTATCAAGACAATAAAGTTTATGGTCTAGGCAGCAATGGTTTAAAATCTTCAGTGATAGTTTTAACAACTTTTTAAAATGATCACTCAATTTTCACAGGAACATTCAATATATACAAAAAAACCTGTATCCAATTCATTCATGATTATTTAGTTAATAAAGGCTGTAAATCCTATAAATGCTTATAAATATGCAGAGAGAAAGAAGAAAAAAGAAAAAACAGTCTCGCAAATAGATCTATACCTAATTCATTAGAGGGGTGGGAGAACACGCATGCAGATAGATCTGTTTCTAATTCATTTTGCAATTACTGTATGTCCGTGTAAGTCTGCACTATTAATGATAAAAAGTGGATATTGAAGAAAATATTCAATTGATATTGAAGAAAATCGGTAGTCTATATAAGCAAAAACTATCTCCGTGCTAAGTTGCTATGCTGACCTTTCAGCAAAAAGAAAGGAAGCTGTAGACAGAACTCAGCAGAACTCGCCAGATAAACTTTGCATCCAAATAAATATTTGAATGCCAAGTTTTCTCTTCTCTCCAAATCCAGTCTTTTCCTCCATTTACTCCCCCACCCCAGGCTCATGTGGTTCTTCTTCATCCAGGGGTACACCACCAGTTCCTTTCCTTTGAGGCTGGACTACTCTTGTCAGGCAGAAGGGGGAAGCTGGGACTTCCCCTTGAAGCTGTCCCAAAGGTGCTTCACTGCTGAGGCTGATGCATTGGCTGTGGCCATGGAGCAGGAATTGGGGGAGCACCTGACACCTGTTGAGGGGGTTGGTGAGGCTCCTGGAGTTGGCTGCTCCTGCCCTCAAATGTTCTAAAATGGTAACTTTGAACTCTGTAATTGAATGTCCTAGGAAGCTAAAAAGTTATGATATTACTTTGCTTTTGGTCTTGATGTCAAACTTGCCCATTAATTATTTTGCACAATCTGACCTGTTTATCCAATATAGAATCCAGAGGATGATTGCTGGCACATGATGGCATACATCCACTTTGGAAGAAAGTGGAATGAAAACATCTCTAATTCTATAAGTGAAGTTTTCATGAGCCATGAGAGTCCTGCTGTTATAAGTGTGGGGACAAAGTAGACATTTGGTTTTGTTGTCTGGTTTCCATGTAAATGACATTATTCTGTTGTTTATTGTTGCTACTGAGGATCTGCTTCAAGTTGGGCAATTGTCTGTGCACAGATCTACCTGTCTATCACCCAGTGCCAAGAAACTGCTAGTGTCGTTGTTCAATATAGGTTATAATTGTCAAGATTTGCTTTTTTCAAACATTATCACTATTCAATTTGCCAATGAACAGGGGGCAGGGAAGGGTAGAATAGAGTGCTGAAATTTTGTTCGCAATTCATGAGAGTCTGGAAACCATCAAGGTCACCACTGCAGGTGCATGAAAAGGAGGTGGGTATTCCAATAACCAAAGAATGTCTCATAATTGGACAATGTCATCATGCAGGGGTGCGGAGAAAGGGAAGCTATTGTTTAACTAGGCAAGCATTTGCGTGGGAAAACCATACCTAGTTTTGATTCTTCAGTACCAAAATGGTGTATCCAATAAAGTTTTACTTTTGGGAATTCGAAGCTCCCGAGAGTGTTTATTTATTTTGGGTTCACTAGTCAGACATTGACATTAAACCAGCTCTCCTTTAACTTAACGCAGCCTACTTGGATGCCTTTGAGAAAGCTGTGACATAACAATGTCTGATACGGAGTGAAAAGCTGATGGCATAACAAAGCTTGGATCTGCCCCTCCACAGGAAGCACTGGCAATGGCCCAGGCAGACTCCAGGACGCAGATGGTGGTAACCCAATCCAAGCTAAGGGCAGAGAAGATGAAGCAGCTGCCAGTGCAAGAAAAAAAAGCCATGGCAGGATCCCCCTGCCCTGACCTGAAGATACAATGGCCAAGTGGGGTGGGGAAGGCAACCAAAGTAGTAGTCCCTTTGATCCCTCCCGGGGTTGCTATGACTCAAGAAAGTAAATGGAAGGCTAGGTGGGCTGTGGACCGGGAAAAGTCAGTGGAGTGGAAATTCCTGACCGCATGCCACAGCCCTTTGATAGAGCAGCTGCATAAGAGATTTGTCAGAATGGAGATGCGGGGAGCAGCATCAACAAAATTGTCAGTCCTAGAAGCAGAGCTTGGGACTGGCCAAGCATTGGCAGCCCTATCCCCATCTCCACCCTGACTGTGAGGCTGGGGAACATGGGGCAAGGAGTTGGGGGTCTCTGAGGGTTGGCTGCCTTGCCTATGGTGGCTGCAGGACAAGCCCAAGGGGTCCTTGCAATGGCAGGAGCTCTGGTTCATACAGTCCCACAGGTGGTAGGAATTACAGTTACTGAAGGTGCTCAGGCAAGTCCATTCAGGGTTCCACTGTAGCTTCTTGAAAGCCTTCCAAGGCTCTTAAGTTAAGGGCAAGTTGAAGGGGAGCCTCCACCTCTCATTGTAGCGAGGGATAAGTAACACTATGAAATCGAGAAGATATTGGACTTGAGGTATTTTAATTACGATTACAATACAGTGGAAAGGATATCCCTCAGCTGATGCTGAGTGGGTGGGGGGCCACAATGTTAGCGCAGACATATTATTAACAAGGTTCCATGCAAAGTATCCTCAAAGGCCGAGGAGCTTGTTGAAGGCTAAGACCACCTATGGTGGTCATCTATGTAATGGTGATGGTATTCATCTATGTTTTAATATTCTCCCTTTCTTCAGCGAGTCAGCATGTCAAGATTGAACCGCTTTGTTTCTTTCAAACCTTAATGCTATTCAATTTGCCAATGAACTGAGGGAAGGGAGGGTGGAATGGAGTGCTAAGATTTTGTGCACAGATTATGAGATTCTGGAAACCATCAGGGTCACCATTCCAGGTGCATGAGAAGGAGGTGGGATGTTCCCATAATCAAAGGACACCTCATAATTGGACAATGTTATCAAGCAGGGATGGGGAGAAAGGGAAACTAACTAGGCAAGCATTTGCGTGGAAAAGTCAGAGCTAGTTCTGATTCTTCAATATCAAAATGTTGTCCAATAAAGTTTTACTTTTGGGAATTCAAAGCTCCTGAGAGTGTTTACTTATTTTGGGTTCATTAGTTGGACAGTTGATAAAAATTTATTAATAATGACTTTGAATGGCTTGAGTTGTGAGCTGAAGGTGACAATCAGTATGTTCTGTTCTGATTTTGTAATCTATTTTTTTAATAGGTCTCCCTGGGAATTGATCTGGCTCAATTGATTTGTTTATTGATCTCATTGGATTGTAGTTTGGTTTCCTGAATGCCTGGCTGAATTGCTCAACAGCTGAGCATCTCTGTCAAGTGGTTCAGGACAAATTTAGCCACAGCATACAGCCTGCCTATAGATATTTGGTCCAGTAATGTGTTCTGGGTAGAAACTGGAAACCTATGGATCTACATGACAATCGGCAGATTTCCTGCATAATGCAATATTTATTTAGTCAATGTTTATTTAGCCAATGACCTCAAGGAAGTAGACTTATATTTTAGAAAGGTTATGACAAAGATTAATGATGCAATGGAAGTTGCTAAGGTCATAATGGAATTTGATTACTCTTTTCCATGGTTCCAAACGATGAAAAATTTATCAATAAATTTCAATTAAAAGGGGGGCTTAAGGGAAATAAGGTGGTTTTGAAGATTGAGAGGTATTCTAGGCCAGTCTTTTCTCTTCTTTAAATTTATTTTATTAGAATTTTTAAATACCATAAAAGATATAAAGAATCAAAGGAAAGTTAAGAAAAGTGAGTCCTGTTGTCAATCTGTGTTTTCTCATTCCAAAAGAACATATACCCACTCATTGCCTCCTTTAATGAACCTTCATCTGCCAACCTGATCTCATTGAATGCAGCAATGTCAATGTTATGAAGGTGAGGTCTGGCTGCTATAAATGCTGTTCATCGTTTTGGCTTTGTCTCTATCTATCCAGAATGGTATGGGAATTCCAGTTCCCAAAAATGAGTTTTCTTTGATTCATTTTTCTTGGTTCTCCACCACCAAGCAGATGATCTATTGGGTGCAGTTAATTAATCAAATGGTGTGAGGCAAGCAATATTTAGGGTGCCTTTTCTCACCCTTTCTCCCATGTAGAAGGATGACCGAATCACCCTGGATGCTGCCTGATATCTCTGTGGCCCTGGGTACTGAGACAAATGACCACTGGCCCAAACATGAAGGTTTGTAACAACAACTGTCAGTAGTCATCTTCACCTGTTGTTTCATTATTCCCCTATCACTACAGGACTCAATAAATTAGGTTTGGACTGAGCTGATTTTCTGATTAATTGTAGATGAAGATTAACCACCCAACAGAAATCTATTCATTGAAGGAATTTTCAGTGGAACAACTGTTACACAGGGACAGTTCCACTGTGTCAGCAGAGGAGACTCTCATCCAGTAACAATTGTTACAGCTGGAGACCTCTCCTGTTGCAATGGATGACCAAGAGGTCCAAATGTCTTAGCACTCCACAACGCCAGCTGAGTCCACCTTCTTGACTGTTGGATCATCTCTTCCACTAATTTGCCAGCATCATGCTGGGGGTGGGGTAGACAAATCCCTCTCCTTCCAAGAGTTGAAGACCCCACTGGTTATCCTCACCTGGTTTGCCCCAACTGCCAAAATGATTTACTGGGGTGGGGTGTGGCTGCTGTGCGTGTTACAGCTATTTGGAGCCACAGGTGATAGTTGAGCTCCAGATTCAGAGCAAACATTCCAAGACCAAATATTGGTCTTGGTGAAACATTAAACTTTGTAACATTAAGAAGTTCCCCAATCTTCAATAAGAAAAGGAATACATAACCATGTGGCTGTGGTTTCCTGCGCCCAGATACAGCCGGCTTGTTCCTTCGCTGGCCGTGGGGGGAGAGGTTTTGACCCCCGTGGAAGGGGCGCGCAATCTGGGTGTCCTCCTGGATGTACGGCTGTCTTTGGAAGAACATATTGCAGCCGTCGCCAGGGGGGCTTTTTATCAGATTCGTCTGATTCACCAGTTGCGGCCCTTTCTGGATCTGGGCGCACTTCGCACAGTCACTTCCGCCCTCGTTATCTCCCGCTTGGACTATTGCAATGCTCTCTACATGGGGCTCCCCTTGAAGAGTCTCCGGAGGTTGCAGCTGGTCCAGAATGCAGCCGCGCGGGTGATCGTGGGTGCCCCTCGGAGCTCCCACGTAACACCGCTTCTCCGCAGGCTGCACTGGCTTCCTGTGGCCTTCCGGATTCGATTCAAGGTGGTACTGATGGTATTTAAACTGCTCCATGGCTCAGGACCTGGGTACTTACGGGACCGCCTGCTGCCATCAACAACCTCCCACCGCCCAGTACGCTCTCACAGGGTTGCCCTGCTTGGGGTGCCGCCGCCTAATCGTTGTCGGCTGACGGCCCCAAGGGTGCGGGCTTTCTCTGTGGGAGCCCCCTCCCTGTGGAATGATCTCCCCCCGGAGATACGGGCCATGACGGACATCCTGACCTTCCGGCGTGCAGTTAAGACCCTATTCTTCAAGCAGGCCGGCCTGGCCCAGTAAATGGTCTTTGGGTTTTAAATTTAATCTGGGTTTTAATTGCTAAATTTTATACTTTTAAATTTTTAATTAATCCCTGATTTTAAATGTCTAAATTGTAGTTGGATGGGATACAGCCGGATTCGTTTATTTAATCTAGTTTTAAATTGTATTTAAATTGTATTTATTCTGTGTGTTTTTAGTAGGCTGTGCACCGCCCCGAGTCCCTTTTTGGGAGAGGGAGCGGTATAGAAATTTGAATAATAAATAAATAAATAAATATGTGTGCATTTTTAAAATTTCACCAATTTACTATATATGTTATAACATGTTATAAACACAAGTTATAGAAATGCTGACTGTAAAACATATCAAGGTCCTAACAACTATCACCTGCAGTGCATTTTTACATCTAAGGACTATAGAGTTCTGCATACCATTATGGAATGGACAGAATAAATTTTGGAAGTACTCTCCGGAGAACAAAGGAAAAATGGTCTCAGTAGCTACTCAAGTGATGCTGCTTTGGTAAAGTTATAACAGAATGGCATGGGGTATATTGGTTGAGATTTTGAAGCCACCCATTCTAAAGCTTCAGCCCCGTTCTTCGATATATATCCCCAGATTATTGGCTAAACAGGACAGCTTGAGAGTTGGTGTGATTTGTGGGAGGAAGTTCAATTGCACTGTCCTAGATGCCTCTTGACTATATCCTGTGGGGGAGAGCCAAAGTGGCTGAAAAAGCTTCAGATGAGGATACTAGCCCTACTCTGTTCTCTTGTCAATCTGTAGCTATAGTGGGTGCATGTTTGCAGTGAAGAATCTCAGGGTCTCAGAGAGAGGAAGAAGGGGCAACATATATTACAGAAGTTCTCTAACAAAGAGAGAGCCATTGAGGGCAAAGATATTCTCCATTTCAGAAAATAAAATTGGGTAATAGCAATAGCATTTAGACTTATATACAGTTTTATAGTGCTTTACTGCCCTCTCTAAGCAGTTTACACAGTCAGCATATTGCCTCCAACAATTTGGGTCCCCATTTTACCCACCTTGGAAAGATGGAAGGCTAAGTAAACCCTGGGCCTGGTGAGATTTGATCTACCAAATTGGAGACAGCTGGCTGCAGCAGAAGTAGCTTGCAGTACTGCACTCTAACCACTGCACCAACGATGCTCTTTTACCTACTGAACTCAGTGAGATCTACAGAATTAGCATGCATAGATTTTCTTGCGTTGTCCTCAGGCACAAAGACATCTTCCCATTTGTTTGCTTGTGCTAAGTCTCGGAGGACCTAAAAATAGCCTTTTTTTCCTCCTGCTTTCTCAAACACCATATACCCCAAAACCCAAGATACAATTGGCACCAACCCTGTTGGCATTTTGTAAAGCCTTAAAAATATGGATGTTTTCCCAAGCATGGGAGTTGGGACATTAATTGAGCCCATGAGTTTCACACAATATTTGTTGATGATTTTTATTATCCTCCTTTGCCATTGTGTATATTTATTATTGCTTAGTGGTATTTGAGTTTTAATTCTGTGTTACCCTCCAAGAGTTGTGAAATAGGTGGCCATATAAACTAGTTAAATAACTAAGGAATAAAAGCTACAGATCTTACAAAATGTTGAGGGCCGCTAGGTGGCAGCCAAGATAGTTTTCTTTCTCTTTGTTGCCATGCAATGAAGGCAGGTAGTCCTTGACTTTGACCTCAATTGGGACCCGAATTTCTATCATTAACTTGGTACTGTTATAAAGCAAGTGACTGTAACCAATTTTATGACTATTTTTACCAATTATTAAATGAACCACTGCAGTCATTAAGTGAATCACATGACTGTTAAGTGAATCAAGCTTCCTCCATTGATTTTGCTTGTGGGAAGCCAAGGGGGAAGATCACACATTGCAATCAGCTGCCCCCCCCCTCCCAAACACTGCAACTGTCATAAATATGACCCAGTTGCTAAACTGCCAAATTGTGATCATGTGACCATGGGGATGGCACAATGGCCTTAAATTAGAGAATGGATCATAAGTCAGTTTTTCTGAGATCTTCGTAACTTTGAATCATAATTAAACTAATGGTTGTAAGTTGAGGAGTACCTGGGCCTGGATTTATGCCACCCAGATCTGGTAGCCTGAGCATAAACAGCTAAATTTCTCAAAGTTCTCTAAACAGTAATCTGGACAAGAGACCATTCCTAACACAACAGTAATCCACATACATTGGCAGGTTTATGAATTCAGCATGTACAACAGTATTCTTGCTGAAACCCAGTTGTCATGGCCTTTTCTAAATGGATTAATGTGTGCAACTGCATGTATGTGTAAGTGCAATGAAGGAAATTTGTGTAAGATGGAATAAAGTTCTTGCTTATTTATTTATGCATGCTAACAAAAATTGATTAAATTTATAAATGGGATTAAAAAATATTTTACAGGCAATTAATTTTAAGTGTGCTACTAACCAGGGGTGGGATTCAGCTGGTCCGGGCCAGTTCGGGTGAACCAGATGTTAATTTTACATCCAGTTCAGTGAACTGGTAGTTCCGAAGACCAGCTCTCCCTGCCCCACCCCATCCTTCCCCTCCCAGGAGTCCCCATGCACCTGGTTCTGGCTCCCAGGTAAGTTCAGGGAGACTTGCTAGGCCCAAAACGGGATGGTGGGGTGGTGCTGCACCCTCCCGCACCCTGTTTTGGTCCTATGGAGACTCCCTGAACTTCCTGGAAACAAAATCCAGGCGTGGGGGCCCCCATACCCCATTTTTGCTCCCAGGAGGCTGCAGGGAGGCTTACTAGGCCCAAAATGGGGTGCGGGGAGGGGGGGGGGGTTTGCAAAGAAAGAAAGAAAGAAAGAAAGCAAAAGAAAGAAGGAGGGAGGGATGGGAGAAAGAAAGGGAGGGGAGAAAGAAAGAGAAAAAAAAAAGAAAGAGGGAGGGAAGGGAGAAAGAAGGAAGGGAAAGTGAATGCGATATGGATGGATAAAGGGAAGGAGAGAAAAAGGAGAGGAAGGAAGGGCAACAAACCCTGGTATTAGATGCAGCTTCTGAGGATGCTTTGAAACAGCACAGCAGTCCAGGGCTGGAAGGGATCTCGGAGGTAATCTAGTCCAACCTTCTGCTCTAAGAGCATTGTTAAAGTGAGTTTCTCTTTTGACCCACCCAGTCACATGACCACCAAGCTATGCCCACCAAGCCACACCCACAAAACTGGTTGTTAAAAAATTGAATCCCACCCCTGCTAGTAATCAATGCCTACAGAGACATACAATACATTTATACACACACACACATACACACATGCACTCATACATACAAATATGTCTACATGTATGTGTATACACACACACACAAAATAACATGTGGCACAGTTTTTGGAGAAAAAGTCTCCAAGAGTGATTTCACCAGATTTAATATCTCTCTTTAATGGGGTGGAAGCCAACTAGCCATTTAAAAGGGACCCTTTTAATAATGATATGCAAGCTAAAAGCAACAAAACACCTGCAGACACTTCCCTTGCTATCCACAGAATCTATTCTTCCTCAAAAATCAAACACTGGAAGGTTGTCCTAGATCTTTGTTTGGAGGTGTATATTCTATCCAGAGAAAAGAACAAGGGAAGGTGAGGTTGTAAAGAATACCCTGAAAGACTAGAGATCTTAAAAACAATCTTACCAGGTTGAAATATATTGTGAGTGCACTCACAATATGTTCTTAAAATTAAAATATCCCAACAGTGCCATAACCATCATGCTGATCCTTACTATAGTCAGTGACATAGAGGTCAAACTCTTGTAGCTGCAACTGCACACAAGCAGTTTGTCTAGTAGCTGCTGGGTAGTCTGTAGATGTTAGCAGAAATGTGGGTAATGATTGAAAATGCCAGTAAACCTTGCAGGACTTCTCAAATGTGCTGGTTTCCTTCTAGATTCTGCATAGGTGAGGATTTTCCATACATGCAGTTAATGAAGAGTTAAGTGTGGTAACCAATGACTCTCAGTATAAAGAATGAGACAAAAGAGAAAGGAATACATGAGGTGCACTGCTTTATCTGGTATCCATGGTGCCCATTTTAGCCAATTGAAAAGGAGGCACCATAGTTCCAAAGTGACTAGCAAGATACCGTAGAAAATGCTCACAAGCAGGAACCCAATGTCTTTCTCCTGTTTGTATTCTCCTGGAAGGCTTACTATTTCTGGTAATGGAAGTAATGTCTGACTTTTGTCATTTATTGTCATTGATAGTATAGGAAGTTAGCACCCACCCCTCTCTTAGAAAATTGAAATAGCCTAGGAAATATTAAAAAGGCAGAATATTTCCCCTAAAAAGAGTAGAAACTCAAGAAGCAGAAACTCATTCAAGAAGCAGAAACTCATCCCAGAAGGAGAAACTCATCCCCACCTTTGTTAATGGGTGGGCCATTAAGGCCTGGGCTAGAATATTTTACATAAGAAGGAACTCCAGGTAAAGCTATAGAAATTGCCAAAAGCCCTTTTAAGGGCATAATTGCCCAGAAAGGCTAGACCTAAGCCTGGAACTCAGGACACCTACAGAGTTGCCCCTGGGAGTCTGACAACCAATTAGAATACAAGCTCCAATTCAAATCCCATCAGAGGGTATAAAACCCAGCGCTCTCAGTATCTCAGTCTTTCTTTTTTCCTTTTTTCTTCACCTTGAAGTATGTGATCAGACTCCTCTGGAGCTCCAGGCCATGTAGCCCTGTACACCATTAAACCTTCCAAGCAGCCTCCATGTTTCCAGTATCTTTTTCCCCACTTGGAACTGAACCCAGAAGGATATTTCTTTCAACAATAGTTTTATTTAAATCTCTTTTGAAAGCTGGTTATCAACATTGCCTTTGCAGATACTTAAAATCCTGTGATAGTTTAATTATGAATATATATTGTCATTGATGAAATTCTGGATTAAACATGTCTATCAAACATGTGACAGCAGCTTGAAGTTTTCTAGACTACAAAATGTTTCTCAACCATGGCAATTTTAAGATATATGGACTTCAATTCCCAGAATTCCCTGGCTTGTATGCCGACTGGGGAATTTTTGGAGTTGAAGTCTGTACATCCTAGGACAGTGGTGGCTAACCTTTTTGGGCTCCTGTGCCAAAAATTGTGCGTGGGCTTGCTCTCTCGTGCTCATGTGCTAGCACCCAGAAGGCAATGTGCACCCCCCCATGCCCCCTACATATGCGCGTGCAATCCCCACCCACCCACCCCCCGCCACCCCCTTACCTGCACTGTGCCTCACAGCTGATTTTTTTGCCAGTTTGAGGCCTTTTTCGGCCTCCCAGAGGCTTCAGGAAGGCTTCTGCAGGCTTTTCAGGCCAAAAACTATCCCCGTTTCATCACTTCCGGTATTTCCAGAAAAACAGGAAGTGATGAAATGGGCCTAGTTTTCATCCTGAAAAGCCTGCAGAAGCCTGCAGAAGCCTTCTTGAAGCCTCTGGGAGGCCGAAAAAGGCCTCAAACCAACCAAAAATAAACTGTGAGGCACGCGCATGCGTAGTGAGGTAAGTTTGCCTGCAGTTTGCATTCTGGCACAAATGGCTCTGCGTGCCACCTGTGCCATCATGGTCCTAGGATTACTAAAGTTGAGAAACAGTGTTCAAAATTTCACAACTCCCAGACAAGGTTTGGTATCAATAATCAGCTGATCTATCTATGACCTGTCCCCCGAGCTGAAATCTTTCAGGTGGCAGAAATTGGAATGAAATTTTCAGTCTCCAAAGCAAAATCCTATTCTGACAAAAGAGATTTGATACATGTTCAGGCTACCATTAAGATAGAGGAAAACATTTGTTCAGTAGAAGTACAGCGAAAGACAGTTTTGCTCACTCATGGACTGGGGACAAGATGAAGGCAATGTCATCACAGGAGAAACCAGGAGAAACAATTTCATCAGGCCATGCTTGTGATTTGGTGAGCCTCAAAGTGAGGAAAGGCCCTATTTTACTTGGTTGAAAATGTATAGTATACTATACCAACATAGCACTACCTTAGTCATTACCAGTTCGGTGAGTGATTGTGCGTACGCGTGCATATGCACGCACCTAATATGCATGCACCTAACAAGCCAATCAGCTGAGAGGATAAAGAAACAAAAAACTAGGAGCGACTCTCCACCCTTCCATGCACTTTTTGGTCTTTTATCCTCTCAGCTGATTCTTGGAGGCTTTTCCCCTCCTCCTCTCAACTGATTGGAGGCTTTTTTTAATTATCAGTTTGGCCTAACCAGTAGTGATTTTTACTACTGGTTCAGCTGAACCGGGCTGAACTGGTAGCATACCACCACTGCAATTATAGGTTCTATGTGTTGCACAAAGAGGATTGGTCCTACTTGGCTATTAGAATACAAACTATCTGTTCTGAGCTCCAAGTGTCCAGAGATAGGCTAAAACACAAACAGTACTGATATGTCAAAGTTCTTAATTTTGAACTCCCCTATCAGCTAGTTTCTTTCTGGCTTCTATTCCGTAAGGTATATATATACCACCTTCTTCTAGATTTTTAGAAAGCAAATTATTCAGAATCATTCTCAGTTCTTACATGCAAGTTGTTCTTAAATGATAGGTTTATGTTTTAGTCTCAGGTGAGAAATATTTAAAACATGTCTGAAGAAATTGTATGTGTAAAGGATGCACCATTGGAAGATGTAAACAAAATGGTCACCATTTTCCCTCCAAGACATTCCTTAATGGGCAACATCCACCAATTTAATATCAGTATTGCAGAGAGCCAAGAGTAGTGGTTTTGACCTACTACCAAAGCCTTTTATTCTGGACACCTCCTGTGAATGAAATTGGCTAAAACCAGGTGGTCCTAGTAATTTCACTCACAGTAGGATCTGTAAAGGAAAAAAAATCTATGTACAACAGAAAGGTGCACTTCTAAACTTTCCAGCTGAACTTTTGGAATGGAGAAAAGGCACATGCTGTGTTTGAAGGAAGAAACATTTCGAAAAGAAAAACCAAGAGGGTAAAGATGTAACAAATGGGGCTTGTCCAACTTTCACAAGCATTTTTTGTTCACACCTTGAGGGTGAATTCCCTCTTTACAGTCCCTGCATACTTCTTTTTTGGAGTATTCTAATAATAGGCATTACCTGTCAGCTGTTTTGGGTCTGCAGCTTTTTAAGTAGGTTTTTTTTTTTTTTACAAATTGCATATCAGGTCCTACCCAAATTGGAAATCATTATATTACTGTATTAGTAATCAGAGCACACACTAAAAATTCATACAGGAATCTTCCCCATCAGGCTTGTCACTCGGTTCACTCATCCTGGCATGGAAGCAACTGCTGAATAGGAAAGACAGTCCCATGGCCAATGGGATGAATCTGGTTTCTTGGCAACTCTGTATTGCCCTCAGACCTAAGAAATACTAAGTTGCTTCCTTATAGCAGTCTTATCCTTGCTCTGTTTCTGTTGTTAGCCTTTTTATGCATGCAACGTTGTTCAAAGAAAACCCAGCAGTCATAGCAGCCATTTCTGCAAGAAAGAGACTATTGTTAAGCTTCTTTGGGCCTGCAAATCCATTTCACTTTTTAAAAATTTGTTTACCTCGTTTTCTGGGATTAGTTGGATTGTGACTAATCATTGCCTTTGATTGCTTATTGTACCCTATGACTATTATTAAGTGTTGTACCTTATGATTCTTGACTCTTGACGCATGTATCTTTTCTTTTATGTACACTGAGAGCATTTGCACCAAGACAAATTCCCTGTGTGTGCAATCATACTTGACCAATAAAAGAATTCTAAATTCTTTTTAAGTTAGAAAATTGGAAGTCCATGCTAGCAGTGGTAGTATTCAGCCAGTTCGCAACGGATCGGGTGAACCGGTAGCAAGAATTTGGCTGGCCATGCCCCCCACCGGGTCGCCCTCCCACCTGATGCTCGCTCACCCTGCATGCCTGCCTGACATTCCCTGCCCGCCTGCCTGACATTCGCCTAAGGTATTTCTTTCTTTTTTTTCCCTCTCGACAATCAGCTGAAGATAAGATCAGCTGTACCGAGATTTCCCTTGCTGAGGCCCAGGAAGGCAAAAAATGGAGGGAGGAACTCAGCCCCTCCCCTTCATTTTTTGCCTTCCAGAGCCCCAGAGGAGCCTTAGGGGGACAAAAACGCTCCCCCCCCCAAAGGCTTCTCTGAGGCTAGGAAGCTCCCAAAACAGACTTGGAGGAGTGCTGCGTGCCCCTCCCATGCTCTGTTTTTTTTCTTCCTGAGTCCCAGAGGAGCCTTAGGGAAGCAAAAAAAGCCCCCCCAGAGGCTCCTCTGTGGCTAAGAAGCTCCCAAAAATGGGTGGGGCCAAAAATCAGCTGGTGAGACACAGTGCAGGTAAGGGGGGATGGGAGGATTGCAGGTGCATGTGCAGGAGGCATAGGGGTGCATTGCCTTCTGGGTGCTGGCATGCAAGCACGCGAGCGCCAGCGTGCACACATTTTTTGGCACAGGAGCCCCAAAAGGTTAGTCACCACTGGTATAGAAGCCACCACTGATATAGAACATAGGTAGTATGTAGCTCAGCAATTTGTGAAGAATCTCAGTATCCTGGTAGATTGCAGATTAAGCATGAACCAACAGTGTGAAGCAGGTGCCAGAAGAACCAGTGCAATGTTAGGCTACCTCAATAGTGGTATATAATGTTGAGATCAGGTAAATGATAATTCCCCTCTGTGTTGTACTGGTCACACCACACCTGGATTAATCTGTTCAGTTTTTATTCCCACAATACAAAAAGAATGCTGAGGAACTGGAAATAATACAGAGAAGAGCAACATAGATTGTGTGTGTGTGTGTGCATGTGTGTGTGTAATAGAAGACCTTTATGGTCACTTCAAGCATTATCATTTTATGAAATATGT
Source organism: Bungarus multicinctus (assembly GCA_023653725.1). Classification (NCBI taxonomy): domain Eukaryota; kingdom Metazoa; phylum Chordata; class Lepidosauria; order Squamata; family Elapidae; genus Bungarus; species Bungarus multicinctus. Next base: position 4,006,591 of record CM042846.1, read on the forward strand.
GCATGCCCTGCAAACTGTCACCTAGATAAAACCACCTACCATGCCCAGGAAAACAATTGGACTTCAATTTCCAATGCAATGCATTTATTAAAGGAATTCCAGACTAATATCTAGGGCAACATCCTCAGAACAACAGGACTTGGCCCTGATTCTTTATCAGCTGCTTGAAAAGAATTTCACTCAATAAAGATGAGGATAACTTCCAAGGAGAGAATTAATTAATATCTTAAATGGCCTGAACAAATGTATTTTAAGTAATTTCCATAGCATAAGGCTGAATGATACAAGATTAACCTGGGCCACGGATTCATGCCAATTTTGGTGAGGTTTGGTTCCTGATTTATTGAATGGTCTATCACAGGGGTCCCCAACCCCTAGGCTGTGGTCCACTACTAGGCCATGGCCTGTTTCAAACCAGGCCATGCAAGCAATGGGCAAGCGCATACGTGCATAAACCTCCACTCATTTGAGTAGGCGGGTCCTTGTGTTTGCATGTGAAGATGCATTTGGTGGAGCGGAAGGCACTAGAGTGGCAGGTGCTTGTGCTTATACATGAAGCTCCACTTGTGTGAGCACTCTCTGCTCATGTGAATGGAGCTTCGTGCATGAGTACAACTGCCCTTGGTTCACGTGATTGGAGGGCATGCACACTGTCAGTTGCACCAATGGACTTGTGCCCAAGGCCATGCACCTGCCCCTCACACGCCCTGTTCCCCCTGCACCAAGGTCAAAAGGTTGGGGACCGCTGGTCTAGCAAATGAGAAGTGCAACAAAAATTTATAAGGAAGATATTATCGTCCTAACAATATGCCGGTACACCCTAACTCTATCTTCACAGGATCATTGAATTCAGAAAACCCTATACACAGCAGACCTAGTTCATGGGAAGCAAAATTGTGTGATAAATTGGCAATCCAACCCCAATCATTAATCCAAATATGAAGTTGGATCCCGCCTTAATCATTCTTAGAATAGATCCATTGAAACCATTGAAATTCAAGCAAATCGTTCTACACTATTGATTGTTAGTGTATCAAGCTGATATTTTGAAACAATAAGATTTTTTTAAAGCCTGCAATTACAAATGCTGGAAATTTACTAAAACACAGGAATGTTTAAAAATCCTATTAAGTAGTTACCACAAACACCCTGTTATCAGTTTACTGTGATGCACACCAAATGTGTTTGGCTTGTCAGAGCGTGAGCATGGATCACACAATGATGAGCAGCATATTTTGGCATGAATGTTGCCCCTTGAATGAAAGGTTGTCCTGCTTGTCTTCTCTCCCAGTAAACAATGCTAGCTGGTAACTGAAGGGATGTACCAAAAAAGGAAATTGTGCTTTGTTGTAGATGGGAAAAAAAATACGCCCTCTTGCACACAAAAGATTCTATATAGTTTATCTCTAATGCTGTCCTCCTGACATTGCATACTGGATATTTTGTGCATGGACAGAAAGCTTTTCATGCTTGGCAGTTCTCTTGTGGCAGACTTTGGATGAGGTTGGCAAGAGTAGTCCATTAAGTTCAGATGAAGAAGAACAAAAACGCAGGCTCTTCTCACAATTAAGCACAGCATCAAACTGAGAAAGGATCAATTGAGCCTAGAGGAGAAAGCTCCCCATGTGACAGATTCCAGAAAGTACGTGATACACCAGGCCCAGAGCTAGTACATGCCTGCTGTGTTTCCCAGTACATGATTAATTTGACTCAGGGCAGCAGACTGCAGGCAAGGAATCTGCAGCACAGGCTGGAAAGTTTTAACTCTTAGAAGGCTGGATGTACAGCTGAGCAGGAGATAAAAACAAAAAAAGGGACCTGGAGGGGGAGGGGGAGGTTTTTGAATTCTGAGTGGTTGTACTTGGGATAAAATAACAAACGACCTCAAAAAGACAAAAACTATTATCACGACAGCATCCTTGTTATTCTCTTCCTTCAAGTGGACATCCTTTCCTTTTCAGGCAGTCCAGGAACAAAGAGGTTGAATAATGTTCCCCTTTTAGACAAACTGTCTGGCTTAATACTAGTTGTCATTGTGTATCTTGCAACGTTTTCTTGTTTGCTCAGTATCAGGGTTCAGAGGAAAGATGTTGGGTTCTTCTATCTACCACCAAGATTTAAAGCAACTGACTAAAAACGTATTTATTCTCTTTCAGAGAAGACAAAATAACTGGACAAAATTACTCTTAGACAGGTTCATGGGACTGCAATATCACAAATATAGATTAATAGGGTTGGAATGCACCTTGGAGGTCTTGGGTTTGAGCAGGAAACCTTATACCATTCAAGACAAATGATTGTCCAATCTCTTCTTGAAAATCTTCAGTGATGGAGCACCCATAGTTTCTGGAGGCAAGACATTCCATTGATTAATTGTTCACACATTCAGGAAAATTCTAGACTGAACCTTTCTTTAATTCTCGCCCCATCTGTTACATTACCAGATATGTGGACTGCAACTTTCAAAATTTCTACCCCACATAGCTATTGCTGAAAATGCTGGGATAAGAAATCTACAATATCTAGGCTTTGTGAGGTTGGGATATGTTGGTTTATGCTATCATTTCTTGAACCAGAATTTGGTCCTTTGAGATATTGTTGAGCTATAAAGTCAGCCCACTTTGTCATTGGCTATGATGGTTGGAATTATCATTTAACATCCAGAAGTGAAATATTTATCCCTCCTATCATAAACAATGGGGCAATTTGAGGGTAAAATTCTGAATGAATGCATCTTAGTTTATGTTAATTCTCCATTAATTCTCCATATCAATCTTTTTAACTTCTTGCTCTTCAGAAATGTTGGACTGTAGCTTGAAAACCCATCATTGGGAATGATAAAAGTTATGATATACCTAGGAATCACTAAATTGGATGCAATGTACCTTCAAAAGGGTCTCTCTGTAATAGAGAAATGAGTGTGTCCCTTAATTTTTCCCCTTTTCCAAAATCTTTCTCTTGAACAAACCATAGCCCTCCTCTCCAAAAATCTGGTCTTGGGTTCATGAGGTAAAAGTAGAACTAAAAGATACAAGAGAAGCACAACAGGTTGCAGGAAGATAATGGCTGGAGAAAGATGACTGGAATGCAAAGCTGAGAGCACTTTCAGCTGAAAAATAGTTGCAGGAACAGCAGTTTCTGTTATTTATTAATATAGCATTATTTGTGTCTAGCATTGAGCCAGCCCATAAATCTAATGCGAAATGGAAAGGAGACAAATCCTGAGAGCCAAATCTCTCAGGTTTGCTTGATGAAAATCAACTAAAAGCTGCACAAGTTCTAAAAGGCCAGCCTCTTGGGTGCAAGCCCAATCCATTTCCCTGAATAATAAAAGCAAAGAGCTACAAAAACCTACGGAGTTAGAACTCTACTTATTATTCCAATTCTAGATCAAGATGGTATTTAAGGGTCACGAAAAGACAAGATTTAGAGTCAGTTTGGTCTAGTGGTTAAGGCAGCAGGCTAGAAAGCAGGAAACTCTGAGTTCTAGTTCCACTTTAGCTGGCTGAGTGACTTTGAGCTAGTCCACGGGTGTCAAACTCACCATGACACATTGCCATCATGTCACATTTCTTAATGTTTTTCTCCTTCACAGGGCTGGGGAGGGCATGGCCTGTGAGTGATGCATCTCTGCCTGCAGGCCGCCAGTTTCACATCCCTGAATTAGTCTTTCTCTCTCAACCTCCCAAGGAGGCTGGGACATTAGGTATATTTGCTGTTACAACAGAATTGGGATGTTGGAGGTCTTCTAGTCCAACCCCCTGCTCAAGCAGTAAACCTATACCATTTCAGACAAATGGTTTTCCAATCTCTTTTTAAAAGCCTCCAGTGTTGGAGCATCTAACAAAATGAAATTCAATGTAGAGAAAAGTAAAGTCCTACACTTAGAAAAACCAAAAGTACACATACAGATTGGCTTAATAGCAGTAACTGGGAGAGGGACCTTGAAGTCTTAATAGACAACCAGATAAATATGAGCCAGCAGTGTGCAGCAGCAGCCAAAAAAGCCAATGCAACCCTAAGTTGCATTAACAGAGGGATACAATCAAAATCAAGTGAGGTACTAATAACACTCTATAAAGCCTTAGTAAGACCACACCTGGAGTACTGCATCCAGTTTTGGTCACCACACTGTAAAAAATATGTTGAGGCTCTAGAAAAAGTACAGAGAAGAGCAACCAAGATGATTAAGGGACTGGAGACTAAAACATATGAAGAACGGATACAGGAACTGGGCATGGCCTCTTCAACATTAGACTGTCTACTATTGACCTCACCCCTTTCCTAAGAGGTCTGTAGGGGGCGTGCATAAGTGCACCAAAACGTGCCTACTGTCCCTGTCCTATTGTTTCTTTTTTTTCTTATTCGTATCCATTTCATGTATTCGTATCCATTTCATGTTTATACTTCTACCTGTTATCTAATAATTGTTTGACAAAATAAATAAAATAAAAATAAAAAATAAAATAAATAAATGGCTAGTCTAGTGAAGAGAAAGACCAGGGGAGACATGACAGAGAGGAAGGGGTTAAGCTATTTTCTAAAGCACCTGTAGGCCAGACAAGGAATAATTGCATCCTGCTTTGGAGAATAATTCAAAAATAATAAAGATTGTAAATATAAGTGTAATAATTATGCCTGGATGTGTGCATGTGCGTGTGTGTGCATGCACACATGCAGTATAGGGCATTCAGAAAGTATTCAGGCCCCCTTCACTTTTCTCAATTTTGTTATGCTGTAGCCTGATTCTATAGGTGTTGAAATTCATTCTCCCCAATTAATCTACACTCAGTACCCCATAATGACCAAGTAAAAATAGAATTTTAGAAATGTCTGTAAATTTATTAAGAAGAAAAAAACTGAAATATCACATTGGCATAAGTATTCAGACCCTTCACTCAGTACTTTCTTGGAGCACTTTTGGCAGAAATTACAGTCTCGAGTCTTTTTGGGTATGATGCAATAAACTTTGCACACCTGGATTGGGAGATTTTCTGCCATTCTTAATATCAAAAAAGCAGCAAAAGCAGCTGTGCCCATCCAGGGTAGTAGCAAGCATTCCCAACAGCCTCCATCATAGCTCACCATGGAAGGACAGCATCAGACCAGTGGGTTGCCAGGAGAGAGAGGAGCATGAGAGGTGTCCCATGGCAGGCTGGGCAGCCGGGCCCTTCCTCTGCGTGGCAAAGGCCAACTCATCTCTGACTGCTGTCTGGTTGCCCAGGCAAAGGGTGAGGGTGGGTGGCTTGGATGCGAGGGTCCTGAGGTGTGCGGGTGCAGGGTGCATAGGGCAGCTCCACCCTCTGCCACCTGCTCACCTGACCTTGTGACAACGGCACCAATAGTGGGACAGCATGGGCAGGCGGCCACGTGGGCTCCTGCTGATGCTGCCACTGCGAGTTGAAGTGGGTGGCCTGGTTGCAGGGGCCCTGAGGTCCACGAGTGTGGGATGTGGGGTAACTCCTCTCCCCCCACCTTCCTCGCCTCACCTCACCTCATAGCACCTGCCCGTTGTGGCTGCAAGCAACTAGATGGTGGGAGGAAGTGGGCAGGCTCTTAACTGAGGCTTATTTTGGTGTAGGGTTTATACTAGGCACACACTAAAAATTATGCTAGGGATTCTTTTCTGATTGGGTCTTACTTTTGGGGAAACATGGTTGATTAATAAAAAATGAATTTCAATAACTGTAGAATAAGACTGGAGCATAATTGACAAAAGTGAAAGGGATCTGAGTACTTTCTGAATGAATATATATACAGTGTATTCAGACTTTATTCAGACCCCTTCACTTTTCTCAATTATGCTGCAGCCTGATTCTACAGTTGTGGAAATTCACACACACACGCACAGAGAGACACACAGACACACAGACACACACGTATATGTATATATAAAAGTGGTAAACTAGACCAGGAAATGAAATCCACAGTTGAAACTATTTTTACTGAGAGTGACTATAACAGAAGTCTCCTCTTCTTCCTCTTTCTACTTCAGTGAATTAAGGAGGCATCTATCTGATCAGCTTCCAGATGTTGTCTATATTTCTGGACTTTAAAAAAAAAAAACTTCACCTGTTTTTGCCTAAGCAACCATTTCCTTCATATCTCTGTCAAGGTAATCTTCATAACTCTCCACACAAAGACTATGATATACAATGCAATGCATAGCCTGTGCTGTCCCAGCCAGTCTATGGGAATGGGTTAGTTACTTAGGAATTGTGAGCTGTCCCCTTAAGGAAATGCATCATGGGAAATGTAGTTAAAGGTATCATGGGAAATGTAGTTCATGTCTCGTGGCCACATCTGTAATCCTGATTGGCCACTCAATTGACCCTTGAGGGGTTGAAGGAGGTTGCCCTTCGTTCTTACCTGCACTCATTACTGATAACATTGTTTCCTTCTATTGCTATGAGATGGGTTAGGAGATAACCATTTTCCACGTACAAGGCAGATATACAAAGGATTGGACATTGAAAGAGGAACTTCATCATAAATATGATTCATGAGGATACCTGATGTACCAATAAATGAACTTTGTTATGGAAGCTTTGTTGAGTTATCAATCTGTATCTGCACATCTTCGTGCTAGAGACAGAACACAGCCACATATGAAGACTTTAGGCACCCAGATATGATTTGATCTGTTACAGCTTCCCTTTCCTTAAAAGGGCAAAGAAAAAAAACGTGTAGAATAGTGGGGCTTGAGAACAGTTGAGAAAAGCAAGAATCTTGTTAGCAGCATCACTAGAATTAGCTGGAAAGCCCAAAAAATCTAGTTGTTGGTTTTCTTTTCTCTCCAGACCAAGATTTCATCATACTCTTTTCTGTGCCACAAAATCCCTGCAGGTAGCAAATCCACAGGAAGAGCACAGACTCATGTTTATAAGCCTTCCTATTTTTATAGCAAGGCTGGGTCTGGTAAGTTTTAAGCGGAGAGCTTCTCAGACACAAGATTCAGAAGCTTCAGCTAGAAATATGCGGTTAGAAATCTTGCCAAGCTTATTAAAACAATTTGTTTCTTCAAAACTCTGCAGGTTAGCTGCCTAAAAAGAAACCCTCAAATTCATACTTTGCTTTCAAGGACATTTTTCACTGAAAGTTCCACCAAGTAAGGAGAAATAGAACAGGATACTATTGGCAAAATTAAGCATATTGCTTCTAGAGCAGGGTTTCCCAACCTTGGTGATTTTAAGAAATGTGGACTTCAAACTCCCAGAATTCCTGAGCCATCATGGTTGAAGTCCATCTGCAAATTGAGAAATCCTACTTTAGACTAACTTCTCCTAAGACAATTCTACCTATAACCTCTAATAGAAATAAACTCAGTCTTATTAGCTTATTTAATGCCTCTCTTGACAGACCCAATTTTCTTTCAAGGCAACCAAATGCTTCATCTGACTGAAACAAAACATGGCATTTCACTATATCAGGTCTAGCTAAAGCTTTTCCTTAACAATCTCAGTAGAAAAGCACCAAGTAGGTTCTCCAATGCCCGTCTGTTCTCATGCTCTGTTGTCCCATGAACAGTAGCCAGGTTTTCAGGCAATACCCTCTCTGATTTATGATATCTCTTTAGGATAGTTATTAACAGTTTAGGTTATTTTTCTGGAAGTTATACTAATAATTTTTGCCCTCAAACCATTATAATCTTAATTGTACAGACATTCAATTTCTCTTTAGTTGTTTTATAAATCTACCATTATTAGAACCATTTGGAAAAAGAAGAAACCAAAAGGAAGTCACATTGGTTTCACTGACATGGAAAGCTGCAGGCCAATAGAGCAAGCAACCATATGTGACCTACAAAGAGTAGTGTTTTTTCATGGTTGCTATAGATTTCCCTACATCAGCTTCTCAGTGTCAGAGGCCAGGCAATCTTTCTTGCAGCCAAGAGCTGTTTGTATGTTGGCCACAGAATGTGTAATGTTTCTGGACAGATGGCAATTTCAGTCCTTCCCCCAACCCTAAAATGAACTTTTGTTGTTGTTTTGGTTAAAATAAAATAAGTATATTATTACACCTATAGAAAGCTTAGGATTATGAGAATTTCATATTATCTTTTTAAAAAGCATGAAAAAATGCCTCATATCAAATATATACCTCATTTTTAATATTTGATTATGTTTAAATGTTTATCAAATGGTTCAGTGATCATGTCTGATAGGCAGAAAGTGAGGGAAACATCTGCCAGATGAATAAAGACCTGAGTTTTGTATGAGGCACAACTTCCTGGTGTAGAGGTCTATGCAAGGGTGGGATTCAAAAATTTGAACAACCGGTTCTGTGGGCGTGGCTTGGGTGGTGGGTGTGGCTTGGTGGTCATGTGACTGGGTGGACATGGCTTGGTGGTCATGTTATTGGCTGGGTGTGGCCAACTCAATATCGCTCACATTAAGGCACGCATCTCCTCACCTGGCCTCTCATGACTGTGGGGATGCTGCAACAGTCGTAAGTGTGAAAAATGGTCAATAAGTCACTTTTTTCAGTGCCACTGTAACTTTAAATGGTCACTCCACACAAGCAAAGTATCAGCAAAGGAGGGGGAAAAAACTCCAGGGACGTTCCTGAGACACGAAGTCTAGTCTTGTCAAGAATGTAATAAGGGTTAATGGAGAGGCAGTTTCTGTAAGCAACACCATAATGTTTCTTTCCTGCCTTCCTTACAGGATTAGGCCAGTAATTTCTTCTAACAACCGGTTCTCTGAACTGCTTAGAATGTTAACAACCGGTTCTAGCAAATAGGTGCGAACTGGTAGAATCCCACCCCTGGGTCTATGGACTGTCTGTTCAGACAACTGTTTTGTTTCAACTAAGTATCTCCCCCCCTCAATCAAGAATCTTAGTTAAAATGGTAGCAAAAGGTGGAACAAACAGAAGCATCAAAAAAGTATCTTTTAAAAAGGTATAGAGGTTTCCAAGATTCAGGAAAAAAACTGGTGGAAAGTGAACAGTTTATCAAGCTTGTTACAGATATAGGAAAAAAGGAGGGTTGGCTAAATAAAAGAAAGAGGAGAAAGCATCCAGAATAACAGATAGTATAAGGCACTCCGAGGATCACTGTGGTTGCCAAATGTATTAAAAGTGGACAGAAGAAAAATTCCACTATTATTTAACTAGAATTATTAAATTAAGGAATTCTAGAATCCTGCATTGGGATTGATGCTTCAATTAGCTTAACCTCAATGCAAAACAATTACCAAATAGAAATAGGAGTAATTGAAGACTAGAGAGTGGTTGCTGAAAGAATGACTGAAGGAAGGAATAGTGGAGATTGGAGATTGTAGGTGCTTGGAATTTTTAATTTTTTTTTTTGTCTTCTGTTTCCTCCCCCTCTGTTTCCAATATGAAAATGGTTGGGATGTCACAGTATCTTACCAGTGCCATCCTAGCACAGAGGCTTGTGAAATCCCCGACGCATCATGGAGTGTGATGGTTATGTATTACCCAAAATGTCAGTTGTTAACCATGTTAGCTTGATCATGTGCTAGCAGAACCTTCAATTAGAAAAAAATGACAGGGTCAGTAGTAGCAATTTCAAATATATTGTGATTTTGTGCAGCATAACAGAATTTATCTAGCATATATTTCAATGCACAATCAGAGGTTATTTGCTGATTTGTAGCATGAACATGTATTCATGCAACTATACACCATATTTCCCCATGCTTTTTTTTCTTGCAGAAGATGGCATTCACTAGCAGAGATCAGTTGTACAGAGGGGAGTATGATTACCTATATCTTATGGTGTACCTGTGATGGTCCTTTGAGGAGTGTGTTCAACACACACCTGTCACAGGGTGAGATGAAAGAGAAGGGAACATTATAGAAGGGAAAATTCATGCAATGAAAGTGGTGTTGGCATCAAGTTATATCTAGGGACAAAGAATAATGATTCACTCTGCTCCAGTTTTGAAAACTAGAAAAGCCAGCCTCTTAGCATGAATAGAGCACAAAGCCACCTGAACTGGCAGATAGCAAAAATAAACAAAAAATATTCTTCACATCTACAATTTCATATTAAACATAACACTGACAACATCAATCACAGATTAATGCACTAATGTACAGATCAGTACGGATGGATCAGTTGTCTATTTGGCAATATGCAGGATTAGAGACAAGTAAAATGTGGCATTCAAGTCTTTTGGGAATTGATAAATCAGTGTAGGACAGCAACACAGATGCAGAGTTTTTGGAACGTTTTACCCCAAGATTGACTGCATTAAGTTTAATTGGCTGCTTTAAGACTAAATTGTGGGCTAGGTGATATTTCAGCCAGGAAGGCTGGTAGTTGGTCTCTATTTGGGGATCTCCAGCATTTATAAAACTGCCAGTTCCTCTTCTCTTCCATCTTTTACTAAAGAATAGAATAGAATAGAATACCTTTATTGTCATTGCATTCTACAAATACAATGAAATTTGAAAGCTACTCCAGCACAGTGCCCCAAACACCACATCACAATCACACTACAGCGTGTTTAAAAATGAAAATAATTAAAATAATAATAATTTAAAACCTAGTCTAAAACCTATCTAAAGCATATAGTAAGTTAGATAGTTTAAAAATGGCACTATATACATAGGGCTAAATCACATATGCATTGTTTGATTCAAGACAATTATTGCCTTGGAAAAGAAACTGTTTCTCAGTCTATTAGTCCTCATTTTAAGACACCTATAACGCCTCCCTGATGGTAACAGTTCGAAATACGAATGTCCAGTATGAGAACGGTCTGTGGAGATTTTTAGTACTCTACAGAGCAGTCTGGTCTTCGCAATCTCTTCCAAAGAAGAAAGAGAGCAACTGATGATTTTTTGTGCTGTGTTTATAATTCTCTGGAGCAGCGGTCGCCAAATGGTGGGCTGCGGCCCACTGGTGGGCCGTGAGAAAATTTTGGTGGGCCACAGAGAAATCTCACCCCCAGAGCACCCCCCCCCCCAAGCAATTAATCCAGGCTGCGCAGAAACACAAGGCTACTCAGCCCACATGGCCCGCGGAAACCCTCCCCTCCCACTCACTCCTTACCCGGCAAACTTGTCTGCTAAGTTGCTATTTTTCCTTTTTCCGACCATCATCTGTTCTGCTGCACTGGGAGATTTAGATTAGCTAGGAAGCAGGAAATGGTTGGATTTCCTGCTTTCTACCTAAGCACAGCCAAACCTCCCTTAGGACTGAAGGTTCTATTATTCAGTGCAGACTCAGGGCAAGCAAATTTGAGAGACTGAACTACCGATGGTAGATAGATAGATCACTGAATGATTCTGTGAGCAATTCAATTTGCCTACTTTGCCTGATTTTGGATAAAAGTTGCTTTTTTAAATAAAAAAATCAATATTTACATACATGGTGTGTTATGAGTTAATTTTGTGAATTTGATAGCTAGCAAATTTTATGAGTTTGCTTGCAAGCAAATTTTATGTGGCAGACTGAGCTAGCCAATGGCAGATAGGTAGATTTCTGAATGAATCTGTGATTCTGTGAGCAACTCAATCTGCCTGCCTGCTTTGCCTGATTTTAGGTAAAAGTTGCTCTTTTTTTATAAAAAAATTCAATATTTATATAAATATTTATAATATTTATGTACAAGCCATGCCCAGCCAGTCACATGACCACCAAGCCACACCCACAAATTAGGCCATGCCCACAGAACCAGTTAGTGGTCCCTGGGATCTAAAATTATGAGTTTGGTGGTCCCTGAGGTCCAAAAGGTTGGCGACATCCCTGCGATGTCTTATGTGTATGACTTCCTTTGTCAACCCTCCTTCATTTTGTGTCATACATAATTTTTTTTAATGAGCTGAAGTGTGACCATATTATTCAATCCCAGTACTTGCAAATGAGACAAATATAAATATGCAAAAATACATTTAACAAGCATACCACAATTGATGCAGGACATAATTATAGAATCATGTCTGTTCACCTTTAGACAGGCTTTTACTTGAACCCTTATATTGTGTTTCTGTTTTAATATGGGTTTTAAGTTAGTAGTATTGTGGCTATTCAATTAAACATTTATGATGTTGTGATGTTATTGTTTTGAAATACTAATAATGGTTTTTCATATTAAAATTTATCTGCTTTAATGATGTAATATTTATTATTAAAAATTGCGATTATATCTCACAATTTAAAAAGTGTTGCTACATTATTCTCTGGATTTCCATCAGAATTATTCCCATTTCACTGGGATTTAATGATTTTATCCATTTGCTTAAATGGTTAAATGATTTTTTTGACTCTTTTCTAAAACTTGAAATTTTGTTTATTAGATTGAGATTTACTACAGTATTTGAAATCCTATGCTAGAGTTACACAAATCAAATTATTTCAAACTCTTTTGAGTTTCAGTGTGGTACTGAGTAGGGCTGTCCAAATTCTCCATTGATTCTTAATTTAATTCTGGAAATTTTAGTACTTATGGTCAGGCAATCTTCAGACATTATGGATATTATTTTGGTGGAATTTGAGCTCTAATTAATTTTATATGCTGATGATCTTTTAGAAATTTTGGACAGGTACTCTATTTCTCTCCCTATATTTTGTGTAGTTAAGTTCAGTATTTTAGAAAGTACTTTGATTAACCTGGAGAAATCTTTCTTCCTTTCTTTAAACTCTAATGTATCAACATGTAAAGAGATGGGCTTTGTGACTTTATAGAGTATATTAAATACTAGCGATTTATATTTCTAAAATATTTCTAAATACATGGAAATAAATATATTGAAACTTATAGAAAATATAGATTTGTATGTAATGGATTAAAATTCCATTAGATTTGTCGAGATAATACTTAATGTTATTTAAATGAACATTGTCCCTCATTTGATATATTATATGTTCCTAGAGGAATCCCTTTGCTAATACAAATAAATATTTTCTTTAGATTGATAGGATTAGGAAATTTATTTAGATTAATAGTCCACCAAGGTTTCCCATGGCTAAATTGAGACTACTATTTGAGGAAGGTAGATTAGTGAATTTAAATTTGAGGGAACCCGTCCACCCAGAAGAATGAAATATTGTTAGCAAATATTTAAAAAGCAGAATATTATAATTCTCTAAAGGGAGAAATGGAGAAACATGTTTTTTTAGAGGGAGAAAGCAGCCCCCCCTTTTAATAGCCCTTCAGCAGATGTCAGCACTTAAAGAGATAGAGATAAATAGCTCTATTCATAAGTAAATATCCTCACCCAAGATCCACCCCAGGAAAAAGCCATTAAGCCACAATAGGAATTACCCAATACCCTTTTAGATCACAAGCCCCTTCATTGCATCACTCTCAGAAACTTCAACCAAACTTAGCTCAGACAAACACCTAAAATTTGTACTTTGCCTATAGAGCCAACTATGACCCCCACATAACCCCTACAGGACCCCATGGGAGTCTGACAGCAGCCAATAGAATACATGTTCTTGCACAGGAACAGGAAGTTCAAGCCCAAGAGAAGATATAAAAACCTCTCACTCTCAACTCCATTTTGTCAGCTGTCCAGAACCCATGTGGTTCTGCTTCATCATTAAACTATTTTTCCAATCAGCCTCCATGTTTCCAGTGTCTTTCTCCCAGCTTAGAACTGAACCAGATACATATTTCTTCCTACAAATTAATTATTTTAATATTAATGATAGTATTTTAAGGATTTTTCTGACTTCAAATCAAGTGTGATTGTCCTAGTTCACAACAGTAGCAGTATTTTTTAATTTAAGCATGTTTTAAGATTGTTTTACAGGACAGATTTTTGATTATTTCAAAGCCACCTGAGATACTTTCTTATCTGATGGAATTCATGACAAAATTTAAACCCACAATATAATTTTATCTTAAGTACCAGAATAAAGTGGAAATTATATACCAAGCACGGACTAAATATTTGAAAACTCCTTTTATGTCTCATGCAGCTATCAGAGTATTGCTGAATCATAATATTCTTAAAAATATTAAAATAATATAGACAGAGTTGAAATTATTTTTGTTTAAAAATGAATTTAGACTCTACTGGAGTATCAAAGCCTGCACGTTGGATGGATATCAGATTTTCTCTGTTAAAAATGACAATCATTGACATATGACTAATCTGTAGATGAACATTTTGTATTTTTCTGGAATAGTCATTTAGATACATTAAATAGATTTAGAGTGTCGATGTTAAGGATGTTAATGAGATGTTGAAGTACATACCCAGACTCTTAGAATCTGCCTGGGTTTGAAGAATTAGAGTACTGCTGGGCATGAAAAATGTCCAGAAATATTATATTGAGAAATTAAGAAGTCATACATTGATGATTGATTTTTGATGATTGACTTTTGAAAATGCATAAAAGATAAATTTATTATTCTTCAAAAGCTAAAGCAATATGTTCTTTTTGGCATAGATATTACAATAATAGGGTGATATATATTTCTTTTCTTTTTTTACATTATTATATTATTATAATATAATTATTATAAACATTATTATATTATGGTTATAAACCATAATAAACCAGTGACTATAAGTTTCACATATACATCAGAACTTTATTTTCAACCCTAATCTTTTAGAATTGTAATTTGCTGAATTTTATTAGGGTCTTCAAGAATTTGGAAAGGAGTTTTTTTATTTTTCTTCTTTTCTTTTTAATTTTTTTCTTGGACACTTTCATTTTGTTATTGTTGCATATTTTGATCCTCTGGTTCTGCTTTGTAATCTTCTAATAATAAAGGATAATATTTGGGGGGATGCTACTTTCCTGTCTTAGCATTGTTGGAAGAAATATCCATCTGGTTCAGTTCCAAGTGGGGAGAAAGGTACTGGAAACATGGGGGCTCTTTGGAAAAATGGTTTATTGATGAACAGGACCACATGGGTTTGAGGTCCTGGGCAGTTGACCACATGGAGTTGAGAGTGGGTGGCTTTTATACCTTCTCTTAGACTTTGAACTTGAGTTTCCTGTTCCTGTGCAAGAAAATGTATTCTATTGCCTGCTGTCAAACTCCCATGGCGCTATGAAGGGGTCATGTTTGTCCTGAATCAAGTTTGGTTGAACTTTGGGCTGATGAAATGTCCTTAGATATTGCAATGCATTGAGCCCTATTGCTAGATAATCCTGTAATGTCCTGGAGGATCATGCCTTAATCCCATCATCCTGGAGATGAAGGTCTTTTGTCTTGGAAATAGGAGGCCCAGTCCTGCTGGGGCTATTAACAAAGGTGGAGGCTGCTTTCCATGTTTCTCCTTTAGGGAAATATAATATTCTGTCTTTTTTAATATTTCCCAAAATATTTCATTCTTCTAGGAAAGGGATGGGTGCTAACTTTCTATAGCATGTTCCCTCTGACAAGGTCAAACTTTATCAAACATCCAATGTAAAGAAAGATTTTCCTAAGAAGTGTATAGCCTTCAGTAGTACAAGGCTTTTCTGGCTCCCAACTCCAGGTCAATTTGTAATCTCCTATCCATAACAAATGTGGCTATTAATCTGACCAACATATTTCATGTTTAATGTTTAATGTATGTGCAAAGACTATAATTGTGCTGGAAGAGTGGAACACTACTGTTATTTTCCCACATATACAAAGGGAAAGATAACAAGTACAAATGCAAAAACAATTGGGTGATTACTTTGCTAATTGTGCCTGGGACAGTGCAGTGTTTGGCAGTGTTTGAAGTGACAAGGAGCTAAAGAGCAGGAGGGTAGAGGCTTGCTCTTTAGCAGGACATTCAGAAATGTTTGGATGAAAAAATTTATTGGTTTGTTTTTCTAAATGAATTATAGAAAAAAAACTAATAAAGACTGACAGTTTAGTATCCATTCATTTCTTTATTGACAGAGAAAAAAAGCCTGCAACAAGTGTTATATATGAATGATGAATGCTTAAAGCATGGAAACAAATATTGATAGTATGTATGCTAGAGGGGGGGGGATGGATGTAGAAATAAGATGACAATTTTGATGCAGCTTCTGTCACATTACTATCACATGAGCTTATTGGGCAATGTAATCAGGTTGGATAGCAAAACCTTCCTCACCTGCCTTCCACTCTTCAACACAGAAATGTAAAGGTACAGAGGTAAGAAAATAGTGGGTGGTATATGATCTGCTGCAAGAAATGAACTTTTGTGAAAGAAAGTGAACAAGATTGTCTAAAACTGTAAGTTTCTGCCCATTTTATTACAGTATATGAAAGTGAACAAAGTATGGTCTCTTTTGAACAAGTGAGATGGAGAATGTAAGAAATTTCTTACTTGCTCTTTTAAAAAAAAACGGCAAAAGATGTTGTTATTTTTCACTGACTTTTCTCAGATGCCAGATATGCCACTTACTCCGTTTGAGGTAGCGTACTTTGGCTGCTTCTTATCATAAGGGTTGTGATGTGATAGGAGAAATGGCATTGCTGTTTAGCAAACTTGCCCTCTCCTGGGAAGCATTCCCCATCCATAGTTTCAAATGGGCAGAGTATATTGGCAAGGGTTGGCCTTTTCTGGGTAGAATTGGCTGTATTAAAGCCCTGGCTTGCTTGCAATAATTGTATTTAGTTAGCAGAGGCTGCAGAAGCAGGTGGCAGTGAGATAGAATACCATAGAGACAAGACAGGCTGTAGAGAAAATGACATTTGTAGCCTTGCCATCACTTGATTCCTAAAAGCAGTAAACATTTGGGTCAATGCCTGTGTTAGTTTCACTTGTATTTATCCATTCTAGAGAGGTTTAAACTTGCTCCAATTATGTAGAATTTAAAAATAAGGCTTGCTGTCAGTGCATGTACCAAATAGTCAGCTTTGAGCACATACTCAAGAGTGCTAAGAGATGAGTTAAACTAGTTAATCGGAAAGGATCAGCAACAAATTGTTGTGTTCTTTTTTTTGTTTCACAAAAACAAAACTAAGGCATGCTAAAGAAGTTGAGTTGAGAATGAGAACCAAGCCCAAAGCCATGCTAACTTTGCCATTCCCAAAAAGTTTCAATGGTTGAAGATTTAATAAGATGATCAAATTTAGGAATATCCAAAACCAAATCCAGGTACACTGCATTCCTTCTCTGGACTACAACAAAACTTTTCTTGGACCACCACACAGTTCTCTTGAACATTTTGAAGATTCATTGGCTGGCTACTCATCCCTGTGTCACACCTTTCCTATTGGTCATCTTTCCCTCAATATTTTTCAGATATGGAAGTGGATGTAAATAGAAGTGGATATAAGTGGAAAGGGGATGAAGTGGGTCAGTGGCTAAGTTGCTGAGCTTGTCAGTGTTTCAGATCAGTTGTTTGGCAGTTCGAATCCCTAGCACCGCGTAACGGAGTGAGCTCCCATTACTTGTCCCAGTTTCTGCCAACCTAGCAGAATGAAAACATGTAAAAAGGCAAGTAGAAACATGGGGACCACTTTGGTGGGAAGGTAACAGCATTCCATTTAGTCATGCCGGCCACATGACCATGGAATTGTCATCAGACAGAGCTGGCTCTTCAGCTTAGAAACAAAGATGAGCACCACCCCCTAGAGTCAGGAACAACAGGCACGCATATGCAAGGGGAACCTTTACTTTTACCTTACAAGTGGAAATGTTCAATTTTCCTTTATTAAAAATCTTGCATCTCCCTCTCTTTTTGAATAGATTGTGGTGCTGAGGCTGTCAGAATTTAATCTTTCCTCATCATTGCAAAGAACTCTTCTGTGAAGATACCGAGTCTCTTTTCTGTTTTTTAGAAAGCAGAGCCTAAGAATGGGCTGGATAGTAAACTGACTAGCATTGCATAGTTGCAGGACGATCAGTAAAGAACTGCTTGTTTGTTTTATATCCTACTTTCCCTTCTAAAATATGACTCAAGACAATTAGCCATTCTTGAATTTGTTTATGGTTAACCAAGAATATCTTGGTCTAATCTGAATTATTTTGCTATTTTTCTGTCCTTGGCTGATACAAACAACAGCTTTATTATTGGCTTAGACCAGAACAGAAATAATAATACAAATACATATTTAACGGTATTATGGAAGCTAGTAAGTGGCAATTCTCATATCCTAGATCAGTGTTTTTTCAAGTATGGTCCTACCATCCTAGGGTCCCTGGTGGTCCCCCAAGACCTTCTCAGGGATCTTCAACACAGGAATTATTTGCCACTCTCTGTTGAAAAATAACATTAAAATCCCATCAAACAATTCTGAGAAGCAATAGCGGCAGCAAATGCAAGAATTATTTTAAATTTTAATACTGTAAATATTGATAATTATAATCCTTACAGACAAAGTTGTTTTGTTGTCCTCCACATTTTTAAAAGCAAGAAGGGGGCCTGAGAGAAATAAAATTAAGAAATACTGTCCTAGATGATATAATGAGTCATCAGATCCTATGGAGGATACCTTGGTATGCCAGAGTTTTGTCAAAAAGCAAAACTTCCTAACCAAAGTACTTTCTGTTCTCTCTCAGCAAATTTTGCTGTGGTGTCTTAGAAAATTGATCAATAAAGAATAAATAAGCTTTATCCATGACTGATATCCAATGATGTTTTAAGTTTTGAATGGTAGTCGTGATCTTAGGATTATCTACCAGAATAAAAACCAGCATAACCAATTTTCAGGTCAGGATTATTTATCCTGTCAAAAGACTCATTCTCTGACATTAATGATGATTAACCATCATTAAAATTCTGACAAAAAGACCCATTTCTGCTGGTAGTTTGGTATCCAAGGACCACCACACTAGAGACGGTAACAATTCTACTTGTTGCTACCAATCAACATATTTGCAAAAAAAAATTGCCAAAGGAATAATTTTAAACACATTTTTTAAAAATCCCTGTATCAAAGACTGAATTAGGAATAGAAAAATTAGTTAGAATGTTACCAAAAACACAAATTTCAAATCTGGCATGTTCTTTTATGATAGCCAACATTTCTTTTAACTTTTACACTAAGAAACAGAATATTATAGCTCAGCAACAACACCCGAAATGATACTGTTAGTTACTATCCTAAATTCTACATTGTAAAACCTATAACGAAAAACCCATTCTCTCGTCAAGGTGATAAAATGTGAATCAAAAATTCAGCAACAAGTCAGCTTAGGCCAATAAAGAAATCTTTGTCAAAATAAAAATATCAATGAAACGAAGAATAATACAGAGCATAAACCACCTCAACGTATAGGTTCAAACACATATTACCAATAAACTTCCAAACAAACAATTTAAAATGAGAGTAGGATAAAATACAATAGTTATAGAATAAAATACAATAATTTAATACATAAATATGTAAAATAGAATAAAATGACATAAAATTATATTTCTGTAATCCCTGAAATCTGCCCCAAACAGGCCCACATATGCCAATCTCAGTTGGACCATTCTAATCAGAAATTGTGCTGTATTAAATGTTGTTTTCAGATTCTGACCACACGTGAGGTATGTTGTTTGAATATGGGCCTCCCACTGGGCCACATGTTTAATATGTGGATCACAGTAGTTATCTCTCACCCCCTTTTACAAACAGCAATCAAATAATATAAGAGTCAAATCTTCTACATCTCCAGCTCCACATATACATGTATATTCATTGTATGAGATAGAATGGAATCTCCCAAATCTACCCATTGAGATGTTTTGGCAATTGTGATTTTAAATTGGGAAGGCGCGTTTATATTTGCTCAGCCATTTTAGGCTACCAACCTTACTAAGTGCGGCTATGTCGTTTTGAGCTTCTATATCCACGATTCTTTGGGCAACTCTTTCTTTTTTTTTGTTCTCCTTTTACACAGGTGGCAGGCAGACCACAGTTCTTTATATAATTTGTCAATTTAGTAATCCAGAGGGTTTCTGATTGCAATTTTATTTGCTCTAGCAGACATAGCTAAGGGAATCTATCCACCTCCATTTCATTAATTTTGACCCAGTAGTTGCAAGCTCTGGTTTTAGACAGTGCGTGAATTGTGTAGATCAATTGCATTAATAATATTTTCCCCTGCAAGAATTGTTAGAATATAGAACATAGAATTACAGGATTGGAAGAGATTTTGGAGATCTTCTAATCCAACCACCTACTCAAGCAATAAACCCTATACCATTCTGGAGAAATGGTTCCCCAATCTCTTCTTGAAAAAAGAATCTAGTCATGGAACACCTACAACTTCTGGAGGCAAACCATTTCACTGATTAATTGTTCCCAATGTCAGGAAATTTCTCTAATTCTAAGTTGTGGGTCTCTCTTTGATAATCTTCCACCCCTTATATTTAATCCTGTCCTCAGGTACTTTGGAGAATAGGTTACTTCCTCTTCAGCCCTTCATGTATTGGAGGGCTGCTATTGCATCATCCCAAATTCTTCTATTCATGAGATTAGATATACCTAGATCCCGCAATCATTCATCAACAGTTTAGCCTTCAGATCAGGGGTAGGATTCTACCAGTTCGCACCTATTCACTAAAACCGGTTGTTAACATTCTAAACAGTTCAGAGAACCAGTTGTTAGAAGAAATTATTGGCCTAATCCTGTAAGGAAGACAGGAAGGAAACATTCTGGTGTTGCTTACAGAAACTGCCTCTCCGTTAACCCTTATTACATTCTTGGCAGGACTAGACTTCCTGTCTCAGGAACTTCTCTGGAGTTTTTTTCCCCTCCTTTTACTGGTACTTTGCTTGTGTGGAGTGACCATTCAAGGTTACAATGGCACTGAAAAAAGTGACTTATGACCATTTTTCACACTTATGACTGTTGCAGCATCCCCACAGTCATGAGAGGCCAGGTGAGGAGATGCATGCCTCGATGCAAGTGATATTGAGTTGACCATGTCCAGCCAATAACATGACCACCAAGCCACGTCCACCCAGTCACATGACTACCAAGCCATGCCCACCAACTAAGCCATGCCACAGAACCGGTTGTTAAAAAATTTGAAACCACCACTGCTTCAGATCCATTATTACGTTTGTTGTCCTCCTCTGCACTCTTTCTTGAAGAAACATGTCAATCACAAGGTCCGCAGATCACATCTGGCCCACGATGCAGTTAGATCTGGCCCATGGAGCCACCCTGGAAATAGCAAAGGACCAGTTTACAGCACTTCAGCCAAGCCCAGGCTGGCCGGATGCTGATCTACAATCTGGTGACAGCCATCCAGGCCAGAACATGGTTAGCCTTGATCCATGGGGCTACCCTGGAGCCAGCGAGGGGGCTCCCCCACCCCACAGAGGGTGCTGAGTGCGTGGAGCCTGGAGTCCCTGGGAACTGTCTTGCCCAAAGATGACTGTGATCTAAGTGCTTCTTTTCATCCAGGATGTCAGTGCTCACCACCTCCTGTGCGCACACCCAGAGAACCGGGTCAAGGTGGCAGGGGCAGCCTCTTGCTGATTCCAGGGTGGCAGCATGGGTCAGATTTAAGGTTGACCATGTTCTGACCACATCAAGTTGTAGATCAGTGCCCATCAGGCTCTCTGAGGTCAACCACAATCCTGATGCAGCCCACAATGAAATCGAGCTTGACACCACTGTTCTAGAGTCTCAACATCACCAGATGCATCCACAGCTGACTCTTTTTGGCTTTGGCCCAGTCACTTCACTCTTTCTGGTGCTACTAGTACTAGCTCTCTGATCTTCCCCAGTAGCATATTCCAACCTGAGTGACTCATCTTCCAGCGTCATATCTTTTTGCCTTTTGGTACTTGCCATGGGGTTTTCATGGCAAAGATACTGCAGTGGGTTGCCATTTCCTTCTCCAGTGGATTATATTTTGTCAGAACTCTCCAGTATGACCTGTCCATCTTGAGTGGCCCTGCAAGGCACAGCTTATAGCTTTATTGAGCTACACAAGTCCCTTCACCACAACAAGGCAGTAATCCATGAAGGGGAACATTGTATTAGCCTTTCCCAACTGGTTGTGCTATAAATAGGCTGGATTACAACTCTAAAGACTCCCTAGCCAGCATCCTCAAGGATGGTCTTCTACACCATATACAAATACCTGATTCTGTGTGGCCTTGACCAGCTTTCTCCTTGATACCCCCTGTCTAGATGCATATGACTTTAGATTCTATGATCCCTACTGACAGGCCAAGCTGATGGGAGATTGTGAGAATTGACATCAAATACATTTGGTGACACAAGTTGTTCTAAACAACATGTCTCTATTAAACACATATACACATACCTCAGTCACCAGTATGATATCCTGTTTTTTATTTATTTAGAAAATTTATATTGCCGCCTATTTGCACATGGCAACTCAAGGCGGCTTTAAGTGGATATTCTGCTTAGATTGCTTTTTTTCTCTTGTCTTATTCCAACTGTATAAGAATAATCTTCATTTGTATTATTTCAGCCCTAACATGTGGAAGGGAAAACCTTCTTTAAGGATTTTTGAATGAGCAGGAGCTTCTGGATTTAGCAATTAGAGGGTTAAGCTTCTTCCTGGTCTTGCTGCATTAACTGGAAAGGAATGAAGTGTCAGGCATGTTCTCGCCCCAGCAGGCTGTTGGAAAACGAGTCTTCTCTCACCACATACGCACACCTCCCACTGCTGCAGCCAAATTATTTTCAATCCTCCAGAGAGCTAGAATGGCAGACAAATCTGCAGTGTGAATCTGATTCATGGCACTCAGATCTACGTTACACCTTCAGCGTTTTGAGGAGGTCTGTGGTCTGTAGCCCGACCCGCTGGCACCCTGCCTGCCATTCTGTCTTCCAAGGCAGAGAGAACTTAACCTTACATTTCAGACAAGCAGCCACCCTCAACATGCTAATTAGTGCACAGCATCAGAGTAAATAGGTATAACTGGTGGTAATTTCCAGGCTGCAGAGGTAATTATTTGTCTTCAAAACCACCCCTGAAAGGTGAAATGGGGAACTAAACTCAAAGATATTTCCTTATTGTCAGTAAGCAGGACTGAAAAGTGGTTTGAAATCCCCCCCTTTTTATTTATAGTGCATGGTATCCATGGAAACCTGCTGAGGAGGTCATGGTAGCTAGGCGTCCGTCTCACCCTGCATGGGGAATGATGGTTATACGGTGGCAGCCAGCCATGGAAGACAGGGGATGTTCAGTTCCTTTCAAATACTTCCCCATAACCACCGTATCTTTAATTTGTCCATAAATCTCCTTTGAGATCTTAAAATTAAGGAAATTCTTTTCTCAGATTTCAAAGCATTAAAGCACTGTGATCTTGGGGAGTTTAGGTCTATGGCTGTGTCTGCAGTTTGTACACTTTTCAATGGAGTTTTCATCACCGTTTGTCGGCAGTTACCTGTCTTTCTTTTCGGTCAGAATTACTTAAATTATCATCTGCAAGCCTTCAGAGTCCCTTAGCTTTCTTCCAATCTTCACTGAAATAATTCAGACATTCAGTAGAGCTCAACATGACGTTCCCCCATCGACTAATGGCAATGGTTTTACAGAACTATATTCATAGAATTGTATCTCCTGCATTAGAAATGTGAGACAAGTTATTAATATTTGATGCATATGGTTTGATTTTATGTATTTAAAAATACAATATAAATTGCAATGGATAACGCAGAAACACAAAATGGCTCCAGGAAACACCATTCAGCAGCCTTGGGGACTCAGTTGTCCTCCTGACCCCCATGACTGGGAAAACAGCCAGTTCTTTAAGACTTTTTGAAAGGTGACAAGGGTTGAGGCCAACCTAACCTCAGGCAATATAGTATTCCAGAGGGCAGGCACAACTATGGAAAAGGCACACTTCCTGGGTTCTCTCAATGACAGTCCCTGATTAATGGGATCTGAGCCATGCCCCTCCTGCCTGACCTAATGGGATGGGTAGAGTGTGTAAAACAAATGCAGGTTTATTAAGGAATCTTAATTGTTCAATTTGTAAGTGTGCAGTAAAGAGAAAACAATACAAAATGATACAAAAAGGTTAGGTTATATGCTATAAGCTAATGCATAGTACAATAATAACACTGTACCTTCACCAACCCCATCAAATAATCCATCAATACTATTTCATTGTAGAAGACTTCTGGGGCAGCTTTAATATAATACCTTGAACTAAGTTAAGTTGGAATATAATTTCACTCTCTCATAATTGTCATATATGCATTTCTTATTCAGCTTTCATTATAAATCTCAGTTCATCATCCATGTAATTTCTTTTCTTGAAAAAGAGGAAAATCAAAAACAATCCAAATGAAGATACATTACCTGAGTGAAATAAGGAAAACTTTGAAGAAATATGAAAGGTGGCATTTGTTGTTTTCTGTATTCATTCCAAGGAGCTGGGTAATTATACTGTTAGTAGCTGGCTCTGAGAAATTTATTTATTTATTTATTATTTATTTATTAATTACATTTATATACCGCCCTTCTCCCTAGGGACTCAGGGCGGTGAACAGCTCGTCTAAAAACCCCACAAATACAAAAGTTAAAAAGTAATTAAATATTTGAATCAGCTGCAGACTAAAATTAGGAAACCCCCCCCCTACCCTTAAAACCCAATTTAAAGTTAAAAATGGAGATCAAATTTAAAATCATTATCTCAGCCCAGGCCGGCCTGCTCAAAGAGCCAAGTCTTTAACGCGCGCCTGAAGGCCCTCAGGTCCGTGCCGGTACGAAGTTCCGGTGGCAGAGTATTCCAGAGGGCGGGGGCACCCACAGAGAAGGCCCTACCCCTTGGCGCCGCCAGACGACACATAGCGGCCGACGGCACCCGGAGCAGACCCTCCCTGTGGGAACGCACCGGCCTGTTGGAGAACGTTGGCAGAATGCGGTCCTGAAGGTAACCTGGTCCCATGCCATGGGTCGCCCTAAAGGTCAAAACTAGAACCTTAAAGCGAACCCGGAGAGCCATCGGCAACCAATGCAGCTCGCGCAGGAGAGGCGTCACATGGGCGCTACGCGACGCCCCCATAATCACCCTCGCGGCTGCATTTTGCACCAACTGGAGTCTCCGGATGCTCCCCGCAGGGAGCCCCATGTAGAGGGCATTACAATAGTCCAGGCGAGAGGTGACAAGGGCCTGAGTGACCGTGCGCAAGGCGTCCCGATCCAGGAAGGGCCGCAACCGGTAGATCCGACGGATCTGATGAAACGCCCCCCTGGAGACGGCCGCGATGTGATGTTCAAGCGACAGCCGTACATCCAGGAGGACTCCCAGGTTGCGAGCCCTCTCTGTGGGGGGCAGAACCTCCCCCCCAATAGCCAGCGAAGGTGTCAGCTGGCTATATCGGGGCGCCGGAAACCACAGCCACTCGGTCTTGGATGGGTTGAGCCGAAGCCTGTTCCCGCCCATCCAGTCCCGCACGGCCTCCAGGCACCTAGACATAGTCCCCACAGCATCGTTGGGGTGGTCCGGAGTGGAGATGTACAGCTGGGTGTCATCTGCATACAGATGACACCTCACTCCAAGACCACGGATGATCTCGCCCAGCGGCTTCATATAAATGTTGAACAGGAGGGGAGAAAGGACCGACCCCTGAGGCACCCCACAAACCAGGGGCCTAGAGGTGGACCTCTCCCCCCCCGCCAACACGAATTGCGAACGGTCAGAGAGGAAGGAGGAGAACCATCGGAGGACGGTTCCACCAATCCCCAACCCCTCCAACCGTCGCAATAAGATACTATGGTTGATAGTATCAAAAGCCGCCGAGAGATCTAATAGGACCAGGACAGAGGAGAACCCTCTGTCACGAGCCCTCCAGAGATCATCAACCAACGCGACCAATGCCGTCTCAGTGCTATGTCCAGGCCTGAAGCCCGATTGGAACGGATCGAGGTAAGTTGCTTCCTCCAGGTACTGGGGGAGCTGACGTGCCACCACACTCTCAACAACCTTCGCCACGAAGGGAAGGTTGGAGACTGGACGATAGTTGTTTAAAATAGCTGGGTCCAGGGAAGGCTTCTTGAGGAGGGGGCGCACCACCGCCGCCTTCAGGGCGGTAGGGAGCAACCCCTCTCTCAAAGAAGCGTTGACAATCCCCTGGAGCCAGCCTCGTGTCGTCTCCCTGGCGGCCGAAACCAACCAGGAAGGACACGGGTCCAATAAACAGGTGGTGGCATTCAGACCCCCCAGCAACCTGTCCACACCCTCAGCGGTCACAGGATCGAACTCCCCCCAGATAACACTCTCAAGACCTGCCCCGGACACCTCCCCCGGGACCACCCAATTGGAGTCGAGCCCTTCCCGAATCTGAGCGATTTTATCATGCAGAAATCGGGAAAACTCCTCCGCTCTACCCTGCAAGAGGTCATCCCGCGCTCTCGGTTCAAGTAGAGAGCGGGTCACTCTAAACAGGGCGGCAGGCCGATTTTCTGCTGATGCAATAAGGGCGGAGAAATACGAAGATTTCGCCGCCCCTATCGCCACAAGGTAAGTCTTAATATGAGATCTCACCTGTGTTCGGTCAGACTCAGAACGGCTCGCCCTCCAAATGCCCTCAAGACGTCTTTTTCGGCACTTCATCTCCCGTAGCTCCTCCGTATACCACGGAGCCAAATGGGATCTGTGCCGAGTCAGAGGTCGCATAGGCACAACTCGCTCTAGGGCCCCGGCGGCCGACCCCTCCCAGGTGGCCACCAGGTCTCCAGGCGAGCTGAGAGCCAGAGATTCAGGAAATGGCCCAAGCTCCCTCTGGAACCGATCCGGATCCATTAGGCGCCTGGGGCGGAACCATCTAAGTGGCTCCGCCTCCCTGCGGTGGGGGGTAGCGGAACAGAAATCCAGCCTAAGGAGGGAATGATCTGTCCATGACAAGGGCGTAATAACTAAATCCCCCCAATTACAGTCATTCAACCACTGCCCAGAGACAAAAATCAGGTCCAGCATGTGACCTCCCATGTGAGTGGGGGCAGAAACTAACTGGGTCAGGTCCATGGCCGTCATGGAAGCCAAGAACTCCCGGACCAACCCCGAGGTTTCACCGAGCGATGGCAGGTTGAAATCCCCCATGACTAAGAGCCTTGGGGTCTCAACCGCCAGCCCGGCTATTACCTCTAGGAGTCCGGGTAGGGCCGATGAGACGTGGCAGGGAGCCAGGTACGTCAACAAAAGACCCATCTGAACCCCTTGCCCCCACTTCACAAAAAGAGATTCACAGCCAGCCGTCTGAGGGACAGTGGCCTCCCTAGGACAAAGGACTTCCTTTATAAGCACCGCCACCCCACCGCCCCTTCCCTGAGCCCTAGGCTGGTGAAATGCAAGGAAACCTGGTGGGCACATCTCAACCAGAGGGACACCTCCCTCTGGGCCCAACCAGGTTTCGGTGACACCTACCAGGTCCGCGGCCTCCTCCTGAGCCAACTCCCAGATCAGGGGAGCCTTATTAACCACGGACCTGGCATTGCACAACAGCAGCCGGGTATTCAGGGCCTGAGATTCCGGACAACCAGGACTGCAGGATGGGTAAGGAGGGTCGGAGCGCGCTACCGCTTGTAAACATCGGGAGCGCGATCCCCTAACCGGATATGGCCCTCCACCCCTAGCATACCTACCTCTCCCAGTTACCGTGCCGATAAAACTGGCCCCCGGCTGCCCACCCCCTGTCTGCCACCCCGACACGGGGACCCCCGAGGCCCCACAGGCGCGCTCGCCGGCCCGGCTGCCCCCAATTCCATGCGGGCTGTCTCCCCCGCCCGCCCTGGACTTTTCCCCCTTAAAAAATCCCATTAAAAATTTTTCAAGCCCGAATTTACCACGCCCTCCCCGGTTTCCCCGACCCCACCATCGCTCCGGATCCCAGGATCCCTCATTGCGGAAGGTCTTAGAGAGCTTCGAGGGCCACCTAAGGGAGAGGGGGGCATCCCTCAAGGCCCAAAGCTCTGTCCTCGGGTACTTCCGTGGACCCGGCCGCCCCATCTCGGCAGTCCCAGAGTGTCCGCGACGTCTGCCGTCCTCCGGCCATGGAAAATGGAATCCAGTCCAGCTGGGATATATTCTGCCTCCCCCCGGTCGTCCCACCTCTGCCACCGGTGAGACCCCCGGGGGGGAAAGAGTCACAGGCAGAGCCGGTCCCCCCCCCAGGCCCACCACCTCTGCCACCGGTGGGGGCCCCAGGGAAGGAAGGGACACCACAGCTCCACCTAAGCGGCCCACGGGGGCATCGGCACCATCGCTCCCCAGCCGAGCCCTTCCGTGGATCTCCCAGCCGCCGCGTCGTCTTCGGGGCTATCGAAAATGCCCCAGGTCCGCTCCAGGGCCGCCCTGACCGCCGCCGGCCCATATCAAAGCCGGCCGGGGCCGCCCATGACCGCCGCGGCCCGAAGGAGGCCGCTGAGCCCACACTGGGGCCACCGACGTAGAAGACACCAAGAGCGCCGTCACGACGAGTCCGGAGGCCGCGGCTGCCACCACCGCCGCCGCCGAACACCCATCCGCAGCCCCCTCGCTCAGCCGACCGCCGGGAAGGGCCGCCGCCGCCGAGCACCCGTCCATCGCCGCCGGGCGCCTGTCCGCAGCCGCCCCGCTCCGCCGACCGCTGGAGGAGGCCTCCGCAATCGACCCAAGGCCGCCGGGGCCGCCGTGACCACGCCGCCCTCCACATCGGTCCCGCGGCTCCAGCCGACCCCCGACCAGCTTCCAGATGTCCCGGCTGGTCTCCCTCGATCCTCCCCCGCCTCTGCCACCGGCGGGGGGGCCCAGGGGACAGGGGGGGTCGCCGCTGAGGCCGTCCAGGCCGGAGAGGGCCGCGGCGGAGCTCCGCGTCGCACGCACCGGATCCATCGCCACAAATCCACCGGGGCCGCTCCACACCACTCCCAAGGCCTCCGAGGCCGCTCAGAAACCGCTCCGGGGCCGCCGCACCTGGAACGCGGCCTCCGACGCCACTCCGAGGCCACTCCGAGGCCAACGAGGCCACCCCGAGGCCGCTCCGAGGCCGCCAGGACTGCCGCGGCAACGCTGTCTCTCCTCTCGGCCCCGCGGCTCCGGCGAGCTGGAAAACCGCTCCGGGGCCGCTGCATCCAGAACGGGGCCTCCGAAGCCCCTCCGAGGCCGCTCCGAGGCCGCCAAGGCCAGCAAGACCGTCCCGAGGCCACTCCGAGGCCGCCAGGGCCGCCGCGCCAACGCCGTCGCTCCCATCGGCTCCCTTAGCTCCGGCGAGCCCCCAACCAGCTCTCGTTGGAAACCGCTGGTCTCCCCGGGCCCTCCCCCACCTCTGCCACCGGCGAGGGGGGCCAGGGGGCATGGGGACCCGCACCGAAGAGCACCCGGGCCGGAGAGAACTCCGGCGAAAGCAGCCGTCCGCCATCTTCCCCGCCATCTTCCCTTGAGGTCAGGGTCCCCTTACATCCCAGCACTTGGGGGTGTGGGGAGGTGGCTCATCCCCAAAGCGCTAGCATTGTTCCGGCGACGCAGCCCCGATGATGCTACCTTTGCCTGCACCCATCACTAAAGTGCCTAAATTATATTTTAGATGGAGTTTGCAGTCTTATCATCTGTATAGTTTGGAAGCCATTAAGTGGGTTTCATTTCTGATTATTATTATTACTATTATTATTATTATTATTAATATACTGCTCCTCTCCCGAAGGACTCGGAGCGGTGCACAGCCATACAATTAAAACAATAAATATGTAAAAGTTAAAACTAAATTAAACTAAAGGCCCTGGCTGAAAACAATTAAAACCCCTCTCTAAAACCCTAAAATTTAATATAAAAATTAAAATACCCAAATCTAAAATCAGCCCAAGCCGGCCTGGTCAAAGAGCCAGGTTTTCAAGGCACGCCTGAAGGTCCCCAGGTCTGTGGCTGTATGTAACTCCGGGGGCAACCCATTCCAGAGGGCAGACGCCCCCACAGAGAAGGCCCTATTCCTTGGGGTCACCAGCCGGCACATAGATGCCGACGGGACCTGCAAGAGACCCTCCCTGTGGGAGCTCACCGGACGGTGAGAGGAAAATGGCAGAATGCCGTCTTGTAAATATCCTGGTCCGATGCCATGGAGCGCTTTAAATGTTAACACTAAAATCTTAAAGCGCACCCGAGAGGCCACTGGCAACCAATGCAGCTCGTGCAGGAGGGGCGTCACATGAGAGAACCTTGACGCACCCATAACCACCCGCGCGGCCGCATTCTGTACCAGTTGAAGCCTCCGGATGCTCCCATTCGGGAGCCCCATGTAGAGGGCGTTACAGTAGTCCAGTTGGGAGTTGACCAGGGCATGAGTGACCGTGCGTAAGGCATCCCGATCCAGAAAGGGCCACATCTGGCGGATCAGGTGAACCTGATGAAACGCCCCTCTGGAGACGGCCGTAATGTGGTCTTCCAAAGATAGCCGTACATCCAGGAAGACACCCAGATTGTGAGCCCTCTCTGAAAGGGGCAAAATCTCACCCCCAATAGCCAGCGATGGAACTACCTGGCTATATCGGGACGCCAGAAACCACAGCCACTCAGTCTTGGAAGGGTTGAGTCGTAGCCTGTTCCCGCCCATCCAGTTCTGCATGGCCTCCAGACAACGGGACATGACCTTCATGGCATCGTTGGGGTGGCTTGGGGTGGAGATGTACAGCTGAGTATCATCAGCGTACAGATGACACTTCACCCCAAAGCCACGGATGATCTCCCCCAGTGGCTTCACATAAATGTTGAACAGGAGAGGAGAGAGGACCGACCCCTGAGGCACCCCACAATCGAGGGGCCTAGAGGTGGATCTCTCCCCCCCCCGCCAACACAAATTGCAGACGGTCGGAGAGGAAGGAGGCGAACCACCGCAACACGGTGCCCCCAACCCCCAACTCCCCCAACCATCGCAATAGGATACTATGGTCGATAGTATCAAAAGCCGCTGATAGGTCTAATAGGACCAGGGCAGAGGAATAACCCCTGTCACGGGCCCTCCAGAGATCATCAACCAACGCGACCAATGCTGTTTCAGTACTATGCCCGGGCCTGAAGCCCGATTGGAAGGGATCCAGATACGTATCTTCATCCAGGTACTGGGGAAGCTGACCTGCCACCACACTTTCAACAACCTTCGCCACGAAGGGAAGGTTGGAGACAGGACAATAGTTGTTCAAAAGAGTTGGGTCCAGGGAGGGCTTCTTAAGGAGGGGTCGCACCACTGCCATTTTCAAGGCAGTGGGCAGCAAGCCCTCCATCAAAGAGGTGTTAACAATTCCCTGGAACCAACTCCGCGTCACCTTTGGTGGTAGAGACCAGCCAGGAGGGGCAAGGGTACAATAAACATGTGGTGGCATTCAGCTGCCCCAGCAACCTGTCTATACCCTCGGCGGTCACAGGGTTGAACTCGTCCCAGATAACTGTCTCAAGACTCGCTGCGGTCACCTCCCCCGGGACCTCCCAGCTAGAGTCCAACCCGGCCCGAATCTGAGCGATTTTATCATGCAGAAATTGTGAAAACTCCTCCACCCTTCCCTGCAAGAGATCCTCCCGCACTCCCGGCCCAAGCAGGGAGCGGGTCACTCTAAACAGGGCGGTGGGTTGATTTTCTGCCGATGTAATAAGGGCGGAGAAGTGAGAACGCTTTGCTGCCTCTATCGCCACTAGGTAGGTCCTAATATAGGACCTAACCTGTGTTCGGTTGGACTCGGCACGACTGGCCCTCCAGATGCCCTCCAGACGTCTTTTCCGGCATTTCATCTCCCTCAGCTCCTCCATAAACCACGGAGCCGAGTGAGATCTCTGCCAGGTCAGAGGTCGCAAAGGCACAACTCGGTCCAGAGCCTTGGCAGCCAGCCTATCCCGGGCGGCTACCAAGTCTGTGGCCGAGTTATGAGCCAGAGTTTCAGGTAATGACCCAAGCTCCGTCTGGAACCGTTCAGGATCCATCAGGCGTCTGGAGCAGAACCATCTCCTCGGCTCCGCCTCCCTGCGGTGCGGATTGATGGTACAGAAGTCTAGTCTAAGGAGAGAATGATCAGACCATGACAAAGGTTTAACAGCTATATCCCCTAGCCAATCATTCAACCACTGTCCAGAGACGAAAATCAGGTCCAGCGTGTGTCCTCCCATGTGAGTGGGTCCAGAAACTAATTGGGTCAGGTCCAAGGCCGTCATGGAGGCCAAGAACTCTTGGGCCACCCCAGAGGATTCACCGAGTGAAGGCAGGTTGAAGTCACCCATAACTAACAGTCTGGGTGTCTCCACTGCCAGCTCGGCTATTACCCCGAGGAGCCCGGGCAGGGCCGATGATACATAGCAGGGAGCCAGGTACGTTATCAAGAGACCCATCTGCCCACCCTGACCCCACTTCACAAAGAGGGACTCACAGCCAGCAATCTGAGGTACAGTGGCCTCCCTAGGACAGAGATCTTCCCTAATAATTACCGCCACACCACCACCCCTACCCTGAGCCCTCGGCCGATGAAATGCCTGGAAACCTGGTGGGTACATCGTTACCAGGGGGAGAACCCCCTCTGGGCACAACCAGGTTTCGGTGATCCCTGCCTCATCCTGAATCAGATCAAAAATCAGGGGGGCCTTATTTATAACGGACCTGGCATTGCATAACATCAGCCGGGTGCTCAGGGCCTGAGACTCTGCACAACCAGGCTTGCAAGATGGGTCAAGAGGGTCGGAGCGCGTTACCGCTTGGAGATAGCGGGCACACGATCCCCTAACCTGGTATGGCCCTCTACTCCTGCCATATCTGCCCCTCCCACTTACGGTGCCAATAAGGTCCACCCTCGGTCGTTCTGACCCTGGTTGCCTCCCCAACCCCCGGTCCCCTGGGTCCCCCCAGGTGTGCTCACCGGCTTGGCTGACCCCAAATCCCCAACCCACTAATCCCACTAAAAATCTATCCCTCAACCTCCTCCCCACCTCCCTCCCCAAACCCGTAGCATCCCTCCCTAACCCCATTAAAAATCGAAAAATAAAAGAAACCAATTGAGTACCCCTCCCCCTCCCCAAACGTTTCATAGAATGGCCATGCCACCTCTCTGGATCCCAAGACCCGTCCTTGAGGTGGACTTTCGACAGTCCCATCGGCCATGTCAGGGAGAGAGGCGCCCTCTCTAGGGCATAGAGTTCAGCTCGTGAATACTTCAGCGGGCCAACTGGTCCCGCCTCAGATGTTCGATGTCGGGTCCAGCCGGCTCCAGATAAGACTCGTTGCCCCCCCCCCAGTCAGAATGACCAAGTAACACATGGCTATACTATGTATTATCAAGGATTTCTTGGCCTTGATAGTTCAACATTTGCTGTCTTTTGTTAGTCTTGAATACTACAATGGATTTCATTGGAATCCATCTTTGAAAACTATTTAGGAATGAAAACCTACACCAGTATATTACTGAGGAAGTCTTCATCCATGAAGTAATATGTAGAGTTCCCATTGCATTTGCTCAAGTACAGTTGATTGAAGATAAATCTAGTATTCTTATGCTTTGCAAAGCTTGACTGTTTTTCAAAACATTCAGAAAATCCATCCTGAGGTAAACAAAAGAAAAATATTTCAAGTGAAAGAAAGGGAAAGAAGTCCACAGTATTATTGAAAAAAGGCAAAAACAAAAAAGTCTATTGCAGTCTTTCTCATGTTGATGCTGTTCAGTCGTGGGAATGAGACTCAGGACACCAGCATACTGAATGATTGTTTTATTTCTATATCTAGAACTCAGCCTGGAAGAAACCACCGCAGCCCTTTTTATACCCGGGCTGCTTGCGGCTGTGGCCAGTGATGGCTCTTCAAATTCCTGCCGCCACGAACCGATCAATAGCAAGTGAGTGTGCTAATAGGTAACACCCCTCCCAACCTGGTCCGTTTTACCCAATCCAAGCCTCGACTACCATACGTAATCACGTAGGTAGGTGGGGCTTTTATGGGCCCTACTGGACTTGCACAACTCAGTTGCTGGTTGGTCTCTAGACTGTCTGGTTGGGTCTGCTGTTCCTCCCGTCCATCTTCTTGGAACCTCCTGGAAGGTTGAGCCGGCCATGCCACTCCTGCCAGGAATTTCCTGGCTGGTTGAGTTGGCCCTGCCGCTCCCTCCAGGACCTGCCATTTGGGCCTCCCTTTGTGCCTGCTCCTGTCTCCCTGATCTGTCTTCTTCAGGTATGTGTTTGCTTTTTCTGACTGGGGTTAGTGTTAATGGTGTTTGTTGCATAGTTGTCAGGGTTTGTTCTATTATTTATTTTATTTGTGGAGGGTCTCCCCCTCCCTTCCTGCTTGTGTTATGTACACCCGAGGGGTCTCCCCCCTCTTCTCTGGTTGTGCTTTTGTTGCTTGAGGGGTCTCCCCCCTCCTGTATGGTCATTTTTATGGTGTCTCCCCCTTCTTCCCTGGTTTTATTTAGGTCTCCTTTCAAGGTTCTCAATCTGAGTTGGTCTATGTGCCTCCTCCAGATACTCCCATCCTCGGTGTCTACCCTGTATGAGCAGGGTAGACCCGTTATCTGGGTTACTTTCTCTGGTATCCATAAAGGGTTCCCCCGAAAGATTTTTTGAGTATACTGAGTCCCCTGTTTTAAATGTGCGGCAGTTACTGGAAGAGTCTACTGGTTTTTCTGGGCTATATTCTTTTTAGTCATGCCAATAACATTCGTGTCTTTTGATCAGGCAGGAGATGGTTGGAGTATAGTGAGCCCTCAGTAATTTTTCCAGGTCCAGCCAAGCCATCGTCTTCATGTCGGTGGGTGCTGCTAATGCTTTAGCCATTTTGAATACCGCGGGCTCGCAATGGGTGAGGAAAACAGCTTTCTGTTTTCTGATACTTCATGGAGGTTGCTCCGTTCGAGGAACATGAGGAATCGATTGATGTACGATTCCCAGCCTTTGTTTGTTGGATCAAATGGTGCGGATGGCGTGGTGTTTCTGGCCATTTCGCCTCGCTGCTTTGCTGGTATTCAGCGGTTTGCCACGTGCTCACTGGTTCCCTTTGTCTCAATATCCCACCCTCGTCACCAGTGTTAAGTCACAGGAATAAGACTCAGGACACCAGCATACTGAATGGTTGTTTTATTTCTATATCTAGAACTCAGCCCAGAAGAAACCGCGGCGGCCCTTTTTATACCTGGGCTGCTTGCGGCTGTGGCCAGTGACAGCTCTTCAAATTCCCGCCACCACGAACCGACCAATAGCAAGTGAGTATGCTAATACCTAACAGATGCCATCTTATAGCTCCTGTAAATCTTTATGATTCTGGTGAGTTTAGGACAGAGTCAAGCAAATGGGGGAATAAATAAGGTCAAAGTCTACATAAGCACAAAAATATTGGAACTCATCTTCCCACTTCTTTTAAAATGCCAACTTTTATATGGGTGTGACACACACACACACACACACACAAACACACACACACGTCCCTATGTAAATAGTTGAACTCAAAGAGTAATAGCAGTAAAATCAACAAGTTCCAGACTTCTTTCTGGTGCTGGAAAAGTAGCAACAATGAGATTTAAACAGGGATGGGTGGTTTTTTTCTTTGCTGTTTTGCAGATTTAGACCACATTATCTTTAACTCCTACTGAACTCCAGTTGAATTGGGATTTTTTTTTAAAATTACTGCAGAGCCTTTCCTCCAGATGAACTGGTGGTTCATCAAAAGCTATCTCATGGTGCAAAGGTGCTGCTGACAAGTAGCAACTAAGGAAGGAATTCTTTTGTGCGTTATGCATAGAAAGCTTTGTCTTGCATGCTGCTTCAGCTGCCTGGGGTTTCACTGGCAATGAAAGTCTGGGTTAGAATCAGACTTTTTCCATGTCTTTGGGTCCTATATTCTCTCAGATAAGAGATCTGCATCAAAATGCTGCATAGGAGGAAATAGCCTGTTTTCCAAATATTAGAATGAAATAGCCTGATCCCAGATAACATTCTTGATTTTTAGATACTTCTATTTATCTTGTATTGTAAATTTCTACCATTCTCTTTTGGCAGATGGTTATATACAGTACCTACGTATAGAACTTCCTACGACTAAAAGTATTAAGAAATCCACTCAATGCCATGGATTATATTTGCTATCAATGGAGCAAATATTTTTCCATAAAGATAAAGTAGATTAAAGAGCTTGCTTGGGAGGAATTTTTAAAATACCAGCTCTTAACAGAAGAAATTAAACAGGACTCAAAAGGAAACCATAATCCAAGTAAGGATTCAGATGCTTCTTCTCAAAGGCTATCTAAGCAAGTGAGATCATTGCTCATTTGTGATGACAACAACAACAACAACAATAATAATAAAGCAACAGAAGCTATGTGGAGGTTGATGGCCACAGGCAACAAGTTAGTGTGGAACAAGTACAAGAGAAATGTAAGCTGATTTGCAATAAAGTGCAGAGCTGTGTTGAGTTTCTCACATATTGGGGGTTTCAAATAGCTGAAGAAGAACAAGATTTGGTAAAAAGTGTAGGAGGGGGAGGAAGACAAATGGAGGAACTGGGTGGATTTTTGTTTTTGTAACCAAACACTTCTTGGGGAATTCGCAAAATTCACAAAAGAAAGAAACAACTTCCACTTCAAAGGATTTTACCAGCCGAGGAGTGGAAATGCAGTTTTGCAAGAATGACAGTTCTCCAGATTGGACTTTACAGTTCTGGCCTAGTGAAAGCCAGGAAATTCTCAGAGCAGCCACAGTCTTGATGCCTCATTTTGTTGTGCTTCCAGGATGACACATCAAAGAGAGCAGCAGACACAGAAAGTCCACATCCACCACCTTAATGTTTTCCCTCCAAGAGTTTTTGGCAGAAGAAATTGTGGCAGCCAGCTGCTTGAGGCAGCAGCATGGCAAGGCCACAGAGCAAAGCCTGAGCTTGATTCTCTCTCATCTCCGTCTTCCTCATTCTACAAATAGCAGGGGCAGTCCCACTCTATGTCATACCCCTGGTGGAGACTGACTCTGAGGGAGAGGAGGAACAGCTGACAGGAGTGAAAGTGTGGCTCTGGAGGTTGTGGAGGAGGCTGGGGAAGGGCAGAGGCCGGCTGGGAAGTCAGAGGACCGAGACCCATCCACTCTCCATCCTAGGGCATGCAGGGAGGAGGGGATAAGGGAGAGACGTGGTCTACTTGGGAGGAGAGGGCCTTGATCCTCTTCATGGGCTGCAGCTGCTGGAAACAAAGCATGGAAATATCTCCAGTTTATGGTTCCTCTCTGAGTTTGGCATCCTTCCCAGTGTTTGTTCTGTTATTTGTGGACGTCCTCCAGCCCTTATCTTGCCTGGTTTGTGTTGCTTTTTGCCTCCTTCTTGTAACTGATTGTGTGGGGTTTTTTTGTTTTCCGTCAAGGATATTCGGAGATTGGAAGCGAAGTGAAGGAATAAAAGGGGCTTCACCCGTTTTCTGTGACTGTGTTTGTTTTGTATTTCACCCTGGGTCATCACACTACAGGAACGTGAATAGAAAAACTGAATGATATATCTGAAGCCTCTTATGCTGCTTTCTGTATTGCTGCTTCAGAGATGCTGTCACTAATTATGAGAAAGATCTTTGGGAGAGTCCACAATTGCTAAACTTACTGGATAGTACACTGGTGGTTTTCAAGAAGAGATTGGACAACCATTTGGCCAGAGTGTCCTGCTTGAGCAGGGATTGAACTAGAAGAGCTACAAGGATCCCTTCCAACCCTGTTATTTTATGATTCTATGAATCTCCAAGTCCATAGCAAAATTCCTCACCTGCTGCTCTCTTTGATGTGTCATCCTGGAAGCACAACAAAATGAGGCATCAAGACTGTGGCTGCTCTGAGAATTTCCTGGCTTTCACTAGGCCTGAAAAGGTCCAGAATGAACCTGGTTCTTGGGAATGAAAAAGCCTCTCAGCTGCTGCTTACTTTTACCAAAAATGAGAAAGTGAGTCATGGGGGCATGGGAGGAAAAAGATAAGTGACATTACATTCCTTACTTGCATAGTGTTATCACAAAATGTACATGTCATCAGCATAATTATTGCCAGACATCTATGGAGAGAGTCTACAAAGCTCTGGAGAACTTTTTGAAACTAAAGGGAAGTTCATTCATATATGAAGTAAAAAGGGACATCTCATCTAGAAGAAATGCCGTAAGGGGAACTGTGTTTTCTGTGCTTGGAGAACGGAAAGTGTAATCCAAAATCCATATCCAGATAGTACATTTATTAAGATTAACCAAAAGAGAACAAAAACTGTGCAAGATCTTGAGCATTTAAGAAGAGCTAACCAGGCAAACTGTTATCAAAAAGGGGACAGAGAAAAAGGAAGGAAGTGTAAATATCAGGCCAGATATATAAGACACAAGGTCAAGGTCAGGTCAATTCCAGGTCTATGGGGTCTGATGAATCTTGTGGCTGTGCTTGATATCAGGGGACACTAAGTTTTCAGGTCCAAGGGAAATGTTTGCCCTTCCCAGCTATTAAAAACATATAAAAATACTCCCTAATTTATATCCTGCAACGAGCAACATAAAATTCTCTCTTTTACGAATTTTCCTAGTATACCAACCAGCTTTTGATTATTTTATTTCAGCTCCCTGCAGGCATGCCACTTCTGAGTATCACACACCTTATTTTGATTTGTCTTAATATGACATCCATCTATGGATTAATTTGAGGAGGGGCATGAATAAACATGCTTTTTTAATGAAAAGTGCCAATTGATCTTTTTCTTCAGTTCAAAAACCAACGTGCTGTTCATAGAACAGGATAGCACTGAACTGTATAACAATAACTTCGTATGTAAGTTTCTATCTTATTTGCCTGGATATTAAATTTAGATTGAACTGTTAACCTTTTCCCTAGCAATTAGGAATTTTTATTCCATCAACCTTTAATTACTTTATTTTTAGGTTCATCAGTTTGAAAACAGAAAAGCAAATGCAATTGCTGTATTCTCCTTGCAAATTTTTTTTTAAACCTGGTTTTGCACATAAAATATGCAATAACCCTAGAACTAGGGTAGAAGGACAAGTTTTTCTGAAAGTAAGGAGTACTCTATCCTGTAGGAAATACAAAATATGGCCATTTTCTCTAAATTTATTTCAGCATCAGCTCTATTCAAACATCACTTGTTGGTGTGTTCTGGGCTTTTTCTGAGACCTTCTTCAGCTTCCACTAAATGGGTCAATGGAAGAGGAGGGATGGGGAATGACAAAACATCCCGAATACACTTTCCTTATGTCCTCAATTCTTAGATTGTTGGGCAAGCGCCAGAAATAATCCCTTCTAGACTGAGATTCAACTTGACTGAAATCATTGTAGACCATTTCATTTTATAAGCAGACTCAAAAAGAATCAGCTGCTATGTCTTGATAAAATCAAGAAGCAGGAAGGTCTGAGTTGTAAGTTCCTAGTTCTTTTTAAAGTTTATTTTCACTATTACAAATTAGTGATTTGAAATTAACCAGCAGCCCGATTTGAATCATAAAATGGACGTGGAGTAACAAGATTGGAAGGTACCTTGAGGTCCAGCCCCTTGTTTGAGCAGGAAATCTTATACCATCCTAGACAAATGATTGTCCACTCTCTTCTTTAAAACTTCCAGTGATGGAGCACCTACAACTTCTGGAACCAAGCTATTCCACAAGACAAACCCAGTCCTTGCAACCATTCATCGTATGGTTTGAACTCCAGTCCCCTAATCATCTTTGTTCCTCTTCTCTGCACTCTTTCCACACTCTTTCCATAGTCTTGATATTTTTTTGATAGCATGGTGACCAAAATTGGATGCAATATTCCAGGTGTGGTCTTACTAGTGCAATATAAAGCATTACTAACTCTGATCTGGATTTCTGTTGCTGCAGCCTAGGACTGCATTGGCTTTTTTGGCAGCTGCAGCACACCTCTGGCTCATACTTAAGTGGATGTGCACTAGGACTCAATAACTGCCGTTGAGCCAGATACCACTCATTCTGTACCTGTGCATTTGGGTTTTTTTACCTAAGTGCAAAACCTTACAGGTACTCCTCAACTTACGATCACAATTGAGCCCAAAATTTCTGTTGCTAAGTGAGAATTTGTTAAGTGAGTTTTGCTCCATATTTTGCCCACAGGACTCAGGGACATTGCAACCATCATAAATATGAGTCAGTTGCCAATCATCTTAATTTTGATCACATGACCATGAGGATGCTGCAATGGTCATAAGTGTGAAAAATGATGATAAGTCACTTTTTTCAGTGTCATTGTAACTTCGAACAGTCCACTAAATGGACTGTTGAAAGTCAAGGGCTACCTCTACTTTTGTCAGCACTCAGCTCCAATTACATTTTGTTAAGCCAGGGCCCAGAGTTCAACCATTCATTGTTCAATTTAGTTTATAGACCCCTTGGTTGCTCTTCTCTGTACTCTTTCTAGGGTCTCAACATCGTTTTTTGTATCATTGGTGACCAGAACTAAATGCAGTATTTCATGTATACAGACACAGACATTGCTGAAAAGGATAGAAATTGCCCGCTTTAACAAAAAAAGAACCACACGTTTTCCTATATGAATTATATTGTAACCTATTATACTCATTACATGTTTTTCTCTTCTTGGCAACCAGATATATAGTTGACCCCAGGAAAAATGCAAATGCAAGTAATCTCAGGAATGTCACAAGCAGGATAGCTTTTAAGATCAAAGCTGCTTCGGTTCCTTCCTACCTTGTTAAAGCAGATAAAATTAATCTGGTGTGAAGTCAAGTTGTACATCTGTTTGGGAATCTGAATGAGAAATCCTTTGGTTTCTAGGTGAACAGAGAAAATATCTAGAGAAGGATTAATCATTGGCTTGTGAACAGGGGTGGGATTCAAAAATTTGAACAACTGGTTCTGTGGGTGTGGCTTAGGTAGTGGGCATGGCTTGGTGGTCATGTAACTGTGTGGACATGGCTTGGTGGTCATGTTATTGGCTGGGTGTGGCCAACAATATCACTCACATCGAAGCACACATCTCCTCGCCTGGCCTCTCATGACTGTGAGGATGTTATAACAGTTGTAAGTGTGAAAAATGGTCGTAGGTCACTTTTTTCAGTGCCATTGTAACTTTAAATGATCACTCCACACAAGCAAAGTATCAGCAAAGGAGGGAAAAAAAACTCCAGAGACGTTCCTGAGACAGGAAGTCTAGTCCTGCCAAGAATGTAATAAGGGTTAATGGAGAGGCAGTTTCGGTAAGCAACACCAGAATGTTTCCTTCCTGCCTTCCTTACAGGATTAGGCCAGTAATTTCTTCTAACAACTGGTTCTCCGAACTGCTTAGAATGTTAACAACCGATTCTAGTGAATAGGTGTGAACTGTAGAATCCCACCGCTGCTTGTGAGTTTGCTTGCCTGCAGCCTGGGCTGCTGCCTCAGACTCCAGCTTCTCTTGACAGGCACAGAACTCTTGGGTTGGAAGAATTGCCTGACCAGGTGACCCTAGAACATCTCTGGAATCACAGGCAAAACAAAGGAGCTCCCTGCCATTGCTTAGGTAATTTCTTTTCTTATACTCAGCAGCCTTTCTCTTTTAAAAGAATCGCCTTTCATCAACAGGGATGCGGACAGACTGAGTTCAATGGCATAATCAGCATCATTGTTTCAGAGTGTCAATCATATACCATTGTGTGCCTGTTTAGTAGGTCTGGAGTAGAGTTACACAGCCAAGGAAATTCTGTTTTGTGTTTCATGGAACTGCATGTGCCCTGTCTCTGCTGCAAGGGGCCTGGTGAATCATGAAGAATTACTTAGCGACCAGGAACTGGAACTGAATACTGAATGCCAGATATAGGGCAAAAGCTTTCTACTATTTTACAAAGATTTCATCATGCATGCACTAGATTGTGATCAGAATTTTTCTGTTGCATTTTCTGTTACCCTGGTTTCTTGATTTGGGTCTTTGAACAAAAATCTTGTTTGGGGATTTTAGTGTCTCTCGGGAAGGGATGAATGCATATAGAGAAGGGAGATGAGACTCTGGCATCTTCTTCTCTCATTTTTTGACCAAGAAGGAATGCAATCATTTATTTATTTAAAAATAGTCTGTCCATCCTTCACTTACGATATTGCCTTAGTTATTGACAATGCCAAGGATTGTCCATTGCCTAACAGCATGATAAAGTAGGTTCTAGTGGTGGTATTCAAATTTTTTTACTACCAGTTCTGTGGGCATGGCTTGATGGGCATGGCAGGGGAAGGATACTGTAAAATCTCCAGTCAGAGGTGGTAGTTGCCGGTTCTCTGAACTACTCAAAATTTCCGCTACTGGTTCTCCAGAACTGGTCAAAACCTGCTGAATACCACCTCTGGTTCTATCCCGAACCCCTAGCCTTACCTTTCCCTCAAAGTTAAATTAAAAACATAAACAGGTGAAGCCTTGATGTAATCACCTATATTTTATATGCTGTAGCACTGTCATATTCTTTGTATCAGTTCCTTGCCTATGACTCCAAATCCTAATTATTCCTGGATTACGCAAGACAGCACCTAATCCCATTTCCCCAGATGTGCGCATAATGCTATTTCTCCACACTGGTAAGACAGGTGTCCATATGTTTTTTTCAAATATACAGTATGCTTTTCCTACTCATATAAAAACATTTTCCCCCAATATCATACTAGATAGCTGAATGACTTAACAAAAACATCATATTGAGTGGTCCCATACAGTATATATGCAGATACATACATCCATGGTTATCCCCCAAGACCACTATATATCCATGATTGGCAGCAGGCATTTCTATCTTAGTGCCCTCCTGCTATTGGATTGAAACTCACATAGTTTATTTGTTTGTTTATTAATTGATTTGCCACTCTAGGTGGCTTACAACAATAAAAAGGAAGAAAATGAAAGAGGGCAAACAGAACAGAAGTAAAATAATAGAATAATATGATAAACAATGACAAAGGAACGAGAACAAGAATAATACATCAATATGATAACCAAAAAGATTGACAGATAGAGAATAGGGAGCATGGAGGGAGGATAGGTTGAGTCTGCCTTCATTCCAGCAGCCATCCCCAGCATTGAACTCCTCTCCGATTTGGATCCCAGATCTTCAGGCTCTTGTGGAAGGCTAGGAGGGTGGGGGCAGATTTTACCTCAGAGGTGGCATTCAGCAGGTTTTGACCAATTCTGGAGAACCGGTAGTGGAAATTTTGAGTAGTTCAGAGAACTGGCCAAAACCAACTCTGACTGGCCCCGCCCCCAATCTATTCTCTGCCTCCTGAGTCCCAGCTGATCAGCTGAGTCTTCTTTTGTTGCCCTGCACAGGAAAACGGACCTGGAAAGCAAGTTAGTGGAGTGGAGAGGGAATGGGATTTTGCAGTAACCTTCCCCTAGGAGTGGGGACGGAATGGGGATTTTACAGTATCCTTCTCCTACTACACCCATCAAGCCATGCCCTCCAAGGCCACACCCACAGAACCAGTAGTAAAACAACGTGAATCCCACCAGAGGGTAAGATGTTCCAATGGTTGGGCAATGCAGCAGTGAAGGCTCTTCTTCTGGATCCCAAGAGTTTTTTGACAGACAAGATCGAAAGTAGATTCTCTCTCTGCCAACATGCCCTACCAAGAGGAGCCAGTTCATCAGGTAGCCTGGACCTATGCCATTAAGGGTTTTTAAAGTCATATTTTCATACCTGCATGTGTACTGTAGTCCAACAGACCTCGAAAGACCCAGATGGAGAAAGATATAGCTACCAAACACTAAAATCATTTGAGGGCCTGAGTTTGAAAATGTGAATAATCCTATAAGTCTATAATCAGAAAGCTGGGTCTAAGAATTAGAGCCAGGCAGAAACACATACAAAAAAGAATAGAAACCTCTTGCTACTAATACATACCTCATCGAGGAATTTAGGAAATGTCTTCTAAGAATCTGGAACTCAAATAAATGAAACAATGAACACTAAGGCCTTTCCTACTTGCACATAACCATGATATGGATATGGCCAGGAACCTCTTTTTTTGGGGGGGGAGGGGGGGAGGGGGGGATTCTGTTTTCATCTAGTTCCCAGACCTTTTACCTGCCCCCACATTACC
Source organism: Bungarus multicinctus (assembly GCA_023653725.1). NCBI lineage: Eukaryota > Metazoa > Chordata > Lepidosauria > Squamata > Elapidae > Bungarus > Bungarus multicinctus. The sequence goes on from CM042846.1 coordinate 4,050,397, forward strand.
TTACATTTGAACAATTTAAGGTAATGTGTTAGAACATGAGGAAAAAGATAGTGACCGGATTTGAATATATTTATTAATCGTTAAGATTTTTCTCCATTGCTTTTGTCTTGCATTATTTTTTCAGTCAGAGATTTTCCTTACATTTAAATATAACTGATCAAATGAAATATGTATTTTAGTTTTTCAGCACTTTACAATAACAAACCAAGTAGAAATGTCATTAGATTCTGGAAAAAAAATCTACCTATGGACAATAAGTCAATAGTAGGATTTATTATGAAAGGCAACATTCAAAAAATGTTGACTCTAAGTAGCAACAAATTGAGCATTGCCATTAAAGATTATACCATGTATAATTTGCTTACAATTCTATCGACACTGAAAATTACAGTTTACGTAAAGTAATTTTAATAGTATTGTGTAACTGTTCTATTTGCAATATCATAGATTTATAGGGTTGGAAGTCCCACTTCCTGCCCAAGACAGGAATCTTTACTTAACAGTTGTCCATTTTTTTCTTGAAGACCTCCAGTGATGGAGCACCCACACCTCCAGAAGGTAACTGTTCCTCTGTGTAATAGTTCCAATTGTCAGGAAATTCCTCCTTCTTTCCAGGTTAGATCTCCCCCTCATTACTTCTTCTCCTACCCTCAATTGGAGAATAAATTAACACACTATTCCTTGTGGCACTCCTTTAAGTATTGGAAAAGACTGTTATCATGTCTCTCCTCAGGATTCTCTTTGTTAAGCTAAACACACCTAGTTCCTTTAGCAGTTCTTCATAGGATTTAGCCTCCAGATCCCTTATTATTTTTTCATATTATGAAAGAATGAGTTGGGCAATAGTGGAAAAAATGTATACAGCTCTTGAACAAAACTACAGTGGCTCAAAGTTGCAAGCCATCAGTCTGTTGTAATTTGAAAGCTAGTTTGCTCTTTTCCTGCACTTGTGACTGAAAATGCAGTAAATGATCCCAGTTTAAGCTTGCTCTCATACACAGACCTAGATCTTCTTTCTGCCTTCTTCTCTCAAAGCCTGACAACTTTTTCAGACAAAAGTTCAAAAACTGATTAGCAGTAATACGAGAGGTGCTACTGGGGAACCAACAGTATTTCCAATCAGCCTATTGATCTTCACCACAGTTCATTAGTGCATCCCCGCTAGAGAAAATGCTCCGAAATGTTTGTGTTGTGCTGTGGTAGGAGTGGGTGGGGAGGAATCATTTCATGCTGCAATGCAGTACTAACCTAAGGCCAGAAGGCAGAATAAAGATGGAGATTAGAGGCGCACTGAGGAAGCAGCTCCTACTAAGAAATGGGTAAAGTGTCCAGGAAATCTACAGGGAAAAACTGAGATAAGGAGACAATTTCATATCAAGGAAGAAATGGTTGCTCCTTCCTGTAAGGCAGCTTTCTCCAGCTTAGTAACCCTCCAGAGGCCTTGGTCTACAACCTTCATTATTCCCACCCTCCCAATTAAAGGATTGAAAACAAATACCCTGCCTTTTCCCTACCCGCTCCACGTATACATGAATAGGCTAGAAAGGTAGACAAACGGCAACTTCTTGCATTGGGTAACTTGGCCGCTTCTTAGATGTAGGGCATAAACAACAGAGATGAATAGGCCTTCTATAAAGATCCTGTTTCTGGAGGTAATAATACTGAATGGGCCACTATTAACTCTTCATTATTTTACCTTTGAACTCAAAAGGAATAGTTTGTGACAGGCCATTTAGCACCCGATTCAGGACAATATTAAGAGTTTCCAAAGGATTTGGGTTGAAGTCAAATTGCCTGATAATTCTGTTTTTTTAGCCTTCTGTTGCAGTTTCGTAACTCGATCACTGCTTGAGTCATCTGGGAAGTTTCTGATATACTTACTGTACATGATGGCCAAACCATAAATCCTGGTTAACTGACTACATGGAGTGGAGAGTGAGATATAGTTATGCCATCTCTTGAGTTTTGAACTTGCTTCCTGTTCCTGTGATAGAAATGTTATCCTGACTGGTTATCAAACTCCCATGGGGCTATGCAGGGATAACCTTGTAGGTTGTCTTGAGTCCCAGGCTTGGTTGAATCTTTCTAGGTGATGTAATGAAGCGGCTTTGGGCAATTTCTATTATGGCTTAATGGCTTTGTCCTGGTTTGGAACTTGAGTGAGTGATAATTTTATCACCTTGGAACTGAAGATCTTTTGTCTTGTAAATAAGCTGCATCAAAATATCTGCTGGGGCTGAGTTTCTGTGTCTCTTAAGATTTCTATTTTTCTTTTAGGGGAAATATTCTGCTCTATTTCCTAGAATATTTCATTCTTCTAAGAGAGGGATGGGTGCTAACTTTCTACAGTTACTAAAATATTACAGCCCTTTGGCCCCTAACTGATAAGCCTGATAATTATGTACACAAAACTTCTAGCTAATTTATTTGGAACAAGAAGGGGGAGTTAGTGCATCCTAACTAATCTGTTTATAATAATAGGAAGTGGGGCCAGTTTTGTTTTCACTGCTGCCCTCCTTCCGGATGTTGCATATTCCTTCATAAGGCTATCACTCAGCCTTCCAGGAATTTTAGGGCCAGGATGTGAGGCCCGAGAATGAAAGGCCCCAAAGACAGAAACATGATTTCTTTTCAGCAAAACGGTATTTCTCTGGCTAAAATAGGTATATCAGTCCTGCATATAGGTAGTTGAGAATTTGATTATCGGTATTTTTCAGTACATACAGAGAGACCACGTTTAGCTCCATATGCTAGTGTTCCCATATTAATTTATTTTTATCCTGTCGTTATTATTTTTATAAATAACTCAAGATGGTGAACATACCTAATACTCCTTCCTCCTCCTCCTATTTTCCCCACAACAAGAATCCTGCGAGGTGAGTTGGGCTGAGAGAGAAAATGGCAGACCCAAAGTCACCCAACCAGCATTCATGACCTCAAAGACTCAAAACCACTAACACTCAAAGGCTTGGTGGTTTCTAACCTACTGCCTTAATCACTAGGCCGGGGGTCTGCAACCTTAAACATTCAAAGAGCCATTTGGACCAGTGGTGGTATTCAGCACTGGTTCAGGTGAACCGGTAGTAAGGATTTGGCATGGGTCACTGAGTAGTAAGTTTTGGCTGACCATGCCCCTGACCCGGTCGCCCAGGTCATCACTGGCTTGCTTGCCACACCTGCCCAATGCTCACTCACTCACTCTGCTCGCCCCTTAAGATATTTTTTCCTCTCCCGACAATCAGCTGTTCATAGGATCAGCTGTGCCAGGATTCCCCTAGCTTGCCTTGCTGCTTTGCCCAGAAGGATTCCCTGAGGCTCAGGAAGGCAAAAAATGGAGGGAGATGCACAGCCCCCCCCCCTCCATTCTTTTGCCTTCTTGAGCCCCAGGGGAGCCTTCTAGGAGCAAAAACGCCCCCCTGGCGGCTCTCCTGAGGTCCAGAAGGCCCCAAAATGGAGCGAGGGGGTGCTGTGCGCCCCCTCCAGGCTCTATTTTTTTCTTCCTGAGCCCCAGGGGAGCTTCCTGGGAGCAAAAACGCCCCCCTAGGAGGTTTGCCTGAGGTCCAGAAGCCCAAAAAATGGGTGGGGGATGGCTGCAAAAAAAAGCCACACCCACCCAGTCACATGGTCACTCCCACCAAGCCACTCCCACAGAACCGATAGTAAAAAGTTTTATATCCCACCAATGATTTGGATCCATTTTCCACAAAAAAGAAAATACTGGGAGCCACAAAACCTGGGTGGGCATGGCCAACTCAATTTTCTGTGGGAAATGGGTCTCTCTCTCTTTCTTGCCCTCCCTCTCATTTCTGTTTTTTGTGTTTTACTTTCTCAGGCCAGGCGAGGAGTGACTGGGAGGGGAGGGGGAGGATGGGGCCAGACAGTGGTGGGATCACCCAACAAGGAGCCATAGCGGAGGGCCCAAAGAGTCGCATGCAGCTCCAGAGCCATGGATTGCTGACACCTGCACTAGACCAAACTGGTTCCTTCTGCTCCTCTTCTCCCTTGTAAAAAAGAGGAATAACTACCATACCTTATATAGAGAGAAAAATAAAGCCCCACTATGACTAATCACAGAAGTGAAAATAAAAGTAATTGAGAGTATTGAATTGCCCTCACTCAGTATGGGAAATACTAATCTTTCTCAATGCAGTCTCCTAAAAATCACAATCCCTGTCTGAATTTTACAAGTTAAAGACTAGTTTGTAAACATAAAGTTAGTAAACAATGTTTTAGTTCATCTTCATTCAGAATGAGAAAAGAATAATAATGTAAATATAAGCTGTTGTTATGTGATGTGGAAGCAACAGGAATAACACATACTAAAGGCTAATTGCACCAAGTATGCTACATTTACAACAAGCTAAAGTAATGAAATGGCTACTGAAAGGCCATAGGGGTGCACTTGAAATGAGAACTCCAACATCACAGGCTGCAATGGGAGCCCCAATACAGACCAGACAAGCTCCAAAGTACTTTCCCAAACCACTGGTAAGCTTTTAGCATCTTTTGTATGGATTGACTATTTGGAGATGTTCCCTAGGATTTGGTTTGTTCATGGCGGTGGGATTTACTCTCAAAATTTTACAGTGCAAGCAAATGACTTTGGTTTGTAATAATTCCTAAGAAGAATGAGTTTTCACTTATGACAAATGCTGTAATTTAGAGGTGATTCCCTGAAATGTTTCAAGAATTAGTTACGGCTGTTGCAAAATGAACTACATGTTTCAATGGCTATTTTTGTTTCTTTATCAAAAAACAATCTTTCTAGAGCTGTGCAGACATCAGATTTGAAAGAAAAAAGAACACATGCAAGGACAGATCATATCTGCCAGCAGCTTATTAAAGAAGTTTTCCTGGTCCCCATGCAATAGTCATGCAACTTCAAGAAAAGGAGATTTAAGGAATTTTAAGGAGGTGCTGACTGGGGCAATATATTCTTTCCAAATTTCTGCACATCCCTATTATTTTCCCCTCTTTACTTAATTCTGATCAATTAAAGGTGGAAAAACCATAGCTTCTGCTACCTGCGATTTTGAATAAACCAATATTTTAATATCCCGATTTAGTAATTTATTAGGGCTACCATATCCAGGTTGCAAAAATCCAGACATTTCCTAAGATATGCTGTATATTTTTGTTGCCAACAAATGAATGATTTTTGCAGTGAAGAATGATTGTTCTATGGTTTCTTCCTTTTGAAGAGGTCTGTGATTATGGGAGTTAATAAAAATGAACTCTGGACGCTAGTACTATTGTTCCCAAAAGTTTTTTTGGGGGGTGATAATTGATGTGGTTACTCCCAGGGGTGGAATTCTACAGTTTGTACCTATTCGCTAAAACCGGTTGTTAACATTCTAAGCAGTTTGGAAAACTGGTTGTTAGAAGAAATTACTGGCCTAATCCTGTAAGGAAGGCAGGAAGGAAACATTCTGGTGTTGCTTACAGAAACTGCCTCTCCGTTAATCCTTATTACATTTTTGGCAGGACTAGACTTCCTGTCTCAGGAACATCTCTGGAGTTTTTTTCCCCTCTTTTACTGGTACTTTGCTTGTGTGGAGTAACCATTTAAAGTTACAATGGCACTGAAAAAAGTGACTTATGACCATTTTTCACACTTATGACTGTTGCAGCATCCCCACAGTCATGAGAGGCCAGGTGAGGAGATGCGTGCCTCGATGTGAGAGATATTGAATTGGCCACGCCCAGCCAATAACATGACCACCAAGCCATGTCCACCCAGTCACATGACCACCAAGCCGCACCCACCACCTAAGCTACGCCCACAGAACCGGTTGTTAAAAATTTTGAATCCCACCCCTGAATCAATCCCCTTATGAGGATCTGGCCAAGCATAAATCTACTTGTCAGAGGAAAGCCTGCTGCATATTCCTCTTCCACATGAAGTGAAGTTAGGATAGGCATTCTCAGTAGTAGCTCCACATTGTGGAGTGCTCTCCTGGGGTTGTGATTGGCTTCTACCTTATTCTCATTCAGGAAGACCTTAAAGCCATTCTTACTTTAGTAAGCTTTTCATCCCTAGAATAACTGGGGATGTCCATGTATTGTTGTAGTTGCTGCTGCTGCTGTTGTTGTTATTATTATTATTGAAGTATTGTATTGATTATTGCGTTGCTTTAATTGTTTAAAGTATTCAGATTTTGGTTTACTCATGGATGTTACGCATAGTTGTCATATTGGACCATTTCTAGAATGGTCTAGAAATGTGAACAGAATAATTTCTCATTCCTAGTGTGGATATGCTTGTAAATGTGGGCTAAACAGGTATTACAAGCCTATTTATTCATGAGCATATTCAACATTTTTATCAAATAATGGGAAATTGTTAAAAAATGGATTTAAGAAGAGCAGGTTATATAATGAAATCCCACTGTGAAACACTAGATTAGTTTATCGGATTGGGATATATTTAGGAGAACTCCAGGGCTAGCAGCAGATTGCTGTAATTCAGTAAAAGCAGCCAGAAGAGCTAGTCCAGACATGAAGAATCCAAGACCATACCTGGGAAAGAAAGAGTTTTGATAATTGGTGAAAAAAGGTTCTGTTGATAGAGATGTCGAAAAGGCTCAAAATATCTGCAGTCCAACCATTATTATGCAACTCTTCTCATATGGTATGTCACTGAAACAACCAAAATGCATATTGCTGTGCATATTCTTTATTAGGGTTCAGTGTAAAGCCTATTAAGCTACTAGCCTAAACTTATTCCCGCTTTAGTTTCCTATCCTGTCCAGTAATGGCTTTTCCATCTCTGATTCCAAAGATATTTTTTTCTGGCGAGAGAATAACTGACAGGCAATCTTCATGCAGGGCAACGAACAGTGGCAGTGGTGGGATTCAATTTTTTTTACTACCGGTTCTGTGGGTGTGGCTTAGTGGGCGTGGCAGGGAAGGATACTGTAAAATCTCCAGTCAGAGGTGGTATTTGCCGGTTCTCCGAACTACTCAAAATTTCTGCTACCGATTCTCCAGAACTGATCAGAACCTGCTGAATACCACCTCTGAACAGTGGTTTTCTACACTGCTCACCTGAGAAGCTGCTTTGGAACTATTCTTAAGTGAAAAGTAGACTAGCTTATGAGTATCATGTCATTCACCATGGCAACAGGAAGCTATGGTTAAATTAACAGATTCCATCTAGACAAACCACTGTGATTCTCAATGGAAGCTTGACTTTGGACAGCTTCAGTTCACCTCTCCAAGTTAGGGATGTTTTACCAAGCTGCAGTAACTGTATCATTAATTGTTCCATATTTCCCTTCTCAGATGTTCTGTTCCAGTTCTACCCAATTGACCATCCACTAGAATGTCAATTGGGACTACAAAACCTCCAAGGTCCCTTCCAGCACTGTTATTGTCCATCTTGTTCATTGCTTGACCATTGCTTCACTGCCTACATATCAGCAAGCTGTTCTTTGCATGCAAAAACAGATATTAATAATAAAGTAATAATAAAATGGAAATTCTTAGTCATCCAGGTCATGGTTGTCCCAAAGGTGTTTTTTCAAAAGGCAGCTGGACTTCAGAATGGGACAATTAACCATGGGCATATGGCTGCTCCCACTCTGCAGCCGACCAATCGAGAGTATTTATCATCAGCTCAGTACTCCTCCCCAGCCAATGGTTCACCGGCACCCTCCTCCCGGGCAAATTTGCTAAAGAATATTTGTCCCCGGCCAATAATCGTGCATGCCCACTCTACCTTCCCATTGGCCGCAGCCATTGCTTTTCAGCTCGGCTTCCTGAACTGGAATATTAAGGAATATATGTTGAATAGTTTGTCAGTTACAAACTCATCTGATGGTGATGTTGTCTATTACATGTTTTTCTAGCTTACCAAGAAGTAGGTTGTGGTCTATTTTATCAAATACCTTATTGAAAGCCAAGTATATTATGTCCATAGCACTTCAATGGCCCACTAATTTAGTCAGTTTGTCAAAGAATGAAATAAGATTTCTTTGGCATGATCTGTTTTTGACAACCCTATGTTGGCTTCTGATTATAATTTTGCTTGCTCTGGTGTTTGCAGATCTGTTGCTTGATTACCTTTTCCAGGATCTTCCTAGGTATTGTTGTCAGGCTGATTGGTCTATAGTTTCCTGGCTCTGTTCCCCTCCCCCGCCTGTTTTTTGAAGATGGGAACCATATCAGCTTTTTTCCAGTCCTCCAGTAGTTCCCAGTGGTCCAGGATCATCACCATCCAGGATCAACGAGCCTCTTCTGCTGTGCCACATTTCTTTGATTCTACCAGTTTATTGAAAAAGAAGCTGCACTGTCCTCTGCAAAGAATTATGAAGATATCTGCCATAGATAAACAAACCTAGTCTTCCTTTCTAAAATCAGTTTGCTATTGCTTATGGGAGAGGATTTTGAGAAAATATTTCACCAAGGCAAGTGGTTGCTATTTGGCCTGATTCATTCGTAAGATTTAGAGTTGGGCATGTTTGGTTTCATTGCAAGTTTGACAAGTATAGCTTTCCTTGTTCTCTTGGCCAACATAATCCAGCCTTCGAGAATTCTTACTTCTTCCAACATTGTGCAGATGCTACTCCTATGTGGAGCCACTGACCCTGTTCCTGAATGACAGCTCTTTGATGAGCATCAAGCATTTCCAGAGAGTATTATTGATTTTTACAGCCTCTGAACTCTGCCTCTATTTCTAATTTTCACTGGGAAGGCAGAAAGGCGCCTCTTTCTGTGTACTAACCCTTTGAATGTCTTGGTAGCAGTTTCTTCAAATAATTATTTGGTTCCCAGGATTGTTTGCACGTTAGTGGATATATTTAGATGGAAATTTCACACAGGAAAACAAGCATTATTTTACGCAAACACACACACACACACACACACACAAACAGAGGTGGGGAGGGAGGGAGGGAGGGAGACATCAGCACAAGAAACAAAGATAATTTAATGGACACTTTTCTGGAATATCTCCTCCTCCTCCTCCCACCCCCCTCACAGAGGTGAGCTGCACATGCTGTAACAACCGGTTTGCTTAGTGCAGAAACAAAAATGTGAGTGCCTGTGTGCATGCCCCCTTCTAGTTGTAAAGGTCTGTAACTGGACACTGTCAGGAAGCTGCTGCTTATTATTAAGGTTCAGGAAGAAATAAGATCCTTAGCAATACTAGGCCAGTCAAATCAAGATTGTGGAAGAGACAAGAAGCTGTTGTTAAAGTTAGAATTAAGAACCTCTAGATAAAAAAGGAGGTGTTGCATGAAGGGAAAAAGAAAAAACCAGGAGGAGTTAGAAGCTTTAAAAGTAGATGATGTAAGTCACCCAGACTAAAGGAGCAGAGAAATAGAAATAGAAATTCAGTCAGGTTAAGAGCAGTAGTTAGGAAAAGAAGAGAGGCAAGAAAAGGGCACTAAAGAAAAATAAGGAATTAAACTGTTTTCTACCATCAAGAGGGAAAGGAAAGCAATTTTGGAATAACAAAAAAGAAGAAAATGGTCTGCTCAACAAGTCACCTTTCTGCAGCATTCAGGCAGGAGGTCAATTTTGATTAACTTCATTGGCAATATTTCAGCTCACAGACTCACTATCAGCTAGGGAAAGGTCGTGGCTTGAAGAGCAAAGCAGAGTGGATCAGATAGTTTGGGACAGAAGAAATGCCATTCCGAGGAGGAAATGGATGGGCAAAGGAGTGTGAAAAAAATTATACATGAAATTTTGCAGACCCAATTGTTGATTTTGGACATTCTGTAGAGGATGAGGGAGTATCCAACTCATTTAGTAACTACCTTGCAAATTAAGACTGCTTAATGTGCATTAACGCAGAGTATGCAAAAGCTTGAAAGAGCTCTAGCTGGCTCTCACAACCATGTGTTACTGTTTGTTTATTTGTATACATATATATTGTTTATTTGTGTATATATATTGATAGTAGTAAACTTCTTACATCCTTACATCCGGTCAAGAGATGGATGCTTTTTATTGGAGGGGAAAGGGTAAATGAACAGTTAGTGCCCACCCTACTGGTTGGAAACTCAGCCCCTAAGCTTTACGTGAAGTAATTTGCAAAGGAGCCAGAGGGAAAAGCCTCCTTAGGGATCTCAGTTTTAACAGAGTGGTGGTTCTTCTCCCAGGAATTCCATTTTCATCCCGATTTTCTCCAGATAGACAGAACAGTTTCACTTGGAGAAACATTCTGCAAGAAAACATGGATAATTGACAACCACAAAAAAATGGGTATTTTAGAAGAGATTACATTAGAGAGGCACTGTTTTTGAACTGAGAGAAGACAAAAAGACAATACTACTTAAAAATTCCATTATGGATATTACTATTGAAGCTTTTTCTTATCCAATAATATATAAAAAAGAATAAATCGTTAGATATGGTGAGATATTGAATGAAAAGGGTGAACTTAAATCTATGCAAGCGTTGGAAGAACAAGGTATAAAAATGAATTGTTTTTCATATTTGCAAATACAATCTAGATTTGATAAAGATTTCAAAACAGAAGGTATTTATGATAAGTTGACTGATTTAGATAAAATTCTGATGGGTACTGATGAAAAGGTAATTAAAAAACTCCATGGACATTTATTAGAATTTAAGTTGGAGGAAGAACAAGTTAAAGAAATGATGTTTGCTGGGGAAAATTTTGGATATGGGATTGATTTAGAGAAATGGCAAAAATTGTGGTCTCAAAATTATAAAATGACAATGTCAACTGCATGTAAAGAAAATTTGTATAAGATGTTTTACAGGTGGCACCTACCCGTCGAGAATTGTGAAAATGTTTAAGAACAAATCAGACAAATGTTGGAAATGTCATCAGATACCTGGTTCATATTACCATATGTGGTAGACATGCTCGAATGCAAAAAGATATTGGACTAAAATCCACACATGGTTGGAAAAAATGATAAAACAACACATAGACTTTAAACCAGAGATCTTTTTATTGGGAATTATACTGGAAATATACAATAAAGAGCTGAAATATTTGATTGTAAATGTTTTGACAGCGGCTAGAATTGTATTTGCTAAGAATTGGAAAAATGAAAAAATATCTATGCAGGAGGAAGTTATTAAGAAAATTATGGACTGTGCTGAAATGAGTAAATTGACATTTGAAATTAGAGAGCAAGAAGATAAGCAATTTTATATGATGTGGGATTTGTTTTATCAATGGTTGGACAAAAAGACATGGTAATGTAATAGATTAGATAATTTTGTAATGGAAGTTCAATAGATTGATATAGAATATAATATAGACATATATAACCATTGGACAAAATTACAATATAAATTTCAAAATAAAATCTGGAATATCTTGTATAAAATGATGGAATCAATAGTTTAGTCATGGATGATTAATAACTGACAAATATATAAGCATATGTTAGTTTGACAATGTGAAAATTTCTATAAACTGTGAGTAATGATTATGAAAGAATAGCACAAAAGATTTGTAACCAACTGACACACTGTATGTATATAAAATGGAAGATGGTTTTATGTTTTGTTTGTATATGTTTGTCTTAAAAATAAAAACTTTTATATAAAAAAACTGGGCCATCAGGACTTTGTTTTCTCATGCTTTCCTCTTCGTACATATTCTGTTCCTTGAAAATTACCAAAATGTTCTTCCCAGCTTAGGTGTATTTAGGACATTAGCAGTGTTCTACTGCAAGTGTCTTCTGTAGATGCCTAGTGTGAATTGAAAAACCATAGCAACTGCTAGTGCTTTACTGCTGCTCATCTAGCACACTATCCATGCTTGTATCTTACCTTCCCTCTCCCTTGCATTGGTGGGAAATCAGTTCTGAGTGAGGAAATGGTGGTGTCAAGATAATTACAAATATTTCCTCAACTTATTCTCTGAACTGGCAATTTTCCATGACTGAATTTATGTTTAAGTTAAAATAGTCATGGGTGCATCCTTATACATATTGCTAGTAGTTCTGTTTATATATTATATTACATGAGATCAAATTTACCTCTAAAGATAATCATGAGTATGGAGATATGTCTGATTCCTATTAACACATAATGTCATTCGGAATAATTGCATTGTCAGTTACTCAACTTATTTGGCACAAATTACTCTTGTGATTTGTGTCATATAAAGCTTGAAAATATTGATCATGACAGAACAAACACTTTCTAAGGATTGAGCTTTATCTGATTAATGTGGGCAACTGAACTACAATCTAACATGAAAGGAGCCTGCTTAATTTCCATTGTAACCGTGGGAAATAAGCAGACCAACTGTGTGTAGGATGAAAACCAAATTTATTTTAGGTTTGATTTTTTTTTCATTGTGTAATTTGTTATTCTGTTATTTGTTACAGCTAAATTGCTGTTTATGAAAAGTAAATAAAGGTATTCTTAGTGTAAGTAAACCTTCCTGATTAATTGAACTGAATGTTCACTTTCTTCCTCAGCTATAGAAATTAGTCTGTGGAGATGATAGCATTTGCAAATAAAGCTTGTGTCAGAGTTTTTCTTTAGTACCTTATAGAACAGTACTTAATTTTCAATAGTCTTACAATAATGGCATAAGCATGCCAGCCTTTATAAGTTTTTAGTAAAAATTTTAGATTGAGCAGAGAGTATCAGTTCTCTACTCCTATATGCATGCAAACTCACACAAGTACATATATGTAATAAGGAATCACTCCAAAGAATATTTCAGTAGAAATATGCACAGAACAGTTTTATGTCTGACATACAGTAGTTTGAGGAAATTATTGGCTCAAATTCACACTTAAACAAAAATATTGATAAAGCATTAGCTCAATAAATTACTTGTATTTATAACAAATGAGAAATTACTTCAGCTAAGTGTTACAATTTAAAAGATGTCCGCATTTTTACAACATAAACAGAATACGACAAAGCAAACATTCAACATAGAGAAGACAAAATGGCTTGGTTATATGTCTGTACATTTGTGAAAATCACTGAAGAGAAAAAAGATGTAGAAAATTTGGAATAGCATTTATATAATAGTAATCAACATTTAACAAAAGAAAATAGTGCAAATTAAATAACTAGATCGGGTAACTTAGTGGACTAGGAGAAATTTCCTTCCAGGAAGCAAAGATCTTTCACAATTATTTGTTCCAGAAAAGATGTAATGCAATGGATTATGTATTTAGAATGTTCATAAATAATTACATTGAGGCATTTGGCTTCTTGCATCTCTGTTTTTTAAAAACGATACCTGCTTCAGACATAATTCATTACAATCTTGTCCAGAGCAATCAAGCAAGCTTCCTAAACAATATGATACTTCATTAATAATGGGAAGATTGATTGGCACCTAAACTGTTGTTAGAATGCAGGATGAAGGTTGAAAACATTGAAAATTGAAAAATAGCCACCATTCATTGTTAATTCTCCAGAGAGTTTAGGTAGCAGTATTCACTGACTATAAGTTTCTTACTTGACCACTGCTCGCAAAGTCAAAAAATTCACATGTAGTATGTGCTTGAGTAGAGTAGCGCTAGACAGGATCAAAAGGTACTTGTGTATCAAATGAATATGCCAAAATTTTAAACAAGGCAACAAGGGTTTCAGTCAAAGAGTGCAAAAAACTGTTGCCTCATGAAAATAAGCATAAGGGATGTGATGTTACAGAATAACAGAGTTGGAAGGGATCTTGGAGATCTTCTACTCCAATCCACTCCTTTACCATTCTGGATAAATGACTGCCTGATCTCTTCTTAAAAACCTCCAGCGATGGACCACCTACAACTTCTGGAGACAAGCTGTCCCGTTGATTAATTGTTCCCACTGTCAGAAATTTCAAGATTGCATCTCTCTTTGTTAAGCTTCCATTCTCTACTTTTCCTATCCTCAGGTGCTTTGGAGAATAGATTGATCCCCTCTTCTCTGTGACTGCCCCTCAAATATTGGAAGACTGCTAACATGTCACCCCAAAGCTTCTCTTCATTCGACTAGACATCCCCAGTTTCCACAACCATTCATTATATGTTTTGGCTTTCAGTCCCCTAATCATCTTAATTGCTTTTCTCTGCACTCTTTCTAGAGTCTCAAAATCTTTTTTGTATCATAATGACCAAAGGTGGATGCAGTATTCCAAGTGTGGTCTTACCAGTGCAATATAAAGCAGTTATTAATACTTAATGTGACCTCCATCTGGTGGTCATGCTATCTATTCCACATTTTTCTTTTACCAAGAAGTAGTTTGTAGTCTTGTTAGATTGAACTATTTTTTGCTTTTATGAAAAGACCAATGCAAAGAATGAATTAAACCAGGGGTCTTCAAACTTGACAGCTTTAAGACTTGTGGACTTCAACTCCCAGAATCCCTCCTCCAGTCATGCTAATTCAGGAATTCTGAGAGTTGAAGTCCACAAGTCTTAAACTTGCCAAGTTTGAAGACCCTTGAATTAAACAATTCTGCTTTCTCCCTGCTGCCTGTTACCTCCTTGCCATCTTCTCCCATTAGTGGACTGCCGCGTTGACTTTTTTCTTGTTTTTTACATGTTGAAAGAAACTTAAAATTATTTTTGACATTTGTTCCAAGTCATAGCCTTAGCTTTTATGACTTCATCTTTGCAAATTCTGCTTTAGTTATGTGTTTCTTTCTACTTTTTATACTTGTCCTTTTTGTCTTTTAGTTTATGAGAGTTCCTTTTGCAACCATACTTGTTTCATATGGAGTCTCTTATTTTAATTTCTCAAAAACATTGTGCTAACACTGGGCTTTTTAAATCTCATTTTTCAGAGTTTCCCAAGCTTCTTTTCCCTTCAAGATTTTCATCCATGGATCCTTCCTAAGCTTTCTCTAAGTTTGTTAAAATCAGCTCTCTTAAAATCTAAGACACTAGTTTGACTTCGTTCTACTGCTTGTGTCTACATTTTGTTGAATTCCAGTATGGTATTATCACTTTGCTCCAAAGTTCCTGCAACTTCAACACCCTCTATCATTTTATTTCTGTTAGTAAGGATTAAATCCAGTATAGCTGACCCTCTAGTTCCTTCCTCTATCTTTTGGATGACAAAGTTGTCTGCTAGATTTGTGAGAAACCTGTTTCATCTCCCATTACTATTCTACTGTACTTCCTGCACATCTTAGCTAACTGTTTAGCAAAAAAATTGTCTATTTTCTTTGTTTGCTTGGGTATTTTGTAATATATATACACCTATGGCAATGTCATTCATTTTTCCTTTTAGATTAACCAAAAGTGGAGTGCTGCATTGTTCAGGTCTGAACTTCAAAATCTTCACTAGTTTTGTTAATGATTTTGAAGAGGTAGAGGGAATACTTGTTAAAGTTGCAAGTGACACAGAACTTAATGTAATAGTGAACAGAAGCTGATTAAAGAACTGCAGTGGAAATAACAGAATGAAGTGTCAATGAAGATTCTCAATCATCCAGGCAGAGATGTCTGAAGGTTGTTTAAAGTTGTCTGAAGTTTGAATCATTGCAACAGGCCTAATTTTTAATTTCAGACACATTTCACTCAGAGGTGGTATTCAGCAGGTTTTGACCAGTTCTGGAGAACCGGTAGCAGAAATTTTGAGTAGTTCGGAGAACCGGCAAATACCACCTCTGACTGGAGATTTTGTAGTATCCTTCCTCTGCCATGCCTACCAAGCCACACCCACAGAATCGGTAGTAAAAAATTTGAATGCCACCACTGGTTTCACTGCCCATTCGGGCACTTTCTTTAGTCAGAGCAGGATGGTTAGGCAGAGACTCATTGGAATGTACCAACTCTTGCCACACCAACCTCTTTGAAGGTTGTCTGAAGGTTATCTGAAGTTGTCTGGACTATTTTTTTTTAATTTCAGAGATGTTTCACTGCCCGTCCAGTTGCAATGATTCAACCTTCAGACAAGTTCAGACAACCTTCAGACATCACTATCTGTATGATTGAGAATCTTTATTGACATTTTGCAATGCATTTTGGGAAAGAATCCCCTGAGGTTGGTGTGGCAGGAGTTGGTACATTCCAATGACTCTGCGTAACCACCTTCCTCTGACGGAGGAAGCTGCTTGGATGGGCAGTGAAATGTATCTGAAATTAAAAATTAGGCCAGTTGCAATTATTCAACCTTCAGAAAACTTCAGACAACCTTCAAACAGACTGAAGTATTAAATAAACATGAACCAAAAGTCACAATATTTGAATGCATTTAAATGTTCTCTGAAGTCCAGTATATGGCAAAAGTCAAACACCCAACCTTGATCTACAACTTGGTATTTATGTGTACATGTACCAGGTGGATCTTTAAGGCAGATTGTATCATAACAAGCAAGAAAAAAAATCTAAAACCAATTATTAAAATGGACTTTTCTTCCCAAGGAATAAAATAAAATATTGCAGTAGTTTCCTTTTATGGAAATTTCATTCTGGAAGGGAAGGATGAATGTCTCCCCCCACCACCACCACTTCAGATTGCCTCTGCTTCATACTTTCTATTTTTAATTATGTGTACCAAGCAAAGATGCATTTAATATAACCTGCAGCTGGATCCTCAGTGCCTGCTCTTTTCAGCTACAACTGCTTTTGCCCAGGAACTAGAAGAGGGCAAATGAATAGAGCTGACAAAAAGCTCACTGTTGGTCTCTAAAGTGCTTTCCAAATCAGAAATTTTATTCCCTGATTCCAAAGGCATGATGCATTTGAGAGTGTGGTGAGTGATTGCTTGAAAATAGCACAGGCCAATTTTCTTTCTTTCTTCAATCTCTCCTCTGGATAGCTACCACAAATCACTAGCTGGTCTTGCTTCTTTCATTCTTTGCCTTCTTTCCTAGCAAGTTGTCATAGTCGGTGTTGTTTATCCCCAAAGCAGGTGCCCTGCCTGGCTACACGTACACAGACCCCTGTGCATAGCGCAGATGGCTGCAGAAATGTTACACTAGGCACTGTGTTCTGCAGAAGGCAGAATCTGCTGGTAAGTGATTATGCACCAACCATAGAAGCTCTCATAGGAAACGTTAGCAAGAGGACCAGAGAAAGGTGAAATCAGTGGAGCTGAGGGTGGCAGTGATAAACTTCTCAGAATGCCTGGCAATTAATCTTGTGCTTTGGGGATCTGAGAGCCACAACCCAGTCCTTGGCAATGAAACACACTACCAGCTCCAGCTCCAGGGAGTTAATCTCATCTTTGGGAGCTTTCAAATGCCATCAGGCTTAGAGAGATATTAATTCTGAGAAAGAGCAAATGAAGGAGGCACATCTGAGGGGCACCCTTCTCAGTGAGGTGTTTGCACAGGCTGACAGTAGCTGCTTGAGTCCAGCAACCAAATATGAGAAAGATTTGTTCACGATTTTTCTTGGGAATTTGAACAAGAGCTTTCAGAAGGAAATCAAAAGATTGAAAATAAGGAAAATAACACTCAGGGGTCTTTGTGAACAATATACATTAGTGGATACTGTTTTTATATAATCATCACCCAAAGACTGACCTTAGTACTGGCAAGATTCCCTGAAGCACCAGTGCTTTGCCTCACTTATCTTTCACATACAGTAACTACAGGCGCAAATGCAGTTTTCACATTTAACAGCAGATGTCTCTCCTATTATGATTTATCCAAATGTTTCCAATAAAGTATGCAAAAGTATTTACAATAAAAAGTCCCATTCCTGAATGGAGCCTCATAAATGGTGCTGTGTCAACAATGTTTGGAATTATTTCTCAAGGGTATAAATGTAACATTTCTAGCTTTAAGATTATGTTATTCAAATACTGGATCAAAATCTGCTACTTCCCTGAAAAAATAAAATGTAAAAAAGTATAACTATATTTATTTCATGGACTTATATTGTTCTACAAACAAGGATGGACTAGTTACTTGAAGGTGCCATTCTACAGTGCAATTTTTCTGGACAAGTTTTTGAGGCAAAGTATGCCTGGAAAGAGACATTGGTAGCAAGCAAATTCTCCCAGTTTCATACTTGTTCACTTTTACTTAAAAGGGTACTTGGAAAAAATTAATATTTGAATTTGTTAAAAAATGTAGGAACAGAATTAACACAGAATTAATGGACCTTAGTAATAATGCAGGATTGCTCATCCCTAGCAAGATGTCTACATATCTTGAACTTGGAAACAACTCCTGCTATATTTGGAAGCAAGGTAGCATTAAGGGAATATGAAGTATGGAAGAATCTTATGACTCAAAAGTGCTGGTATAAAGATAAACAATTATCCATTTAGGAAGAGGAGACAGAAATAGAAGAAACAAATATTCTATTTATCTCCAGTTGGAGACCAAAAATCTTTGTATTTGGATTTGTCTACAATCTGCCTTCTTGAATGCACAACCTAGGACCACATAGAACTGTTAGCCACAGAAGCCCTACTCCTCTACTTACCAACTGATTGTCAGGTTTCTCTTTCTGACAGAAAGGGCTGGTTGGTTTCTTGATGTTGTTAGTACTGAAAAATCAGACAATTTTAGTCAATCATTGAGAAATAGGGGGATTCCTATTTTTCTCTCCCATTAAAAGATGTGCCTTAATGAAATATACAAGTATAATTAATTCAAGAGATTACATAGCAATATTTAATCAACCAACACGTGTGAGGAGGGTTGTTCATAAAGTTGTGAACATGTTGAACAGTGAAGAAATGTTGGTGATAGAATCCAGGAGAGCTTTCACTAGCTACCATCCAGGAACTCTATAGTAAAATGCTAGCACAAACTCGAGGTTAGAAACAATTTTTAAAAAGTAAAGTACATCATGTTAATTATATGTTAATGTGCCCTGTTTGTATTTTTTGTTTTGAACCAGTTTAACCCATCTCCTGTATTAGGGCTCACTCACCTGATTGCAGTTATTGGTACATCACATAAGACAGAGTATAAGTCAGCAATTGGCAATTTCACCTCAAGGCTGACCAATACAAAGATACATCATTGTAGATTTACCAACAGGTCAATGGCTTCAAATTAGATATGTACTGTGTTATTTTCTTTATGAGGATCACATATTTTAATCATGTAACTGTTTGCTTAGATTTTCTTATTAATAAAACTCATTTTTCTGGGCATTTTTTCTAATGGTATTTCTTCAAGTGAAGCATCAGAAATGCTAAGCAAGTCAAACTGCTCACATTCAAGAAGTCAGCATAACTAATTCTGAAGTAGAGAAAGTGAGGCTAGACAATTCCTTTATTTAATGAAACCACATTCTTTCTCTCATGCTGGATTTTTACTCATTTTTAATCAACTATTTCAAGTTCTTCAGTCTACAATCAAGGTAGCCTTCACCGAGGGCTCATTTCTGCCTTCTCTATTGTTGAACCTGAACAGTGGAACCAGACAGCCTTTGACATTTGGATGGGCCTGATCCAGATGATCTTTCATAAGTCATTAAAAACTTAGTTTCCTTCTCCAAATCTTGGCTCAAGAAGTTAAATTATGTGGATATGAGTATTTCCCAGGCTTGATATGCTTCAAGCTTTTGATGATGTTATTATTGTTTGTAACTTATTGTTTTCCATAAGCTGTATGTCAAGGGGCAGCCCTGCAAATCGAATAAACCAACCAACCAACCTGCAAGTTCTGTGTCCTCCAACATGAAGACAACCCACAAATAGTCCTTGAGGGCAGGAATGCACACCAACAACTTCAACCTAACCCATCTTGTTGCAAAGGTAATTCCCACTGTCTTTTTCTTGCTCCACATCATATTGTTTTTTTTACTCACTGTGGACTACTGGGATTGGACTTTCACACAGTGGATCAGAGAAACTGTATCCGTTCAATCTGCTTCCCCTTCTAGCCAAAGCTAGAGGAAAAAAATATAAAGTTGTCTTTTAAATATATTTTTCACAAATCCATTGGTAGACATACAGAAAAGTAACATTGTCAAATATGAGGGGACCAAAAGAGAGGGTTCCATATAAAAGATCTATTGAAGGAGTCCACATTTCCTCAAAGAATTCTCAGATCTCCCAAGGAAAGCAGAAGATCCTTGCTTTCCCCAACCCACCAGTCAGTGGCTGTGGTAACTATCACCAGTTCAGCATCATTGCTAAAGGTGAAGAAAGCACTGAAGTCAGATCACCCCAACTTAATCATATCTTTCTTCCCTTCTTTCTCCTTGATTCAATAGTTCCCACCTATCCATCTCTACCCAGCAGTCTCTTTCCAGCGGCTCCACTCCAGTCCTTGATCCAGTAGCTCACAGACTCTAGGAGTGCTTTCTGCAACAGCAGCTGTAGCTGCTGGCTTCTCAAGCCATGCCTCTAATCCCTGTAAATCCTACAGAATGAATAAATGAGTATCAAGCAAGTGAAAAAACAAGGATGTCCCATTCCTAAGAGTGTCTGAGTTTCCAGAGAACGGTTTCATTTATATATCAAGGCAGTGAGAGGGCCAACCTCTCAAAACTGAAGTAGCTTACTGCTGTAGAGCAGTGGAAATGGAGGCACATCTCCTTTCCACTCTATATTCTAAGGAGATGGTGGGAGATTCTGTGAGAGCTGTGAAATCATGAAAGGGGAGGGAGGGTTCATCTTTCTCAACTAGTTAGCTCAGTGTTTATATAATACACTAGCAGGTAGGTCTATATTTTCACCTCTCACAAGATAATTTGACCTATTTTTAATGGGTTTTAAGACTGAGAAGAAGATAAAATACTGGATATATTATATGGGATATTAACAGGGTAAACCTTGTCAAGCTGAGGAAATCAGGAATCAAGATAAGTTCCAAAGCATTACGTATTTATTCCATGCAGTAAGAATCTGAATCTACTAATGGTCAATGGTAAAGATAAAAGTCAAAAGACTTCATGTGGGGTTGGACTTAGATCTCTTACAGAGGTATAATGATTCCAAACTGATAAAGCATTTGATTGCACGCCAGCCTCAGAAGGTCATCTACATATCTATGGCGAATATGAATGTTATGCTATTTCAAAATAACAACATTAAGACATGAAATGAAGTTTAAAAGGATGAGACAAATTACAATTGTCACTGTAGAATAGAATTTCTGTGATTAAATGGTTTACCTACAATGTTATTTTTGTTTCAGACAATATCTATTTTGACAACTGATTAAATAATGGCAGAAGGATATATCTAAATTTTATGGCAGGAGAAAACAATGAATTAAATATAAGGTACCACAAGATGCAAAAGAAAGAGGAGGATTAGATCTATCAAGATTTAGAAATATATTTTGCTGCCTGTTGTTTAGTTTGGATGAAGGAATGGGTGTTAAGAAATAGAAAGTTATAGAAAGAAGGACATGATAAAGGATTTGTCATGGATATTTATGGTATGATAGAGCCAAGGTTAATGTAGATTTCAAAATTCATTATGCCCAGAGGGCCATTCTTAGAGTATGGAATGAATATACATTTAGGTTTTGCCCAAAAACAACTTTGTGGCTTTTATAAATGAGAAATGATATGTAGATGAGAAATGATAAGTAAACATCAATGGTTAACTTACTGAGATATATTAGAATTTTCTGAAGAAGATTGTAAAATGAGATTAAGAGATTTGACAATAGCATATCCTTGCCAATGGATATGTACAATTATCAGAAAGCTGTAAGGTAAATGAAACATTTTATAATTTTGAGCAATGTAAAACTGAGTTTGAAACAAAATTATATACTAATGATGAACATATAATTGCTAAAACATATACAATTTTGTTGCATGATAAATGGGCTAAAAACTTTGGTTACAACATACAACTGGAACAATGAGAAAATATGTGGCTGAAAGCATTGAAATTTATATTATGTTTAAAGTTTTAAAAATGATGTGTCATTGGTATTGTCACAGAGGAATCATGGCATTTTATCATGATAATGGATATCTCAAAAATCCAAAACATCTTGGAAAATTTTAAAAATTAAAGTGTAACTGGAACCAGAAACTTTTCTTTTGGGACTAATGGAGAAAAAGTCACAAAACTTCATTTTTATATATGACAACTGCAGCAAGTTGATTATGTACTCAAAAGTGAAAAGGTTCAATACTATCTACAATACAGGAATTGTAGGTGAAGGTGATGGACTTTGCAGGGACCACTAAATTAGCTTCCTTGATAAGAGATATCAAATAATTACATTTATTGTTGATTGGAAATTGGAAACTCCTTATGGACTTTTTGCTTGAAACAGAAAAGTGCGTGTATGATTTGTGATTTTTATGATTAGAAAAAAAGGATAATAGGAGTATTTTTGTAATCATGGAGAAAGAGGTAATTTTTTAAATCATATTTATATTTGCTGCAGAGGAAATTAGAAGCTTTTTTGTTTCCTTTTATTCTTTCTTACTGCACTTTTGAGTATTTTTTCCTTTTTGTCTGTTGTTTCTATTTTGCATTAATTTGGGTTAGTTTTTATGCTCTAAAACTTTTAATATCTTTTTAAAGATAGCTTGGGCTTCTTTCTTTGAGTGGCAGTGTCCTGTCACCTTAGCAACTAGGCTGTCACACTTCTCTTGGCCAGTGCCCTTATCATATTGCTGCCTGGGCTGGTTGCCTTGGTAACTGGTGCAGCAGCCAAGGCAACCAGCCCCAGTTCTGGTCCCCTGCTGAAGGCAGGTCTTCTTTACTTGCCAAGCTGAGGTGAACCATACAATCCTTGTTGGCTTTGAGTTCAGGGGTTTCACATGGGCAGACTGGTATTAAAATCTCTGCTTTCATCTCTGTAAAGGTTGAAACCTTCAGGACTTGTTGAAATTAAGGCAACGTAATTGATCTTAAAACTAAAAAAAACAGTAATAAACAATGAATCAGTATAAGAGTAAGACAGTTCTCCCTCCCGTGTTTTGTTTTCATATCTCACAGTCTTAAAGTTAAGTTCATCATCACAGAAGTTGAACTGAGATTGGATAACAAAGATTCCTGGTATACCAGCCTGCCATAAGAGTCTTCTAATATAGTAAGAAAATACTTAAATCAGTATGCTAGAGATTGAACCCTAAGAATTAAATGTTACACTTGCTAACCCAATGATTATATGTAATAATTCCTTCTTAGACACGTTTTCCCCATATTACAAAGACTATTTGGTCCCATGATTTTCTGAGGAACAAAAGGCAATGATACAAGAAGAGAAATATCTAAAATGCACATTTAAAAAGAAAAATGAAATAGGTCAGACCTCATTCTGGAACCTCCCTTCTGTCATGGGCAGCTGTTCAGATTTGTCTGAGGCGTCTTCCAATGTGGTCCATAGATTTTCAGAAGATTTACTGTATGAAGTACTTTGTGAATAAATTCAAGTGATCTCTAGAATGCTGTATTGTTTTATTTTGTAAGATTTCATTTTATTTTAATATTTATTAATTTATTTTGTAAGGTTCCTTTTCCCACCTTATTTCAAAATGTATGATTGTGAATATGGTACTTTGAGGAGCACAGACAGTCAGCCATATGTCTATACAACCCTTTTGGTTCATAGCATGCAGCATGAAGGGAGCATCTTTTAACAAGACAGATCACTTCTTAAAGAGACACTGTTTGTTTCTGAATAACGATTCCTTTGGTCTTGATTATTGTAGGTATGATTTTTCTGGTGAAACTATTTCTGATTTGGATAACCTACCTGAGAAATTAGTTGCAATTCCTAGAGAGAGTGTACAAGAAAAACATGGCACAGAAAACAGATACTAAATTGTAAGAAGTTATAAGACTTGAGTCCAAAAGCTCTGCCTTGACTTGTTATTTCAGGATTCTGGATGTTTGGATGTAAATCTAGAGATTTGGGTGGCTCCCATTCTAATAGCACTGCAGAAGAGTTTTAAGATCTGCTTCTCTCCAAGGCTTTGTTCTAGGCTGGATGAAGCCTTTTGTTAAGTGTATGTTTGTTTATCTAATTTGCCATTTTGTTGAGAATATGTATGTATGTATGTATGTATGTATGTATGTATGTATGTATGTATGTATAGTGTGTGTATGTGCGTGTGTAGGAGGAGAGGAGAGAGAGAGATTATCTGGATGTTACTCTTTTAGTTGCTTACTGAAATTGTTGGTTTGCTCCCTTTATCTATTTTTGGCAGATAGGACAATGTTTTTTATAGAGAAATGTTTGCTCAGTGAAAACCCTTTTCCTCATTTACCATCATTTAATACTATTGTGAATTAAATATTGTTTCAGTTTTCTCCCTAATGGAACAATTTGGACAGGTATGTTCAGAAAAGTCTATAGAGATTCTCAATTACCCAAGTCATGGTTGTCCCAAAGGTGCTTTTTCAAGAGGCAACTGGACTTTCTGGTTTTTCTTTGAAGATGTTTCGCTTCTCATCCAAGAAGGTTCTTCAGCTGTGGCTGGATGGTGAGGAATGGAATGATTCATACTCCTTGCAGACAGGAGTATATGCATTCTTTTAGAGAGTTGTTGAGGCCACCTGGAGGTTTATCTGCATCATCAGGGTCACCTGAATGGTGCAAACAAGTCATCAAATATTAAAAAAAGACCTTAAAGGAGCTCCTCCATATCAGACAACAAAGAAAACAATAAATGAAGCAATGTTGTCATTCCATATGTTGCAGGAATATTGGAAAAGCTCAGAAGGATCTTCAGCCAACACAACATACGTGCACACTTCAAATCCAAGAATACACTTGTCTACCCCATGGATAAAACACCCAGAGACAAACAGAGCAATGTGTATATGCAGTACAATCAGTGAGCCACGTGCAGATCTGTACATTGAGGAAACAAAGCAACCACTTCATAAATACATGGCACAACACAGGAGAACAAACCCATCAGGACAAGATTCAGCAGTCCGTCTGCATTTAAAAGACATAGCCTGCTCTTGTAAAGACAGCAAAGTCCACATTTTGGACAGAGAGTACTGCTGGTTTGAAGGAGGGGTCAAACAGGCCTTCTATGTCAAAATTGAATAACCCTCTCTCAAGAGGGGAAGGGATATGACATCATCTAACTCCGGTCTACAACACAGTTCTTTCAACAGTTCCAAGAAGGCCCCACACTTATTTGCACTACTCAGGTGACCCTTATGGCTTCAATGACTCTCTTAAAAAAATAAAAATGCAAGGAGTATAAATCCTTCCATCCCACTCCCTGCCCCCCTATAGCCAGAGCTGAAGAAGCTTCTTGGATGAGAAGCAAAGTCTTCAAAGAAAAATCAGAAAGTCCAGTTGCCTCTTGAAAAAGCACCTTCGGGACTCCAGAAAAGAGGTGTATGTGTGTCACTATTTCCTCCATTATATAACAAATGTACAGTTTAAATAGATAACCTCAAAAAGGCAGGGTTAAAAAAATGGCAGGTTGACCACAGCATTAACATCCTCGGAGGTGAAAGCAGAGAAGTGGGGTGGGGGGGGAAGAGATGAAATGAGAATGTTCTACTATGGTTTTTCTGGTGAACAGATTCTCCAGGTTTCATGGAATCATAGAATAACAGCATTATAAGGGACTTGCGGGTCTTTTAGTCCAACCCCCTGCTTGAGCAGAAGACTCCATACCATTCTGAACAAATGGTTGTCCAATCTCTTCTTGAAAACCTCAGCAATGGAGCTCCCAGCTGCAAGAGGCAAGCTTTTCCACTGATCAATTGTTCTCACTGCTAGGAAATTTCTCCTTACTTCTAGATTGGATGTATCTTTAATGATCTTCCATTCATTACTTCCTGTCTTCCTCTCAAGTGCTTTGGAGAGCAGGTCAACCTCCTCTTCATCCCTTCAGATCGACCCTCTTGTCTGTGACAGCCCCTCAAGTTTTGGAAGACCTCTGTCATATCACCCCTGGCCCTTCTCTTTGCTAGACTAGACATTCCGCATTCCCGCAACACAGTATCTCCTGACTCAGGAAAATGGATGTGATGGGTCTTCTTTCAGTACAGCAAAATTTTGAGCACATCTTCAATATTTGGAATACCTATCTTGGTGAATTCTAATGTGAATTTAACTCACTATAACTGATTGAGACATTTATATGCTATTCTATTCAGTTTTTTATATGGGGGGGGGTGTTTTTGTTGTGTTGTAGAAATTAACCATCTCATAGTAATTTAAAAAATCAGGAGACAGGTTCCAAAGTATTCCTGGCTAGAAGAGGTTGGACTGACATTTCAAATAAGTGTGATATGAAGGGAGACTTGTGACATCTTAAAAAATAATAGATCTATTGTGGCACTCCCTGCCCTGGGTTAAGATTCAAGACACGTTATGAAGTAATGGTGAGCTTTACTCCACATAAACATACATTATAGCAACTGTACAAGACTATTCCTTCTTTCAGTTGAAATGGGTTTAACGGGAATATTATCATAAGGGCTGGATTCACAGCCTCCCTTAAGGTCCAGTTCTTCAAACAGAAAGCACTTTTGTCTGAATGTCTATGAATGTTCTCAGTCATCCAGGTCATAGTTGTATCAAAAGTGGTTTTAATTCTTGAAAAGGTGACTGGACTGATTTTTTTTTTTTTTGAGGAAGAAGACGAGGTTTCGCTTCCTATCTTGAAAGCTTCATCAGTTGTATTGGATGCTGTGGGTGATGGAAGGACAATTATTGATAGCTGAGATTGGTTTGGGGGGCGGGTGATAAGTTCTGACAGCATAGTGGTGAGGGTGGAAATGGAAAGATTGTATTTTCTTTGCAGTCAATTGGTCTTAATACTCTCCGAGAACTGTTGTGGTTATTTGGGGTTTTATCTGTGACCTCAGGGTCACCTGAGTCTGAGGTGTAGAATCTTCTTGGAACAGCCAATAGGATGCACTATAAATTGGAGGTAGCTGGTGTCTTATCCCTCTTTCTCTGTTCAGAGATGGCTGCTCAGTGTTAACACTTTTGTATGCCTTTTCATGTGAAAAAACAATTGTGGCAAGGAATCTCCACAAGTTTGCTCATTTTTACTGACACATTAGTACACTCAAGGCTAAGCAGCAATGGACATGGCTTACCTATTTTCTCTGCCCCCCCCCCTTTTTTTGCTCTCTCCTATTCTTTCCTGAACAGCAAAAAAAAAAAAGGAAAGTCACAACCAATCATTTTTTTTTCTGAAATATGGTAGAATTTAGTCCAAGGCTGCCTAAGATTGCAGGTTGTTCACTCCCAGTTTCTCTTTGATGTAGTTTAGAAGCTTCAGCTCACACAAAATGTAGTCACTTTGCTCCAAATGCACCAGCTTCTTAAAGTGCTTCCAAAAAGCATCCCATTTAATCAGTCCTGGAGATCCATAAATGAAATGGAACTGTTTTTTCCTGTATTTTCCTTCAAAGTCTTTTTTATTTTTCTGTAATTATAAAAATCATAAACATAGGAGAAAATGATTTTGTCATTTTAAAAAATAGTTTTTGCATTTCAAGAGTTAAAAGGTTTTAAATCACCAGAATCTCTTGCTCAGAAGAGACCCTGACCAAGTACAAGGAAGGATTTTTTTAAAAAAGGAAGGGGAAGGAAATGTCTAAAGCCAGGCATTAAGAGATTCTTCTGACATTAAAAAAAAAAAAAAAACTGCTGATGCAATTCCCAAGATACATGAGTCTTCATTTTGCAAGTTTTGGGAATCCCACTGAGATTTCATCTGCTGCAACTGTATTTATCTGAGTAAAAGCTAACTTCTTCTGAAGTAACAGCCTCAGAAACCCAAAATAGGAGAAAGGATCAAATCAACAAAACTTGTAATAGGACTGTGAATTTTGGATTACCTCTGTGATGTCAAATCTGTGTGATGGTTTTCCTCAGACATTTTAGAATACTATGTAACTTGTTCCCACCTCTGCTCCAGCAGATCTGAGGAAAGAAATAATACTGGAAAAGCAGAAAACATGTGTTCCTAGAGAATGTGCAGAAGTCAAAATATAGGGCAGTGTGAGACATTGCCTTCTGGTTCGCCTTGGGATTCCTAAACTGCACACGGTCCTATAATCCAGTGGTGAGATTCAATTTTTTTTTTACTACCAGTTCTGTGGGTGTGGCTTGGTGAGCATGGCAGGGGAAGGATATTGTAAAATCTCCAGTCAGAGGTGGTATTTGCAGGTTCTCCGAACTGCTCAAAGTTTCCATTACCGGTTCTCCAAAACTGGTCAGAACCTGCTGAATATCATCTCTGCTATACTCCCTTTTACTTTCTTGAGCACAGCCTTTGAAAATCTCAGGCAAGTTCCACAGTGTTAATATGGGAAATATAAACATCATAATCTAATCTCTTGAACTATGGTTACCATGAAGACAAACAGCAGGGGAAACAACAACCCTGCCGTGTGAGATAGGATCCAATCCCCTGGGGTCTATGCTCTTCCACTAAAAAATACTCCACCTGGTCCTTGATCACTGAGATTGCCCACTCCTCCTGCTCACTTTTGTATTCACACATTACTTCCTTAATAAAAATAATAATCCCAAATTGTTTGGGTAGGGAAGAACAGAATCCATATATTCAAATAAAATAAATTCAATGCTAATGCCTTTATGGGTCCTTGGGCAAACTTCCTTTCCTCAGCTCTCTTCACATTTCCAGTATAAGGATAAAAATGTTAGATAGGGCTGCACTTAAAAATATATTCAACTAATAATGGAGAAGAAGAATTTGAAGTTTATTTACAATCTAAGACCAATCATTAAAAATACATCAAATACAGCAGATAAAACACATACTAAAAAAGGAGTAGGTTTTTACAGTGGAAATTCATAACAGCCTTTTTTTAAAAATCAAGGAATGTTAGTTAGGAGGTTGTTTTATGCTTTGGGGGTGGAACAAGTGTTATTATATGGGGGTGGGAATCAAAAAATTAACTCACAAACATAAACCAATTCAGTGACCTATACCGTCCCTAATGATCTGGGATTTTTGTCTATGAATTTACACGTGCCATTCTGCCTAAACGTATAATCTAAAAGAGTGCTACACATTATGATTATTGCTTCTTTATATTTGACAAATCAATACAATAAACTATAAAAATATTTTTAATAATTATAATGATTAAATATAGTATTGTATTATGCATTTTGCTGTTCGGATCAGTGAGTGTAGAGAATCTGTTTTTCTAAGGACTATGTACATTGCAATTTAGATGACCCTTCCATTATTTGAAATCACTAGTTTTTTTCAAAACCAGGTTTTTTTGGCAAATTTGTTTCCTTAATTAAGAGCATTTTTCTGCACTAGCCATTTACAGTGTCACCCTGCCATTGCTAGAGTGATATAAAGCTTGTCTTCATTACTGATTTATTGCCACAGCAATTGCTGGCCAATGCTATCAATTGCTAGTGTAGAAAAGCTCTAAGAATAGAGTGGAAATAGAATGAGCAGCTCCACATTCCTTGAACATTACAAAGCATTTCTAAAAATCTGTATATTGATAAAGAACCTAGTTTTTATGAAGTTTTGTACAGAAATTAAACTCTATGTTGAATAAGTATTTCCTTGATTTCAGTGTAATAATGGAATCTACTCAAAAGGAATCTGGTGATTTAAAAAGGAGGAGCTGAGTTTTCTTATGTGTTATTATACAATATCATTGTATGTTATTTGGTAGCAAATATGTTAAAGAATAAACTATATCTCCTGATTTATTCCTTTCCCAAGAGTCCAGATTTAGTAATTCAGGTCTTAGTAACCCTGCAGACTGATACACTTTCTTAAGGGTTGCAGAACCATGTTAGTCTGATGCAGCAAAAACCACAAAGACTTCAGATAGCTAAGAGATGTATACTAAAGTAAACTTTGGGGACATGGGAATTCTATATACTTTTGTATGGCTAGTCTAAGTGAGCAAATGTATCTAGTCTAGGGGCCAATGTATTTATGAGTGGGTAGGATATAATGGCCGTTTGATCCTATCATGAATCCAAAGTAATACTCAGCTGATCTTGCTGACACTAGAAAAAGGGGCAAATAGATGAATTAAACAGCCAGGAATAATGCCTGCTAGATCCAGCTTGTTTAAGAATGTTGTCAGTGGGGATAGGAATTGTGCCCAGTAGTAAGTATTCAACATAACTAAAGTTATGTAAACATACCTGTACCCTTTTGGCAGAAGGGCAGCAAAATTATAGTTAAGGAGTGATGAACTTTAGAAAGTGATTTTAATTGCTCAGCCAAAACTATCATTTTCAGTACATCAGTGAATCCTAGCTAAAGTATGATCAGCATCAAGGGCAGGAGTGGAAAAGGCAGGAGGGTTCCCTTTGCTTCCACTCTGTGCAAATTCCTTTTGTATGCAATGGCCTGCATTGCAGAGATTTTCCTATCTTCTCTGCACTCCTCCCTAGGATCATTATGATGAAGTCATTGTGAATTAAGACCTTGCTGTAGAACCCAGCGGGCTGTTTGTGTGGCAAAAATCCAGTGACATGGTTGCAGGCTTTTAAATAGCACACTAGCAGTGCTGGAGAAAAAGTACTTCCCACAGCATAATTGTCATGTGAAAAGGGCACTACCATATGGGGGCCATTGGGCTGATTGCCTCTTTCTGTAATAAATCCCTTTGCGAGTTCCACAAGCTAGTGACTCAAATAACCTCTTTTTGCTCGACAGGCGCATAGAACACAGTAGCACACAGTATTTGCTGATCAATATAGTGCACAACATCCTCAAGTGCACAATAGCCTTCAAAAGGCCAAAGGAATACCGTTACATTTTTGGAAAATATTATGTGGACCTATTTCAGTCAGGGCTTTTGTTGCAATATTGTACTGAGATTGCTTAATCATCTGGATGGAAAACATATGCTGGAAACTGGATGGAAAAGTACAGCTCTGAGTTCTCATGGTCTCTTGGTGATTTTTGATACCCGATTGTCAGGAGTGGGATTCTACCAGTTCGGCCCTGTTTGGACAAACTGGGAGCTCTGAGGATCAGCTGTGAGCAAACCAGTTCACTCTGATGATCAGCTGTTGGGCCATCTGCCCACCCCGGTTCTATTCTGTGCTTTATATCCTGGTTTCAAGCTCAGCTGATTGCTGCGTGTCAGCTGTTTAACACACACAGATTGCTGGAGAAGGTCAGTAGGAAACACTCTCATCAAACCGGTTGTTACACCAGTTGAATCGCACCCCTGCCGATTGTAGTATTCCTTAGGACCATATGGGCTGAACCTTGCAAACCCTGTTTTGTAATAATTCAGTAGAGTAGATACAGAATTATTGTTCAACACCTTGACTGTTGACTCATGGTATTCCATCTTATATTTTACACATCTTCAACATCTGCATAAAAGTACTGGGAGTTTTGGAATAGGATGCTATCAGAATGCTAAAATCCCCTGGTTCTACTACTTGTAGCTACCCAGTTGTTAACTCCAGTATCAATTAAGGAAGTAATTAGCATCACTGAATGCTGATACAGAAAATAATCCAGTCAAGACACTGTTAACCAATATAAATCTGAATTTGGAGTTGGACTCCCCCAAAAAGAACAAATCTGTCTGCTGGAAATCTGTTTTTCAGTTGAAATGGTAAGTGGCAATTGTAGTACAAAGTGCATCCACACCATTATACCTAAGTGTACCAGCATAACCATGCTTTGGTAGTTGCATAGGGGCTCACATGAAACATATCCAGAAGTTATTGCTGGGGCAAAATGCAGTAAAAATGCAAGAATTGGGCTACTAAAGATGCAAAATACTGTACTGAACTTAAAGATTTGTACTTTTTGCCACATACTTTCTGAATTCTATTTAAATTATTAGCCATAGCATAAGAAATCTAAACAGCATAAAATTTTATAAGAGACATCTTGTTTCATTATGAATTTGATCTGCAGATGACCTTCTGAAGACACTGCTTTTAGCAGCTCATTTATATGGCTTGGCAAAGATAGCTTTGTCTGTATTTCTCCCAAGGCTGTGGAATGCCCACCCTTGGGAACTGTATTTGGCCTCATTCTCTCTGTCTTTAGAAAGCAGTAATGATGCATCCGTTGTGTCAGGGCTTTAATGGTTAAGTAGCTTAATTTCTTAATTTTTCCAATATACTCTTCTAATTAAAAAATAAATAATCTAGCACATTACAAGCAAAGTACTGCCCTCTGACATTCTCTTTATTTCCAAGTCTTCAGGGTGCCCACAAAGTGGAGTGCTAATATCAGTTCCCAAAAGAAACATGGGATACATACATAACAGTATTCTGTTATGATTGAGAAGGGAAAGTACCTGTTGGTTGGATCCCTTGTGGCAAATCAGCTGCCTGTTTTTGAGAAGTGAAGGAGGGAGCTTAAAGTAGACACTTGGAAGTGTATAGCCTACATGGGTATGTTTACTTATTAAAGATCAAAAATAGACCATAAGCTTCATCCCTCTTTGAGGATAATGAAATGTCTTGTGTCAGAACCTCTAAACTTCATAGCTTTTTTGATCAGCAGGGAATGAGTCTGTAACTTCAGCTGTAATAAAAAGGTTTTTTAAAAAAAACAGATGAGGTGCTTATACATAATATACAGTATAAAGGACTGACCTGACTATTTTGATTAGGTCTAACAATGACAGTACTCAATTTCTAAATAAGTCCCATCCAGCAAGGATCCAGGAATGCTTGTTGGTGTATTGTTTTTTTGCTACTATTTTCAATTATCTAGAAGATTGTTCTAGTAGTTATTTCTGGTGAACTTCAAATATTCCATAGAACATTGAGAAATGTTCACCCCAAACCTACATATTGTAGATTTAAGCTTGTGCACCATATTGAGGGTACCATCCATCTTCATACCAAAACATCTCAATCTTCAAATGGGAGTCTCTAAATGAGTGCTCTGGACTCAAAGACACCCCCCCCCCCCAAAAAAAAAAAACCTGGAGTGCCTCTATGGTGGCCACAGCTTTTAAACTAGTCACACACATGGTACAGCTGTTACTTTCATATTAAAGAACCACTTGAAAGCCTGCATATGTAATATCCGTGTATCATAAATGACTTTGCTCAGGAGCCTCTTGCACCCTTAAGCACTGCAGATAGAACTGGAGTGGCTATTAACTGAATAGCTACAGACAGAACCACCCCAAAATGTGGTCATCTATAGCACGAGTCCTCTAAACAAATGGAATGTTCTGCAGTACTTATACATTCCATATATTACTCGAAGTCTTCTGGAAAAGCACTGAACTAAGTTATCAAGACAAGTGTGATCTTTAACTGCTTAGGTCTTTCCACCTCTGCAATTATACAGATGGTATTGGCGGTGTTGAAGCAATTTTATGTGGGATTGGCCTTTTAGTACATTTGGGAGGAGGGATTCTTGGAATAAACCAAAGGTCCTACATTGCCAAGATTTTTGTAAAATAGAAACTCAGTTCATGACTGATAAGGGATGAAGTTCCAGGTATCTAAACTGAACAAACAATGAATGTGTATCTTAACATACAGATAATATGGTATTGGAAGA
Source organism: Bungarus multicinctus (assembly GCA_023653725.1). Lineage (NCBI taxonomy): Eukaryota > Metazoa > Chordata > Lepidosauria > Squamata > Elapidae > Bungarus > Bungarus multicinctus. The sequence goes on from CM042846.1 coordinate 4,083,684, forward strand.
TGAGAAACCACTTTTTCTACAAAATTTGTACATTTAAACATTTTTGAGAGCAAGACTACTATGTAGAGACATAGAAGGATGACTCACAGCTTCTCTCGTGACAATCTTGCATCCTGAAATTGCTTACAGATCTTGGTTGTTGCATCCTCAGCTATTTTATTAATTATATAAGTAATTGTTACTGCCATTTCTGCATTTTGATTCCTTTCTATCTCTATACATGAATTCTTGCATCACTGAATATTCTATGCTGATAAAAAAAATAAAGCAGGGATCTCCCAAACCCTTATACTCTACAGATTAGAAAGTCTTCATCTGTTAAGATTAATGATGCATTTTCCATGCAAAATCTGGATCCTACTACACCATCAGTGCTCAACTTTTCATGCAGACTTATCACCAGGTATTCTTATTGCTGAAAGAGAAAAGGGCAAAAGATGAAAGCAAACTTGTTTCTTATATCAAGCAATCATTATCACTAAGCAAGCTATGCCTTTGTTAGATGCAACATACTGTAATATTCATTGAAGGCTTATTGTTTTAGATAAGGGCCCTGGTGGACAAAAAGGAAAGCTATAAAATCCCACTAAACCAATAAATCTAGGAAATCTTGTTACAAATGTCCTTTTATCCAATTACTGTCTGGTTCTCCCTATAATTTGGAATACAAATGTTATCTTGAATTAATTGCAAAGAAGTGGAAATTAAAACAAAACACAATCATCCGTTTCTTTAGTTATGCTGCTCTTTATTCCAAATATAAGGAAACTAAGGAACAGACCTTTAACTTATTAGAATTCTCAAATGCCTCAGTTTCCCAAAAAACTACAGTAAAAAGGTATTTACTTTAGCAGCAGAATGCCCAATTTTTATTTCAATAGTCTAGATTTCAGGCCAGGCATCTTCAGTGAACAAGGTTTTGTTAGGCAGTGATGGAAAACATTATACGATAGCCTTAAAAACTTCTCTCTGAGCAATTAATCCTGGATTAAATGATCCAACTGTATAATTTGGTAAACTGATAGCTTGTTTTCTAATAGGGTAATTTATCCCATTAAATAGTAATACTTTTAATAAAAATTCAACAAAAACAATGTGCAAACTTTTCGTAACACAAAATCTGGAAGTAGATTGTAAACTAGTTTATCCCAAGCATATCTTGACACATATTGTGATTTAATCTCCCTGTCTCATTCAAGAAATGAATGGTTCCTGTATTTTGCTGAATCAATGGTTGATTACATTTAGAATATTTACCTGTCACAAGAACTCTTGCAAAATGGATGCTCATAAGGCACCATTTACCAGAAAACAAATTGGTGTGGTTAACCTCATTACATCCATAGAACATGCTTTTCCATCCCAGCTTACCTTTTTCATTTCCTGAGAAACAGGCAATTCCAAAATATCACTCAACTGCTCCAGACTTGAGCATTCCTGGAAACAAACCTGCATGACAGGCTGGTATTCTGCTTTGCTTCCCCTTTCCCCAGGCAGGGGGATCCAAGCATGAAACAATCAGTTGCTGCTTATGTGTCTGCCATTAGTGTTACTCTTATTCCCCTATTCTACTAGCATATTTACCACAATTTTTAAGTATTGTATATTGAATCTCAGAGGCACGTCAGATGGTTTAAGGTCTTATTTAAAAATATTTCCAGTGTTTGGGTACTCACCTGGAAAGATGCATTAGGTTTAATTTGTTCACATTTAGGAATGTTTATATAAGTACCAGCAACATAACCTCACATGAAAGCTTTCAAAACTGAAAATGATTAAATGACTAAGGCTGCAGATCTCTATACGTAAGATGCTGGGCACATCAAGAATGTCTTTTTGATTTTATAGTTTTTATGCAAAGTTATGGGGAAAATAAAATGCACTTGCAAGTTACTGACAGTACCCTTCACTTTATTTTGAGATATTTAGTAAAGCCATCTATGACCATGCAGAAAATAGGAAGTAGACTCAAATGATCTCTTTCTCATTTCAATTTTCCACTTTTAGATATACTTCCCTAAACAGCCTGAGATCAACACGCAAGTACATATGCATCATGCAGAGTCCTCAGATTATTTATGTAGAGAGAAAAAAATCCTTTTAGCCAGTGAACAAACCTGAGCAGTTTAAACAATTACATGATTCCATTTAATAAGATTTCAGAACGGTGACCATATTTAAAGCTGTTCCAGTGACTTTTCTCCAACATTGATCCTCACCAGAATAAAACTAGGTCTGAGGAATATATCTTTTTTCTGTTCTGTGTGAGATACATCCTAACCTAGCTAACCTATATCAATCTCCAATGTCATCTTGGCTCTGCTTATCAGAAGGAAAAAGTGTTCTTGCATGAGCTCAAATTTAAGGAAGCATTATTAATTAAAGTGGTGATTGGAAGCATGACTGTTTGGCTTTCTTTTTAAACTATTCATAAGATAAACAGATAAGGAATAAACACTGCAATTCTGTAAGGTAATCCTAAAATGGGAGCCAACTGGATAGACTTCAGATAAATTTGTTACGTTGCAGAATCTATTTTCTTGTAGGCAAAAATCCATCCTGTATTCTGTACCTGGGTGATGAAATCTGGGTGTTCCATTACACCCCACTTTTAGAAAAATTGTATAACTTTTTCTCTCAGACTTCTAACTATAGATGAAATTATGATTTATGATTATTGTATTTTATAGTTATGATTTATCATTTGTTGCTTGCATGTACACTGAGAGCTTATGTACCAGAGACTAATAAAGATTTCTCTTTCTATTCTGTTCCGACCTATTCTCTGGATTGTAGAATGAAGGAAAGTTAACAGTATCTGAGCTACTATTCTATTCTTCTAAAAACTATAAAATGAATACAATCTGATTAGAAGCAGTATAAAATTAAATGATCTTTCTGAAAAGGATACCAAGAAGCCCAGAACCACTTAAAAGTCAGAGCAGAAAAGTAGTTATCTAATTTGATGGTGTAGGACCATTTTACACCCTAGTTTGTCCATTGTCCATCCTAGTAACTAGGATACTGTAGCTTTTATTCATGTTCTTCTACAATCCACACAGAATTAAAAATGTGGAGGAACATTGAATTGTAGGCTCAGCAAAAGCCCCACAAAATTTTACTTTGCATTGTCTATATCTTTACACCTATATGTATATTTGTGATTTGTGGTAGTTGTACAAGAAAGTGGCAACATTTATTTATTCACCAAAGTGATTTGCAGGGGCTGGACTTTGGGGCAAAACTTGGTTAAACTTGCACAATAATGGGGATCTCTCTCCCCACCTGACAGCTATAGAAATACTTGTTGCTCTCATACCATGAAGAGAAAATTAGGTAGGATATTGAAGCCAAACCCACCAAACATGAAAAGCATTCTGGAATTCAGTATTAGCTGTCCTCTAGCTTCACTTTTTAATTCTACCAAAATGTTTGTCCAAATTGTATGAACTTGAGATAGTATATTCCTTTATTGGTAATCTCCTGTTTGCACTTTTTCAAAAGCAATTTCATCTCTGAACTTCCACCTAATATTTTTTATTGACAAAACAAACTTAAATACAATTGTTTGTTGCATATTGACATTGTGTCATGAAATGTAAAATTTATTAATGATTGCTTCTACAAAATTAAAAAAAAAAGTTAAAATGCAACATTATGGGCTGATCCTTTGAATGACTAGTGACCTGTGCTTTTTAAATTAAAAATAGGGATTGCTTTATTAAAGCAGCGGTCCCCAACCTTTCCACTTTGGCAGCCCAGAGTGGCAGGCACACATGCAAATGGTGTTTCATGCACAAGTGGAGGGCACTTGTGCTTGCACACAAAGCTCCACTGACATGAACCATGGGCCTTTGCACTCATGCATGAAGCTCCACTCGCATGAGCTGAGGGCACTTGAGCAGGGAAGGCTTATATTTGTGCACTCATATGAATGAAGTTTCGTGTGCAAGTGCCTGCCACTTGTATGAGTGTATTTTCATGTGCATGCCGCTTGCCCATTGATCTTGCAGCCCATTTTCAAAAAGACCATGGCTTGGGGGTTGGGGACCCCTGTATTAAAGGAGTTGCAAGGGAAGACAAAAGCGTAAGATTTTCCCAAACATCCAAGTCAGCTGGGGAACTCATTGACAGTGACTTATAGTTCAAGTTGGACCATTCTATATATTGGCTGCCTCTGATTGATTGTGAACACTGCAGCTGGCAGCATAATTCAAGCAAATACCTAATTCTCTCAGAAGCCACATGCAGACGATGACATTTAAGGCCCAAGACATCTTCTATTCCTATAAATTTGCCAACATCAATGCTATGTAGATTTCTAATTCTAAAATCGAGTAGCCTGATTAAAACATAATTTTATTTATTAAATGTTTGTTTGTCTAACCAAACGGTTAATAAGGCTATACCAAACCCAGATTCAGTACATCATATATTTGTGGGATATGATCAGATAATCATATATGTAGACTGCAAGAAGGAAACATACAATTATGCCATTCATACTATTAAACATGTATAATATCTTATATTAAAAATAAGAATCAAAATGCTGAAGTATTATCAAACTCACTTAGTTTACATTTTTTGAGGCCAAGAAAGGTCAACATTGGAAAACATTATAGGAAAAAACAACATATAACAGGTCATTTTAGACTTGGTTCCCCCACCCAAGCAACCAAACAACCTGACATGCACCCAAGATGGACAGAATAATGAAGATGAAAACCATGACACAAAACATGCTTTCATTTTTATTCACAAAACAGCTTAGCTTGAATTGCTAGAACATTACAAACAGCCTTTCAATTAGAGATGGTAGGAAAGCAGGAGATGAGGATTTTTTTTTTTAACATAAAAAAGGACTTCTATATTTTTTCAGCACAGGTTCTGCAACAGCTTACATTGGAATTCCAGCAATATTTCCAAATGGTTTCTAAAAGTGAATCATTGCAATTAGTTCTGGATTTACTATAGTACGCAATTTCATTTGTTCTAAATTTTATTATTTTTGCTTTTCTTTTTTTAAAATGCCAGTTTTCAATATATTTCCATTTTATAAGACCAGATATCTTGCTGATTAAATCTTGTCTTATCTGTAGAATTAGGGAAAAGAAACTACCTTATTTTAAACATATGTTCATTTATAAACATGAATTGAGGCATTCTAGAAACTAGCCACACTATTTTTCTTTAATGATGGAAATCAATCAGATAAATGAAGAAACTGCTGTGCTAATTACAGTAGTGCGTATTAGTAACTAGATTTAAAAGGTTACTGTAAATTTACATTCTCTACACAAGAACTGCATCTTCCACACATAAACAACATCAACACCAAAACACAGGAAAACAAACTGATTGATTGTCCATACTCTATTACATCTTGATACTTTATGGATTCTTTTAAAAAAATTATTTGAAAACATTAATGCTTGTTTTACTAGTACTTAAAAGATGTTAAACAAATGCCAAAAAATTATATTTAAAAAAAGGAATGAAATCTGCAAGAAAATATTTTTGGTTCTAAAGGAGACATAGGCGCATCCATTTATTTCCGTCAAAAAATTCCTTGCCTGAGACAACACAAGCAAGCAGTGCCATTGCACTGGAAGATAGAGCTTTGGGATTCTTGTTCCTATTGAAACCATCGGAATGCAGCACCTGTAGGAAGCATCACTTTCTGTAGAGACAGAAGAGAACAGAAGAGGGACACATGATAAGCAAGAATGAGAAGAACCAGCCCAGGACAGAGTTTAATTTTGTGACATCCAATGCACTAAAACAGAAAGTGCCATTTTCCGACTGCAATGTTCCCTATAACTTGAAACTTGTGGTAAGTGTTCATAGCAGCCTCCCATATTTAGTTGTTTTTGCTTTCTGCCCCTGGCCAAGTTTTCTTGATAATTTTTCTTAGTATTTTTTTCCTATCCATAATTTCTGCACCTCATCAAAACCTATAATCTATTGCATGATCTGTTCTCCTTTAAAAGAACCACTAATCCACATGCAAATTGTCCTTAAACTCTATTTCAACACCTCAAGAATTGCTAAAGGATGGAATAGGAACATTGGTATTTCTTGTATGACCTCAAAATAAGAAGTTATCATTCACATAGCCTTGAGAAGAATTTACTATATTCAGTTAAGACTTCTGAGATTTGTATCACTTATATCTTGCCCCACCATATGTTTTAGTCCTCATTTATAGTGGAATGTATGTCTCACGAATAAAGTATAATGTACTTCTGTTCAAATCAAGTTAGTTTAGTGAAACTGTTGAAGCATCAGGTCTGGAAATCTATCCTTAGAAAATGAAGGCAATTCAGTTCACAGGACAGCAGTGAGAGAGTAATGAGAAAAGGGTAAATTCTTGAAAATATTTACCAATAACTCCAATTTCAGACCATGAGGTTTCCAAGCCTACAAGGGATGCCATTTGGAACATTCTACCAATATATATCCTCATACTACTATGTGTGATTGATGTAGTTAATGACACCCATAAAAATAACAAGTCAAAAGTAAATTTGTGGTGTTATATACTATCCTAATTTTTAGAGCTAATCTGGGCAAGCTGCATAATTTGGACAACTAATATGGCAACTACAATAACTTTATCAAAGTCTGTGACAAACAAAAGGTGTGATCCAATTTAATCAGTTTCCATGCTGTCAAAGAAACAGATATTCAGACCTTTAGGCCCACTATAAGTGATTTAAGAAATATGTAGTTTCCTTCAATGACTGAAGAAGGCTTATGGCTAGACAGCAGAGCTCAGAATTTAGTATATCTTTGAGTAGACTGGGAGAGGATAATTTGCTGTATGAAAGTGTTATCATATGTATGCTTTTTATTTCCTTCTCAAAACTTCTGTACAAAAATTAAGACAGAAAAAACTTAATTTTAAGAACAAACTTTATCTATGGATATATTTGGTTTTAGTTAAGTAAACTTTCACACAAATAGATTTCTCTGCCTATGCAAAATGTTCTTTCTGTAGCCTTTAGGCATGGAAAAAAAGTCCTCCATGATACTATACATATGCAGTGAGGTTTCTCCCACAATTCAACAATGCAAGTAAGACCTAGTCCATAAGAACAAAGAGCCAAGATTTCAGGTGGATGGAATATGGGTTTAAGCAACCTGTTGTGAAGAGTTTTCTGTGCTTTATACAACAAGTAGAATAGCAAACTTGTAAGCTATACTAGAGGTGAGGCAGGTTGTCAGGTTAAAACAAAAAACCACCTAGCTGAATGAGGCACCTGTTCTTTCTCAAACATCCATAGAAAAGTGGCCAGTTATGATGTCACTAATATGCAGATATCTCAAAGAAAAGTGCCCATCAGAAAGGCTCTTGATGATACTCTGTCAAGGGTGGGATGTCAGTGAACTCTCAGGAAACAGGGAATTTCACTTTTATAGTCAAGGAAGAGCATGGTGCTCACAACTAACAGTTCTACTTTGGGCAGAGAGAAGAAATGTTTCTTTAAGCAGCATGAGAGCCACTTTTTTTTAAAAAAAGTGGCATATGTTGAATTCAACAAGCTAAGGCTTGCTGGACATCAAGGCAAAGTAGAGATGCTTCCTGAGGCATAAAGGGGTATGGGAAAAATATAAATGACATTAAAGGATCCTGACTCACATAAAACTGAGACTGAGACAATTACACACTCCTAGAAGTAATGAACAACAAAATCAAGTTCAGGTTGACTCAAGATAGAACCACATACTCAAGTCAAGCTTATCCAACAATCTGGCTCAGTGTCTATGGCAGGGGTCCCCAAACTTGGCAACTTTACAAGACTTATGGACTTCAACTCCCAGAATTCTCCAGCCAGCTGCCTGGAGAATTCTGGGAGTTGAAGTCCACAAGTCTTAAAGTTGCCAAGTTTGGAGACCTCTGATCTAAGGGAAGAATCAGGTCTAACAGAATAACAGAGTTGGAAGAATCTTTCAATCCAACTCCTTGCTCAAGCAGGAAACCCTATACCACTTCAGACAAATGGTTGCCCAATTTCTTCTTAAAAACCTCCAGTGTTGAAGCACCCACAACTTCTGAATGCAAGTTGTTCCACTGATGGTTATAATTGTCAGGAAATTTCTCCTTAGTTCTAGGTTGGTTTTCTCCTTTGTTAGTTTCCATCTATTACTTCTTGTTCTGCTTTCAGGTGCTTTGGAGAATAGGTTGACTCCCTTGTCTTTGTGGTAGCCCCTTAGATATTGGAACACTCCTATCATGTCACTCCTAATCCTTTTTTTCGTTAGACATACCCAATTCCTTGCAACTTTTCTTTGTATGTTTTAACCTCCAGCCCCATAATCAACTTTGTTGCTCTTTTTTGCACTTTCTGGAATCTCAATATCTTTTTTAGATCATGGCGGCCAAAACTGGGTGCAATATTCCAAGTGTGGTCTTACCAGTGCCACTAACACTTCATGCGATCTTGATTCTATTCCTCTGTGAAAACAGCCTAGAACTGTATTGGCTTTTTGGCAGCTGCAGCACACTACTAGCTCATATTTAAGTGCCTGTCCACTAGGACTCCAAGATCCCTCTTGCAGATATTACTATTGAGCCAAGTACTACCTATTTTATACCTGTGCATTTCGTTTTTCTTCTCATATGGTACCTGCCCTACAGAGCAGACACTTCCTTGAGCTTATCTTCTGGAGTGTTGGTTATTCCTACCTGTTTGGTGTTGTCTGCAAATTTGATCAGCTCCATTCTATCCTGTTGTCTAAATCATTGATGATGATATTGAAGAGTACTGGACCTGAGCCTTGGGTTACCCCACTGCATTCTTCCCTCTATGTAGAAGCAGTTCAATTAAGGACATATTAAAAGAGCATTAGGGTCTTTAGCGCATTGTGAAGGGCTGGCCAGGTAGGAACCAACTGAATCTTAGTGAGTATGGTAACTGCTCTGAGGCAGGTACTGTAAGAATAGCCATATTTTTGCTCATTACACAACTTTGTTTGATAGAGGACCTTACCAACATCCTCAGACTTTGTGGGGACATGCAGAAATAACTGGAGATAAGTGGTTCTATAAATAAGCCTAGCCTGGGCCATGAAGTACTTTAAAGGTAATAATGGGGACCTTGAACGGCACACAGAAGTTTCTAATACAGGTGGTAGTTACATCGGTGTACAGAGACAAACTAACAATTACCAGTGCCATACATTCTGGATCAGCTGTAGCTTTCGAATAGTTTTCAAAGGCAGCCCCATTTAAATGCACTAATAACCAAATACGAGGTGACCAAAGATTAAGTGATAGTGCTTCTGGGTTAATGAATGGGTGCAAGTGGCATGTAAGTTGTCTTTTATAAAGCCCTTCCTAATTGTACTGTTATATGCTCAAGCAGGATCTGAGAATCTAGGAAAAACTCCAAATTGTAACACTAAAACTGAAGGGTCCAAATATTGTCCCTTGTTGCTGTCACTTCCATATTTCTACTGACATTTTAAATATCTGTAGATATCATAGCAAGATCATTCACTATGCAATAAACTGAGTATTTCAAATTGGGATGTTCTGCTTATTAACAGATGTCTAAAATTTGGAAATGGAGAAATGTGGTAAGACTGTAACTGCTTATCATTCCGAGGTCAATGAGTTTTTATAGATGCTTATGTAATAATGAGAATGTCTAATCATTTATGCAGGGGGGAATAAAAACCCACTGGAAGTTTAGATCAACAGCAATGAGAACTTTATACTTCATGAAACTTCAATCACAGCAGAAAGCCCAAAAGATGTACCCAAACTAAAAAAAAAGTGATTTCCTATTATGAACAACTTGGCTCAGCAATAATAGAAGAGAACAGAAATGTGAGGATAAGTATAATACTTACAAACCCTTAGATATCAATTCAGTTTGCCAATCTCTTCAAGTGAAAAAAATGGAAGATGAAATTATCACAGATGAAATCACTAATGATGGAATTCCAATCCATGCAAAAAATTGTAAGATTGTAATCTAAATAGTGTTTTACATCTGATGGCAGCAGATGGCAGTGAATTAAAAGCACTGCCTTCCTTAGTCAGAAACCCTCTGGTGATGCTAAAGATAGGATCAAAGCTGAACATGATCTATAAACATTAGAATCTGTAGGCTGATTTGATCTAGAAGATTGTGGTCTGATTTGCAGGTAAAAAATTCAGTGTTAAGGGTAGAGTATTAAGCAGAAGAGGAACAAGGAATTGGGAATAATTCCTAAATAAGCATTTTTTTTCATCCAGGCATTTCTTCATTTTTTCTCACTGAAAAGGCCTTATGCATTTAAAGTATGGTCCTAATATAACCTAATACATGCATCCCTGAACAAACCACAAGAAAAAGCACCATATGTATTGACAAAATTATGATTCATGAAACCCTCTTCACCAAGCAATCTGTTAGATATTTAGTTATAGTAGTTGTCAACAGACTAGTCTGGATGACTTATCATAGAAAATGAACACTGACATATTGAGATTTGGGTAAGTAGGTAGAATTCATTCGTTTGTTTATTATTTTATGCCTTCAAGTCAACTTTTTGACTCCAGATAAGGTTTTTCAGGAGTGGTTTGCCACTGCCTCTTTCCTAGGACTGAAAAAGAGTGCCTTGACTAAGGTCAGCCAGCAGGCTTTTTGCCCAGTTTCTAGCTGCCTTAACCACTACCCCAAACTGCCTGTCAAGTAGGTAGAAATACACAACGTTTTCCCATAAGAAAATATGGCACTGTGCTATGCACATGTTGTAGTAAGTGATCTGAAAAGAAGCTGCTCTCATAGAAAAATTCTTGCCCCATGATATTCAACTTTTTATCAGTTACTGATCTACCAAAACAAAACAGGTGGGACAGGAAGAGCTGTGTTGTATAACTTGATAATATTATTTGCAGCATAAATAGCGTACAAATAGTTGCCAATTTACAACCATAAAAGTTAAATTTGGGTCACCGTCAGATCCATCTCAGAAGCCACAGTCATGTTAGGAGATAAACAGATTTGCCACAAGTTCAGCAAACACCCAATCAAAAGATGAGACAAGGTAACAAGATTTAGGATAAGTATAATGGTGAATATATCCCAAATCATTCTCATTGTAACAAGAATAGTTTGCAAGAGTAAGGAGAACTGGGTGAAAATATAAAGGGAGCAACTAGTTTCTTATTTTGATCCATGGATGCAAGAACAAGAAACCTCAGAGCTTAAGATCCATGTCATTATCTGTGTAAATGAGTGAAAAATTACAAAACAGCAACATGTCAAATTCACAAACTTCTTTACTGAATGAAGAAAAAGGGACAGACTAGCAGCATAGCAAACCTGCAAACCTTTCTTGGACCTTATCTTCCAACATTACAACCACAAAAACCATGTTCTTTATAAGCAGGTCCTTCAGAATAGCAAAGAAATGGAAAGTAGTGAAGAACCAGGACCAACATCAGAGTTATCATAACACTTCTGTATAAGGACTGCACTCTAAAATTTAAATTTGTTTTCTCTTGTTCTCTTGAGACTCCTCCTCATCAGAGTCAACACTTTTACACTTGAAGCAACTGAGGAAATTCATACAAGAATTAATCTCAGAAAGAATAAACCTGATGTCAATTGCATCAAAATTCTTGTCAATGTAGTAGGGCTGCCAGATTCAGGCATTAATATGAGCCAATAATCAGTATAGAAAAGGTTTCTATATTGCAGCAACTTTAACTACTTACTACAGATGCCACAGCAGAAATGTCATCCTGAAGGATACTTTGCCACTATGTAAAGGAGCCAGTGCCATGAACATCTGGCAGTCAGAATTATGCACTTGTCCTCTAAGCACACAAGTCAAAGAGAACATCTGTCAGAAGAGGGTAATTGGATTCTACATTTAAGACTCTTATAAAATGAGGCCTTTAGAGCCATAGGAGGCAGAGGGCACCAGAAATATGATTGGATGTGATAAAATAACAATGATTACACAAACTGGAAAAAGACATAAATGATGGAAAAATACAAAACAAGGAATCGCTTCTCCAAATGATTGATCACAATATTGCTGTGCATGTCAAAAGGAAATGAGATAGTGAACAGCACTTCCCTAGCATGTATACAGGAAGATGGAAGAAGCTCCTTTTTCTTACTCAGCTAAAAATATTCTGATAATAATAAGGCATAGAACCCCCTTTGTTTGAAATACGGGGACAAAAAGGAGATTATCCTAAATATATAATATTCTTAATAAGAATGAATTTTTTTCATGTGAAAAGCTACTAACTTCAGCCTCGAACTAGGCAATCAAATATTCAGCTTCATCATATCTTAGAGCAGTGGTTGCCAACCGGTAGGCCGTGGCCCACTGGTGGGCCGTGAGAAAATTTTGGTGGGCCGCAGAGAAATCTCATCCCCAGAGCACCCCCCCCAAAGCAATTAATTCAGGCTGTGCAGAAACACAAGGCTACTCAGCCCACATGGCCCGCGGGAACCCTCCCCACCCACTCACTCCTTACCCGACAAACTTGTCTGCTAAATTGCTATTTTTCCTTTTTCCAACCATCATCTGTTCTGCTGCACCGGGAGATTTAGATTAGCTAGGAAGCAGGAAATGGTTGGATTTCTTGCTTTCTAGCTAAGCACAGGCAAACCTCCCTTAGGATTGAAGGTTTGTTTGCAAGCAAATTCAGTGCAGACTCACGGCAAGCAAATCTGAGAGACTGAGCTAGCCGATGGTAGATAGATAGATCATTGAATGATTCTGTGAGCAATTCAATCTGCCTGTTTTGCTTGATTTTGGATAAAAGTTGCTTTTTTAAAATAAAAAATTCAATATTTACATACATGGTGTGTTGTGAGTTAATTTTGTGAGTTTGCTAGCTAGCAAATTTTATGTGACAGACTGAGCTAGCCAATGGCAGATAGATAGATTTCTGAATGAATCTGTGATTCTGTGAGCAATTCAATCTGCCTGCCTGCTTTGCCTGATTTTGGGTAAAAGCTGCTTTTTTATAAAAAATTCAATATTTATATAAATATTTATAATATTTACATACAAGCCATGCCCAGCCAGTCACATGACCACCAAGCCCCACTCACAAATTAGGCCACACCCACAGAACCAGTTAGTGGTCCCTGGGATCTAAAATTATGAGTTTGGTGGTCCCTGAGGTCCAAAAGGTTGGCGACCCCTGTCTTAGAGAAATTAGGAAAGTGTGGAAAGCATAAATAACACCCAATTCTGTTCTTATGGGAATTATCCGTAAAAATAGCACAGTCGGTCCAGCTGAAATCAACTGGATTCTCAACCAATAACTAATCATTATCCTCCAGGCCCTCACATGGATTGTGGCATTCCCATCTCAAGGAATTAGCTTGCTATTCCATTTGGCATAATGAGGAACTCAGTAATTTTGTTTGCACTGAAACCAGTGCATTCTATTTTGCATAAGTTCCCACATCTAATCTTATAGATTTATAGAATATGGTTACAGCATGATATACAGTACTAAATAATGTGTAAATAATTATGTAGCATCTAGAGATGATCACACCCTATTTCAAAAATTTAAAAATGTTCCAAAAATAAATTTTGATTTGTTTTCATAAATTAAAAGAACAAAAATTTTATCCTCCCTCTTATTTTCATGACTGAGCCTGCACTCCAATATTTTTTTTTTAAAGTCAAATTGCCAAATATATAACATACCAAAATGGGTTATCTGTGAGTCACAGATAAGGGTAATTAAGTGTGCGTTTTAATTTAACGTACTAGTTAGCTAACCCCTAGTACAATGTTTCCCATACTTGGGTCCTGCTAAATGTTTGGATTCCCGGAATAGTCAACACTGAAGTATAATCCTAAGTGTGAATTCAAACATCTGAGTCACCCGTATATACTTTAAAGATAAAAGGGGCTGTTTATTCAGAAGATAGTGATTACTCTTTTAGAAATCATGTGTATATATCCATATACAGAGGCAGTAGCCTCAGAAGAGCAGATGTTCTGAATATCTTGATGCCCTACTTTTGAGATTCCGAAGTGGTTGTGCTTTGGTTTGGTCTTGCAAACCAGGGTTTTTTTTTTTTGGTGGGGGGGTGGGGGGTGGGGATTGGAAAGAGAGAGAGATTACATAATAAAGACAACCAGTAGTTAATTTATCTTTGCATTTATTACCTCTAAGGTTGAGATTAACATACCTTTATTTTGTGGCAGAGAGGTGGGGAAGAGCATGGCCCTCTGTCTTTGAAAAGAATTCTATGCTTCTTTTCATTCACTAAATAGGTATCCATTAAGTTGTAAATATCAGAAGCATCCTCAATTACTAAATGCTTTCCATTTAGTTTATTTGCATTTTCAAGGGCAAAATATTTACTATGGAACAGCTCAGGAGCAGGACAACTATGCCTCAACTCAAAAGAGGGGCTCAAAAATAAGGGATATATAGCATGTTTGTTGCAATCAGTGAACATTGTGGAACTTCATCTTATTATGTCCTATTCGGGTATGATTAATGCTCTCAAAAGACCACTGATAAGCAATAAATATCAAATTACCAGGGTAGTTTAATATCGTTCTCCACTGGATATTCTTTACAAGAATATTATGCAGCATTGTAATTTGTTCATAGATGCATGGAACACAGAAGTGCAGAGTTTTTCATACTTTTGAACATCAATTGCCAATTAAAATTAGCCTTATTATCAATGATCAAGTGGCAAAAGGCAGGTAAGTATGCACATTTTACAGGATTCTTTTTAACCATGGTTAATTAAGTTAAGCCATGGTGATAGGGGTTTATATGAAAGTTAAACCATAAGCTAAAACACTCCTTTACAAGCTTCATACAGCAAACTAAATCAAAAGCACACAAAGCAGATTAAGTCTTAAATGCAATATGTGGATCCAGCCAAAGGGTCCAAGCACTCCTAAGAATTCATGCATTTTATAGTTTAACTTTCTTAAACTGGAGGTGTTGATTTTTGCAGTATTTAAATTTAACAATGTCTAATCTGTTCCATTCATTTCATCTCAATTATGCAAAAGGGGGCAAGTTCTGAATGAAGGAACAATTCAGGAAAAACAAAGCCCGAGGAAAGAGCTGGATACAGAAATAAATCTGCCTTGCAAGATAAAACCAAAATTACTTTCAAAGAATTCTGGGCCTTCTGAATCTTTCTCAGATGAATATGATAACCATAACTGGATGTTGTCATACGTGCTGCATACATAATGTTGCATTGTCTATTACCACCTCCGTTCTATAGATGAATTATTACTTTAAATATCTCAAAGGGGCATGTATCCAGACGAGAGACAGACGTTGGCTCCTCTTTGATCCTACAAACCACAGAAACTCGTATTTGGAGTTTCTAGAAAAGTAAGCATTTCAGTGTTTTCTTTTATATTATCTTTTTACCCATGGTTAAATTAATGCTTCACGAGGAACTAGATATATGTTGCATATTTGTAACTTATTGTAGAATTGCAAGATTCAGCATTTTTTTTGCATGTTTTTATTTGTCTAACAGCAGAATCAGCATAGGATAATAGCACCTTGAGTACTCCCTGAATAGAAAATCAGGGCACAAAATAAAAAATACTATTGCTGGAAGACTTTAGTGGTTTCTCACTCAAAGATCTGTGTTACATTTTATACATTTTGATCAAAAGGACACATTTTAGAAAAATGTTTTCTCTGATAGCCAATACGGATTTCATCTAATGAAACTATGCTAATAGGTTTAGCATAGTTAATACACATTTTATATGTATATATACAAGTATCTGTATGTGATTTGTTGTGCTCCCTGTCTCAAAAATAGAAATTTGCTCCAAAGGTACAAATCTGAAAATGAAAGCAGTCTAATTTTAGCAAACTAGATAAACCATTTTGCTAACTCAATTTGTAGTGGACATGAAAAAGCTTGAAATCAGAGAAACAAAACTATCTGAATTGAAATATTTATAATATTTATTCATACTACACTAATCTCCTGACATTGAGGTTCTATCTGGTCTTTATACAGTTCATATATGTATTGCAATATTAAGATTTTGCTAGTTTTTAACTACACATTCTTTTAATCTTTGCACAAAATAATTTATATTTTTCTTGAACATTCTACAGATTTATCATTGTGATACAATCTATTACTTCAAGAATTACAAAAGAGGCAATCCTCCCTCTTTCTAGATTAAAAAAATGTAAGTATAGATTTAAAAAAAATTTGGAGACCCACAAACACATTTGCACATATTTCTATGACATTAGCTTCCAGTTTCCTTAAAAGAGTTTTTATTTTGCCAGTTACAGAACAGAATCAGATACCTCATTCAATAACAAGTAGAAATTTTTTTACTAAAGAGCAAATTAATAATTAATTTTAAACAGCTACATATGCATTTGATGAATTTTTTTTAAGCATTCCTAATGATGCAAGACTCAGATCCTTGTATTTCTTTATTCTTCAAACATTAAATTCTGAAAATTTACATGGAATTTCAGAAGAATGCAACATTGGTGCAATTTAGTCACTTTGTTTATTTCTTAATGGAGTGACTGATCATATTATAATAAAACTCTTCATAATTGAGCCACTTCAAATTCATAAAGTATGTTCAAACTATTCAAATTTGAAATCCCCTTTTTGAAGTCTGAAACAGCAATAGCACTTAGACTTATATACCGCTTTATAGTGCTTTACAGCCCTCTCAAAGCGGTTTACAGAGTCAGCACATTGCCCCCAACAATTTGGATCCTCATTTTACCCACCTCGGAAGGCTGGAAGGTTGAGTCAACTTTGAGCCTGGTGGGATTTGATCTGCCCAATTGTAGTAGGAGTAGCTTGCAGTACTGCACTCTAATCACTGCGCCACCGAGGATCTATAATTGATTACTTTGGAAATGTTTTACGCCAGTTTTTATGTCAGTTTTTTTATGTTTTAGGCGTAAAACATTTTGATGTGTTTTGACATTAAAACAAAGTGATTTTGAACACGAAGCAAAGCTTTGGTAGGTATTTTGAGCTTTGGTAAATATATTTCAAATGTAAAGCAGTTGTGAAATAGTTGACATTTGAAATGTTTTGTATATTACTGATCCATATTGGGATTTTCTTTAGTGTTTTCCTTCATTTGATGCACTGTACCAGAGCTTACACTCCACTCTCTATATCTTTTTAAAAGTCCTTGGATCATGTATATCATCTCTCCAAGTTGAAACTTAGAACTGCAGAAATATGCTGCCTGAACACATTTAGAATAATTTGTTTTAAGCAGACTCTTAATGATTAAGATTAGTTAGGAGGTTCTAGATTTCGGCAGGACCTGTATGCAATGTTTGGCCTGTTTTAGGCAGAGAAATACCATTTTCTGCATTTCTCACTAACAAATTATGAATCAAAATACAGGTAGTCCTCAACTTATAACAGTTCATTTGGTGATCATTCAAAGTTACAACAGCACTGAAACAAAGGATTTACGACCTTTTTTCACACTTATAACCACTGCAGCATCCCCATAGTCATGTGATCAAAATTTAGACGCTTGTCAACTGATTCATATTTATAATGATTATAATGTCCCGGGGTCATCTCATCCCCTTTTGCAACCTTCTGACAAGCAAAGTCAATGGGAAAGCCAAATTCAATTAACCACGTTACTAATTTAACAACTGCAATGATTCACATCTGTGGCGAGAAAGGTTGTAAAATGGGGCAAAACTCACTTAACAAATGTCTCACATAGCAGCATAAATTTTTGTTTCCGATTGTGGTCGTAAGTTGAGGACTACCTGTGAGAAGTCCTAGGATGGGAGTGAAGTGAAGAAATCCTTACTGTGAGATGATGACAGCTCTTGCAAATCAGAAGACAGGCAGTTCTGAACAATCAGTGACCACAATCCACTGACTCTGTGTCCTGTATTGATTAGACAGAGGAAGGACCTATTGGATTTTCTACTCAGGATGGATGCTTTTAAATAGCAATTTTAAATCTGTGATTTAAATCACCACAAAAATCTAATTTAAATATTTAACCAAAAAAATTGTCTCGGTATGGTGGATACGAAGGCATACTGGGAAAATAATTAACAGAAACTGACCATTGCCTTAATGAATAAAGTATGTTTTTATGTATGAATACATACCTGCACCATGAAATATAACAAAAAGAAACAGGATCATATAAGACATGCACAAATCTGGCAACTGAATGAAGCTGTCTGTCAAAACTGAGTTGGCTTCATCATTGCCTGTATCTGATTTCAGCTCAGTTTGCCAAACAGAAATGGGAAAGGGGTTGGTAAATTCCTAGCAAGGAATACATGAGAGCCTTCCGCTGCCTGAGAAGAGATACCCATTAAGGTCAGGTTCCAGTCTGTTCCAGCGACACAGACTGTTTTTCCAAAACAAAAACACTGTGTATAACTGGTTTTACCTATGCAGGTTCTCCTGGGAAAACCTCACAACTGGCTTTGCTTCTGCTGTACCTAGATGGATCTTTCAATAAAGTTTCACTCTTGCTGAACTAATTGGACCGGGAATTCCTTTTTCAGAATGTGCCAACCAGTGGTGGGATTCAAATTTTTTTTACTACCGGTTCTGTGGGTGTGGCTTGGTGGGCGTGGCAAGGGAAGGATACTATAAAATCTCCAGGCAGAGGTGGTATTTGCCGGTTCTCCAAACTACTCAAAATTTCCGCTACTGGTTCTCCAGAACTGGTCAGAACCTGCTGAATACCACCTCTGGTGCAAACTGAGATGGTTGACTTGACAATGTTGATCCATATACCACTTTCATTGTCTACTGTACTGTATTTTAATATACTGTATTTCTTTTCAATCTTTATCTCTAGGAGACCACAGTCAAACTCAAGGCTATGTGGGCAATTTTTCTATTGAGTTATAACTCCATAGGAAGACTCATCTTCATGATAAAAGGTAAGATTATGGGCCAAGTCCTTAAGAGACTATGTTATGAATCTCTCTTTTATCTGGTTTGATCACTAGAAATATGTATCTGGTTGTCCTCTACTGACTCTTTCATTTTTATCCAACTGTTATTCACACACGCAATTGTGTTAGAAGTTATTTTGGAAATAATGCCATTCTTTTTTTTTTGTCCAACGCAGGAACTGCAATGCAACACATTACTATAAAATTACACAATAGCTTGCTGCCCAGACTTTGCTTAGGTATCTCCAACAAAATTGGGATCTCCCAAACAAAACAGCCCTCACCAGTTGGAAAATTCTTGGTGCTTTTTTCTAGTTCATCCATTCATTATAGCCTTTTCTTTCTGGACCCAGAGAACTATTCTGATTCTTTGTCTGCATGACTGCCTTTCGAACACTATTATGTTTTAATCCACCAATGATGATATTTCTCTTAATAAACTTTAAAACTGCCTGAAGAAATGAAAATGATGAAATAGTAAAACTAAATTGCTTGGATAGTAAATAAATGTCATAATGCTAATAGCATAAAGACACATGTATTCTGGATTTTATCGAATTCTAAAATGCCTAGAAGAGAAACTTCTTAGCCTACTGCAAGAAGGGCAGGCACTGTGATTTTTCCTAAATCGGGTCCACAACCCTTATGCCACGACTGTCACCAGCCCATGGCCCACCAGGATTTGTGCCGCCCAAGTGAACAAAGCCCCATCTGTGCACATGCAATATCCAGGCAGTATGCAAAATACGCCCACTGGTCCATGGAAAAACCGCCCTCCATGGAACCAGTCCCTTGCTATTCTAGATAGAAGACAGATGGCTGACTTCAGATGGAGAAAGGTTTAAAGGTTTAAAAGGACAGCATTAGTATCCTGAGTTTGGTCTAGAAATGGCCTAGAATCCAATATAGCTGATACCTCAATATTCTGTTGACTTATCCTAATTAGTACAGTAGTAGTACAATTCTGGATTACTGGTTTATTTTCAAAAATAACTCTATTTAGAACAATAGGAATAATCTGAGTGAATTTATACATTTAGTACTATTAGTTGGTAGCATACTAATTAACCACTGAGACAACCTCCAATGACAAGAGTAGTCATAAACAGCATAACTGAAATTTCAGAGAAAGTGTATCCCAGATTGACTATCATTCAATTGGGCTGACAACCCATCTCCATCTCATCTAGGGTGCATTTTAACATACTGGCTATCAAATGGCTTCCAGTCATCTAAGCAAGAAACTGAAGGACCAAACTTCCAAGGACATCAAATTCCAGTAAGTAGATTTATTATTAGTTAATGACCTCCACAGCAAAAGAATTCCAGAAGACTGCTATCCATCCTGTACAGCCAAATAAAATCAGGGTTTAAATTTTGGCACCTCTCCACAAATATAATGTATAGACTTTGGATGCAATCTGATAATTCTGCAATTCAGGAATCAGCAATGCACCCAAATAATAAATCAAACCTGCATTATTTATATGCAACAGATTTAACCAAACTGCATGTCACATGAGAATATCGATGCTCACTTCCATTATGAAAAAGTAGCCTCAAATAGTGAAATTTAGTTCAGAGAAATAATCACCTTTTGCTTTTGTCTTCTCTTCTCTATTCAAAATTGGCATTATCCAAGCTCCAAACTACATCGAATTTTTTTTCTTGCAGAAGGTGCACCATCATAGCTTTGGTGCATACATTCTAATTTGCTTTCTTGAAATTTTAATCAAGTTCAACTCCTGCTGAATTGCTGATCATATCCATACAATTTTCTTCGTTACAGCATGGAAGTGATTTGCCATTGTCTTACCTTTTTGCAACTATTCAGAAGAAGCCCCAGTGTTATTGCCTATCAAAATTTATTTATGTACATTTCCAAGTAAAATGGAAGTAAACTGTTCAATTAAGGTCACTCCCCAAATTCAAATAAATTTATATTTTAAGTCATTAATGCAACTTGAGAAATGAACTACTATATACACATTTTTCTTTGCTTGCAGATTAGAAAAGTTAAATCTAAACATTACTGATTTTTTTTCACATGCTGGAATTATTTATGTCTCTATTTTGCTGTGCTTATATCTCAATTATAATCCTAATCCTTATTGCCTAATCTTTATTCATTCATTTGAAAGCTCATTCACCATATTTAAGCACCCATTCTTTCAAATTACAAAGATTTGGAGCTCTATGCTTAGTCAAACATCAATGAGCTTTACTAAATCAAATTCTATTAACAAGAAAAGTTTAATAAAGGTTCTGGGCACGGACTTTCAAGATTGTCAGCTACTGAGCAAAGTTCAGACAGATAAACATCTGAGAGAAAATTCATACTATCTCAAGGGTTTGATGAAATAAAATGAAAGAATGAATGTAATCTTTATAACAAGTTAACTTGCTAGGAACAGGATATTTCCTAAAGAGTTTAGGAAGTATCTTGAGTCTTAAGAACTATAATGGAATGTTCTAGAATATAGACATAGACATGTCCTAATCCTTGTGTTGTATCCTTGTGCTCCTTGTGTTTCCAAGTTATAAGAATCTTGTATAGCTGGGTAAATCAAGACCTTTGGAACCTTGAAGAGATGTAGCCAAAAGCAGTACTGGGGTAAGTCAAGAGTACTATGCCACAATATGAGGGAGGGAAGGAGGAAAGCTGTTAAGTAGCCTACATCTGAATCTTTGAGAACTCTCACATTATGCTACATCAAGTTTCATTTGTTTGAAACTAATATGGATTAATGGATGATCACATCTTGAGAAGAGGCATGCATATTAACAACTTCCTCATAAATAATACAAGATGGTAAATCTTTGCATCACTTAATAACTTCCATGAAAAGGGCAAAAACCCCACATCTTTACATATTAACTTCTAGCTCAAAGAAGCATGAATACAGTTACACCGCCTAAGCTACAAACTCTAAATGCAAATAGAGATAGTCTTCAACTTACAACAATTTGTTTAGTGAAAGAAGTGACTTATGAGTTTTTCACACAACTGTTAACAGCATCACAATGACAACATGACCAAAATTTGGATTCTTGGCACCTGACTCATATTTATGAAAGTATCCCGGTGTCATGTGGTCACATTTTGCGACCTTCTTGGTGAAGACAGATTCACTTAACTATGTTGTTAACTTAGCAACTGTAATGATTCATTTAATTCTTGCCAATTGTGGCAAGAAAGGTAAAGTGAGCAAAACACACTTAACTGTCTTGCTTAGCAACATAAATTTTGGGCTTAATTGTTGTCATAAGTCAAGAGCTATCTGTATCCCTCCAACTGTAAAAAATAATAAGCTATACCTATATTTTCTTCTACCCTTAGCCCTTCTTCTAATGTAAGCTTACCCTACACCATTGCTGAAATATTCAAATCAAAGTAACACATATAAAAATATTGTGAACACTTCAAAGCAGTATAGTATTAAACAAGAA
The DNA here is from genome assembly GCA_023653725.1 of Bungarus multicinctus. Classification (NCBI taxonomy): domain Eukaryota; kingdom Metazoa; phylum Chordata; class Lepidosauria; order Squamata; family Elapidae; genus Bungarus; species Bungarus multicinctus. The sequence goes on from CM042846.1 coordinate 4,106,068, forward strand.
ATGTATCCTGGGAAGACAGAATAGAGCCTCTTTCTTTAATGTACAGGAAATTCTTACATTTATTATCTTTGCTTGGAAAAATACTTAGCAATCTGAATCCATGCATGCAGTCTGGGATGGAGGAGTCCGTGACCGCCACATCAGCTGCTTAACTTGCTATAAGGTTCTAGCTCATTATATCTCATGAAGGAAACTAATACTCTCTCTTTTTAAATATTATTAACTGTGGATTTATATCTGTGAAAAGACTGGGCTATATAAAATATAAAGGTATAAACCATTAATGGATTCAAAACTTCTGACATTTCCACATCCAGTCCTCATAATCTGATTCCACAAAGGACAGTTGAGAGGGAATTATTAAGTTGTGTCAGCAAAAGCAATTACCTCCAGTGCAGCAGAAGGCTTCTTTTTAAGTTCTTCACATTTTCGGAATTTGCAAATCTGATGTCCAGTTTTACGGTTCCTACAACTGCTGCACTGCTCACAGTTTATTCGTCTTCTGCAAGGAGGACACATGCCGCATCGTTTTCGTTTCTTTTTCCCTGAATTGATGGCAGATGCCAATTCATTCTGCATTGGGTACTCTGCTAAGCCAGCCATATGGAGTGCACTTTCTGCCAAAAATACACCAGCAGGGGTCATAATGAAAAGGCCAGGGTTGATAGGAAAAGCCCCCAGGTAAGGAAAATCAGATGGGTTGTTCATTGCTTCAGCAGTTGAGACAGCTTCCATGTCTGAGATGCCCGTCCCATGGTCATTAGGCAGGGGGATGTGCTCCTGGACTACTCTTTTGAGCAACTCTGTGGACTGAGCAAACTGTTGCAAGATGTTCTGTCCTTCCAAAGAAATATCTGATTTGCTCAACATGTCAGAGATGGTTTTGTGCTTTGAGGTAGAATTGCTTTTTTCCATGATTGCCTCACTGCTGTTGGCCATAGGGACACATTTCTCTGAATGTTCACTTAATGAGCTGCTGCTACCAAAAGCAGAGTAATGGGACAGTGGTCGAGACTTCTTAAGACTTTTGTTCAAAGGTTCACTAATTATCCCACTTTTGTTCCTTCTTTCCAAATTGATTGAGGGCTGAGAATCACCAGAATTGTTGCTTTTTTCCAACAAGCCTGGCTTGATGCTAGCATCTTGATGGGCATCAGGATCAGACATCTTTCTTTCTCTTTTTTTAAACAAAAGGACCAGACAAAGCAATCAGCTCACTTACTGTAGAAAATAATCGATCACAATACTAAGAGCAGTAATCACAAAAATATGGAAGGAGCAAGATCTGTCCTCAGTGTAATTTCACAGTCATTACAACATCTCCTGCAGGTTTCATATGTCACACGTAGCTCTGGAAGTAAAGAAGAAGAAAAAAAACATGGAACAGAGAGGAGAGATGTTAGCAAACTGCTAAAAGTTAGTAACTGCTAAAACAAATAGCTTCTGTATTAGTGTTCACTTTAAATTTCTCTTGTAATAAAGTCAGGACACACCAGAGTCAGAACAGATATTTCCATGTGATTTGTATCATTAATTTAGATCTTACAGACCTTCATTGGATGGCTTACCCTGTGATCTGACACTGCTTGTAAATATAGGTCGCAGAATATAACAGTACAATACACGAGAAACAAGAAACTAATTCAATTCTTTATTTGCAAACATCTTGGCTCTATATCTTCCCTTCCTTTAAAGGTACTCAGAAGATCATTTCTCCTACAGGCATTGTCCTTGATGTGATCGAGGAGAATAGTTATGAATCGGCCATTTTGTATTAATTTAGGAAGAAGCCAGCTTCTATGTTTAAAAACATAAATTCTACATTGGGAAACAAGTGCTGAATTAAACTACAACTGTTAATTTGCTATTTATTATTGCCCATTTATTTTTAAAATGACAAATAATTTTTATACCTGAGAAGAAAAGAATCTGTGTGCAAGTCCAATTCCAGCATTTCTACATAGGTCTGGGAAAAACTCCTGCCTGAGAGTTGCTACGAGTAGACAAGACTGAGTTAGTTGAACAAGTACTCTTTACTGCATTAGACATATTGTTCTATGGTAAGAGAGATATCTGATTTATTCAAGAAAAACAATGCTGAAATGAAAATGTACAGTTGGCAAGAATGTAATCTTAAGGTACTGAAGGAATATGCCAGCATGAATGAACTCAATGTATGTAAAAGTTCCTAATAGCATAGGTATTCTCTACTTCTACATGTAAATGTCACAAAAAGCTTGAGTTTTCACTCTCAAACAAAAGCAATATACTGTGAAACCCCAAATAGGTAGCAGGTTTTCAGGCTGCAGCATTGAATCTATGGAGAAAATATGCAGCAATGTTTCAGATTTTCATAATGTCCAGTTTATGTCTTTGAATAGGAAATCAGACTTGCAGTTAAGACATTCATTCACATGAAAGGCAGCAATGAGTTTGCAAGGAAGATGCAAGAGCACAGAGATATTTTCTGACATAGTCAGCTTTATTTCTATTATATGCAAATAATCCATACTATGAAGTCACAAAGAGAAACTATGCAAAAAGTCTCTTGAAACTTATCTTTCCAGCTACTTGACAAATTGGTATTCCAGACTGAAGTGGTAACTGAGATAAGGCAATTTCAAAGGTAAAATTCAACCATTTGACTCATTGATAAGGCCTGTTTTCTTTAATTTCTCCTCAGAGGGCTCTAAAGCATTTGTAAACAGTAAAAGATCTGCCGAATGGGATTGAAAGAAAAGCATGAGTGTTCTGTAACAGGAGATTGCATAGCCAAGGCACAATTCTCACTGTCCACCACAGTAACACAGAGAACTTTTCACTTTCTTTAACTGTGACACTGTCACATTGTGAAAAGGAACTTACAAATCCAAAAGTGAAACTTAGAGATATGAGTCTAACTAACCGGAACAGCAGCTCCCTGACGCAGGCATGCAGGAGCACCGGAAACTGGAAGCTTAGCTTCCCAGAGCACACATGCTTGCCACCCACCTGATCTTCCTGTTTCTAACACACATGTGCATGTGAAATCCAGTTGGCGGGCATGCACATGCATTCTAGGAAGCTACTCTTCCAGTTTCCAGCGCTCCCGTGCACACAAAGACCAGCTGGCCGGCATGCATGTGCATGCCGCAACCTGGAAGAGCAACGGACGACAGCTGGCGTGCCCGGAGAGATGGCTCTGTGTGCCATTTCCGGCACGCGTGCCATAGGTTCGCCATCACGGCCTTAAACAGCCTTGGTAATTCTGACTCCAAGAATAATTCCTGATGAATTCAGTAAGTAAAAAACAAAGGTGGCCTTGATTCTTGGTGACTCCATTCATGTAGTTTTCTTAAAGGAAAAATCATTTTTTATTATTATTTTCTTCCAGAAGATTTCCAACTTCTCAGTCTAGCCAGCAGCCCTGGAATTCCTTTAACAAACTGCCATCTAAGGTCTTTACTATTTAGGTCTTGAAATAAATCAAGATTTGAGCTATGGTGGCACAGTGGTTAGAATGCAGTATTGCAGGCTGACTTTGCCCACTGCCAGAATTTCGATCCTGAACAGCTCAAAGGTTGAGTCAACCTTCCATCCTTCCTAGGTTGGTAAAATGAGGATCCAAGATTGTTGGGGGCAATAGGCTAATTCTGTAAATCACTTAAGAGTGCATTGTAAAGCATTATGAAGCGGTACTTAAGTCTAAGTGCTATTGATATTGATAGGTGCTGTCACCAAATAAGGGACTTCAATTCAACAGAATTCAGTCACAAAGCTGGCACACATTAGACAGAACCAATCTAACATCTAGCCTAGAATTTGCAATTGAAAAATAAGGCCCATCATGGTCAGTGAGTTTGGTCCAACATAAATCTTTGGGCCATAAGATCCCATCTTTGTTTAGCCCCCTATCCCATTTGCCTAGTATCCTCTCACTACAGTAAGATGATTAAAGGAAGCTAATGCATAATTTATGAACATGAAGTAATCTTCAGAATGTACATCTGGAAAGCTACAAGAAACACTTCCTTTTTAAACCCACTTGGCTGCATTCATCATGACCAACTCCAATGAAGATATTAAAAAAAAAATCTGGGGTGAGGGAGCAGTATACTAACTAATGAACTTTCACGTTGCAAACTTTTGCTAATATGAACAAACCAATCTGTAAGCAAAACTAGACAGTTGTGGAATTGAGAAGGCAGGAAAAGGTTTGTAGCATGAAATGTTTATGAAAATGTCATGCAAGAAACAAAGCCTTCCCGCCTTCTCCCAACTTTCTTTCCTATCTTCTCCAAACTTCCATCAGTATAGTATTAATACAGGGGTTCCCAAAGTGGGCAGTACCACCCCCTGGGATGACTTAGGGGAGTGCTAAGAGGCAAGGGGGACGGCAAGGAGGCACTAAGGGGCAAGGGGGTAGCAGAGGAGTGCTGCAAGTGGCCCCCTTGCAGGGCACAATTCAGCTTCCCCCCCTTACTTGCCTGGCTTGCTGGTGGCCAAGAGGAAGGTGAGCCAGGGCTGACCCATTGCCGCTTGGATTCTCCGCAGCTGATGGGCCTTGCCTGCTAGGGATGGGGATGGGACTGGGGTGACCAGGGAGCACGATGCTATGCCTACTGCATCGTTTACCTGCCGCGCCTTCCCTCTGCTGCCCGCCAGTCTGTGCGATTTGGCTGAATGCAGGCCACCACTGTGAGAATGATGCGAGTCAAGCCTCATGAGAATGGATCTTCCAGCCCATGATGCTTGCATAGCGGCGGCCCACACTTGGCTAAAACGCTTGGACGGGTGGCTCGGCATGCTTCCTGGTTGCCCTCTCAGCAGCGGCGACGCACGAGCCCCAGCAGCTAGCGACATGTGGGCTGGCGGGGAGCGGAGTAGCGACAGGTCTGCCCTGACTGACCCACCTTTCGCTCTACCACCAGCCATGGGAGGAAGGTAAGTTTGTAGGCAGTCGGGAAAGCCCAAACCGCTGCGGTTTGGGCTTTCCCGACTGCCTACAAACTTACCTTCCTCCTGCGGCTGGTGGCAGAGGGAAAGGTGAGCCAGTCAGGGTGGGCTGGTTCACCTTTCCTGCAGCTCACTTTTCCCACAGCTCCTGCGGTGGGTGAGGCTGCAGCCTCGCTTGAGGTTCCCAGCCCTTTCCCCAAAAGAGGGAGGGGTGGAAGTCCCGCCGCGGCCCCTTTGACCTGGAAGCCTTGTCTGCTGACTCTGCCGGGCAATGCAGGACTGCGCGTGAACGGACAATCGCGCCCAGTCCCTGGGACTCTGGGAGACTCATCATGAGCGACGCTGCTGGGTGACTACCTTGTCGGAAGAGAGAGTGAGAGGGTGTTTCAGAAGGGTCTCCTAGCTTAGGAGGAGAGTGAAGGAGGAAGGGAAGGGATAGAGAGAGAGAAAGAGAGAGGGAAAGAGAGAGAGTGAGAGAGAGGAAGAAACAAGAAAGTAAAGGAAGAAAAAGGGAGAGAGAAAGGAAGAGAAGGGATAGACAAAGAAAGGGGGGTGGAAGGGATAGAAAGAAAGAGAAAGAAAGAGGGGGGAGAGAGGAGAAAATGAATGGGATATATGGAGGGAGGGAGAGAGAGAAAGAGAGAGAAGAGACAAGAAAGTAAAGAAAAATGAAAAGGGAAAGAAAGAAAAAGTTAGGAAGAGAAAGGAAGAAAAGGGATAGACAAAGAAAGAGGGGGGATGGAAGGAAGGGACAGAAAGAAAAAGAAAAAGACAGAGAAAGAAAGAGAGGGAGGGAGGGAGGAGAAAGTGACTGAGATATCTAGTCCAACCACCTGCTCCAGCATGGTTAGAAGTGTGTGTGTGTATGTGTGTGTGTGTGTGTGTACATGCTCATGGCTGTCAATACTCCAAAAACAGGTCAAGTAGCTCTGGGGAGGTCAGTCATAAATTAGAACACTTGCTAAGCAACCGGCCATTAAGCGAGGACCACTTGTATTTGGTTTGCCAATCATATGGCCACCTGACCATGCCTATCATCACATGACCACCAAGCCATGCCCATCCAGCAAGACACCACCAGCCAGTCACATGACCACCAAGCCATGCCCACAGAATCGGTTGTTAAGAAATTTGAATCCCACCCTTGGGTGGGGGGCACTGAGGATGAGTTTGTAGCACCAAGGGGGCAGTGGACTGAAAAAGTTTGGGAACCACTGTATTAACAGATCCATTACGTACTGTAAGGTAACAACTGTACTACACATGATTTTTATTGCTGGTTAGACTTGCAATCAGAATGAACTTATGAACAGCCCCAGGAACATAATTCATTCCTAAGTAGAACAAGGTCTGTACATTTTTCAGCTACTCATCAATTCTGTGCTATGTATTTTACTGCTCTTTCACGACTGCTACTGAACAATGAGATGCTCAGAATTATGAAGCTAGAAATATATCCAGATTTCTTCTTTACATTCAATTTAGTAACAATCATCATACTTTTTCTGAGGACAGAAATTAATTACTATAATCCTTAGGAAAAAATGAAATTTAGGACTAAAGAACTAAAAAGCTTGAAAACTTCCAGAATACTGCAACCTCACATCTACGATAATTACCTTACACAATCACAGGTAAGTTTCTATCCTTTGGGGCTAGCAGTATAACGGTTTATCATATACCAGGGGACCATATTTTCTGCTACTTATACAATATGTCATTCGTTTCCCACAAGATGAAGTAAGGAAATGATATTTTTTAGGTTGTTGATGGTTTCAGTATTCTTCAACCTCCAACTCTTCTCCTAGATGTACCAAATACATCTAAATCAAATATTTGTATTTTACCAGCTGTAAAAACATTGTAATTAGTTCAGTAGAGGCTACCAAACACAACATCAGTTCTCTGATTTATTTTAAAGTGATTTAATTGTGTAACTAATTGGAGCAATGATCTACCTTAGTATTTGAACCTGAAATTTAAACAGCAGCAGAAAGGTACGTGGCTTGTTCTTCTATTTATCTCAGCACATTAAATGATATTCCATATGAAATCCATCAACAAATCTTGAGAGGCCTCCCTGGATAATGAAACATAGAAGAAAATTATTGTTATGCATCAATCATTTTATGGAAACATATGCTTCTTATCTACAGTACACAATTAGTTCAGTTCCCAGTGTTTATTAGCTACGGGTTCTCCCTCTTTAAAACTGTTAATTTTGGGCCCAACATTTATGGCTATTTTTAATTAATAATTTATTAAACATTATGATGATAATGTCTGGTGGTGATAATTTCTCGTCAGCCAGTTATAAGATGACAAATTGTATATAAGATACTGTCCTATCAGTATTATAATCCAAATACTGTCACATTAGAGTCCTTTCCAGCAGCAATTTAGATAAGGTACAAAACCAAACAAGTAATTTGTTTTTGGGTCAACAGTGTTGTATGAGGAGGAGGAAAAGTAGTAATTCAAAAAGCAAACTAAGTAAATTAACAAGTTAACAGTTCATCCCATCCAAAAGCATTTTACCCACTGAAAAATGGCTATAATTTAGAGTTTTTTGACATATATGCATCTGAGCAATCAGGTGGTGGTGGAAATTACAGAATGGTTGCCATACAGAAATCAGAAACACAGTGCATCATTCTACAGCCAAACATGATACGTAACCCCATCATAGCATAAGATGAAGACTGAACTAAGTCTTTAGAATTAATATGGTAAATTATGAAACATTATTTTATATTTTTATATTTCATTATCTTGGATTTTTGAAGTTTTAAATATATGGAAACCTGAAATGTGTTACATCACAGAAACATTTTCTATAAATGTTTGACACATTTTTCTCTAGTCAACTTAAATAATAAGCTATAGTTCAAATTCTTGAAGACACCCTAGATTTCAACCACATTTACTCTGAAGCAGCGGTCGCCAACCAGTGGACTGTTGCCCACTGGTGGGCCGTGAGAAAATTTTGGTGGGCCGCAGAGAAATCTCACCCCCAGAGCACCCCCCCCCCAAAGCAATTAATCCAGGCTGCGCAGAAACACAAGGCTGCTCAGCCCACATGGCCCGCGGGAACCCTCCCCGCCCACACACTCCTTACCCGGCAAACTTGTCTGCTAAATTGCTATTTTTCCTTTTTCCAACCATTATCTGTTCTGCTGTGCCGGAAGATTTAGATTATCTAGGAAGCAGGAAATGGTTGGATTTCTTGCTTTTTAGCTAAGCACAGCCGAACCTCCCTTAGGACTGAAGGTTTGCTTGCAAACAAATTCAGAGCAGACTCACGGCAAGCAAATTTGGAGACTGAGCTAGCCGATGGCAGATAGATAGATCACTGAATGATTTTGTGAGCAACTCAATCTGCCTGCTTTGTCCGATTTTGGATAAAAGTTGTTTTTTAATAAAAAATTCAATATTTACATACATGGTGTGTTGTGAGTTAATTTTGTGAGTTTGTTTGCTAGCAAATTTTATGAGTTTGCTTGCAAGCAAATTTTATGTGACAGACTGAGCTAGCCAGTGGCAGATAGATTTCTGAATGAATCTGTGATTCTGTGAGCAACTCAATCTGCCTGCCTGCTTTGCCTGATTTTGGGTAAAAGTTGTTCTTTTTTTAATAAAAAATTCAATATTTATATAAATATTTATAATATTTACATATAAACCATGCCCAGCCAGTCACATGACCAAGCCATGCCCACAAATTAGGCCACACCCACAGAACCAGTTAGTGGTCCCTGGGATCTAAAATTATGAGTTTGGTGGTCCCTGAGGTCCAAAAGATTGGTGACCCCTGCTCTGAAGTAAATCTGTCTAATGATAATTGCTCCAAGTAAGTATCCTATGATTTCTGCTATAAAGTAGATAATTTACATACAACCTGAGCCACAAGTGACATGTATATTGATTATATCAATATAATCTAGTACAATGTGCAGGTAACAAGAAAATTGTCAAATACCAATCAATACTTTGGGTGGAACTGAATACTGAGGAACTGTCATATTCCTACAACTTACATTCAGTGCAACACTACAATTCATTCTACTGGATCAGAGAACAAAGAATAAATAAATAAAATAATTTCATCCAGACCAACTACTTTTATTATTTTACAAGTCAATTCAGAAACTATTGTATAAATCAGATGTGGTCATGTTCTCAGATTTTTTTCTCCATTACAATCAGTGTTCAGTTACTAAATGTAATTTCCCAAGTAAGTCTTTAGACCAGACCATGCTGGCTGGAGAATTCTGGGAGTTGAAGTCCACAAGTCTTAAAATTGCCAAGTTTGGGGACCCCTGCTTTAGACACAGCAGCGACAGTATGTCGTGAGGTTTAGGAGAATGTCTAAATTACTCAGGAAAGAGATTATCTTAAATGTGTATTGCTACATTACACCATTTTAAAAGACTTCCCTTGTAAATCTAGCAGGTCACCGCTAAACCAATTAGATTCTACCTACTCAAATTTCACTACTAATGGAGGTGATAGCTAGAACTGCTTAAACACTAGAATGAGGCATCTCTACATCCTAATTCCAAACAAGAAGTAATATACAAGTTTAATTAATATATTAGTTGAAGTTTGAAGGGCGTACTTGCTGCAAGCTTTGTTCATGTTTCTCAATAAGAAATTTTTAGAAGCCTACTGATTTTGTCTGTTCATCAATGAAAGTTTTTTATATATCTTAACTTTAATAAGACAATGAAAGAGCCACATGCTATTTACACACATTGAACTCCATTATCTCCCCAGAATGCTAATTAGAATAAATATCGGAATGAATCCTGATGAGTCTTAGATATTTTTGATTTTGCTAAATTTTTCAGCAGACTTCAACAAGCATCCATTTTTTTCAGTTTGTTGCCTGTAGTTTTTCTAGAAAACAGGTGAATATTTACCCATAGTATCTCTAGCTTATGAGCTGCAGCATAAAAGCTTATGCTTTTTAGTAAAATTTGTTACTTAGAAAATGTAGTATTGAATTCCTTCTGATTAATGAAAAATAGAAACTTTGAAAATCGATTAAATGAGCATACAGTAAAAATATATCTCGTTACTGTCCACCAGCAGGTGGCAGCAATTTGAAAATCTTGCCTGGGCCTAAAAGTTAACCAAGACTAAAGCTGGTTAGTACTAGGATGGGAGACTATGGGAAATATCACACCTGCAAAATACATTGATAAAGTGGAAAAACATCCTAGAAGGTGGCAATGGCATACCACTTCCATACTGTGGCTAAGAAAAATATGATAGGTTGAATGTAGAGCTCCTACTTTTTGTATGTATTGCTAATATTCATGTTTTTCTAAGGAAAGTTTCTAAATCAGCTTAAGCACAAACAAAATAATTTATTGTATCCCATCTTTATTACTTTTACACATAGCTCAAGGCATGAACACATCCAACCTACCTTCTTCCTATTTTCCCTACAATAGCAACCCTGTAAAGTGAATTAGGCTGAGAGAGAGAATGACCCAAAATCACCTAGCCAACTTTTGTGATGAAGGCTAAAAAACTTTGCAGGATTCAATCTGGATTGATCATCAGGACCAAAGGTTTTTGTTTTGTTCCAGCAGGAGTCTAAAAACTCGGAAGACTAAACCTCTGGTCCTGATGACCAACTCAAATTGGATCCTGCAATATTATCTTTTCTTCTGCTTGACCCTTTTTTTAAAGCCAAATTTACAAATCTAAGAGATTCCAGGTATTTATAGATCCATTATATATTACTTGCAAAACATTTCATAAGATTATTGACGCTCAAAACTGAGTTATAAATAATAATCATTCTTAAAAACAGATATGCTAATGGTTCCACTCAATATAATCCACTTCATGCAAAGAGGCCACCTAAAGAGGCTTGAAGACATTATCTTGCTGGTCTCACCAGATCTGCATACATAATCACAAATGGAATATGAAAAAGAATAAATTCAGAGCTAGACTGAAAAAAAGATGTTTGGCTGGTTAACACCAAATAACTCATTATACCCAATGCTAGGTCCCCTCCTGATTAAGTCATGGTTATTAACTGCCAAGCCATACTCTAAATCTGTCTGGTTTCAGCCTGGTGTCTATCCTTCATTCTCTCTCCAGGCTCTAGTCCCGTAATGGCGAACCTATGGCACGCATGCCAGAAGTGGCATACCAGCCGTCGTCCGTTGTCTCCCAGGTTCCAGCCAGCTGGTCTTTGCGTGCGCGGGAGCACCAGAAACCGGAAGAGTAGTTCCCCAGTGTGCGCATGTGCATCCAGGAGCTCTCTTCTGGTTTCTGGTGCTCCTGTTTCGGCACTCGGTGCTGAAAAGGTTCGCCAACACTGCTCTTGTCTTTCCTTCCAATCTAAGGTAAAACACCTTTGAAACCAAGAGTTAATTCTGAGTGACAATTTCATAGAGGCAACAGCAGCAGCTGCTGCTTCAGAAGAAAGCAAAGAATTGCTCAGGTCAAAGAGACCACTTAGAACAAGGGTCTTCAAACTTGGCAAGTTTAAGACTTGTAGACTTCAACTCCCAGAATTCCTGAGCTAACATGACTGGAGGAGGAATTCTGGGAGTTGAAGTCCACAAGTCTTAAAACTGTCAAAGTTTGAAGACCCCTGACTTAGAAGGACCCACATAGGCAGCTCTCAGTAGAGTTCCAGCTGAATGTAATCAGGTTATTGGACAGTTCTTCCTCACCAGTTCAAATGATCATTGCTTGAATAGCTCAACCAAAGAAGATGGGGAAAGGAGAAAATAAGTGGCAAGCCATTTAATTTGATTTAATAGATCCTGATGTAATTTGTTATTTATACTAGTTCAGCACCTTGAAATCAATTTGCATTATTTAAAAATGAAACATTTGGGAGTAGTGAATCACTACAGAAAAGGCCCATTTTGTTTTAAGGAGAAAAGCACTTTTTTAAGAAAAGAAGAGGTTTTTTGTACACACATCACATATAATAGAAAAAAACCTTGAGTTTTGAAGTAAGAGTCACACCCAAGCTATATAAGTTTGCATCTGGATGCAGCATTCTATTGATGTGATAATTTATAAATAAACAGGGATTTATATTCCACCTCTCTAAAATAAGAAATCAATTGGATAACTAATCATTTGAATAAAACTAATTATTTCATTCAGGTTAGGATGGTACAAGAAATAGATATGCCACTTTCAATAATTATATGTTAATTAAAATATTTTAAACTATGATAGCTTGGAAAGCCAAACTTTGGGGGATTACTGTTATTATCTATGGAAGTGTATGACCATAATACATTTTGATTTAATTACTGTTACTATGGCTTACAAAGCATACCTTTGCTAACAAAATTTTTCACTATATGAAACCAGCCAAAAGTTCATACTAATATGGTAGCAATTGTATTCAACTCCATTTAGTACTTAGCCTATTAAACTGGAAGAATTTGTCTTAAAAGCCCTATAAATTCTGTTCCCATTTGATTGTACTGCTGGTAATAATATTGTAACTGCAATTGCTAAGATTTGAGATATTAATTTCAAGCACACTTATGAATTGCTTAAATCTGGTGAAAGTTTCCTCTTAAGTAAATTATATAAATTAATATAAACTATTATGTGTATATGAATATTTGGGGGGAGCAGCTCTATAATTCCAAAAGATACAATTATTCTCCTTTCAAACACCTAAAGGCAGATGTGTTGCATTGAGCAACCCTGTAACAGGATAAATCTTTCCCCCCACATAATTATGGCAGAACTCAGACTTAATATGTTTGTGAAGAGGCACTAACAAACACTGCAGACCACCTTAGAAAACCATAAAAATATTGTGACTATTAGGATTCCCAGAGACTATTACTAATAGGTACTAAGATCACTGCATTTGAATGGTGTGGGTTTTTTTTTTTTTTGGCAATGGTGATTTTGTAACTGCAAAAAGTATACTTCTCTTGCAATTTCATTTCATCCCAATTTTTTCATATTTTATCCAAATCAATAATAGAAATATTGAAGAATTCAAGACTGAAGTTTCAATCTTATGTTAATATTTTTTGTTATTTGTTATTCAGTTCCCCTTCTGCCTCTTCTCCCTTTCTTTTATTCTGAACATATTCACAAGCCATTTTATTTTTCTCAACTTCTCTCTCTCCTCTCTCAACTGAGCCGGACTTTTAATTTTCCTGATATTCCACAAATCCAGAATCCCCGCATGCATATTTATTGCTAAGCTAATCCTCATTCTACTTCATATGATTTTTGTTCAATAGTCAGTGGACTTTTGATGTTACCACATTGGCACCTTCCACTGTCTCCAGCTGCTACTGTTACTGATACTTCTTGAAGTTCGGCAACGAATTCTTGAAGACTGCATGGTAGAAGAATTTGTTATGTGCTACCTCAAGAAAACATCGAACTCATTCAAGGGGGGCATATCAAATGGCTTGGAGAAATAGTTCCTAATTGTGACTCTTTCTATTCTGCTAAATGCTGAGTGACATCAGAATAGGGTGGGCTGGCATGCTGGTGATGGGCTGCCAACAGCGTTATTTCTTCCAGCTGGGTATAGGTGCTGAAGGACAGTAAATACAGTAAATGTGCTCCAGATATGCAAGGAGAAATTCTTCCCATTGCTCCAGAATCTATTTATTGGCTGTTACTCTCAAACATAATCCCTTTCCCAGGAATATTAATTCACAGCCTTTTAGACACTGGAATCCTATCCTGCTGAAAGGCCCAACAGACAAATTTGATTCCAGACAAATGGTTATGAAAACATGTCCTACTAAAGAGGAGATAAACCTTAAATGATCATTTATAACATGGAAAAAACACAATGAGACATTTCAGGCCATCATGATGACTTGAGTAAGCTACTTCCAACTTAATCTTCAAGTTGTTATACTATACCAGGGATGTCAAATTCCAGGCCATGGCCATGCCTATGCCGGTTTAGTGAGGGGGGGGAATCCGGATATGTCACGTGATGACTCCGTGATGTGAGTTTGACATGCCTGTACTAAATTGTTATTTAAGGTGGCCTGGTTTGTGAAACCCCAAGCAGTTTACACCCAGGCAAGAGATGACAAAGCACATCGATGGACAATACCTTTCAACACATTTACACATTACAAATTAATAGTATCACATCCCATGATGCTTTTTCTGCACAGGAACAAAAAAAAATAGATTTAAAATAAAATATTGTTTGAAGTGGGCTGAAATATGAGATTTTCCTAATTATTATTCTAGGTTTATTCCCACCACCAGATTTTTAGTGTAAACAGCTGCTGAGAGCAAACAGTGAGAACAACAATAATGCTGTTTATTTTATTTTGGCACTGTCCAACTCCAGAGCAATTCTGGCCAGTTCACAATTTAGAACAGAATACAATTATGGTTGACAGTCAGCCACATGTTTAGACTGGATTTGGCTTTTTTTTAACCTACAGAATTCTTCCAAAGAACCTGGGAGAATCAAATATTAGTGTGCTTGATGGTGTTAAAAGGTATCCTCGCAGGATGTAAGCTCTTTCAAGTAAAGCTGCTTTTTGCAATTGATTGGTGATTTTGTCAATGCAGATGGTGTTCAAGTGGTGCTCCAGATGTTTTGGAATTGCACCCAAGGCATCTATTACTATTAGAATTATCTTTGTTTTCTTTTGCCACAATCATTCTACTTCTATTTGCAAGTCTATTTTGTGATTTTTCTCCAGTTCTTTCTCTTCTGTTATGCTGTCTCCAGGTATTGCCACATCCACCACCCAGAATTTGGGATTCTGTCTGGCAGATATGTCTCTGTTTGAATTCTTAAGTCCAAGGGCATTTTAGTTTCATTTTTTATTACTTTGTCTATTTTGTGGTCTCATTAGTTCCTGCTTTCAGGCAAATGATATTCCTTGCAAATATTCCAATGCATAATTGTTGCTACTTTATCATGCTGTTGTTTGTAGTCTGTCTGTGTTATCATTTTGCAGCAGCTAACCAGGTAGTCCATTGTGTCAACTTCTTTGCAGAGGCTACCTTCTCAATTAAGGCTGTCATGGCCCGGTTGGATCTCGGTTCAGAGGAAGATGAGTCGGAACCAGGACCATCCGACGGAGATGGCACATCTCCTCTGGAACACCCAGAGTCAGGGGGCTGAAAATGATGCTGTCCCAGACCCCTCTGACATTGGGGGAAGTGGTCAACTGGACTGGGAGCTGCCTGCCTTCATGAACCCAGGGGAAGATTGGCTGCAGATGGGCAGCAGTCGTCAATGTTCCTACTGACGAACCCAATCAAAGCAAGCATGCTTGAGACAATTCCATCTCTTAATGCAAAACTTTATTGAGTACATCATATCAGCAAAGATGAGGGGCAAAACCAGATCTAACCATTTCCCATGCAAACCCACATAATTAAAGTTCAAGTTCTCCCTCCCCATTAAACCAGGTCACATTGTCCAATGGAGATTCCTGGTATTGTTGAGAGAAAGTATTTTGGCTCTGGTAAACACCTGCCAAAATGTCCTTAGTTCTCACAGCCTACATCCTGATATCAGGAACCTAAGTTCTATCTATTCCTTCCTCCCCCATAGTTCGTTGGCAAGCTGAGGAGTGATAATAGTTGCACCAGCAAAAGCACCTTCTGAAGCTTGACAGCAGCAATTAAAGACAATAGATCCCCTCTGACAAGGAACAGCTGCCTCCCCCACCCAATCCACAGACCCAGGGAGTGGAAGGAAAGCTCAGAGGTCTGCAAGGCTGCTCACAAGAAGGCTGCCCCACCCTCCTCACAAGGAACATGTGGCTCAGGGTAATTTAACCAGACTTCAGGGTACATTTGTCTCGACATACACGCCCCTGACTTTTTGAAACCTCGTCTCATGGACTTGTATTTCAGCCTTTGGTCTTCCATACCTTGCTTTGCAGATCCTGACTCTGGATTGTGGCATATGGACCTGGTTTTGTAAACACTGCACCTGGCTTGTGGACTTAAGACTTTCTTCCTGTTTGGGGGCTTGGTTCTGGTGACCAGTGGACCCAGCTGGTAGGACTAGGTTACACTGACTATAGGTGATTGTTTTGTGGGGGAAGAGTGGAGTTTTACCAACACCAATGAAGGGCCATCTGTCATGGTTTAGCAGTGCAATAAAAGCAGTGGTGGTATTCAGCTGGTTCGCACTGGTTTGGTAGAACCGGTATCTAACTGTGGAGTTTGGCAAACCAGCTGATCCCACTGGCTGGCCTCCCTGACCAAGTGCCCCTCCCCTCCCAGCCACTCCTTTTCTTGCCTGCCCGAGCCTTGCCTGCACATTTGGCTCACCTGCCTTGGCTGCTTGCACACATGGCATCCAGCCTCGTCTCGACATCAGGAGGCCAGGCGAGCAGACTTCTCATTGGGCTCATCCTCCAACTCCACAAAAGAGGAAAGAAATAGACTTATGCCCCTATCTAACGGGGAAGACTATGCTTCTGAATGTGTACAGAGAGCTTTCCCAGGGAGCTAGACCAGTTGGATAGGTGGTTGCAGTAAAGTCCTCCACACCTAAATGGTGCTAGAGCTGTGCACTTCTGTTTTCCCTTCTAACCCTCCTCCCCCGGAAGCTGCACCTTGTCTGCTCCACTTGCGCTAGGAGTTTGGATGCTGGCAGCCACTGCTGGCTGTGCTCTGCCCAGGAAGTTCTCCATCTCCTTTGCCCACCATCCTAGGATGGTGGGCCCTCCTCTGCCCCTTTTCCCCTCCCTTTCCAAGCCCCCCCACCCTGGCCTTCCCTTGTTTCCCCCACCTGCTTCCTCTCACAGCTCTATGGCAGCCCAGCAGCTGGAGCAAATCCTGGCACTCCTGCTTCAGCCTGACAATGCCGTCATCCAACAGGTAGAGCAGCAGGCAGATGGGGAAGAGGAGGGGAGAAAGAGGATAGGGAGATTGGGAGTTATGGGAGGCTTGCCAGTGAAAGGAGAGCATGGCTTTGGGGAGGGAGAGAAGAAACACAGATAGTCCTCGACTTAACAACAGTTCATTTAGTGACCATTCAAAGTTATGCCAGTGGAAAAAGGGACTTATGATTGTCTTTCATGTTTAATGACCATTGCAACATCCCCATGGTCACGTGATCAAAATTCAGGCACTTGGTCATTGACTCGTATTTATGATGATTGGAGTATCCCAGGGTCACCTTTTGCAACCTTCTGACAAGCAAAGTCAACAGGGAAGCCAGATTCCCTTAACAATTAGGATACTAACTTTTATCAGCTGCAGTGACTCAATAACCTTGGCAAGAAAGGCAACTGACTTGTATTTATGATGTTTCCAGTGTCCCAGGGTCACAGGATCCCCTTTTACGACCACCTGATGACAACAGGTAAGCCGGATTCACTTAAGAACCATGTTACTCACTTAACAAAACAACTGAGCGGGTGTCCAGGACATCAGGGGAGCGGGCAGGTGGTGAGCCTCCCAATGAGGAGAGGCCAGGTGAGACAAGGAGTGGCTGGGAGGGGTGAGGAGAGACGGGGTGAAAAACAGTGAGTAACATCAAGTTGGCCATGCCCGCTCAATCACATGACCATGCCTACCCAGCTGGTCATTAGGGAAGAGAACTGATTATTACATTATTTGAATCCCACTACTGAATAAAAGACTTTATTGGTGCCTGTATTTGCCTACTATTTTTCTTACATGTGACTGTTAAATATGGGGTGCCATTTTTATTACTATTTCTATGCTGCCCAACTCTCAACAACTCTGGGCAACTCAACACAATCAAACAAAAATATTACAAGGTGTCACTGTCCCCTGAGAAAGGCCTGGGTAAAGATAGAGGTCTTTATAATTCTTTTAAATTTCAGCATAAATAAGAATGAGATAATGCAATAGGCAGTCCTGACAACAAAATCAATATAATAGAAAGCATCTCTAAAAAAGAAGGTTCCACCCTCACATTTGCTTACATTTCCCTTGTCCTGTTGATGCACAATGTCTTGCCAGCTCTAATATAGTGCAAAACGTCTCACTATTTCTAAATAAACTCCCTATTTATGTGGGAATAGATGAATACAGTGATCAAAGAATGCATGAACATTAAGTGAACAACAACTCAGTCCTGGGAAAATGGAAGACATGAGAAGGAATTCATCATAAACAAGTCTTCATTCTGTGTTTGGTGTAAGGGGGTAGAGAGATACTCTGGGAGGTTTTTAAGATGTTATTATACTCTACAACAGTAAAGTAGCATTCTTGAAATCTTTGCTTTGTTATTCACTGACCTGTATTATCTCAGAGGGCTGACAATATATGCTATAGTATAGTACTTTACAAATAAAGTAAAATAAACTTGAAACAAACAAATCCCTTGCTTCCTCAGTTTTTGACTACGGTAACAAGCAGATAGGATACTAAGTCATACCAAATTCTACCTACTGAAAATATTACCAAAGTCTTTAAAACATTACTTGCAACAGCAGTGCAACAGTTAAGTATGCTTTTTAAAGAATGCCTGCCCAATCAAATCAGAAGCCCAGCAAAACAGTAACAGCAATAGACTCACTTCAATTCGTCCATAATCAATATAGCAACTGTAAAAAAAATATACTTTACTGATGAGTGATTTGACACTTCCTATTTCAAAACATTGAGAACCTTGTAATCTTAAACCCTATCTCTATCTGCATGGATAGTTTGCTATAGAAATTCTACATTCCACCCCATTCTGATATTGTATGCCATAAAGTTATTTACTTCCTCCATTTCACTTTTTCTTATTTATTCTTGTGTACATAAACAAAAATGTTTTATAAATATATTTTATACGTTTAGCTAGCATAAAATATAAAACCTGTTGAACTTTGTAATCTTAAACCCTATCTCTATCTGCATGGATATTTTGCTATGTGTTCTTTTTTTTCCTCACCAGTTACACCAGTTTTAAATTCCTATTACTCCTTATAGGAGAAAGACTCATGATACTTTAAAAGTTGTTCTACTTAACACCAAGTAATGGAAACATTTTTCCTAAAACTGGAGTTTTTTTCCTTGCCACGTCTGCACACGTTCATAGTTTAGAGCTCAGATTTTTCCAGTCTTCTTTCAATTAATCTTCTCTATGAAAATAAATGAAGAGAAGCAGTAAAAACGTTGAAGCCATTAAGAAAAGCACCAACTTCTCTTGGGCTCCTTGTGAAATTTGTAAATTGGGGAGTTTGATTTATACTTCGGAGTGAATAAAATGCAGTAGAAACTGAATTCTCCCTATCTCACCCCCATACCCTGTGCTTAATGTTCTTTATTACATTGTTGTAAAATGTATTCAATGAAAAATATCATTAATCTTAATAATAATAAACAGAGTTGTGAGGATAAATCTTGATCTTTTGTGATTTTTAAATCGAACAATCAGAGAAAGAAAAACATTACTGATAGCTAGGTATGTGAGAAACTGATTTCTGACCATCTCATAGTTGGGTCAACAAAAATTTAGGACCTCACTAACAGGTTTATAACAATGAAAGTTAAGATGTAACAGCCATAAAATAGAGGGATGTCTGAAGAAGTCATTCAGCAACATGTGGAGCAACATCATTTTTCTAGCTCATAAATTCTGTTTCTCTTATGTGTATTTGACTTTTTGATTATTGTATTTCAAAGATTAAGATGGTATCTTAATACTACACTTCTGGATGAATGTTCTTCTTTAACTGAACGTTCTCTTCTTCTTCACGAAACCTTTTCTATCTTTTTCTTATTTGTGCAAAAAGCTGAAATAAACAGAATACCAAGATATAAAATTGAGTAAATTTCAAAAAACTTTATTTTAAAATCTGAAAATGTAATTCTTTAATATTAAGTAAATAATGTTTGGCTGTATTTCATTTTTTTATAAAATTGTAAAGACTTACAGTATCTACATGTGCAAATTATACACGGCTGACATTAGAATATGCCTGGATTAAATTAAAGAGAGTCTGAAGATTAACAGAGGCTTGAAGACTCACAGCCATAGCCACATGCACACATTAATTCACTGCCACCACCTTGTTAAAAAATGGAAGTTGCTTATTACAGAAAATGAAAGGAGGGAAAATATAACCTATAAGGAAGGATGGATTAGGAATGACATGATAGCTGTCTTCCAGCACTTGAGGGATTCTCTCAGAGATGAGGTTGACTTATTCTCTAAAGTACTTGAGGGTGGAAGCTCTTTAAAAAGAGATCCTACAAATCACTCAATAATGTCCATCTTTTCATTCTTTCCAATCTACTGAAATGTGAAAAAATACCTGAACAGGTTTGGAAGCACTGTCTACCTACCTCACAGCAGGATAACTCTCTAAACACAGAACAGAAATGAGACCAGATTTGAAGTGATGGTAGAAACCAGCAAAAAAGAAAAAACATAATTTCAAGGATGAATAAACTGCTTTCTAAAAAAAAAAAATGGTGGACTGAAGACGGCTTCACAAGAAATGGAGCCAATGACTGTAGTGAAGAATCAAGAGCCTGCAAGTACACTATTTTTTTTAAACCTCTCTCTAGATAAGGAGAGGACTTGAGATTACCCACGAGTTCTTCACATAGCTGGTTCTCATGAGGAGACCAGATAATGGTTTCTGGCGGGTTTAGTGGTCTGCGAGATGAGGGATTAGCCATCTTGCACAAACCACAAGGCAGCACTTTCGGTAGGAAACTGCATTCGCATACTTGCTTTTCTAATCACTTTCTGAGAAATTGCTTGTTAACGGTATTTTATCCATATTATAAAACTTTACATTGAAAAGTCAGGTGAGTTTCCTTTTATCCTTAGGAAAATGTAAAATAATTTTAAATACAAGTTTATGGGCATATATGCACAGGCATACATACATAGGTACATACACACAAGCACATACACTCAGGTGCGTGTGCACATGTACATACACACACACACACACACAAAGGGTGATTAGACCTTTGATTTTGGAAAGTTACAAACAGACTAAAGCCCAGATGGATTTGAAATAAACTTTCAGAATTAATTACAAGAATCTTTCTCACAGGAAAATGCTTTTGTTTTGAATTATTTTTAAAAACAGTGATAAGATGGGATTATGACGATTGGACATTAGAGAGCATTAGAAGGAACTAAAGATTACAATTAAAAGAGAACACATAAACTCAATTTACAATTTATACAATGGAGCAAAATATTCTAACCCTGGACATATTGAAGGCCATTTTTGAAAAACTGACTTAGAATGTACATTAATAGGGTTAACAGAGACATGTAACCCTGTAATGTGCCTGTAAGCAGATAGTGTCTAAAAGATATTAATTTTATTTATTTCTATATCAAACTTATTCACCACTCATCTACCTCCCAGAAGGGCTCTGGGCGGTATACAATTAAATTAATACAATAAAATATTAAAAATCAAATAATTTCAGATTAAAAAATGAAAAATGAAAAACATTATAAAATTGCAAGATATGGTGAGATCCAAGATGGGGAGACAAAGAGTTGTTAATACAAGAGGGGAGGGAGTTCTCCTGGGACTAACCAGCTTGGGTTAGTGGGCCCCTGTGTCTCCCACACAAGGCTACATAGCCTGGTTTTGATCCCTTTGTGGAAGGCCAGGAGATTGGAGGCTTTCCTCACTTTGTGGGGCAAGATGTTTCATAAAGCAAGGGCAGCAGCAGAAAAGGCCTCTTCCTTGACCCCACCAGTTGGAATTTTCCCACTGTTGGGGTCTGTAGCTGCCTTCCCTGCCTGAGCAAGTGGGATGGGCTGATGTGATGGGGAGAAGATGGCTCTGTAGGTAAACTGGTCCTATGCCATGTAAGGCTTTACAGATAACAACACCTTGAATTGGACCTGGAAGCAAACTTGCACCCAGTGCAGTACATGGAGCAGAAGTATCATATGTTCTACTATATCACATGACCTAAAATGGACACCTAACACAAAAAACGTCATCAAAAAAGCTCAACAAAGAATGTTCTTTCTGCACCAACTCAGAAAGCTCAAACTGCCCAAGAACTTGCTGATACAGTTCTACAGAGGAATTATTGACTCTTTCATCTGCACCTCTATAACTGTCTGGTTTGGTTCTGCAACGTAACAGGACAGACACAGACTTCAGAGGATAATTAGGACTGCAGAAAAAACAATTACTACCCACCTGCCTTCAATCGAGGACCTGTATACTGCACGAATCAAAAAAAGGGCTGTGAAAATATTCACAGACCCCTCGCATCCCGGACATAAACTTTCAACTCCTTCCCTCAAAACGACGCTATAGAGCACTGCACACCAGAACAACTAGACACAAGAACATTTTTTCCCCAAAAGCCATTACTCTGCTAAACAAATAATTCCTTCAACCCTGTTCAACTATTACAAAGTCTGCACTACCAATATTGTTAATCTTCTCATCACTCCTTATCACCCATCCCCTCCCACTTGTGACTGTATGACTGTAACTTTGTCGCTTGTATCCTTACGATTTATATGGACTGTTTATTAGTATGATTTGATTGCTGATTGTACCCTATGACTATCATTAAGTGTTGTTCCTTATGATTCTTGACAAATGTATCTTTTCTTTTATGAATACTGAGAGTATTTACACCAAGACAAATCCTTGTATGTGCAATCACACTTGGCCAATAAAGTATTCTATTCTATTCTATTCTATTCTATGTGCTCTTCTTTGGGCACTCAATATAGCTTCTACGGCTGCATTCTGTACCAGTTAATACCATACAGAACACTCTGTTCAGGGGAAAAGATACCACATCTCTAGTACAGGTAGTCCTTCACTTACAACCACAATTGGGACCAGAATTTTTGTTACTAAGGAAGGTGAGATTTTATGACCATTTCTGTCATGGTTCTTAAATCAATCACTGAAGTTGTTAAGTGAAACACATTAAGAGAATCCAGCCTATCCCATTGCGTTTGCTTGTCAGAAACTGACTGGGAAGGTCACGATTGGCAATTCATGCCCCCAGGCTGTTTGCAACTGTAATAATACATGCTAGTTGCTAATTGCCCAAATTTTGATTACATGACCATGTGGATGTTAAGTGCACAGGCTGGTCATAAGTCATATATTCAAACAGTCACTAAATGAATGGCTTTATAAGTTGAGAACTACCTTTGCAAAGCTTCTGGAGGCATATGAATCCCTCTTCGTGAAGTGTGGTTCCGGGGTTCAGATGGGCCTATTGATCACATACCTGGCTCCTTGCTATGTGACATCAGCCCTGCCTGAGCTCCTAGAGGTTATAGCCGGCTTGGCGGTTGGGACCCCCAGGCTTATGGTCATGGGAGATTTCAACCTACCCTCGGCCAGCGGGACCTCGGGAATTGCTCAGGAGTTCATGGCTTCCATGACAACCTTGGGCCTACCCAATTAATTCGGGACCCCACACACATTGGGGGTCACATCTTGAATCTGGTTTTTGTCTCTGGACAGTGGCAGGATGATCTAGGTATAAGGGATGTTGCTGTAGAGCCCCTGTCATGGTCTGATCATTCGCTCCTTAGGCTGGACTTCCATGCCGCACCCCCTCGCCGCGGGGAAACGGGACCGATAAAATGGTTCCGCCCCAGGCGCCTGATGGACCCGGATAGGTTCCTGATGGAGCTTGGGCCGTTTCCCGAGGCTCGCACACACGACTCGGTTGGGGACTTAGTGGCCACCTGGGATTGGGTGGTAGCTGAGGCCCTCAACCGGGTCATGCCCTTGCGGCCTCTGACCCAGTGCCGATCCCAATTGGCTCCTTGGTTTTCCAAGGAGCTGAGGGAGATGAAGCGCCAGAAAAGACGCCTAGAGAGTGCTTGGAGGACCAGCCGCTCCGGATCTGACCAAACACTATTGTGGTCCCATATTAGGGCCTATTTAGTGGTGATAAGGGCGGCAAAACATTCTTACTTTTCCGACCTTATTGCGTCCGCAGAAAATCACCCGGCCACCCTTTTTAGGGTGACATGCTCTCTTTTGGATGTGGGAGTGCGGGAGGATCCTTTGCAAGGACGGGCCGAGGATTTTTCAAATTTTCTGCAGGATAAAATCGCTCAGATTTGGGACGGTTTGGACTCTGACTGGGCAACTCTGGACGGGAGGGCGGGGGCGGATTTCGGGGAGGTCATTTGGGGTGAGTTCAATCCTGTGACCCTCGAGGACGTGGACATGATACTGGGTGAGCTTAATGCCACTACATATTTACTGGATCCATGTCCCTCCTGGTTGGTTTTGGCCACCCGGGAGGTAACATGAGGTTGGTTCCAGGGTATCATTAATGCTTCCTTGAGTGAGGGGCTTTTGCTTGGTGGTGAGGCCCCTCCTCAAGAAACCGTCCCCAGACCCAACATTATTATCAAACTATCGTCCGGTCTCCAACCTTCGCTTTGTGACGAAGGCTGTTGAGAGTGTGGTGGCACGACAGCTCCCTCAGCACCTGGATGAAGCTGTCTATTTAGATCCGCACCAATCGGGTTTTAGACCCGGGCACAGCATGGAGACGGCGTTGGTCGCGTTGGTGGATGATCTCTGGAGGGCCCGTGATCGGGGTTGTTCCTCTGTCTTGGTCCTGTTAGATCTCTCGGCGGCTTTTGATACTGTCAACCACAGTATCTTATTGCGACGGCTGGGGGGGTTGGGAGTGGGAGGCACTGTGTTACAGTGGTTCTCCTCCTTCCTCTCCGACCGTTCGCAATTTGTGTTGGCAGGGGGGCAGAGGTCAGCCCCGAGGCCCCTGATCTGCGGGGTACCTCAGGAATTTGTGCTCTCGCCCCTGCTGTTCAACATTTATGTGAAGCCGCTGGGTGAGATCATCTGTGGCTTTGGGGTAGAGTTCCATCAGTATGCTGATGACACTCAGTTATACATTTCTACCCCAGGCCACCCCAATGAAGCTGTTGAAGTGATGACCCAGTGCCTGGAAGCCTTGTGGAGCTGGATGGGGCGAAACAGGCTTCAACTCAACCCAGTCAAAACCGAATGGCTGTGGTTTCCGGCACCCAGATTCAGCCAACTAGTTCCATCGCTGGCTGTGGGGGGAGAAATTTTGACCCCCATGGAGAGGGCACGCAATCTTGGTGTCCTCCTGGACATACGGCTGTCGTTAGAAGATCATATAACAGCCGTCGCCAGGGGGCTTTTTGTCAGGTCCGTCGGATCTACCAGTTGCGGCCCTTTCTGGATCGGGATGCACTTCGCACAGTCACTTCTGCCCTCGTCATCTCCCACCTAGACTATTGCAATGCTCTCTAGACTATTGCAATGCCCTTGAAGAGTATCCGGAGGCTTCAGCTGATGTAGAGTGCAGCCGCGTGGGTGATTTTGGGGCCTTCTCGGAGCTCCCATGTTACACCGCTCCTGCGTGAGCTGCATTGGCTTCCGGTGGCCTTCTGGGTGCGATTCGAGGTGTTAGTGGTCACCTTTAAAGCACTCCATGGCTTGGGACCTGGGTACTTATGGGACCGCCTGCTGCCATCATCGGGCAATGCGCTCCCACAGGGTGGGCCTCCTCGGGGTGCCGTCAGCTGGGCGATGCCGGCTGGTGGCCCCAAGGTGCAGGCCTTCTCTGTGGGAGCACCCTCCCTCTGGAACGAATTACCCCCGGAGATGCGAGCTATCCCTGAGCTACAAACCTTCCAGCGCACACTGAAGACCCACCTTTTCCAACTGGCCTAGATTTACTGGTAGGGTTTTTAAATTGGTTTTAATGGTTTTAGCACTTTAAATTTTTACCTTGTTCAGTTTTATCATCACTGTATCTCAGCCACTAATTTGATCTACTTTTAATTCTATTTTAAATTTGTATTTTGTAAGTGTGTGTTTTTACTTGGCTGTACACCGCCCCGAGTCCCGATGGGAGAGGGGGCAGTATATAAATAAAATAAATAAATAAATAAATAAAATAAATAAATAAATAATAAATTTGATGCCCACAATTATGTGTAGAACTTTTTCCTCACTGAAAACTTAGGATTTTGCTTTTAAAATTTCTGATGGAAACTAAGAAGACTGGCAAGGGGTAGAATGGATTCTTGGCAGTGGTCTTCGCAGTGGATAGTTTTCTGACAAATGTAGACCAGCCTGCTGCTGAAGATAATAGAGACATTTTCAGGCACAAGTTTGAAAGCCTAAAGCCTAACAAAATTCTAATAAATTAAATTGTAGAAAATAATGAAAAATTAAAAGTTAATAAGGCATGAAGTGTCTATAGTATGCTCCTGAGAATTCAGAAGTAGCTCACTAATCTCCCTAATACTGGCTTTCATTTCAGAGACCTACACATTAGTCAAAGCAATACCAATATTTTTTTAAAAAAATAAGAAAATTACAAGATTATGCATCTATAGCATCTCAGGCAGTATTAGTATAAATCACTGTGAAGGCTATGAAAATCAATTGCTTGCTAAGAAAGGAAGCTCTTAGTAAACACTATATAGGTATATACTCATCAATCTTAGAATTATATAAGAGTACTCATAGCTGGTTTGGTGACTAAGGGCCAGTCACTCTCTCTCAGCCCAACTCGCCCCCACAGAGTTGATTGTTACAGGGAAAATAGGTGGAAAGAGTATTAGGTGTATTCACCATCTTGAATTATTTATAAAAATAACTAGACAACCTACTGAATAATTTCAAAGCTATTTCAGAGAAAGAATGAACAAGAGCAAAAACAAAAAAGAAGAAGCGGGAGCAGGAACAACTTCTTGCCAGCTTGATTGGGCTGACCGCCTTCTAGTAGCTCATGATGGGACCAGTCTACCCAATCATCAGATGGCTGGGCAGAGACTGGTCTACTGAACCTCTGGGTAGCTATGCAAGAGAACTAAAGTGATCACAAATTTGCCAAATTTCAATCCCATGAGTCATGAGTCCTGGATTCTGGGTTCATTCTGCAAATTACCCATCTGAGGTATCTTGGTTCAAAAATTTTGCCCTATGATGTTCAACCATTATAATCACAACCGTTTTAGTAGTCACTAAACTTTGGGTCATCCTTTCAGAGATATTTCCTAAAACATTTCCTCAATTTCTTCAACAATGGTATTGCCCCTAATGTATTTGAAAAGTTATTTAAAAAATTTTAAGAGATAATTTTAAAGAGATAATTCAGAGATTTATCTGCCTTGAAAGTAGCTCATGTTGAACTGTAACAAACATCAGTAGTTGACCACAGGAAATGCTTTATGACATTTTGTATTAGGTCACAACATGTTTTATTATAATTTTATATCATAAAATACTTTATAAAATTTGACAAATTGCAATTACCTAGGAGGCATGGGTCTGGATTTTGGCCATATTCTCTAAGTTAGCCCGTTGGCTCAAAATATTTTGCTGTATGATGCATCATTTCAGCCATTTAAAGGTTATAAACAAAGCATTTTAATAGTGTGTATAGGTAAAGGTGGGATTAAAAATCTAAATACCAAGACAGAAAGAGTTGCATAATTTGGCTTTGTAACTCCAAGGTTACAAAAAGTTATGCATGCATGCTTCCTTACACATACTTTATACAAATACAGGGTTTTTTGAGGTTTTTCTTGAATGTGGTAGAAAGGTGGTTCTTTCTAGGGATGGAAAAGAATAGTTTTATCTTCGTTCTAGTGAAGTTAACTGTTTAGTTGTTGACTGAACTGCAATGAATATGTGGAACATAAACACAGAAGGAAGCACCTCACAACAATCCTTACTAAGTTATAATAATCTTCCCAATGCAAAGAGCAGCAGGAAAACCAGGTCCTTGATTGGAAACACTGGTCAGGCAACAGTTAAAACCCAAGTCAATTGAAAGTTTTAGAGGCACCTATCATTTTATAATGCTTATAATGTATTTATATGTTTGTTTTTGATAATACATACTTGGCATTTTTCTAAGTCTTCTAAAGTGTAACATATCACAAGGATTCTGTTTCATTGGAAAGATCAGATATAAATTACGTAAGTAAATAAAATGAAGACTGAAGCAACCTTGAAAATGTGTGTCAAATTTCTATCTTGCTTCAAGGTATTTATACATTTGAACTTCTGTTTTTTTAAAATTAAGTTCCTTTCCAAAGGAAGTTGATTAAATTTAGCAGGCATAGAATAGCAAACTAATTGCCTTACAAATGGAAATCTTAAAAAAACAGAGAACAGGAAAAAACACTTGATTAGGCGACTTTGGTGATTGATGTCTTACCTGATTTGAGCCTTTTTAAAACAGAAAAAACTAACGAGCGAGTATGCATATACATCAAATAAGAAATGATGAGATCAAAACAAACATTTGACAAATTATGTCAGAAAGTTGTGAAGGTCTGGTATTCTGACAGAACAAAACTTTAAATATTGTGAGCGTGCTGGCTATCTAGAACACTGAATATTTTTTCAAAAAAAAAAAGTCACAAGGATAAATTCTAATAACAAAAGGCATGCTTTGTGCTTTTGCACCAGGGTTCCACAAAAACAGCTAAAGAAAGGAAGCTAGCAAGTGATTTCAATGGATTCTTTTCAATACAGCCCATGAATAGCTAGACCAGGGATGTCAAACTCAAGGCCCTTGGGGCGGATGCAGCCTGTGGGGTGCTTAGATTTGGCCCATGGGGCTGCCCTGGAAGCGAAGGATTGGCTTGCGGTGCCTCTGCAAACAAAAATGGAGCTTGGGAGGGCCAGATGCTCCATTTTTGGCTGTGACAGTCTCCTGCAGCCCTCTTCCAGGGAAAATGGAGGTGGGTGGGACAACACAGCCCCCCCAACTCCATTTTCTCTGGCAGACAGCTGCAGGAGGCCGTTGAGGCCGAAAACAGAGCTCAGGGGAGCTGCAGGCAGCCCCCCCCCCGCAGCTCCATTTTCACTGGCAGAGAACTCCAGAAGTGATGCCACGCCCATCCTGGCCACACCCATCTGGCCAGGTCAAACACAACCCTGATGCAGTCTTCAATGAAATAAAATTTGACACCCTGAGCTAGACAATAGCAAAGGTACATTTCTATTTGATTGAAACCTCTTCCTAATTTATATATTCAGATCCTGTGTTTCACATTTAACAATGTGCCTGCAAAGCTCATTGTACAGAACTATATTTCTGTATTTAACAGCCAAAAGCTCAACATCTAGTAATCCTACCAGCAATATATATGAGCAATACATCGTTTTGCATTTGAGAGTCTGATTGGACAAAAACATGTACATAGGGCTGGCAGTGCTACATCAAACTCCCACTGGAAAAAATAAATAAACCAGCAATTTTTCCTTTTTTCAGTTTCAATATTTTTCTTATGTTCAAAATTATTCTAAACCTTTGAATATGTACTTAATTTTGCCTCTCAATGCAAAATTGTAAACAATTAGGTTCTTACTATTATCTATAGAGTAGGTACTTACTATCATCTATAAAGTTATGGTCTTTAAAATCTGTAACATAAATAAAACAGTTTTAATAATGGTACATATACCATTCATAAAACCAGGAAATTGGAAATTTTTATAAAGGTTTATAACACTGCATGGACTTCTGGATGATTATTTCTAAATAGGAGCCCAACTACAAAGAAAGCGTATTTTCTACATTGTGCAGTGAGATAAAACGAGCAAACATGGAGCTGGGCCCTGCTAGCCTTCCTTCCTCAGAACTTTTGTTTACTAATGGTTTTATGTCTGGAGAAGATTGCAGGATATGGTTTTACCACACATGCATCAAGAATAAGAGCTCAGCTCTGATGTTTCCTTTTTTAGCCTCACTCCCAACTGAAAATAATCTCCAAATGCCCATCTAATTCTTTGGGATAACTGGAATGATACTCCACTTCATGGGTACTGTTGAAAACAGTACCCATGAAAGAAAAACTGAGGTGGGTTAATCTAACGGTGATATTGTGCCTGATTAATCCCAAGGAATTTTTAAATCAAATCCTGTCCCACACAGAAGCTTCTTAACACGTAGAGTATTATTACACCAGCTTTTCTCTATTTTCAATACTTTTCTTCAGCAAGCTATCACCCTCATTGTTAACATAGATGATCTATAACCCTACACTTTTAATTAGTTTCTCCTATTAACCTGAAGTCTTTTTTGAGCTGTTCACAATTGCTATTTTGTTTTTGTATCTTGGAAATTTGGCATTATAAATTCTATTTTATTTCGGTTCATTATAGATTAGCATTAAGTATTAGGAAGAAGTAGAACATGCAATCTTAACATAAAAAGCATCATGTAATAGATCTGCTTGAAAAATGATATGTTTTTTTCTTTAAAATCATAATATATTTTCAAATGAATGCAGTAGAGCAAATTTTGGATTATTTTTGATTGTCTGCTGTGTTCAGCAACACAGATCACAAAGAGGACTTCTAGAAGGAACTGAACTTCTCATTCAAGATCAATTTAGTTATTTTCAAGTAATTATTACAAAGAATTGGACCATTAAATAGTTTAATATATTTTCACAAAATTAGGATTTAACTCACACTAGCATCTTTCATTGTAAACAGCTAGTAAATAAGTCATACCTTATTTGTCCTGAAATCTATTTTTATTTCAAACATTACAAGTACATAAGACAATTTTTTCACACTTAAAAACTTAAGACCATATAATTAAAAGCACACTGGAGGTTAAGACATGCCAAATTTGAAACATTAATCCATTTAAAGTAAGACAATATAGTTAGAGGTTCAAAGATAATAACTGAATTCAGTTATAATAATTGAATTAGGTTTGGACTCCATGTTAGTATTTACTTTCAGATTTAACAGATAATCAGAGTTGGAAGGGACCTTGTAGATCATTTCCTCATAAACTTACTATATTTTATTATTACATGTGCACCAGCAGCCCAGTTGGGAATAGGTCATGGATCAGTAGTGGGCCGCGGTCCACAGATTGGGGCCCCCTGATCTGTAAAATATTATCGGGGGGGGGGGGGGCATTTACAGGACTGGGTAATTCCCCATTTTTTAATACAAGGTTTGCTTTGATGCTTCCACAGTCCCTTCCATGCCTCTAGTCTCTAGGAAAGAACAGGGTAATTCACTTTTTTTCATAATAAGATAAATGTAATAACGAGGGAGGTTTAGAAATGGTGGTAGTATCAGATATGTTCAAACAATATGAAATGATTGAAAGATTATAATCTACTATAAATGTGTATTATTATTAGAAATATATAAGCTGGATAAATGTAATAATCATGAGTAATAATATTTTTATTTGTACTAAAATGTATAGCACCCAGGTGTCACCCTGGCTCCTTCTTTTCCTTAGCATCTTGCTCTTTATTCATTATTCCTTGTATAATATTTTCCAGGTTTTGGTCTATGCCATCTATTAATTTCCAAGTCACCTTATGTTCTTTCTGTATAATATCCTTTATGCTTTGAAACATCAGCTCCATCACATTTAAAGTTTCGCTCATTTCCTCTTTGTCTCTTTGTCTTTTATCTTGTTTTAATGAATCCCACTTTTGGCCAATAGCTCAAGAACCCTTTATTCAAAGCTGAGATTATTCTTCAGAATGCACACTAGTCACAGTTCTTTATGTCCCATAGATAGTCAGTCAGTTCCATTTAAATAGTTCAATCATGTAACGTAACATCCAGGGGTCATTTTAATTGAATATCTTCCTTGTTCTCATATTTAAATCTCAAGTGACCTTAGGGTAGGTAAATGTAATCCAGTAAGTATTTTTCATAGTCCTTCAAATAAATGTTCCCAGCCTTGTATATTTTCCTTTCATCATCAGAAGTTAGAGGTCGCTCTCTGCGTAACAATATTGTTGCTAGTATATCTGATTTTAATTATATTGAATTGTAATTCAAGTATAAAAGCAGTTTTAATTTTTTAAATCCATAATTCCAGCATTTTAAAATACCTTCTCAATACCATGTCTTCCCACTTTGAGAGTCCAATTTCCTGTATTTTTGAAGAAAAAAGAAAAAAATCCTCTCTCTTTAATTCTTTTCCTTCCAGTTGGTAATTTTCTCAAAGTGCTTACGTGCCTCTTTGACAAATAATTTTGAGTAAATAGTTCCTCTGAACTTTCTCTTGAAGTTGTATTTTAATAAAAAAGAATCCTCTCACCCAGTTCCACACTGTTCACCAAAATTCGCTCCAGCACAAATCTTAGATGGTTTTCGGCTGTCCCAGCTTCATGGCAGCCATCTTTGGGCTGCCTCTTCTCCTCGTTGTGTCTGAGGGAAAGAAAGCCCTGGGTCAAGTGAGAGATGCAGCTCTCTGCAATCTCGCAGAGCACCCCTCAGAGCCCACCAATGGAGAGAACTCGGCACAGGAGCAGAAGTCTCAAAGTAGTAGATTGATAGCTAGTTTGAAACTGAGAATTCAACCTGTTTTCACTAGGAAGTTGATAACTGCAGAAAAGTTTTCCAATCATGTATTTTAGATGCCAAAATCAACATTATATTGATGCAGGAAAGCAATAATTTATTGAATACTCTCTTAAATTGTTTATTGAATAAAAATAGAATTTTACTGTATTTCAGAACACACAATATACCCCGATAAAACAAAACAAAACAAGTAATTAAAATCAATGTAAGTAAGTGACTTACTTTGATAGAAGAGAAAAAGTTGTGGCTAGAGAAAGACTAGAAAGAAGCAAAACATTATTTCAAATAAACTTTCATAATTGATTTTGGCCACCAAGTTATCAATTTCAATTTTCTTTGTGCAAAGACAAATAATTTTATTTTTTTCTGCCCATCTTGTTCATTGCTATTTTTTAAAAAAATCACTGATTTACTACAAAAAGCCATATCTCTGTTAAAATTACAAAAGTATCCTATTTCAAGTTCAGAGCTAATACATTATTTTTATCAGTCCATTTTAAAGAAGATGTTATAAGCTATCTTTAAGTATATTGGCTACATTGTGAATAAACTGTTCATTTAGGTTGACCTTTAGATCCATATTTTAATTTGAAATGAAAAAAATACATCACTCCATTTCAGCATTGAAAAAGGAGGATATACATTTTTACAGATAAAAAATAGCTTTTTTAAAAAAAAAACAAAGAATAAGAAAAACAAAACAACGATCATTAATGCTGTAGAAATTTGTTCAAGTGTGCTAGGTATAGGATAGGAACATGTGAAACTTGTAAAACAATGAACAAAATGATAGTCCTCAATATAGCAAAACTATTACAGCAGAAAACTCCACACTGCCCTTTAATCTCAAAGTCTGATTTTGCTTGTGTAATCCCATCTCCATAACAGCCACTAAATATACTGTTCCTGTTATCTGCATAAAAGCTTGCACAGAAGCTATTACATTAGTTAATTGTGAACATGCGCCTATTTCTTTAAAAGTCAGAAAATTTTGTAAATTACAACAGAGAGTCATCAATGGGACTGACAGGCATGAAATAAACACATTTTGATTAAACAAGGGAAGAACAATTTACAAGGCAAGATAGCTGGTGTTCACTTACCTGTATCCAAAATAATCTACTCCCTAATAAATACAGCTGTGTTTAAATGCTAGTCTGAAAATCTGGACCTTGATCCATGTAATGGAGCTTGTCCATTATAGTCATATAATAGTTATAAACCAGGATGAACACCTGACTGACCCAATTTTATGCTCTTTTTTTCTGTAGTAGTTGTTAAGGAATTGCCAGTCACTGAATGAATCAAAGGTTTGCTCTGGGTGTAGTTTTGTCAAAAACTGAAAGTGCTGGTTTTCAATGAAACTGTCATAAAATGTGATCATTTGACTGTGGGATGCTACTAATAACTATATATATGCAGTTGTCTTGCTGAGCACCTGAAGTTCATTCACATGATCGTGGAGGTGGGGGGATGACTATTGGAACTTCGAATGCAGGATGTAAGCCCCCTTTTTTGTGGTCAGTTGTAACTTTGGTCACTAAGCCATCAGTCATAAGTCAAAGACTACTTGCATTTCTGACTGTAAGCCTTGCGAGTCTTTTTACATTTAGAATGGAAATATTCAAAATATTCAAAACTGAGATTGCATTTTTGTGCAAGAGAAAAAGAAAAAGGGGGACACACAAACAAGCATGTAAGAAAATCCACACTAAGCATAAATAGGACAGGTAGTCCTCAATTTACAGCTGGTATCTTAAATGTTATAATGGAGCCCGCAAAAGATATTTACGATCCAGTTCCGAAGGTCCAACAACCAGGGTCCTTTCCTACAATCATAGGACTGCATTTTGGTCAACTGGCCCGCATTAACAGCTGTTTGCAGTGTCTCATGGTCACATGACTGTGACTTACAATGTTTATGCTGGGCAATTATTTCTAGTTTTGCCACAAACGCCCCACAGTGAACAATGAATTCACTTAACAATTGCAATATTTGCTTAAAGACCACCATAAAAAGGATTGTAAAATCAGGTTGGTCATATAGGTGATTAGTTTTACAACCATCATAATATACAACTGTAATGAGCAGGCTCCATTACAACTGTAAGTCGAGAACTACCTGCATTTGGCATGATCGTTTCTAAGGAGCCAAACAAGCTTAATTCAGTGCACAGTGGAACATTCAAAGCAGAGCACTTACTACAGATGGCAATTGGAAAACTATAGACTTTTAAATTATTCAGTCTATGTAGAAAACATATATATGAGGAGGGATATATGAAGAAAAGTCTCTAGAATTGTCCCATAATGATAGGTATAAATGGATCCCTGATGGGTTTCATTCCCAAAGTCAATCAGTGTGCCACACTTTTCTTAGTGCTGACAAACACTGGATTCATAACAAGCTCAATATTTGTTATCCCATTGCAGAACATCTACTCAATTCATATTAACCAGAATGCAGAAAGTGTCATATTCTGCCATGTGAAAACTTTAAAGTATAGTAAGAAATTATTAGCATATGGAAACTAATCACATGAAACACATTTAATTAATTTAGTGTAATTTTACTGCTAGCTCTGTCCATTTCTTTCTCCTGCCTATCTATTTTTCAGAGGGCAATCTCAGGCACATTACCAAAGGCAAGCAAGATTGGGGCCTAAAGGGACTTGCGTATCCATGATGTACATTGTCATTAGCCTAACTTCTGGAGACAAAAACAGTCGTTTCTACCTTACTGCTTGCAAAAGACTAAAAGTTGCCTTTCAAACAACATTACTAGCCCATAGCACTGAAATTAATGCTTCCCCACAAATCTCCACACCATCATTTTGTACACTTTGAGAAAGGACTCCTGCTTAATCACCTAGTATAAACTGATACTTAGTGCGCATGACTAGGAGAATGACCATATTTTATTTTGATTTAGAGACTTCCCAGGGGAAAAAAGTGAGTCCATGTTGCATAGACACTTCAAAGCAAATACCATATTTTTCAGAGTATAAGACGTTCCAGAGTATAAGATGCACCTTAGTTTTTGGGTAGAAAATATAGGGGGGGGGGGGAATTCTGCCTCTGCCTACCAGCACCCATTGGTATTCATCTGGCTAGCATCCTGTCAGTGTGTGAGTTGAGGACTGTTTGGAAACTGAAACAGTATTGGCTGTGTGAGCAAGGAGACAGCAAGGAGCCTGGGCGTGGCTTAGCTCAACTGTTCTGTACTAAAGCTGCATGCTGCTCTGAAACAGAAACGGAAACTCCTCTTCTCTGCTTGTGTTTTGCTTCTATTTACTACCACGTGGGAAACCCTGCTTTTGGTATTGTATATTTACTTCATGTGTTATATATAAAGAGAAGTTATTGAATCCTGCTGAATCAGTTACTTGCGTGTGCTTTCTGGATGTGATTGCTGCTGCAAACTCTGACACATCCTTGCAGCAAATAGTGAACAGCCAGGTCAGCTTCAGCACATTATTGCAGCCTGATTCAGCAGGAGCAGCTGATTGATTGCCATAGACCATTGCTGCCTCCGTGCCTTGCGTTTTTGGCCTCGTGGACAGGGCTACATTCGGTGTACAAGAAGCACCCAAATTTTCACCCTCTTTTAGGGGGGGGAAGTGTGTCTTATGCTATGAAAAATATGGGTAGTTTTGCCTGAATATCAAGTGTCACAACCTATGCATTTTAAAAAGAAAGGACTAACAAAAAACAATTCAATTTATAAAAGGTTTAGACCTACAGTTGTGTACCCAATTATTAGGCAAATTGTATTTTTGAGGATTAATTTATTATTGAATAATTACAGTTTTCTTGGTCAATCCAAAATGTTAATATACCTAAAACCTGAATATTTAAAGAAAGTAAAAATAAGATTTTGGCTTTCTTAGGAGGATATCTATGTGTGTACAATTATTGGGCAACTATTAGGATGCACAATTATTATGCAACAAAATAAAAAAAAAACAAAAATTTTCCTATCTCGTTTATTTGCATCTGTTAAAGTGAGAATAATAAACAACTTAAAATGTATAAATATTTTGACATTTCAAAAAAAATCAATGACCAATATAGCTACTCTTCTTTTCAATAACAATCATAAACCTTCGATTCATGGAGTCATTTTCATAATCTGTTGACGATCAACGTTTTGTGCAGCAGCAACCACAGCCTCCCAGATACTCTTCAGAGAGGTGTACTGTTTCCTCCACTGTAAATCTCCCCTTTAAGAAGGGCCTACTGGTTCTCAATAGGGTTTAGGACAGGTGAGGAAGTCATTATTCTTTCACCTTTAAGGCCTTTACTGGCTAGCCACGCAGTTAAGTACTTTGATGCATGCGATGGAGCATTGTCATGCATAAAAATCAGGAACTTCTTGAATGATCCAGGCTTTTTCCTATATCACTGCTTGAAAAAAGTGTCTTCTAAAAACTAGCAATAGGTTTGGGATTTGATTTTGAGTCCATCTTCAACCCAAAAAGCTCCAACTAGTTCATTTTTAATAATACCAGTCCATACGAGTCCCCCATCTCCACCTTGCTGGTGTCTGAGTCAAAAGAGAGCTCTGTGCCCGTTATTGATCCAGCCATGGGCCCATCTATCCGGTCCATCAAGAGTCACTCTCATCTCATCAGTCCATAAAACCTTTAAAAAATCTACCTTCAGGTATTTCTTGGCCCAGTCTTGCCGTTTCAACTTGTGTGTCTTGTTCAGTGGTGGTTGGGTTTCAGCCTTCCTTACCTTGGCCATATCTCTGAGCACTGAACCCCTTGTACTTCTGGGCATTCCAGTTAGGTTGCAGTTCTGGAATAGGACAGCACTGGAGGATAATGGATTCCTCCTTATAGCTTCATGTTTGATTCTTCTCAAATCTTTGGCAGTTAATCTGTGTCTTTTTTTTTTTCTCAACACACTTCTTGCGACCCTGTTGACTATTTGCAACAAAACGTTTGATGGTTCTGTGATCACACTCCAATATCTTAGCAACTTCAAGAATGCTGCATCTCTCTGAAAGACTTTTTACAATTTTTGACTTTTCGCAGCCAGTAAAATCTCTTTTTTCACCCATTTTGCCTGAGGACAAGAAGCTACCTCATAATTATGTACACCTTGATATAGGGTGTTGATCTCCTCAGGCCACACCCTCCCTCATTACACAATACACATTCACCAGATATGCTTATATCCACTAAGCATTCAAGTTTATACAGCTTAGAGGTGGAAAATATGCATAAAAATGATATGGTCAAAATACCCACTTGCCTAATAATTGTGTACAGTGTATTATTTAAAATTATGTATTCAATATAATTAGAACATGCACTTAGAATACTTTAATTTTAATTATCCGATCAGACTCCGAGGTGCCACACATGAAGATTAATTCATTTACCAGTGAACCAAAACAGTAGAGCCCTTTCATACATGAATACAAAAGTGTTTAGTGAGCTGCAGATAAAGAAAATGGAGAGTATTACATCATGTTATTAAACAAGCATTTATTTAATTTTTTTAAATGCTGCAAAACAGCTACTTTCTTTGCCACTTGCTTGGACCATGGTGAAAGCTGTGAAGTGAGGGCAAGATTGACATGAGAGCTGAGTCTGCGTGGAGGCAGCCACACAGCCACTAACAAACATGTGAAGCATTTTGATCATAAACACTTCTAAAAGTCACAAGAAACATTATGACCCATTTGGCATGACTCTGGCTGGCACACAGACTAATAGAAATATCTAAGCCCTTAATGGCACAGAAGAATATGAACAGCATCTTATTACCCAAAAAATATTTATTTAGTGATTTTTCTTGCTCTGTTTAACTGTCCAGAGGGAAAAATGTATTTCTGAAGGTCACAAATAAATTTAAAAAATTGAATGGTATTCACATTACAACATTTGACTAAAGATGTACCATCAGATACATTCTGCTGGAAGTCAGAAGTCTGTTAAAAACTATCCAAATTTTATTTCTATCTAGATTTAACAAATTTAGAGATATAATTTACTTATTTTGTATTAAGTTACACAAATTGGCCATTCTGAATTAGCATTTCATTTATAGCATTTCCAACAAGTATTTATTTTTATGGAGAAAAAAAGGACCTAATCAGACAATCACATACACGTTTACAAACACTTATTCTATATTCATTCCAGTGGTGGGATTCATTTTTTTTTACTATTTGTTCTGTGGGCGTGGCAGGGAAGGTTACTGCAAAATCCCCATTCCCTCCCCACTCCTGGGAGAAGATTACTGCAAAATCCCATTCCCTCCCAACCCACTAACCTGATTTCCAGATCCGTTCTCCTGTGCAGCGCAACAAAAGAAGCCACAGTCGATCAGCTGGGACTTGGGAGGCAGAGAACAGGTGGGGGCGGGGCGAGTCAGAAGTGGTATTTGCCAGTTCTCTGAACTACTCAAAATTTCTGCTACTGATTCTCCAGAACTGGTCAAAACCTGCTGAATACCACCTCTGGTTCATTCACTCACAAAGTTATTTAGTCAACCCTGTCAACTATTTCATATCCCACATTTTGGATTCTACGACATCTGTTAAAAATTGAAGTAGCATTTAGCCATTTGAAAGACATTATTC
Organism: Bungarus multicinctus; assembly: GCA_023653725.1. Taxonomy (NCBI): domain Eukaryota; kingdom Metazoa; phylum Chordata; class Lepidosauria; order Squamata; family Elapidae; genus Bungarus; species Bungarus multicinctus. The sequence goes on from CM042846.1 coordinate 4,144,897, forward strand.
CACCATTATAATGGAACTCCCCTTGGCTCTTCCAAATATTCCTTAACAGATCTGTGTTTTATCCATTATTACATACCTAGTTCAGCAAAGTAACAGATGCTGGCCACAGGAATTGTGCTTATTATAACACTTATTATGCTAAACAAAATCTGGGTATCTTCAATAGCTAAGATTTCGGAGACTCAAAATCTGATCAATTTTCAGGGATAGAAAAATTGAATTTATTCTGGACTAACTCACCAACACATTCTACACATGAGCAGTGTTATATGAATTTGCAGTTCTACCTAAGACCAAAATGTGTTTTCGCCATAGAACCTGGCTTCCTAGATCATATTGATCAATAAACATTATGATAATTACATGTCTAAATCATCCAACTACCTCAACTCGGGGGGGGGGGGGGAATCTAGCCCTTACGCAAATGATAGCCTTTGTGCACAGACCGGTTTGAAAATATACAGATAATGGGATCCAAACAAGGGACAAATATTTAAATTTCCATTTTCCATGAGATATACCCAAATTAATTTACTGTATTTCATGATTCTTTTTCCTACCTGACTAAATTAAATTGCAATAAATTGTGCTCAATACTGTACACAGATGATTAATTTCCTCTGCAAAGAATCTAAAGTTTCTGTTTGTTTCTAAATATTTCAGGATGTTAAATCTAACTTTGATCTAGATATCTATACGACAAACCAACCCTTGCTTTTTAAAAAGTCTGTAATCAATATATATGGTTGACACCACACATAATATTAAATCAAGATTTCTAAACCATGACTTGCTGAACTAACCAAAGTGGCTGGATCTGACATTATGTTTGGCCAAAAACAAGGAACAGTGTCTTAATGTAGTTATGTGCTCTGCAGGGCTGCAACGTCCACAGGTCAACATAGTAGCTGCAACCATATGACTTAAATCTTTTTTAAATGTGTCAGAATGCACATAAATGGGGTGTGGGGATTTCAATCACGCAGTTGCAGCTGCCATTACTGCTTTTTACCCACACACCCCGTGGATTCTACAAGATACACAAAAAAACAAGAATCTAAAAAAAAATAGTAATTATGAAAGCCAACAGGTAATGAGATAGTCACAATCCAACAGAGAATTAGACGTGTTTAAATTCAATTAAAATTAATAGATTTAAGCATGCCTAACATTGTGTTAGATTACTCAACTCTGCTAGCATGATGAGATTGGCTGATGGCCCAAATTCCAGAAAAACATGGGGAAAGTAATTTCTCAATTTCATCAACAAATCTATCCACACAATTCCCTTACAATTAACAGAAAAATCAGGTCTCAGACAATAATCATCTATAATGAGGAAAGAAAAAAAAAGAACAGAACTTAAATTAGTGCTTGCTGATCAAAATCATCCAAGTTAATTATATTTTGATCAACATGGGTCCTGCAACACAACAAATTCAGTTTGTGAGCAAAGAGGCATGCCTCTTGATGTAAAAAAGGCTGCACAGCAAATCATAGCTATTTACAAAACACCAATATACCAGAATGTTGCCTACTAGATATAAACCCTCTTACTTTTGTCCTTCAGGAGCAGATAGATATATTAATGAAATATTTGTAGACTTCTGGTTACCCATCAACCTAATGGGCTCTCAATTGAATCCAAACAAATCTTTGGATATAGTACAGATACTAGAGGTTATACCTTCACTTTGCATCATGCCAACTAATTATTGTTTTAATTAAAAAGCTGGTCAGACAACATTCACTAGTTGGATACATTATGCTTTTGGACATGAAGATGGGGAAAAAATATGCTTTCAGGGAAGTGAACCATTGTGAAACTATGGCTTCTATTCAGACAACACATTGCAACAATGTACTTCCTTGTTTGAGATTTCCTGACTTTTAGCTATGTTCGTGCCCCATAGAAATCTCTAAGCAATGGTACAGTGTATGAGAAGAACAGACTGAAAAAGGAGGAAAATCAAACCAGATTTGTTCAAACAACTTGTGATTTACTTAGCTGCAAAGGAACTAAAACTCACATTTTTTTACAAATAACATCTAGATTTTACACATCAGAGTAAGTCACAATCAGTGAGCAAAAAATACAGAGGAAATGGGGACCATCAAAAAATCCACATCTCCACTAGACTTCACCAAATAGATAAAATGTTTTTTTTAGTAGTCATTCAGAGTTTTCCAGACAGATTGGGGGGGGGGGGGGGGGGAATGAATTGTTTTAATTGTAATTTTTAGTACTGCAAGCAGCATAGAAGACATTAAATAGTTAACATACAAATGTTTGTATGCATAACAAAGGCAAGTGACCTTAAGCTCCTGAAGGAAAGCCAGAATATAGGTTCAAAAAACCTCCCAAAGTTACAATTTAAAACAATTTCAAGACTTAATTGCCAGCTGAAATATATCCATCTGAGCCACTTTAATGTTTTTGCACTTTAGCGGCTCCACACACAACTAAGACTGTTAAGATATATATATTTCTTTTTCTTTAGGCTTTCCATAGTGCTGGACCATGAGATGGTAATTTTTAGTAATTTCTATTAATCAAATGAAATTTTAAATGAAAGCTAAAGTCCACACAAATAATGTTTCATCTCTTAAGGCTCACAGACTGACAGCTAACTTATCCATAATTTATTCATTTAATCTATTTTTTTGGCTTGCATGACACAATTACCCTATGCCTAATCTTACAAGAACAACCAAAAAAAAAATTATCCTTAAAGTTCAATCCTCATAATTGTATGACCATTATCATATTTCTTGTCTGCAATGTGTTGCTTTTTGTTAGTTTATATCCATTTTTATTTATTTATTAAACTTATTTGTCATGCATCTTGCCTGGGGCAACTCTAGGTGATTTTCTGTGAGAATAATGTGTTGTACACTTCCTCCCTACTTTTCCCAAAAAACTCCACTTTGCTGCTTTCAAATACAGAGTCTGAAGATGGTACCATCAAATTCAAATCAGATATCAATGAAAAATCACAGGAAACATTAGTATCTTAAACTCAGATTATAGCACATGAGAAAGATAAATTAGACTAAATATGAATGTACACTTACTAACAGACAGCAAAGGTACATACTGCCAAGCTCTGTTTTCTGCCTGTAAATATATGGCTATGAAAGTTGGATCATTAGAAAGGCTGAACAAATTTGTTAACTTTAAATTGGATGCTGGAATAAATTGTTGAGAATATCTTAAGTGATTGAAGAATAAATCACTTGGTGTTGGATGAAACAGAAGATTGCTCATTGGAAGCACTGATAATGAATATAAAAGGCTATTAAAAATAAAAAGTAAAAAATTATTGGAGAACATTCTGACACTGTGGGAAACTCAGATGCAATAAAAAAATTGATGGTAGTAGACAAGGTGGCCAGATATTGTTGTTGTTAACACCAGCATGGACTTAAGCATTTAAACAAACTCAGAAGAAACAGCTACTGACAGAAAATCCTGGCCAAATAAACAGGATGCTTATTATACCATAGACTCATAAGTAAATAAAGAACAAAAGCAACTATTTCCCAGGTTTGTATGAAAAAGTTATTTTGTCTGTAAAATGTAGGGATAGGGGGAGGACAAAGAGAGAAAGTGCAAGTCTAAGGACACCACAGAAAGTGCACAATTTAGAGAAGAAAATTTCTGCCAGTGCTATAAGTTCCTGCATCAAATAAGGAGGACCTAAAATAAAATGTTGCAGCAAAATTGATGAATTGTGATTTGTCAAAAACTAATAGATTTATTACAAATTGCCAGCAATAAATTGAAAATACAAAATACCAAAAAGGAGCATGTCACAAATAAAATTCCATTATAGGATTTACTAACACAAAGAGCTAATGTAGTAACTAGTATGAAATTCAATTATTCCAACATATGGAGGTAAGACCAACTGGAATCTAGTTACAGCGATAGTTATAATTAACCTTAAGGTTAAGCAAAAGAGGGCAATTACCAGATGATGTGGGGAAAGCAGCACAGGGATGCTGCAACCTTCAAATAGAGAAGATCCTGGACTAGACAGACCTTCAGCCTGATCCGATTCCTGCAAATCATTTAGTAAATCATCTAGCAGACTGTTATTAAAATCTGGGTCAGGTTATACCGCAGAATAGCACAACATCTTAAGTTATAACTCCTGGAGCATCCCCTTGAAGCAAACAATGCCTGTCCTGGTTTAAGAATATTGCAAATTGTAATCCAACACAATCGGAGCATGCAAGCTGAAGCTGTTGATCAGCACAGAGATTTCTGTATTTCCATCTTACAAGGCAAAGAAATAGAACCACACAGATGTGCAAGCAGTGCTTAAAAGTAAAAGGTAGCCAGAGAGGCCTCTAAAAGCCCCCAGCAAACTTACGGACAAGTGGGTATCACTATTTTTAAAAGTACAACTGCACTAAAATTTTAGAATTTCTGAGCACTGGTCATGCTCACTAGGGCTGTGGAGATGGATAATGAACATAAAATACAAAATGAATGTATATTTGTAGTCAATATTAAGAATTTACAGATTTCAGTAAATATTTTTTAAAAATTGGAAAATATTGGGCATAGGATGAGCAAAAAAAAAATTAAGATACAGGTCAGACTAGCAGTTAACTAGTTCTACTCACACCTAAGAAGACCTATGATGTAAATTAGATGTAAAGTGCTAATAAATTTAAATGTGTATTTCCCCAGTGCTAACCAATTTTCATGTACTATTAGCATACATATATCACAAGTACATCCAAGTGTTGCAGGACATGCCTAGATGCATAATCACTTTATATGTGGCTCACATCAAATTTATTTTAGCCCTAAGTGTCTAAATGACAGGAAAAAGACTGAGAATGAAATAGCTAAAATTTAGCTCTGGATACTCTGAGCAACAGAAGTGCTGCTGTTAGGAGTTTTGCACTGTGGATAACCAGCCTTGCTCTAGTTTTGCTCAGATATTCTTCATAGGATTGGTCATGCCAGGTCAACTGACTGGTGACATAACAGCAGCTAACTATTTCTGACTGCAACTACATACTGCCAAATATTCTATTAAGCTAAAAATGACTGTGCAAAGAGCAACTTTTTAAAATTATTTTAAACTCATCATGGCTATATTTATTTGCCAAAACAGCAATAAAGGCATTTGCCCCCTTACTCTTGACTTCTGCAGCAAAACCCAGCAGCTTGTTTTATTGCTTGTTTGTTTGTTTCTATTTATACAGCCATCCCTCTTGCCAAGGTAACACCTGTATCTCCTTGCTTTGACGGCAGGGATCTCTAATAAACAATACATGCAAGGCAAAGTCACTTTGCAGCTTGACTGTTAATGATTTCATAGACACAACCATACAAGTTTCCTTTCTCAGATTAGCCAAGGTCAATTAGGTGCTGCTACTGCTAGCAGCAACACAAGCATTCATTAATGCTGAAGACACTTCTTTGGACTGCCCGTCTTACTTAAAAGCACAAACCACACAACATACCCGACCAAATGAAACCCAAAGCTGAATTTGTCTACACAAAAGTTTAAAACCAGCTCTGTTTTATTAATAAAATTGATATTTTTCTTAATTTTATAACTAGGCTGACCTTGATATGCCACCACATAAAACTTAGGCAGTAATTTCAATGAATTGTCCATATTCTTTTTAGCTTACCTAACCTATTTAAAGTTATAATTAATCAATACCATATTTAATTTAATTTCTTCACAAATTATTTTGTTCATATAATTAACAAGTAGAATAAAGTAGGTTTTATCACTTTAGTAAAAGAAAATATTGAATATGTTGAAGTAATCCTTACATATCACTATTTAACTATTACATAACTAACATATAACTATTCCCAAATAGCTTCCCTTTCATTCAGACTGATCTTAACTAATTATATGGGAGCTCAGCCTTAAAAAAATTGATCATCTGCTAAAACATTTTACACCTGTGAAATGATTAAGATAAGCTATTTCCTAAAATTTTAAAGAGAAACAAATAATTTCTTCAATAGGACACCTGAATACAGCTTACCTATTTTATATTTTTAAAAGACAGTTTCCCAAGACAATTTATTGCTGGATCTTGTCCTAAATTTCCTACATTTGTTTTGTTTTAAATTAAAATAGATCCTCGCCTTTACTTATTTTCTAGACTAGAGCACCATGTTGAAAACAAGGAATATATGAAATGTTATAAATATAAAATATGGAGATGATATGGTGAAGGAGTAAGAAGTTATTCTTGTTTGTTTCAGTTGTAAAGTACTACATGCTTTGGGTTCTCTGATAAATTCCCTAAAGTAGTTTGAAATGGTCTTTCAGAAATTAGAATTTTAGTTACCACCTATCAAGATACATCTCCTTTCCCTAAAGGTGCATACATTAGCAATATAAAAAGCAGAGGTGTAACTAGTTTGTCTCTCCCAGTATCGTTCTATATGAAATGGCTTGAGACCTTTGATCTGTTCAATCACTTATTTACAGTACATTGACAATAACTAAGATATATAAACTGATTACAATCCTTAATCTGCTTTTCTATCAGAAAGCTTCCCTCTCCAGCTGAGTCCTATGTCGATTCTTTGGTATCTTCCTCACCTCAAGCTATTGGCTCCCCCTACTCACTGATTAGGACTTTCTATTCCACTAAATAAAGGTAACCACAAAGAGAGTTAGAAAGGGAACCTACCAAAATTTTGCCCTACAGCTTATCATAGTACTATGTTTCAATAAAAATGACAGTACTAATGTGTTTGCTGAAAAAATATGTTTTGCCTAAGAAACGACAGCAATAATAAACTAGATATCACCTGCAGTCATATTTAGGAATGTTTTCAATTGTACAATTTTTAAACAGAACTATTTAGTATTTGCCCAGTAGCTCTCAGGTATGAGTTGATTTATGTATGAAGACTTAACTTCATACAGTAAATATTCTTTTAAAAATTGCAGTGTACTGATAAAGCAACAAAAGTATAGTGCTGTTTGTGTGCAAATCAGATATTTTGTCACAGCACAAAGGTTTGGCTTAAAAATCCCTGCATTTGTATAACAAGCATCTAGTTGCATTTGAGCAAGCTAAACACATTTCTGGAAGGAAATAAACAATCATTTCAGGGATTGGGTGGGGGACAGTATTCAAAATATAATTCTGCTCAACTGAAAAAGACAATTGCTCATGAATGAAGTTCCATCTTCCAACTGAAGAGTATTTATAAGTTGATTGCCACACCAAAGGGAGGAGGGTTGGTAGATGAATTCACTCTTGATGTGTAAATGACACAGACGGAAGCAGAGTTTGAAAGTTTTCAAAAGGTTTCTTAGCCCTTTTTTATTCAGGGAGAAAGCCTCAGTTTGAAAAGATGAGCAGCTACTGAGATAATAAATTGATCTCCTTTCTCACCTGTACCAAATCCTTTATTCCCCAACATTACACATTACCAAAGTAATAAACCAACTATTTTCCTTTAAATGTACTCTCAAAATTTATCTCCAAAGCAAACCTTCGGCTTAATATTCTTTCCTGATCATAGCCAACATACAAAAACGTGATGCCTTTTCTCGGCTAATATTTATTTAGTGTATGGCTCAGCTATTAAATAGGAAGTGAAAAAAGTAGGAGGGATTTAGATCATAAAAAGATGGCATGAGATTCCAACTCATTCTGCCTGTTTTTCATTGTTTCCACCTGTTGCTGTTTATTTTTCTTTCATTCTAATTTACATTGTACACACATTCCTTGAAGGCAGATCTATTTTCCTTTACAATTCCATAAACATTCGTGGCCTTATACAGATAAGCACTGACATATATAATATTTTTGAAGATCACAAGAAAATCACAGTAGAAATTTGAATTTAATTTATGGATTTTTTTAATGATTACTAGGCATTCAATAACTGTTATTCTCTGGGTAATGTACAGAATATAATTAAAGCAAATGCAAAGTCGTGAAATGCAAATATTCAAATCTACAAATAAGAAGCAAATAATGTAAAACAAAGCTACAGTAATTAAAACCAATCCATATAAAAATATAGGGGCTCAAGTTAATTTTAACAGCCCATGCAAACAACAGGGATTTGTTCCAAATCCATTGGAGCTAGGCAGATGAAAACAGATTAGGGGGACTCTGAAAAAGCCACTGCTTATGTGCCTACCCTATCTCAACTTGCAGAGAAACTCAAAGTACAGCCTCTACTTATGATATCAAACCCTGGTCAGTCAAGTATATATATACACACAGGAAAAAAATGCCAAAGAACTTTGGCATGTAGTAGGTGAGGTCAGATGAGAAATCTTAGGTTATTTCAGACATACTTAACTGGTGGAAACTCCCCTGCCTCATGACAATTCCTCAAATGATGTAAGAAACAAAGGGCTCAGGTTTTGACAATATTCTTTAGTCATAATCTATTTTCCATATATCAGGAAAACAGTGAGTTCTCATCAGATTTTGGATTTTGTTCCTAATTTTTTAAATTGATTTTTGCATAAACATGGAACATTCCAGATGCAAAATACCATTTCTTGATGATGCCCTTAAAAAATCTGAATTCAGTGTGAGAAACAAACATGGCCCTGAAAAATTGGGGGGGGGGGGGGGGGGCAAAGGGGAGATAAATTACAGTACTGGAAACTACCCGAAATCTGAGAGCAGATTTCCTACTCATTTACCGAGAAGGGGCATTGGTACTTACCTGACATGCCCTTTCTCTGTGAGCTGTGAAGATCATCCATTGATTGGGAGATGCTTCTGTCGCTTGTCTGATAGGCTGGGCTTTAATTGTGAGGACGCTCCTCCTCCTCCACGGAACTCTTTCCTAGCGTCCCCCGTTTTGGCGAAGTCGAAGTGATGAAAACCTTTCTTCTCCACTCTTTCTAATACTTGGCCGGAATAGCATCCCACCAGGTGAATAAGGGTGGGGATGGATGCTCTTCACAGCTCACAGAGAAAGGGCATGTCAGGTAAGTACCAACGCTCCTTCTCCAGATGAGCTGTTCCGAGCATCCATTGATTGGGACATACCAAAGCTTGGCGTGTCCTATGGGAGGGCTTCCGTCTGGTTCGGATTCCCCTCTTGGTCCCAATGGACCCTTTGAAACACTCTCCTGCCAAATGCAGCCTCCGCAGAGGTGAAGACCTTGATCTTATAGTGTCGAATAAAAGGCGACGGCAAGGCCCATGTTGCCGCCATGTAAATTTCTTCTATTGGCGCTTATGGCCATGCTGCCAACATCGCAGTGCTCCTGGTCGAATGAGCAGTGATGCTCCTGGGTACCGGAAGAGACTGTATCTTGTAGGACTTGGTAATTGTGCTCTCAGCCACCTACCAATCATTGAGGAAGAGATCTTGCACCCAATGGTGGGTGGTTGAAAGGAAACAAAGAGACCCTCTGTTTTCCTAAAACACGCCGTGCGGTTTAAATATATGCAGAGAGCTCACCTTACATCTAGACTGTGCCATTGGCATACCAGAGTTTGTGTCGGCCTCGGAGAAACGTTGGGGAGTATCAATTCCTCTGGTCTGTGGAAACCCAAATTTATCTATGGGGTGAATGTTGGATCTGGACTAAGGACCACTCTGAATGAAAAATACATTTCATACATTCTATATGAAAAATACAGAGCTCCTGTCTAACTGACATGACAGCTAGTTCCAAGATTTGACTGGTCGATGTTTTTGCAACCAAGAAAACCATCTTGTTCATTAGAAAATGGAGACTTGTGCTCTTCAGGGGCTCAAAAGGAGTTTTTGCGAATGTTGTAAGGACCTTGTTGAGGTCCCACATGGGATATCAATGCACTACAAGAGGCCATACATTTGTAGCCCCGTGCAAGAAGCTGCTATGCATGGGTGATGAGAAATGGACCGCAGGTCTCTCCAGGTGATGATCGATGCTATGGCCTCCCTTTTGGTCTGTTTATATGAAGATGATAATAACACAATGTCATCTAATAACACTGCCCTCTAACAGGTGTTCCCCTGAGATGGGCGGTCAGAGCTGCCAGAACCTTCGCAAAAGTCCTTGGGCAGATGATAACCCGAAGGGCAGGGCAACGTATTCAAAATGTTGATCATTATAAGAAAATCTAAGAATTTTGCTCTGTGAGGGTCTAATTGGAATGTGGGGATAGGTCTCCATTAAGACAATGGAGGTTAGAAATCGCCCTTTTTTATGCTCAGGAGGATGGACTGCAGTGTACTCATCTTAAGCCTCCTATAAATTAGGAAATGATTAGGTCATTTTAAATCTAAAATTGTCCCCATTCCCCCGACTCTTTGGGAGTAGAAAAGAAATAGCGAGTAAATGTCTTGCCCTTGCTGATCCAGTGCCACAGAGGGGTTGCCTGGATCTTCAATAAATGATTAATAGCTGTCTCCATCAGGCTCCTTTTAACAGGATCCCTGGAGAGAGGGCATGTCATGAAAAAGTTCTAGGGAGTGGATTGAAATTCTATAGCCAGGCCGAACCTTCTGATATCTCTAACCCAGGAATCAGTGGTAAAGGAATCCCATCTGACTGCGAAATACCTTAGCCTTTCACCAATAGGGACACAGTTGTGAGGCCTATTTGGTGTGTCGAAAACCTGTTTCCTGTCCCTTGAAAGGTTCTTTTGATCTGCTTTTCCCTTCGGTAACTATCTCCAAGATCGGAATTATCTGACTGTTGATTATTCTTGTATCCAGACGCTCTCTGGAATCTGGAGAGAAATGTCCCTGGTAGGGGGTACGAAGGAAGCCCTCCAAAAAGGCCGGGAAGGTCTATTTTCTGATCTACGAAAAATAGAGGGGAGTAATTTTTTCTTGCTTCTTGTCTCTATCAGAAGTGAGTCAAGGGCAGTACCAAACAATTTATCTCCCGATATTGGGGAGAAAGAAAGCTTTCATTTGTGTTTGATATATGCTTGCCAATGTCTGAGCCATAGATGTCTGAGCGGTGTTGGATGGGGCGGAACAGGCTTCAGCTCAACCCATCTAAGACTGAGTGGCTGTGCTTCCCGGCACCCCGGTACAGCCAGCTGGTTCCATCGCTGGCTGTGTGGGGGGGGGGGGGGAATTCTTGCCCCCACAGAGAGGGCCCGCAATCTGGGTGTCCTCCTGGATTTGCGGCTGTCATTGGAAGACCATGTGGCGGTCGTCACCAGGGGGGCTTTTGGCCAGGTCTGTAGGATCTACCAGTTGCGGCCCTTTCTGGATCGGGATGCGCTTCGCACGATCACTTCCGCCCTTGTAACCTCCCGCCTAGACTATGCCAATGCTCTCTACATGGGGATGCCTTTGAAGAGCACCCGGAGGCTCCAGCTGGTGCAGAATGCTGCCGCGTGGGTGGTGTTGGGGCTCCTCGGGGCTCCCATGTTACGCCACTTCTGTGCGAGCTGCATTGGCTCCCGGTGGCCCTCTGAGTGCGCTTCAAGGTCTTAGCTATCATCTTTAAAGCGCTCCATGGCTCGGGACCAGGATATTTGCGAGACCGCCTCCTGCCATTATCGGCCTCCCGCTGACCGATACGCTCCCACAGAGTCGGCCTCCTCGGGGTGCCGCCAGCTGGACGGCTGGCGACCCCGAGGATGTGGGCCTTCTCATTGGGGGCACCCTCTCTCTGGAACGAATTACCCCCGGAGAGAGGACCATCCCTGATCTCCTGACCTTCCGCCATGCGTTGAAAACTCATTTATTTCAGCAAGCCGGTCTGGCCTAGGGATTTTTAAATTTTTTAATCTGGTTTTAACTTTCTTAATTCTCTTATTTTTAATCTTTTATAAGGGCCAATGTATTTAATTCTTTTAATTTTTAAATATTGTATATATGTTTTATATGTGTATTTTATCCTGGCTGTTCACCGCCCCGAGTCCCTTAGGGAGAGGGGGGCGGTATATTAATTTAAATAAATAAATAAATAAAATAGCAATCGACGAGCTGTAACCTGAGATGCCATGGCTCGAGCAGATAATTTGACAGAATTGAATGTAGCGTCCACAGAGAATTCTGCAGCCGCTATTAGCTTGGCGATGTCCTTGTGCACCCTGATATTGGAATTTGGGATGATCTCCCTCAGATGCCGGAGACATGTAAGAGATGATCTAGTGAAAAAGGATGCGGCAGCTGCCGCTCTTATGGCTCACGCATGTGATTAATGTGCCCTACATAGAGACAACTCGGTCCTATTTATCTTATTTATTAAGTGTTGTACATGATTCTTGATTCTTAATGAATGTATCTTTTCTATTATGTACACTGAGAGTATTTACAACAAAATAAATTTCTTGTGTATCCAGTCACACTTGGCCAATAAAGTATTCTATTCTATTCTATTCTATTCTATTCTATTCTATTCTATTCTGGCTTGAGAGACTCCTCTGCTTCAGTTGGAATTGCAAAGGATGACAACAATGCCACCACTGGTTCATCTACTACTGTGGTATTGAGAAATTTAGAGAAATCAGAAGCCACATTAAAATTTTTCTATCATATCCTGTAAGAGGGGAATACGCCACTGAAGAGGTCCCTTGTTTCTGGACGAGGTCTGAGAACATTTGTGGGATAGGTATGACTTCCTCTTCCACTATTGGTTGCAGTAAAGATTGTGGGGCCGAGGGGAATAGGATATCAAGGCAGGCAGTAATTTTTGCCTTGAACAACAGAGATCTGAAAGGTTGAGGGTGAAACAGACCCGTAAAGGTTGGTTGGTCTGGCGTAATGCCTTCGTCTGATATGCCCTCTTTTTTTAGGAGATCCACCTCTGACAGGTTTTGGTCACTGTCGTGAGCAGTCCTTCCACCTTCCTTCTGGTCCTCTAGTTCTCCCTCATCCTGTACATTGTGTGATATTTTGTATATATATATAAAACACTTCTCTGAAGGAGGTACCTGCTGTAATGAAGGTCCGTTCTGCATAGCAACTGAGTGAGAATCGAAGTCAGAGAGTGGAGGCTGCCAATGTCTGCTGTACCCCAGCTGCGATGCCCTGTCAAATCGCCATCTCCATCCAGGCCTTCATTTGTCAAGGATATCCTCTGGGAGGAGGTATCCTGGCATAGTCCTGCAGCTGTCTGTCTGGCAGGTAGCGATGCTGAAGGCCTGGGTTGAACCTCTGAAGCCCTCCTGGATGGCAGTGAGAGAGCCAGGGGTGGTGGCAAGGTGTCTGGAGGGACTGGTCTGGCTGGGAAGAGGACTGAGACTTCTGTTCAACCTCCCCCATGCATTTTTTAATATGCTTAACTGGCTTCTCTTGGCATCCTTTTTTGCAGTCTTAGAGGTCTCTCTAGGATGTTTTGACATACTTTGTGATGGCTTGGATTGTCCTCTGGGGTTATTTTTGCATGCCCTTGTAATTTCTAATCTAAAGCCCACAAGGCAAGATGTATGTATGTATATATGTACCGGTATGTATGTATATGTATATATATATGTGTATGTGTGTGTGTGTGTGTGTGTGTGTGTGTATACATATACATGTGTGTAAGGTTTTGAGCTGATAAATGATTAAATAAGGGAGACTAGGATAGATCTATTTCAAGCTAGTTAGCTCTCTTCAGCTAGCCATACCCTTACTGGGATTCGAACCAGGGAAGTATTACATGTGAGGCAGTTGTAATTGCCACTACACCACTGGCTCTATCCTATTCAGCTGAGGCAGGGGAATAAGTATATACTTCGTGTTACAACACCCTGTTAAGCCCCAATTAAGGGAGAAAGCATACTGCTTTCTTTTCTGTCTTTCGGCTCATCACCAGAGACCATACCGACAGAAAGCTATTTGTTTCGTTGTCTTTTGTTTATATGTGTGTAAGGTTTTGAGCTAATAAATAATTAAATATTGGGGCTTAACAGGGTGTTGTAACACAAAGTATATACTTATTCCCCTGCCTCAGCTGAACAGGATAGAGCCAGTGGTGTAGTGGCAATTACAACTGCCTCACATGTAATACTTCCCTGGTTCGAATCCCAGTAAGGGTATGGCTAGCTGAAGAGAGCTAACTAGCTCGAAATAGATCTATCCTAGTCTCCCTTATTTAATTATTTATCAGCTCAAAACCTTACACACATATAAACAAAAGACAACGAAACAAATAGCTTTCTGTCGGTATGGTCTCTGGTGATGAGCCGAAAGACAGAAAAGAAAGCATATATAATATATATATATACTGTATATGTATGTGTGTATATGTATATATATGTATATGTATATATACCGTGTTTCTCCAACAATACGGCCTCCACCAATAGGAAGACCCAGCATGTTTTCTAGGCATGAAATATAGGGAATCCCAATCGGAAGGAGCGAGCTGTGGCTGGCCAGAGCAGTCTGCTGTCCCCCCGCAGTGATACCTTGGCGTATTGTTAATTCCATCCACACTCTCATCTTTGCGGGGATCTCTTCCGGTAACTCATCATCTTGACAGAGTCTGGCTGCTGTTGGAGTAAATGTGGCCTCAGGGGCCCTTCATGCCACTGGTACTGATCTGGATGGGCTACCTTGAGCTTGTGCAGCCACACTACGTCTGGATGACTCAGACAGATCCAGAGGTGGTTGTCCAGGGGTACTTGGGGCCTAAGTGGGCCTAGCGGGCAATGAAGTTTAAGAATTTTCTTCAGCCCCCTGCACATACTTCTTCATGTGCTTTTCTAGTGCCTTCTGGCGCCTATTGGCGTCTTTTTCTGCTGCTTTGGAGGTATTCTTAGAATGCTTCCATTTGTTTTGAGAATTTGACATCACTCTTGAGCTTGTGGCTCTGGAGCTACTGCTACTTGCCACTGTAACCACTTATTAGATTTTACTGTTAATGAGGCTGAGATGTTGGGCGGTTGGCATGCCCAAGGGCCTGATTCAAGAATGGACAGAGAACCCTAAAAATAATGTTCTCTCAGTTTTGTATAATCTTATGTAAGAATATCCTTATTATTTTATTATTAATATTATTATTTCTGAATTAGCCAATTTTTTGGAACACCTCATAAGCCTAGAAAGGAGGAATTGTTGAAATAAGATGTAGGCCTGCAACACTTTCCTGTACAGGTGGACACAGGCCTTGGTGCTCGCTGTTGTGCTGCTGCTTAATGTTGTTAGGGCAAGCCAACAGTTTCCTCCTTAATGAATAAGGATCCAAAATAAAATAATTGTATCTGAATATATATGTATATGTATATGTATCAGGGTGATTTCCCCTGGGTTCCAGGAAGGAGACCCCTGCTTGGGGGAAGAAAAGCCTCTCACAGTTCCAAAAATAAAATGCAGATCACCACCACGCGGTTACTGAGTCTGCAATGGCGCTGGCCGCTATCTCTTTTTGCGCATGAGTAAAATCGGCTCAGCAGCAATTCCGTGCCTTGTGGGGAGTCGATACCGCAGAATTTCCCCTGAATAAAAAGGCGAAGTGGGGCAGACTGGTGCTGATGCCCCCACCACAGACGGTGTTCTCAGGGGAGAGAGAGAAGCCTCGGACCCTTTTAAAATGGAGCCGCATCCTCCAAACATGGGCGGTGGCGATCGCAGTGGCTCGGCCTGAAAAGGTCACAATGGCACAGGCTAAGAAATGTGGGTTGTTAGCCATGCGGCTGAGGCGTTATTGTCTCCGATCGCCCTGGGGGTGAGGAGATCATTCCCGATGCTACGGTGAGCTCCCTCAGCTCAATGTTATATGTCATAGGGAGCTGCTTGGCTCGTTGATACGAAGAGCCTTAAAGAATTTTTTAAAGCTTAAAGGCAAACTTTTTTGTTTTTTTCTTTTGAAGTCTTTGTTATTCCGGCCAAGGAAAAGGAAAGAAAGCGGCCTATATCCACGAAGGCTGAGCAAAAACTGGGGACGCTAGGGAGGAGTCCCATGCAGGAGGAGGAGCATCCTCACAATTAAAGCCCCGCCTAACAGACGAGCGACAAAAGCATCTCCCAATCAATGGATACTCTGAACAGCTCATCTGGACAACATAGAATAATAGGAAAAGATCACAGTGATCTTCTATACTTTAAGCAGGAGACCCTGTGTTTGAACTACAGAAAAAACAAACTGAGACATACAGTACTTCAACCTTTCTCCATACTTTATAGGTCATACACACACACACACACATATATAATAAATTTTTTTGTGTAAATAAATTGAATTTTTGATGCACTCTGAGTTTGGTTGTTTTCTTGCAAATGTTTCATTATTCAAACTAAGTAACAACATTAGTATTAGTGATAATAATGTTACTAGTTTGGGTAATGAAATCTACAACAAAACAGTCAAACTCAGAGAGCACCAAGGACCCCTCATTTCAGCCATGAGCTACAATATTCTCCTTTAATTGGTAAATTAAATTAATTTGCTGCTTCTTCCCTCTGAAAAATATTAATTCAAGAAAGGATACTATGTTTCCATATATATGATACATGGAATATCTCTCCATGCATACTGATCATTCTCCAGGCTTCTTCGTTTCACTTTCAAGCAGAAATTTTAAAAGGTGATTATTTCTAATGTAAATCTATATCATTTTAAAGTTATACTTCTATATTCACCTACTCCCATTTCATACTGCTTGTCCTATGTATAACTTTTATTTTTGTTACATCAAGCAGCTTAAAAAGCGTATCTTTGTCTTAATATTTATATATTCCATTTCACAAGAAGAGAATGAAACTGAAACTGCACTGTGAGAACCTTTCAAACTTATGCCTATCAATCATGATAAGCAAACATCTGCTACTCAAAATAGGAGGTAGATATCTAACTTTTCCTCTGCAAAATCAGTGATGTCACATTGTTCCATAGATATTTCCCAAAAATATATTACTGGTTGCCAATGGCAGGAATATACAGAATATACGATTCATGATGTGGGGCTACATTCAGCTCTATTACATGGATTACTCCCAACCTGTCTGGGTAACTCCCTGCAGTTTTTATGGCAAGGTTTTTCAAAAGTAATCTGCTATGGCCTTTTTCCTTGAGTTGTGAGAATGTGAGCAGCTGGCCTTGGGCCTAAGGCAGGATTGGAACTCATGGCCTCCCAGTTTCTAAGGGGTGGGATTCTACTGGTTTGGATCGGTTATGATTCTGCGCAGTTCGGAGAACCGGCAAATTGTGCCCCTGGTAGCCCTGCCCCTCTCCACCTGTCCCTCCCCTTCCAGTCAGTCCTTATCACGCATGCACATCGCATGCATGCCCAACATCGCTGACTGCTTTCTTTCCTGCCCAATCGCTCCTTAAGGTATTTCTTTTTTTCCCCTTCCAATGATCAGCTGTTCCTATGATCAGCTGTGCCAGTATTCCCCTTGCTTACTTACTGCTTCACCCATGAGGCTTCCTTGAGGCACAGAAGGCCCAAAATGGGGCGGGGGGATTTGCTGTTAAAAAAAAACCCCACACCAGCCAGTCACATGGCCACGCTCACCTAGCCACGCCCACAGAACCGGTTGTTAAAAAATTTGAATCCCATCCCTGCTGATACCTTAACCTCTATACCAAATCGAGTGCTTTCAATTATAATTACCATAATCCTAATATTTATGCTGGATGGGTTAACAAAAGAACATGATATCTGGAGGACACTGGGCTAAGGAAATCAAGGATAAAGGGATGCTTTTGTGAAGCTGCTCATTTGAACATCTAATTATAAGCATGCACAATTATTACAATGCTATTGTGCTAGCATAGCATTTTGTAGAGGAAATAGCTATGAAAGTGTTCCATTGAATCAAAAAACGTATTTCCTGTTCCGGACAAGGCTGCTTTTTTCAGGAAGGAAAAATAGAACTTGGGATCTACATCCTAAAACACATCATTGAAGTTGAAGCAAGAGAAAAAAAATAAAACATTCCAGCGTGATATTCTACTTGAGCAATGGAGCATGAGTAACTAATGGAGGTTTTTCGTGGTCTGATGAGTTTAAGCTATGAGCTGAAAGTTTAACTGTTAATGCACTTGGGATGTGCACAAATGTACATTAAAAAAGCATTCAACATTTTCTTTTCTTCCCATGGGATAAGGACAGTTTATGCCCACATTTGCTGTTTATGGTGAATGCAATAGTAGGTCTCATATTGTCTCCATCTCATTATTGTCCTTCCCTTGTGTTTTAAAAGTTGTTTTGCTGCTTCTATTTTTAAAGCACTTATAAGTTTTTTTAAAAACGTTTGAAACTAAACCTAAAACTGTTGCAGAATTAAGGATAATGATGGAATCATGGTGCTCATCCAAGTTTTATGATCAATACACAAAACCACTTTCATCTTGACAGAATGTATCATCAGGAAATGGCAGGTAATTGTTATACACGTGTGTATGCACAGGCACTCCTGAACTCCCAAGCTAGCCATTAGCAAAGGGAAAAGAGATGCAGGCAAATAAAGCCAGCTGAGGTCAGAACAACTGCCAGGGAATAAAGCAGATCAACTGACCGTAGCAACCTCAGAGGTAGCTGGTATATATCCCAAGAGGTCAGGTTAGGAGGGGGGGGGGACAGCTGTTTCCAGCTTACTCGTTGTAAGCCTGGATGTGGTGATTAAAGCATGTGATAAAATGGCAGTCAAAGTAAGAAAAAACCTGCTGCTGCCAGGAAATTCAGATTCTTCTCAGCACAGAAAGTAACTGAATAGCAATCATAGAAAGATGTTGGAGGAAAATCCAGGGGCGATGCAAGCCCACCCTAAAGGGCCACCTGTGGCTGTCAAGAAAGAACTAGATCCTCTTGGACAAATGTATTTTATGATGCAAAAGAATCTTATTTTTTTAAGCACCTGAGTTTGTAGTGATGAAAAGTTGTATTCTGGGCCAATTATAAAAGAGAAGCAGAGAAGGTCAGTTATCCAAATTGCTCATTTGTGAGAAACTTGCTTTTTAGGCATCCTGGGCTAGAATCCTGCAAATCCGTTTCCTCTCGCATACATTCCTAGAGGTGGACAGGAGATTAGACACCTCCCAAAATTTCAAGTAAGAATGGAGAGTCAACAATACAACATCAAGAATTCACAAAACAATCTACCTTGGATTTAGCATTTTTCTTGCAGACCTCCTTTTAAAATTCTCCCATTAAAAAAACAACAACCAGCATAACCTAGACAGAAACTAGAAGACATTTTATAGAAGGAACAACTATAGGTAGTCCTCAACTTACAACCACAATTGAGCCCAACTTTTTTGTTGCTAAGTGAAAAAAAGTTAAGTGAATTTTGCCTCATTTTACAACCTTTTGTACCACAGTTGTTAAGTGAATCATTGCAATTGTTAAATTAGTAACATGGTTGTTAAGTGGATTTGGCTTTCCCATTGACTTTGCTTGTCAAGAGATCATAAAAAGTGAACACATGACGCTGGGATACTGCAACCATCATACATATGAGTCAGCTGCTCAGCATCCCATTTTTGATCACGACTGTGGATATGCAACGATCGTAAGTGCGAAAAATGGTCATAGGTCACTCTTTTCAGTGCCGTTTAACTTTGAATAGTTATTAAGTGAACTGTTGTAAGTCGAGGATTACCTGTACTGACATTGTTTTTTCACATTTCTGTAACAAGAGATAAAAATTAGTGTATTAAAAATGAGAGTTGAAATTAAACTGATGCAACAGAATTCTTGTCTATATCGCACACACTAATGGAGCATTTTAAAAAAAAGAAAACAGGAAATTGTATTCACTTAACTTTTTTTTTTTTGACACCTTTTCTGAACAATCCTACCTTATTTTATGGAGAAACTGATAATGCCCCAATGGGCATTCGAGGCAGCCTCCCCAGTAGGGATTCCCGAATGCTGCAGTGCAGTCCAATAATAAAAGAGGGAAGTATGACCATGACTCAAACTCATCAGTTTTCATTGGAATTCAGTTGGCAAGAAACAAATACATCACAAACTGTCAACATATATTATCAAATAAAACAGTAATACAACTTTAAAATCTTATAAAATAAATAAAATAGAAAAACAATACTGAATACTTATTCAACTGACTGCTGGTATATTACAAGTAGTCCTTGGTTAATGATTATTAGCAGTTCTTCAAAGTATGACGGTACTAAATGGGGACACTTATGCCCAGCCCTTAAAGTAGCAGCCATCGCAGCATGCCCATGGTCACATGATTAGCAATTAGCAAGTGGTTTGCAATTATGGCAATCACAGCATCCCTCGGTCATATGATCATCATTTGCAACCTTCACTGTTGGCTTCCAACAAGCAAAGTTAATGGGAAAGTAGGCAGAAGATCACAAATGGCAATGATGTGTCACTGCACCTAACAACTATAACTAAAAGTCGCTACAGTCATGTAACATCATGCTTATGATTGTATAGCTTAATGATGGAGTTTCCAGTTCCACTGACCATCATTAACCACGGATTATTAAGAAGCCTCGCTGGTGCAGTGGTTAGAATGCTGTACTGCAAGCTACTCTTACTGCAATTTGGCAGACTGAATCCCACCATGCTCAAAGTTGGCTCAGCCTTCCATCCTTCCGAGATGGGTTAAATGAGAACCCAAATTGTTGGGGACAATATGCTGACTCTGAAACTGCTTAGAGAGAACTGTAAAGCACTATAAAGCGGTATACAAGTCTAAATGCTATTGTTATTGCACATATTACATGGCACAATGGCAGAAATCACAGACACATTCCTGCAAGAAGAAAACCACAACTGCAGTCAGCCAATGTCAATAGACTGCCATTTTCCCCGTCAGCTATAGGTAGTCCTTGATTCATTACTACAATTGGGACTGGAATTTCCATCTTAAGTTGGTAGAGTCGTAACACAAGGTGTTACATGACTGCAGCAACTTACGACAGCAATCCTGGCTCTTCCTGTTGTGGCATCTTCAGTGATTACGTTAGTACCCAACTCCCCCCACCTGCCTATTTCCTCCACCATCTCCTCCTTTCTGGCCACCGTGCACCCTGCCTTGCAGTGCGGCAAGCAATCCTAGGATGCATGGTTTTGCATTTGCTTGCCATGCCTAAGGAATTTCAGGAAATACCAGCAAGCATTCATTTGCCCCAACTGCCTTCTCTCCCACTTCCACCTCCCATCAATGTTTTACACTCAGCACCTTCCAAAGGGGATGAAACCGTGCTCTCTTCACAGATCCTTCCTTTGCTGGAGAAACGGAGTCTGAAAAGGAGAGAGCAGTGGAAGGGAGGTGCTGGGCACCAAAGGCTGGGGCACGGAGCTAGTAGAGGAAGTAGCTGGGCAAAGGAATCCTTGCTGATGGTTGCTGAGCATTCTGGGGCCATGTCAAGCAACAGAGGAATGCAGCTCTAGCCATCCCACAAGGATGGTGCAAGGCAGCCAAAAGGGCAAACATGGGAGAGGGGAGATAGGCAGGTCTAGGGAGCTGAAGTGTTCCTGAAGTCCTAATATGGCTTTAGGGAACTTCAAAAGGTTGCTGAAATGTGTGGTTGATAAGCAAGGACTACCTATATTTTTTTAAAAATCAACATTTTGATGAAATGGATCGATTTATTTTTTTTGTAAAATAAATTGCAAATATAAATATCTATTTCAAAATTAAATTATATAACAAGGAATGTAAGATTTTTGCTGGCTCATAAGAAAAGGAAGCAGGTGAAAACAGATTCATTAACAGTAGTACAGGTAATCCTCATTTAGTGACCACAATTGGGACCAGCAACTTGGTTGTTAAAGCGGTCATCAAGTGAAATGGCAACTGTGCTATCACCTTTAGCTTTGCACATCTGCAAAGGTCATAAATAAGAGGATTGGTTGAAAAGTGCAGCCACTATATGAGGCACTTGCTAAGCAAGGACTACCTATATTCAAAAGACTGACCTAGACTACTTTGCCTGATGCAAAATATTAAAAACAGTTGGGACATAGTCCCCTTAACTTATTCATTACTCTTTTAAGAATTCAGAACTTCCAATACTATAGGAAAAAGAAGTCTTATCGTTGTGACCTTTCTACATTTGGCTGAGAAATTGGAGCATAGAACACCAAGAGGGCTCAGAAAGGAATTGCAAAGAAAACCAATGGGGAAAATGTAAAGCAGCTCTGCTGCCTGAAACTTCCCACATAAAATAGCTCACAAAAGGCACAATGGAAGGAAACCCACTTTTACTGCCAAATATATTGTTGTAAATGAGATGATCAGCAGAAATCCACTGCTTTTTGTTTGTATTTTTAAAGATACAGCGTCCCTCAAATTAGTTTCAACTTTTGTGACTACGTATTTGTAGTTTCCTTGATAAATTTCAGAAGTGGTTCGCCATTACTTTGATAAGCCAAACTACAATTTGGGGTCAATTAGGATGCTGTCCTTTTTTTTTCTATCAACCTTCTGTTGCACTATCATGCAAAGTCAGGAATAAATTTGAAGTTGACAACAGTAACAAAAGTTTGTAAGTTTTCCTGCTGAGTAGCCAAACTAAGGATTTCTGAGCACCTCAACCTTATACAGTCCTACTGCAGCATTTTTCTCCAGCTGGAAAGGAAGTAAGGATCACCTTGCAATTTATGGCTGCTCTGCCCATCAAGAAAAAGAAGAGTTGAATTCTTCTCACACTTGCTGCACTGAATATAAAATGTGAAAGTTACCTTATCAGAAATGCAAATTCTTTACTAGATAGCAATAGATTTTAATGCACAGAATAGCAATGAAAAAGAGCAGATCAATAAATAATAAGTCCTATATCTTAGCAGCTGATCTTGTCATGCATGTGCAAACTAGAAACTTCAGGAGCTAAAGGTGTTCCCCTGCAAGTGTGTTAATTTTAAGCACATTTGTGCAACTTAATTGCCAAAATGAAAAATACCTCCCACATGCTCTCAAAATATCAGAGAGCACTTTCAGTTTATATTGAATGCTAAATATGTCAGAGGCAATACATAATTGCAACAGCAGGAGGCAAAAGGTCCTGGCTTTGATATACAAGCTCTGCTCTTTCTTTGTGTATTGTGATATTGCACAGGTGCCCAAAAAGGACACGGTCGGCAGAAGAAATATTACTTTTATCAATACTAAATACAGTGGTACCTTGGCATTCATTTTTAATTGGTTCCAGGAGGCACGATAAGTACCAAAAACAGTGAGTATCAAACATATTTTTCCATAAGAATTGTCACAAGGCATCCAACATTGATAAGTTTTAGTTTGTGCATTGATACAAAACAAATTATGGGTACAGGGACAAAAGTTTAACATCAAAATGCACTGAGTACCACATTTGATGAGTTACAAAGCAGTTGAGTACCGACATACAAATCCCTGTATGCTTGATAATATTACAACAGCTATGTTGAATTTATAAACATTTTGCATAGCATTCATAAAACTCCCTTTTTACAACCCTGCAATCCCTTAATTTGGGGTAGAGAAGGGTAACTGAAATAATGGGGATTAAACCTGATCAACTATGTAAGCTAGACAGGAAAGGAAATCAAAAAGGCAATAGCAACTATTTCACTATTCATGACAAGATAGTTACATGGAGTACTGAACACAAACATTTGACCTGAATGAGACTTCACTTACTAGAAGTTTGTATTAGCCAATAGAGCCTTTATTTCAAATCTGTTTCACAAGATGCCAAATTCATTACCTAAAGGCCTGACCTTTCATAAACTGTAAGAGAATTGCATCTTATTTTCAAACTCTCATGACCATTGGAGGGAGAAACCATATGGCAATATTTTCTTCCCCTGTATCCTTCGACCCCAGAAAATTCAGTACAAATATTCTTCCGTTTCTAACCTTTTAGAGTTTGTCTGCTGTTGCACGTAGACAAAGACAACAGCCATTTTTTTCAACTCTGAAATATGGAGATGGAACAACAGCCCTCCTAGATATAACAGTATTATTCCCACTTAATTTCAATATAGGATTCAATCTACATTAGGGCTGTTAAAACTTATGGCCTGCGGGCCGGATGCATCATGCACTGGCCATGGCCAGTTTAGCGAAGGGGGGGAATTATGTCACATGACAACCCTGTGACAACACAAGTTTGACACCCCTGATCTACATGAAGGATGCAGGAAATTAATCATATATAAAATAGCATTCAACCAAATGAAGTATCTAAATGTTATAAACATCAACAAATTTAACAGAGAATGAAGAACTAGTCCAACAGAATCCTAAACCAAGAACCGTTGGGCCCCTTTTTTCACATATAATTAACTCTTAAATGTTTCTGGTTTGGCTGATGGGGAGGATGCACAAACATGCGGCACTGCTTGGGAAGGCTACATGAAAGGTGCGGTGCAGGTCAGGGAGGGATTATAGAGGTTGTGCAGATGGGGTAGATTTATTCAAGAAATTTAAAACTTTCCTTGCCATTGCCAAGCATCTCACCAGCAAAGACTTGTGATATTGGGTATATTCTAATCATATTTGACTTTGTATTCTATTTAATTTCCCACACGGTGTTGCTAAAAGTAATGCATTAAAAATGGAACCAAGTAACTATTTCTTTCTTTAAACTGTTTGAATTCATAAAGATATATTTTAAAATGTTATTTACTCTCTACTTTCCTGCACTGGTTCAGAATGATTAACAGCAAGGTTCTTTTTGCTAAAGGCAAACAGTCTTTATCTTTTAGAGCAGGGATCACAGATTGGAATCAACCAGGTCCCTGATTTGCAACAGATCAACAAGAATGAATTAACAGCAGCAACAGTAAAATGGTTCTTCTTCACTTTAAAACAGCTAAAATGAAGGAAACCTGTTTTGGTGCAGACGAGATTAAAAGCAGGTTTCTGTGTTTAGGTTTTATTACTTCTGTTCAACTCTCAAGCACAAAACCCGCCTCCAAGGTTTAGAATGCTTTATTTTTAATCCTATGCACTTTGGAAGAGAGAGTGAGTACAGCTTGAGTTTTCTTGTCTAAATCAAAGCATAACATACAAGCTTGAAGTCTGCTTTCCCCTGCCCGGGAGACTTGCAGACTAAGGAAATCAAACAAAGCAATCTAAAATGCAAAATGAAAACATTATTGTAAATACAGTATAAAATCAGTTCTTTAAAAGCAAAACGCAATGTCTACATTACACAGTGAATAACCAGTTCCAAAATGACATTCAAAGAACAGTGTGTTTCAGAGGAAGCTATCAATTAAATGGGCACTACAAAGTGGGCTGCGTAGAATACAGATAACTAGAATAAGTCCCAATTTTTGTTAACTAGTGCCCACCTCCACTGCATGTACAAAATCCATCAATACTTTTCATGAGTGGTCAAATTTTAACACTAGCATAACATGGGAGTACAGGGATGTCCATCATGGAAGTCAGTATGTTCATTTAGGAAGCAGAAGTCAGATTATGTGATACATACCAATTAGTCGTCCCAAACAAGGAATAGCCAAGGAACTCAGAAGCAATTGTTAGAAAAGATCATAACTGCTTCCCAATGTCTATGTTTCACTTGACTGCTTTACTCCACTAACAACAAAATTTATCCAACTACAGTTCTTCCAAGTGGTATTTATAGGTTCTAAAATATTCTTCCACTATACTTAACAGCACCAGTAGCCAGTGAATACATAGCTGAAAACAAGTTGCATTAATGAAACTATCCCTTTTCAGGGAAAAAGGGGGGGGGGAACATATTCTGGGACAGATTTTGTCCTTAGTTTCACCAAGGAGTCAGAGATAAGAAACACATCTATATCCTTATACACATATAATCCCATGCTCTTTTGCTTACCTCAAATAAGTTATACAATTTAGTGATTGCATGCCTGACCACATCGGTAGAAATCAATTGAATTAATTACAAATTACTATCCCTTGGTCAATTTAGTGAAAATCTGGAAGAAAAAAATAAGAAATTGTCTTTAAATCAAGAATTTGTTTTTGGCTAACCTAAGCGCCTAAAAAGTGAAGAGGATAAAAGTCATTTTATTGCTGGTGCCCAAAGAAGCCAAAGTGAAGATGAATGATGGAGGTCTGCAATTGTGGCCCACAATATTTGTGGCAGGTTTGTTTTCCTCAACCAAGCATATTTGCAGCAAGTATAAAACTGTAGCAATCTTTGAAAAAAGTCAAAGGGTTAGAGCAGCAAATGGCCATACTTTAGCTGATAACAATAAAGGAGGAATTATCAAAAGGAAAATTTATCAGAGACAGCTCTACAATAGCAGTTACCTATATGGAAGACAGTTGAATAGAACAGCAAGCAGAATGGATGGATAAGAGGCAGAAACAAGAAATGCAAAAGATATCCTATCTTGTGGAAGTCCAGCCCTTGTAATTTTCCAAGCCCTGTTCAGGAGAAAAGACTCAAGAGAATGAGAGATTAATGTAAATTTCTAAAAAGGATGCAACTGTACCTATAATTGGAGTTCACCACTACTGTTCAACTTCGCATTAATTCCACTGACAACAATCCTATGAAACACAAAACTGGGATACCAAATTTCAAGCCAACATGGCAAGATAAGACAACTACTATACATGGATCAGTGGTGGTATTCTACTGGTTCCGCCTAGTTCAGACGAACCGGTAGTAAAAAAATCACTACCAGTTCAACGGAACCGGTAGAACCGGTAGTAAAATAAAAAGCCTCCGATCAGCTGAGAGGAGGGGAAAAAAGCCTCTGACAACCATCTGAGTGCATGGGAGGATCTCTCTTAGCTTTTCGTTTCTTCATTCTCTCAGCTGATTGGCTTGTTAGTGGGGCGTGTGTTAGGGGCACGGGGACGCACACGTGCGATCACCCACCGAACCAGTAGCAACTAAGGGAGGATCCCACTACTGACATGGAGAACTTAAAACCGTATGCGAAAAGCCCCACTTAACTTGAATCAATACTCAACATAGTTCAACAGTAGTTCAGCAGTGACATCAGAATGAACTTTGGATTTGAAAAATGTGCTATAATACCCATGCAGCAAGGAAAACTGGAAAAAATAGAAGGAACAGAACTGGGAAATGGAAGCATAGTGAAAGCATTAGCAAAGGATAATGGTTACAAACACCTAGGCATATTGGAAGCAGAAAACATGTTGAATGGAAAAGTCAAAGAGTCAACGCAAAAGGGATACATCAGGAGGATCCGCAAAATATTAAAATCAAAACTGAATGCTGGAAACATAATTAAAGTCATTAATACATGGGCAGTTCCATGCTACCCAGCTGGAATCTCAACTGGACTGTGGCTGAACTGGAACACTTGGACCAGAAAACGTGTAAACTTTTGACTATGTACCACGCTTTACATCCACAAAGTGACATCGACAGGCTGTACCTGACAAAAGAAGAGGGGGCAGAGGGCTATTGTAAATCCATCAAACTGTAGAAGAAGAAAAATGAAGTTTGAACAATTACGTGAACCAAAGTACAGAAAAAATTGCTGCAGGCTATGAAAACTGAGAACATATAAAAACAACAGAAACAAAGGCAGAATATAAGGAAAAACAGCTTGATGACAGATTAAATAGATGGAAAACCAAAGCTTTGCATGGTCAGCACTTGAAAAACATTGAAGGAAAATGTGATGACAACTTTACATGGGCATAGCTTAAGATGGGAACCATCAAGAAAGAAACGGAAGGTTTAATAGTGGCTGCTCAAGAACAAGCACTACAAAATAATGCCATGAAAATCCACTGACAATCCAAACTGTCGAATTTACAATGAAAAAGTTGAAACTGTTTCACATTTAATATGTGAGTACAGCAAAATCACGCAAACTGATTACAAAGCTAGACACGACCAAGTTGCTAAATTAATCCACTGGTCGTTATGTATAAAAAATACAACTTACCTGTATCCGAAAAGTCATGGGAACATAAAATGGAAAAAGTTGTCAAAAATGAGAAAATGAAGATCTTGTGGGACTTTCAAATATAGATGGATTGTCATTTGGAACACAACATGCCAGGTATCACAATTGTCAAAAACCGAAGCATATAATTTATTGGTATTGCTGTACCAGGAGGCGCCAGTCGAAGAAAAAGAACTGGAAAAAAAATCATGAAACATTGCAACCCGGTCTTCGGAAACTACACAATTATGGATTAAATATGGAACAGTGATACCCATTGTCATTGGGGCATTTCGTACCATGTTCAAGAATTGTATAAAATACATCAAGAAATTGTAGCTTCCTGTAATAACACCAGCGGAACTGCAAAAAACTGCATTACTCAGAACATCGTACATCTCAAGAAGGTACTTGGTTGATACCTTAGGATACTGGCAGCAACCCGTATCAACCATCAGAGCCAGTCAATGATATTTGTGATACATTTTTAAATGTTCAGTTGATTGAGTTTCATGTTTAATGAATAAAAGTTGATGATGATGATGTCTGAAAGTAATACTTGAGCATTATTTTAAAGCAGAACCTGAAGACATTGATCTCAAAGCATTTTTAAAATAATACAGGGTCATTACCAAGTCATCTCAATTTGTCAGGAAACCAGAATAGCGTGGAATATTGCCACACTAACTTCATCTAATTTTCCAATTCGTAACTTCCTTAATAGACTGTGTGAACATTGTACATGTGTCTTGATTCCAACAAAATATCTATCAAAGTGCCTCATGACATGCTGATTAACAAACTAGTTAAGTGCTATACTGAGTGAGATTTAAACAGCTGGTTTAAAAATTGTAATCAATGAATTATCAGCAGTGATCAATATCAGATCAGAAATTATCAGCTCTAGGCCTTCTATATTTTTAGCAATGACAGGCTAAGAGATAGAAGTAATGTTTCTCCAGTTTGCAGATGATACAAGTTGGATACAAATCCATCATTATGCAGAGTACACAAAAACAGCAAGCAACAATGTACAGTACCAAGAAATTAAAGGCACGAAATAAGGAAAAGAAAGTAAAATTGCTTACATCAGTACCATCCTTACTGCCTCTCCATATCTACTTTTGCAACTATCTTTACTTCCTTTGGGTTGGAGGTTCATTGCTTTACATTATACAGTCTTATATATTCTTTGTTTCTCATCTCTTTCTTTTTGAGAATGGGCGTTGGCAGAATTACCAGAGAACACTCTTTCTATTCACACTGCTGGAGAGTCCAGCAATGAGTTAGACGCCTCCCTATGATGCCATCAAGCTGAGTCTGCCTCACTATAAAAAAGCCAGCCTTTGGTACTATCCCCAGCTTTCTGGAGAAGTGACTTTACAGATGTAGAGTGTCTCTGGAAAACAAACTGTGAGAAGAACCCTCCCCCACCAAGGCTAGATGTACACAGGGTGGTTCTGGACTCTCTAGCAGAGTGAATAGAAAGAGCATTCTCTGATAAGTCTACCAACGCCCATTCTCCTCCACGCTGCGATGAGAGTCCAGCAATGGGACATACCAAAGCCTGCATGTCCAAGGGAGGGCCCTTGTCTGGTCCAATCATTTGACCCTGGAAGGACCTACTGGAATGCCCTTCTCCCCCAAAAGATGCCTCTGCAGAGGCAAGGGGATCTAGCCAATAGTGCCAGAGAAATGGAGATAGCAAATATAGAGGTAGTCGCCCTAGATAGGCGCCTGAAAGACACAGGCTACCAAAGTCGCTGCCCTTCAAGAAGAGTGCATTGTGATCTACCTGGGGACTGGAAGAGATAAAGTCTCATAGGCCGTAGAGATCCATCCACCCAGATCCATCTACTCATCTGGATGAGGAAACCTTATTCCCCAAGGAATCGGATGGAAGGACAGGAACACCACTTCAGTTTGCCAAATGTAACAGTACGTTTTTAAGTATGGAGAGCTCTATGCACCTCCCATGTACACCCCCTGTGCTCCAACTCATATTGGGCTAGGGGCAAATTCCTGTAGAGCTATGACTAGTACCCTATGGAACCCAGAATTAACCCTTTAGTACAAAGGAAGGGTCCCGATGTAAACTACTCAGTTGTCAGGAAAGATGCTCAATCTAGCTTCACGGAAAGAACCCCCAACTCAGATACCCTCCTGGCATGCGTGAAAGCCTCCAGGAAGACCACCTTGGGGGATATGGGACGAAAGCCACCTTCCGTAAGGTTCAAGGGTGGCCCCATCAGGGCCTGTAGCACTTCATGGAGATCCCAAAGGAATACCTGTGGACTACAAAGAATGCAGATCTGAGGCTCCCTTCAAGACCTGCGATCTGAAGGGAGATGGGTGAGGAAAATATCTTACCCCATGACAATGCCGAACTCAAGGACAATACCTACCGGCAGAGAAATCTTGTTGAGAGCCCCTTATCTGGACAATTCTGAAGAAAGAGTAACACATCTGGGACCGATGCAGATGTGGGGCCCCGGGCCCTCTTGGAACACCACTAACCAAGCATCCTCCAGGAGGTATCGAAGATGCAGGCAGCAGGGCCTCCTGGCCAAGGAGGAACACAAAGTACTTGCCCCGCCCTTTCCTTGAACAACTTCCAGATTACTGCTGGAATGAATAGAAAAGGGCTTATAGGAGTCCTGGGGCCACCTGCTCAGAAGCACATTGGGCCCTTTCACTCCCTGGGCAGGAACCCTGGAGAAGAAACCACCTACCTGTGCATTCTGGGAATAGTCAAATAGGTCCACCATTGGGTCACCGAAATTGCTGGCCAACTCCCTGATTGAGCAAGGGCTTGGCCTCACAACTGCTCTAGAATTTCCAAAGCAGTATGTCTTTTCCTTCTGTTTTTAATTCTGACCATGAGGTTTTCCTAGGAGCCCAGCCTTGGCAGTGATTCTTGTTGTTGCCTCTCTGTGGATGGAATGCATCCTTCCAGAAAATTGCGAGTCCTGGGCTACTTCCAGACTCAATGTTCCATCTTGGAACCCACTTACCTTCCAAGGTGCTAGGAACCGACACTGGAGGTGCCGGCAACTCCTCACGAGTCATATCGTCCTAGGTATGGGCTGAGATCTGGAACAACATTGAAAGGGCCAAGAAGTTGGCGCTGGATAATGGGCCAGACCCCAAAATGGCCGATGCACAGGGCCAATATAAAATCCCTGTCAGGGATGGTCTACATGGCCCAGTAATGCTCTCAAGGCCTGGCCTATGTCTTCTATGGACCCGCTGCCAGGCGCTGAATTCAAAGCCCGAGTCACCAGCTGATAGAAATTTTCAGCCTGGGCCTGGTCTGTGTCTTCTGAGCCTCTCTGCCAGGCGCTGGCTGACCAACAGCTGCGAGGCACAGATAAGAATTGGGGCCTGTGCGCTGTTAAAGGAGACGCGTGGGAGGCTCATCCGAGCTCTCCCACTCTCCACTTCAAGATTTAGAGCTTCCCGCTTTGCAAAAAACTGCGTGGGAGGCTCCTCTTAGCTCTCCCAGCCTGGACTCATAATTATAATGCTGAATCCTCATCACGATGAAAAACCAGAGAGTGGATCTCCGCTCTCTGTGGAGGTGCAGCTATACTGGCTCCCCGGGAGCTGTGCTGTTGATTCTGCTGATTTTTCTGCCGTACACACGATCTCTGATGCTAACTTAGCTTTGAGACTCCGGAGACACTAGCTCTGACATCAATGGAAGCTGAGTCTGAAAGCTGGGAATAGCACCAGAGACTGGTTTTTTTATAGTGAGGCAGACTCAGCTTGATGACATCATAGGAAGGAGTCTTGTTGGAGTCTCGTCACAGTGTGGAGAAGTCCACCAACTCTATCAAACCATTATCTTTAATCTTTTTTTTTAACTCTTTATTATTGCAATTTGATCCTCATTTATTCTGTTTACATGATCCAACACTTTACACCTTATCACATTTCTTTCATACCAGTCACTCAGTTTACTCAATTTTGTATTCTAAGTTTTGTATTCCAGTCATCTTCATTCAACACCCATTCATTTAGGACCCTACTGCTTTTTGGTTTAACACACACACACTGCTTAAACACCTCATTCTCATTGCATTCATCCCAAAGTGTGGGATACAGAAATAAAGGCTAATAGAGACAAATGTTCACCTCGTAAACAGAAATCAAGCCCCCATTATGAAATGAGAAAACCTGGCTTGGCACAATAGTACTTTTAAAATGAATCTTGGACTTGGTCATAAATGCATGTTACTTATGTAACGTGCCTGCTAAAAATATAAACAAAATTAATTGAAATGGTTTTAGAAACCCAGAAATAAATTATCCAACTTTATTTTCCATTTATTAAATCCACCATAAGCATTACATAAAATTCTGGGCACCAAATCTGAATAGGTTCGGTGAAAGGCACCAAAGATGTACAAGTGACTGAAAATAAGTCCTGTGAAAGGAGATTGGGAAAACATGTTTAGCCCTGAGAAAAACAAGCCAGGAAGCATATGAGAGCATTCTTCAAATACCTTAAACAGAAAATGGCCAAGACCTTTTTTTCCTACATCTTAAAGTGCAGGGTGGGGAATGGCAGCTTTAAGTTAAAGGATAGCAGAATCCATTTTGAATGCTAAGATAAGCTGCCTAATGATAAAAGAAACCTAACAGTGGAACTAATTTGAGAGATAGTGGGTTATGTACAAGATGTGTTCAAACAGAGTTTGGAGAGTCATGTAGCAGGATGCTTCAATCTGGATTCCTCCAGGTTGGAGAAGGCTGACATACAAACTTATTCTGTTAACCTCTAAAAGGTAACTGCTACCTGCTACAACTTTACATTTTTTAAAGAAACAGATAAAATGTTTTCTATATTTTTGGTCTGCAAAGTTGCCAAAGAATTTTACAATTCTAATCTTCTTTGGCAAAAGAACTAATTGCATGTTTTATAATATATTAGGTCCTTTGTCAATCTATCCTATGATGTCATTTCAAATTGGGAAGCCTCTGTAAAAAATAAAGTATAAAATATATTTTGATGGGAAAATCCATGATCAAACATGATCAGTCCAATGACATGAATTTTTCTATTCCCATGCAATTCCTTTCTGAGATGGCTTCTCCACTGCTTCAAGAACATGTTAGGGAAACATGAAAAAATTTACCAAAATTTGCAGAGGAAAGGAATCTTCCAGTAGTCTTACTTAGTTTTTTCCACTGCCAGAAAGATATTATTGAACTCACTACATCAGTTCTCTCATTACTCTGCAACTGCACAATAGGTTATCATACATACACGCATTTGGAAAAGTTGACTGCAGCATTATAGAATACTATGTGCATTTTCACTATTCAAAAACACTTGAGAAAAGGATGTCTCCCTAGCCTGTAACTAAATTCTGTTTTGTTTTACTCTAAACTTCTTAAATATGATCATTTCATTTGCAGAATTTTGGAGAAGATTCCATAATGATTACTGTAATAGGTCTGATCAACTTC
The DNA here is from genome assembly GCA_023653725.1 of Bungarus multicinctus. Classification (NCBI taxonomy): domain Eukaryota; kingdom Metazoa; phylum Chordata; class Lepidosauria; order Squamata; family Elapidae; genus Bungarus; species Bungarus multicinctus. Next base: position 4,178,083 of record CM042846.1, read on the forward strand.
CACTATACTATGTTGAAAGTCACTTCATTTTATATTTCTAGGGAAATACTAAACCAGATTACCTATTGAGTAAGTATTTCAGAAATACTTCCTTAACTAAACAGAGAAACAGAATGACTCCGAATGGGCTAAAAAGCAGTGGGAGATGGAAGAACTTTCAACTTCCTGCTGGCTTTTCTATTGCATTTCCTTGTAAGAATATGGCAGGAAGCATCAGAAATCTTCCTTCCTTCCCCTCCCCTTCCTCCCTCCCCCCTAGAATTCCTGCTAGCTTCATCATTTACCTTTCTTGTGACAAACTTGCAAGGACAAAGTCAGTTGGGAAAGCCAGCAGGAAATTGCGAGCCCAGACCAGCATTTAGGTAAGTGACTGCTGCCGGGTGGGAGAGGGAGCAAGGGGTGTGTGTTTGAATGTCCTGCATATATTAGGAAGGTGAGTGGGTGTTCAAAAAAATTCCACAATGGATGGGTAGAGCTTAAGGAGATGGTGCAGGTCAAGTAGGGTGCATGGGGGTGTCTAAGAGATTGGGCAAGGCACACAGGTGATGTGGCTTAAAAAGGGTGCATGCAGTGCGCAAGAAGTGTTGCAGATTGGGGCAGCATGAATTGAGGGAGTGGGGGGGGTGCATGAGCCAGGAAAGGTTCCTCCTTCCTCCCTTTCTTCCTATTCCTCCCTTTCTCCTCCCTTCCCTTCTCTTCCCAGCAGGCAAGTAAGTGGCTGTTTTTGGGTGGGAGAGGAAGTGAAGGATTGCGAGAAAATTGTCATAGAATGTTGAAAATGAAGAGCATGTGACTAGCAGTCTAGAAGCAGCCAGTAGTACTGAAGCATAACCTCCCCAAATTTCATTCCCTCAAAAGTCATAGATCCTGAATTTAGACATATTCTGAAAGTTAGCCCATTAGAGGTAACTTGGTTCAAAAATGTTGTCCAATACACATTACAGCCAGTTAAAGATTATGACAAGGGGAGTTTCAGTAGTATATAAGTATTTCCTACTCTATTTGTCAAGGCTGCATGCACAACCTAGGTTATTGCCAAACTATAGGATCTGCATAAAACTGATCATTCTTGAAAAAATTAGAAGTTTCTCAAACCTCCAAAGAATCAGTTCTGATTCTGATCCTAAGATTTAAGCAATCCCATGTCTTTAATATCTCCTGCTCTTGATTCAACCATCACCTATTTATGATCTCTGCTTGCCAAAAATGCACACATTGAGGCTTCTTCAGATTTTTAATTCTTTACAAATTGGGTTCCGAGACCTCTATCTTCATCAGATTGTTGCAGTTTCTTGGTAGCCCAAATCTGACTGACCATCTCTAGACTCAACTACATCTGCATCAACAAATCCTTTCCTGTATAATACGAAGGTGGCATTGTGATTATTTTACCTCTATGGCCTTAAAACTAAACCCATGTTCTGTAGTGATGTATCCTATCTTCTCTGTCACCATTTTCTGTATTTTGTTTTATCTGGATTTTTTCCCAGTTTTCATCTATTTTACAGACAGATGCAGATGTGCACACAAACCAAAATGCCAGAATATGGCAAAGAAAAAAGCATAAAGTTGTAAACACAGTTAGTGCTAAAACTAACGCAGAAGACAGGTGCTGAGCAAAAAATTACATTTAAGGCACTGAAAATTAATAGGCTCTTCAGAAGTCACAATACAATTGTCAGGTTATGGATTATCTAGGTTCTACAGGTGAAACTCGAAAAATTAGAATATCGTGCAAAAGTTCATTTATTTCAGTACTGCTGCTTAAAAGGTGAACCTAATATATAAGATACATTCATTTCATGCAAAACAGGATAATTCAAGCCATGATGTGTCATAATTGAGATGATTATAGCTCATGAAAACCCCAAATCCACAATCTCAGAAAATTAGAATATTGTGAAAAGGTGCAATATTCTAGGCTCAAAGTGTCCCACTCTAATCAGCTAATTAAGCCATAACACCTGCAAAGGGTTCCTGAGCCTTTAAATGGTCTCTCAATCTGGTTCAGTAGGAATCACAATCATGGGAAAGACTGCTGACCTGACAATTGTGCAGAAAACCATCATTGACACCCTCCATAAGGAGGGAAAGCCTCAAATGGTAATTGCAAAAGAAGTTGGATGTTCCCAAAGTGCTGTATCAAAGCACATTAATAGAAAGTTATGTGGAAGGGAAAAGTGTGGAAGAAAAAGGTGCACAAGCAGCAGGGATGACCGCAGCCTGAAGAGGATTGTCAGGAAAAGGCCATTCAAAAGTGTTGGGGACTTTCACAAGGAGTGGACTGAGGCTGGAGTCAGTGCATCAAGAGCCACCACACACAGACGGATCCTGGACATGGGCTTCAAATGTCATGTTCCTCTTGTCAAGCTGCTCCTGAACAACAAACAATGTCAGAAGCATTTTACCTGGGCTAAAGAAAAACAGAACTGGTCTGTTGCTCAGTGGTCCAAAGTCCTCTTTTCTGATGAGAGCAACTTTTGCGTCTCATTTGGAAACCAAGGACCCAGAGTCTGGAGGAAGAATGGAGAGGCACACACTGCAAGATGCTTGAAGTCCAGTGTGAAGTTTCCAAAGTCTGTGTTGATTTGGGGAGCCATGTCATCTGCTGGTGTTGGTCCACTGTGCTTCATTAAGTCCATGGTCAACGCAGCCATCTACCAGGAGATTTTGGAGCACTTCATGCTTCCTTTTGGAGCTGACTTCATTTTCCAGCAGGACTTGGCACCTGCCCACACTGCCAAAAGCACCAAAACCTGGTTCAATGACCGTGGGATTACTGTGCTTGATTGGCCAGCAAACTCGCCTGACCTGAACCCCATAGAGAATCTATGGAGCATTGCCAGGAGAAAGATGAGAGACATGAGACCGAACAATGCAGAGGAGCTGAAGCCGTTATTGAAACATCCTGGTCTTTCATAACACCTCAGCAGTGCCACAGGCTGATAGCTTCCATGCCACACCGCATTGAGGCAGTAATTGCTGCAAAAGGGGCCCAAACCAAGTACTGAGTAGATATGCATGCTTATACTTTTCAGAGGTCCGATACTGTTCTATGTACAATCCTTGTTTTATTGATTGCATGTAATGTTCTAATTTCCTGAGATTGTGGATTTGGGGTTTTCATGAGCTGTAAAAGCCATAATCATCACAATTATGACAAATCACGGCTTGAACTATCTTGCTTTGCATGTAATGTATCTATCTCATATATTAGGTTCACCTTTTAAATTGCATTACTGAAATAAATGAACTTTTGCACGATATTCTAATTTTTCGAGTTGCACCTGTATTATTTCCAATAGTAAAGCACAAGGGATTCAGAAAGGGAATACAAGAGTATTTTTATGGAAATTTCTATGGAAAACAACAACGGGCCAGTGTGGCTGCCAGTCAATTCCTGAGCCAAAAGAACACCACTTGGCCAGTAAAAGTCAGCTTTCAAGGTACAGAACTTTTAACATGTTAGGGACAATCAACAGCAAGATTTGGACTCACATCTTTTTCCTGCAGCAACCATATCATGAATAGATTTTTTCTGCTTTTATTAACCAAAGAGTGTAATTTCCCAAAATCCAACGAACTGTCAAACCCTAACTAGAGTTGTCTGAAACAAACCACTGTCAAACTGTCTTAGTTCATCTAATGATATGTAAAACTTGATTTATCATATTGATGGGCTCAGACTTAGATTTGAAATTAATCAAGATAGAAGCAAAAAGTATTCACAGCTCCTCTAAAAGGGAAGATAAGAAGGGTGTGTTATCCCTAGGCTTCTTGGAGATTATTATAATCTATCAATTACCTAAAATAAACTTACTGGTTCATCACTAAATATGCTGTACAATGAAGACATTCTCATCTCAACACTGTTTTTCCACCATCTAAGATGTACAACAGAACCTTACCACCACAACAGTTCACATTTAAAACAAATCACTTGTTCAAAAAGTTATTTAATATTTAAATAATTATTTTTATTTGCTGTATTAATTTTATTTAACAGTATTCTGAGCAGTTTCTCATAATATGCTTTGCCAGCTTAAATTTATGCATAATCGTTGACTAGAACTTGCAAAAGCAGGTTTTTACTCTAAATCAGGGGTGTCAAACACAAGGCCCATGGGCCACATCCAGCCCATGGGGCCATCCTGGAAAATGTAAGGGGCCAGCCTGTGTCACTTTGGCCCGGGCTACCCAGTGCAAAAAGGAAACATGCCAGCAGTTTTGGGGAGTGGCATCAAGCTAGCCATGCCCGCCCAGTTGGCCATGCCCCCCGGCCCCCGAGATCAACCATAGCCCTGATACGGCCCTCAATGAAATTGAGTTTGACACCTCTGCTCTAGATTGTCCTGAAAAAAAAAAAGATAGGATGTTTCTTAAATAACCTACATTCTTTAACAAAGATATAGGGTCCTGACTGCCTCCAATACCTTTAGGTATATAGTAAATCATATTCTTCTAAAATAAGGAAGAGAAGAAATTATTGTTTCTTTCACAACTCCAGAACTACCAAAAAATATCCAACTTAAGAATTTTGAGTCCAAGCAGCATGATAAATAAGCCGTCTACCCAGCCTTGAAATTTTGTTTGTTCTAGAGCAGGGGTGCCAAACCCAAGGCCCGCAGGCCGGATCCATCCGGCTGAAATTTGGCCAACGAGGCCAGCTTGGAAATAGTAAATAACTGGCCCCCAGTGCCTCTGGCAGCCAAAATGGGGCACGGGGGGACAGCCCCGTCGCAGCCCGTTTTCGCTCTGGATGGCCTCCTGCAGCACTCTGCCAGCCAAAACAGGGCATGGAGAAGCTGGCCCCCCACACCCACTTTTTGGCCGGCAAGGTGCTGGAAAAGGTGTCCGGCCCATCTCCCCCCTGCCAGCCTGGGGAGGAGTACAATGCTGATCTGGCCCTCAAAGAAATCCAGTTTGACACCCCAGTTCTAGAGCAATCTAATGCTTCATGACATTAGATTTTCTTAATTATAATTTTGAAAGAGAATTTTTACTAAATCTGTCATTGGTACATGATATCAGATAAATTGACAAAAATGTGTAAGAGAATTTCCAGTATTCATTGGAAATTTAATCGTATGAAGGGAATACTTTATCATCTTTGATGGATGCATAATAAATCTAAAAAATACTAGGATCAAGTATGTATTTTACAGAAGATAGATACAGAACATTTTACAAGTGAATGTACAATTGAAACCAACTGAAGCTTTTAATGGACAAACAAATGGAGCCTTTTTATGGGACTTTGTTTTCATATGATAATGGCAGAGGAACTTTTACAGGTTCAAGAGTGCAAGAATTATAAATACCTTTACAATGAAAGAATGGGTGGTGAAGTTGGTGAAATTGGTGGAGATGACAAGATTAAAAGTGTTGATGAAAGAAAAAACTTTGACAGACTTTATTTTTACTTGGAAACAATTTTTGGGTTTTGCAAGAAACTGAAAGAAATGAAAGGCTGATTTTGGGATTTGAAGATTAGAATGAGTGTGATTATGGAAATCATCTACACAAATGTTGATCTTAGAGAAAGGATTTGATATATTTTTACTTATATCTGTAACCAAAGAAAGTTGAAAGGCACTGCTTTTTTATTTCCCTCTTTTCATCCTCTTTCTTGCACTTTTTCCACTCGAGTTTCTTCTTTTTTAAAGTATTTTTTCTGTTTCTCTTTTAAACTTTTTTTTAATCAATAAGGAAGGGATAGATTGATAGATTCAGCCATCAAAAAATATTTTAGTGTTTCCTTGAAATAGTGGGTGGTAAAGGTAGCAGATGTACCACACTGTGAAACAGCAGTTTCTAGTATTATGAACTAATGCTCTGAATTTTGCTCCATATTTGAGATAATTGTTTCAAGTGTTCAAGCATGTCTGAAGCTAAGAATAGGACTCAGAGCATCAATAAAATAACCTGTATAGGCTTATGACCACAATTGTGACCTGAATTTCCATAGCCAAGATGGATGTTAAGTGAGTCATGCCTGCCTTTATGACTTTTTTTTGTTACAGTGTTAAAGCGAATCATTGCAGCTGTCAAGTGACTTACACAATTTTTAAGTGAATCTCACTTTCCACATTGCTGGTTGGAAGCCAGCTGGGAAGGTTGCAAGTGGTGATCACATGACCCCTGCATTGTCATAAATACAAGCAAGCGAATTTTGACCATACAGTTGTGGGGATGCTGCAACAGTTCTAATTGTGAGGACCAGTCATATTACTTTTTTCAGTGCTGTTACAATTTCAAACAGTTGCTAAACAAATAATTGTAAGTCGAGGCCTACCTGCAATTTGGCAGTTCAAATCTCAATAGACTCAAGGCTGACTCAGCCTTCCATCCTTCCAAGTTTGGTAAAATGAGGACCTAGATTGTTGGGGGAAAGAGGCTGTAGAAAGGGCTGTAAAGCACTATGAAGGAGTATATAAGTCTAAGTGCTATTGCTATCTTGATTATTTCCAATCCTTGAAATCTGATTTAACTGCAGCTGCTATACTGCCCATTCTCCTCTAAAACAAGTTCAACTCACTGGCCTTGAATTATGTTATAGTCAAAATAACAAAATAATGTTTGTTGGAAATTGTCTACTACAATGTCTAGGTTTGAATGTGGGGAGGGATGGGGACTGTAATTTGCAGCTTGAGATGTCTCCCTGCTCTATGAAGAGAAATACAGTGATGCAGAAGACTCATCTACACTTTATTTAAAGTGACATTTGATCCTACAAATGACATAGAAATGAAAAACAACTTTTTGAATCTTGGACATAATGATTTTCATCAATGTAAAGTACATCTTGATTTTTTTTTTCAAAGCACAAATTCATCAATCTATTTAGTATTTGATGACTCCCTAGAACACTAATGCAAACAACAGCAGAAACTGCACTTTAAGCTCTTGATTTCTTTGGTTTACTTAACTTTAATTTATACCTTATACACAAAGGGTCTTCAAATTTGGCAAGTTTAAGACTTTTGGACTTCAACTCCCAGAATTCCTGAGTTAACATGACTGGAGGAGGAATTCTGGGAGTTGAAGTCCACAAGTCTTAAAAGCTGTCAAGTTTTCATTATACACAATCACTTTCAATCACTGACCTCTGGCTTCCTAAATGCTTATTCACATTGTATTGAAACAAGCAGCATTACAGCTAAGAATTACTTAAAAATCAGGGCACTGAGCTTAAGTCTGTATAAGCAGGAGTTTCAGTTAGGTAGATGCAAAGATAAAAATCAATAATTTTTAAAACTGATAATTTTTCTTCTATTCAAATTAGATTTCAAATATTTGGTTAGAACAGATTTCATTATTTTTCTTTAAAGATTTGCAAAACATACTATTGTGAATAAAAACTATCTGTAATTTGAGTTGTTTTTATTTTTAAAGACAATGATCAGAATATGTGCACAGTAAAAGCCTGTTCAATCACATTACATTTATGTATGTATGTATGTATGTATGCATGCATGCATACTTATTTGAACTGTAGTTGATCCCCCATCTAATTAAATCAAACTGCACAACAGCTTTGACAACAATTCAAATCAATTAATCTAAAAAAGTAGAATAATTGTGTTATAATATTAGAATGGAACTATCTACTAAAACAGAATTATACTGTTCTAACTCTTCTGAGATTGAGATTTAAATACTTTCGAAGTGCTCAGAAGCAAAGTATTTAAGCAGAAACAAACGGGTGACTTTAGAGGGTTGAAAAATATGCACTATGAAACTCTCTCATCTTTGTGTACACATATAAGCACAAACACCCTATCATAAATATCATTAAATGAACTGAACTGATCAATAACATAATTGTTCAATAACATAATTGTTATGCATATACATTTTGCACTCTGGCATGCAACTGGTATAAAATAAAGTGAGCACAACTCACAAAAATGCGAAAGTTTGCAAATGCATCTAAGATAGATGCCCAATGGAGCTGGAAGTAGACAGAGCAATCCAGCCAATGGTAGCTGCAATTAAGAATTACAATTGAGTGAGCCACAACCGGATATGCAAATTAAATACAAAAGAATTCAAAGAGCACTGTTGAAGGTTTGCACGTGACTCACAGAACAACATAAAAGAAGTCTTGAAAACACCTGGTTGCCTCATGCAAGCTACAGAATTACAGATCATATCTATCTGAATCTCTAAAAATGCAAACATGATATTTTTGAATCTCTATTAGAACATGATCGTATTTGGGAACAATAAAAAAAAAAATCCATTGAGAAGACCACATGCAATAAAAAAATTACCAAGAACGCTGCATTCATTTTTTCCCTAATTTTAAATAGTTTTAGTAGGCGGGCTTAGATATCATCCCATGTCAGGCTAATGAGCAAAATGGGAATTGAGAAAAAATAAAAAAGTTGAATGCATGGAAATAGATCACTGACGTTTTTCTGAATGAACAAGAAGTGATAAGGTACCAAACATGACTAGGTGACGAATGAATGTGAGCTGAATGAAAAAATGAACTCACCATACACTTTATATACCAGTGTGTGTGTGAGAGGGAGAGAGAAAGATGACTTGGTTATAGTAGTCCTTGACTTACGACCACAATTGAACCCAAAATTTATGTTGTTAAGTGAGACATTTAAGTGAGTTTTGGCCCATTTTACAACCTTTCTTGTCTCAATTGTTAAATGCATCACCGCAGTTGATAAAGTTGGTAAATCCATTATAAAGTGAATCTGGCTTTGCTTGTCAGGTCACAAAAGGTGATCACATGACCTTGGGAGACAGCAATGGTCATAAATATGAACCAGTTACCAACCATCTTAATTTTGATCACACGATCATGAGGTTGCCGCAAAGATCGTAACTGTGAAAAATGGTCATCAGTTGCTTTTTTCAGTGCCGTTGTAACCTTGAACAGTCAACTAAATGAACTGTTGTATACTCTCTGTATAGAAATACTGAAAATTGTAATTGCAAAACAATTACATCCAGGAACAATTACATCCAGGAAAACTAAAAGCTGAGATGGAGTGTAAAAAAAAAGATACGTTTATCTCCTGCTTCCAATTCATTTTTATTCACTAGTTTTTACTTTTTTGCATGCCACAAAAGATAGTTTACCCTAAATGGGAAGCGAGTGATTAGTATGTATGCATGTTGGTTGGTATGTTCTCTTTAAAAAAATAAACTCACTAAATTGCAGCAGTATCACCTGTTAAGGACGGAGGGTGCTAAAGAGCTCATCTCAAAGACTAAGCTCTGTATAGCACATCATGTCAAGCCTCCTTAATATCACAGTTCTCAGAATCAAACCACGGAAGGCAGAAAGTTTTCAGGACGACAGGCACATTTATTTACATATAGTTTTAAAGTCTGTCGATTCTCCTGTCTTTAGATCGTCCCCACAAACCACTATGACTGATTTGCTCCTAATGGATGGGGCGCAATCATTTCTCAAGTTTAGGCACTGAATGGAGGATCAATCTATTTTAGAATTATAATACAGGAAAAAATAAGTAAGGTTGGTATTGATAATTTCCATAATTCCCGCACGCTTAAACATTAGAATCACCCCATATTGAATGCAGGCACATATCCACATCCACAGAATTAGGATCGTGACATTCAAAAAAAAAAAACGCTTGCAAAATCACTTTCAATCACCAGCCATCTTTTTTTTTCTTCCAGAATAGATTCTGACACCACAAGACGCCAGAAAGACTTTTACAAAATGGAAAGCAGAACAGAGAATAAGCCTTTTGCTTTTCAATACTCTCTCAACCAAGCTGAAAGGGCCATTGCTGCTCAATAAAGTTTACAGGAGTTAGTGCACAGAAAGGAGGTCAGCATGTTATTAATCAGCTTGGAAAGGGGAATATAAGGAAGGGGGGGCTTTTCACATGAATAAATGTAATGCTATTCTTGGAGTCACAACTAGTTGTGAGGGCAAACTAAATGATTCAGGTCTTGCTGACAGGAAATCCTTGAGGTGGTTTGATTCTTTCTGGGCACAGCAAAAAAAAAACATTCTGCTGTTTCTCCTTCTCACCCTACAGACTTTACTGTAGTCAAGTCCCAGCCCCCTCCACAGACACACACACACTCTGATAAGGCCCACTCCACAGACTTTTCCACTTACTACCAATGTATTATCAGGCAGCGTCCCTGCTTAAGACTCTCCATACCTTTAAGGCAAACAGATGTGGCAGGAAATGTTGGTGGAGCGCTTTGATAAGGTTCTCTCACCGACTGATGGAAATTTCCAAATGGTCAATTATGAAAAGCACGAAAAGCAGTGAACTCCAGCAGGGATCAGAGCACATAGCCTGTAACCAACAGCAGTATAGGAAGGACTAAGCATCGTGAACCTGAGCTGATGAATGGTAGGGCCTGCTGCCTGAAATGAATGGGCTCAGTTAAAAAGCAAATTTGGATTATGCATCAGTCTGCTTTTTAGTCATGTTAATTTCCCTAATTCAGGCAATAATACCAACAAGCCCTTGGTTTTGCAACTGGCTCTAGTTTCTTAGAACCATATCCTTTTAGCCACCAATAAACCCAGTTACCTTTTGGAAATTCCTTCCTGCTGCTGGGGGCCAAAGAGCAGTTTAGTGAGGGTGGAGGAAGGGTGTCTGAGCATGGAATAGAGCAGCAACTTTGGCTCTCCCCTCAGGGTTAGGGTTAGTGGGGTTATTATAGCAGGCAGCTGCATAGTGGTGCAGCTCTACAATCTCCCAAGTCTGCAGCTTTAAAGCTAAGCAACGAACTGCAAAGGAAATGGGGAAAAGTGTGGCTGCCGCCACAAGATAAATGGATAGCCCACAAACCAACCAGGAATCAGAAGCAAATGCTGTTTACAAAATAATCTTCAAGTACAAGTGAATCCATGACTTCTAACTTTTTTGCTGCTTATTCCGTGAAACCACCGCAAGTGAGAGAAGAAGGTGAAATGAAGCCTTTCTTGGCGAAGAAATTAAGCTTCGAAGGACGTCTCTTCTTTCCTGCCGACCGCATATTTTGGGTAAGGTCATCAGTAGTAGAGCCAGCCAGCCAGCCAGCCTCCCTCCCTCCCTCCCTCTTCCCCCGCCCCCAGCTTCAGGCGCTGCAGGAGGCAGGCATGGAAGCGCCAGCCAGGCTCGCCCACTGTCCGGCAAGACCTCGCGGGGAGAAGCGGAGGCGAAAACAGCTGACAGCCCCTGCAGAGGCGCTCCTCAAGGCTCGGGCGCCTCTCTAATCCGCCGCCTGCTCGCACAAGCAGAGCAGGGACGACGTGGTGGGTCAGCCAGACCCAGCAGCCTTCAACGCCTGGCTGGCTAGCTGCAGACACTACGGCTGTAACCTGGGAAACGAACCACCGATTAGGCGGCCCAGGGGGCGGATGGGGGGGGAGGAGCTCTCGATCTTCAATGCAGTGGCCGACCCGAAATGGGGGGGGGGGGGGAGAACGGAAAGAGACCCTGCAATAAATCCCGTGCGCTGAAAGCTGGCAGCTGTCGCCTTAAAGGAAGGGAAAAGGGGGGGGGGGGGGGGAGGCGCTAAATCTTCCAAACAAAACTTTGCTCAGCAGCTACGAACCAAGTGCTCACTCCCCCCCCCCCCTCCACGCCCTCCCTCCCAAATAACCCCAAGGAGCCGGAAAAACGAGAATCACCCGAACCTTCGAGTGGCGGCTCCACTCGCAGCCTCGGCGGGCAGTTCTGGCCGCTTCTCTTCCTGCCGAAGCAGAAAAAGGAGCCGAGGTCTCTGCCCCGGGTTGGCTTTCGGGATCGAGGGAAGAAGAGCCCGCCCTCTTCAGGGGACCTCCCGAAGCTGCTCTTTTGCCGCTGGCGCTGCTCAGAATCGCACGCGGCACACACCCCAAATCCCCCCTCGCTTTTTGTCTGGAGCCACTGATCTGAGACCAGCGTGGATGTGCTGCTGCTGCGGCGGCGGCAGCAACACCTCCCCAGAAGGAAAGCAGGGAGGGACGGAAGGAGGCGGCGCGGAAGGTGGAAGGAAGCCAAGAGGGACTTACGCCATCCACTCGGCAGCACCCGAAGGGAAAGGAATTACTTCACCGCCGCAAACTTTTCCGCAAGACTTTCCTCCTTCCCGCCCTGCATCTACATACAGAACCCAAGAGAAAAGGCCTCTTCGGAGCGTTGCACCTACCAGAAGCTAAGCGGTCCGGACCTACAAGAACAGCAGCCGGGAAGCCGAGGGAGGAAGGAGAGCTGCACACCCGCCACCCCGCGCAGTCCGTGTGTGCGTGTTGCGCGCGCGCTGGCGCTAGCCGGATTAGAGGCAAATCCAGATCGTGCCCAGCGGCGATGCTGACGACCTTAACACCTTGCCCCCAAGGTATCCTCGCTCAAAAGGGGACCTCAGCGAAGCGGACTCCCCGCCGGACACATCCAGGAGCGGCAGCGAAACCAAACCAGGCGGCGGCGGGCATATGAAGAAAGAGGTCGGAGCGGGCAAAGTCAGAATTGCAAATAAGTTGATCGCGCTAAAGATAGCAGAGAACAGTTCTTGCCCTCCCTCCCTGCCAGCAACTCCACGACAAACCCACCTCTACATCCTCGCTCTGCAAGTGCCGAGACAGGCGGACCACATTGCAAAGGGCTGCCTCTTGCTGCCGCCGCTATTGCTAATGCCCGGGGCTGTATGCAAAACCCGGACCGGACTCTCAGAGCAGGCTCCTATTCGGCTGCCTGATTTCTCCTCCCCTTCTCCTGCAGCTCGCGGTTTCTCTGCCCTTTTCCTTTAGCGCTCCGACGGTGGGTATCCCGCTAGCCTTTCTAAAAAGCCACAAGTCGACAATTGCGTAGCCATCGGTTCATTGGCCTTCAGAGGCTGGGGGTAGGATCGCTTAATCCAAACAATGCCGCTATCCCCCACCCGATTCCTCGCACCTTCTTCCCAATGTTATTCCTGCGGTTCAATCTCCTTCCCCATCCTGAGAGAATTCCGATAGCAATACTGTGGCAAGTTCTTTCCCTTTAAACACCACGCATTCGCACGCGACCCAAAGTAGAGATGCAAAACTTTGAAGCGTTTAGTTGCGGGAGGTAGCTGGGCTGTATTGCACCGCATTCGGCGTTCCTCGATACAGCCAGACGTTTTCAAGTCCACCAGAAAGCAAAGCGGGCATGTTTTTGGAGAAAGGGATGAAGTTTCCAGATCCTCGCCGGGAGGTTGGTTTCTGCCACAAGTAGGGGCACGTCTAACACTGTTAGGTGAAAAAGATGGATAAGCTTGAAGTAAACAACGAATATAAACAAATAAATTAGCGTCCGATCTAAACAAAAAGCTTGATTAAAGTGAGCTTTGTGGTCATCCACCGCGGCCTTTAGGAAGAAATCAAATTTTGTTTACAGTGAATTTGTGCTCAACAATTCAGAATACTAATTTTTATAGTGGCAGGGAAATATAAGAGGACGGCGGGCCCAAACCCTCCCCTACGTACCAGAATCAGGCAGGACCCAACTGCTTGGGTCAGCTTTTGGCTGGACTCTCCTCAGCTGTCATATTTCCATAGAGGCTACGTGGGCGGACCTTTGATCCCTTTAGATTCCAGTAACCGCGTGACCCCCAAAGACGCGGACTTGAGCCATTTTCTCTGCCTTCCACCGCCGAGAGGTGCCCCCTCTCCTTCCTCTCGCGTAAGGCTGCAGGGCAAGCTGCAAATAGCATGGCTCCTCCTCCCTCGAGGCCGGGACGTGAGGAACGCAGTATGGGTGGGCTCGGAAGAACCAGACACCCTTTCCCACATAACTTTGAGCACGGGAGGTGGAGCGGGAGCCTTCGTAGCGCCTCGGCCCCGGGCAGCGGATTGAGTGCGCTATTCGCCCGAGGATCTGTGTGGGATGAGGAGAGAGAGAGGCAGAAGCAATTTATTTTCCGCAATGTGCAGCGCCGTATGACAAACGCCTAAGAGAGAACCGCTGAGCTCAGGCTAAAGAACAGCGGGCGGCAATTAAGGAGCCACTCCACCCAAATTTAGTTTCAATTCCCGTTGATTGAAGGACCGAAAAGTAATTTTAATTCGGAGTGATATCGATGAGCCAGTGTCGTTAAGTTTAAACGCTAGAAACCCTTTAGGGATTCCAGTTTCTGCTACTGGATGAATAAATAAACCATACGTTTTAAATGCATGAATAAAGCTGACCTAAGTGCTACAAAAAAGATCCTCGTTTAATACAAGACTACATGATGCGTGGCTATGTAACAAGGGTGATCTATACAGATGGTGATCACCCACGGCCCTTCTTTGATTTTCCAGATTCCTCTTGATGTCACACTCAAGTAGAGATTTAAGTATATTATGTAATACTTCTTAAATATTTCACTTGTTAAACTGTCTTATTTAATGCCAAATTTTAAATTCTCTTTTAACTTGCTATTTGAGCCTTTTGCTCAAATAAATCGATGGATATTACTGCTATCAATTTGATTTTTTAAATGAAAACATTTATATTTTGTCTTTTTTTCTCCAAGCTATCCAAACAACATAACTAAATATATTTTAACATACAGTGAAAACAGCCAATTAATGAAAATGCGACATGAAGCAGAAGAAAAACAAAGTTAAAAACAGCCAGTAGAGGAAATGTGGCTCAGTCATTATCTGAAAAGTAGTGACTTAACTGATCTCAAAAAGGAGTGGAGGGAACACCAAGTTTCTTTCCCTGGGAGCAAATTCCAAGGCTGAAGGCAGCTATCAAAAGACCCCATACACCTATTCACAAGTAAACACTCAACATTCTTCAAATAGTGGTGAGCAATAAAAAGGGCTTTGGTTAAGAACCCAAAGTTCTCAGCATTCATACAGAGGAATGGAGATAGATCACCTAGGTATTTCCAAGAATGACCGGCCAGAGACTTGTAACGGGTTGTCCAAGGAAGGCACAAACAGCAATTTCCTGTGGTTTGCCTTAGCATTTGATAATTGGAACCACATTGCTGCTGAACTGGAAGTTCCAAGTTAGCTGTTGTGACTAACATCGAATATTGTTTGTCTTGCATAAAGTTCATTCTTAATACAGTATTTGTGTCCTTGCCTTATGACAATGACTTTGACATGAATTAGGTCAATTAAATTCACTTGATGACCCTGAATTTTACTTTTTTCCCCATTGTTCTTAAAATAAGTTAATATTATTTGCAGCACTACATTTTAAATTCCCACCTCATTTTGTAGGGTCAGAAGGTCGTAGGGAATCCTCTAAGCAAACCTGGGATCAGTCAATAAAGGCTGGTGCCAGAAGTTATTGACTTGACTGAAAAAGAAAATGTACCAAATTCTCTTTAGGTTATGTGAGCCTTTCCCTATTATATTCAGAGAAACAATGTCTTAGGTGCTAGACAAAGACAGAATCGCCTGTATATGCTTTTCCACAGGATAATGTAGAACAGCAGTGAGAAGTTTAGAAAATAGATATCACAAAACTACAATCCCCAATAGCTGGTCAGCAGTGAGGAATTGTAGTTCAATAACACAAGAAAAGCAACAAAACAACCCTAACCAACTAGAAAAGTCTTTGCATTCTACCAATAATAGGGCAAAAGATAATGTAATCAGACCAAACAAGCACAAAGAGAAAAAAAGAGATTATGGTTTTGCTTTACTTAGTGTATATGTGGGAATTTTTGAATGGTTCTGCTGAATGTAGCTTTCAGAGTGCCTTTGAAAATGAAGCTTCATCTTTAAAGACATCTGGAATCTTGTCATGTTTACAGTTTTTATTAGTTTATAATATAAAATGCAAAAGCAAATAGTAGGAAAAATAAGAAAGGGGAAGGGGAAGAGAGAAGTTAGAAAAGAAGAGAAAAAAGAAAAAAAACTTTTTTCCCCCTCTGGTGCAGTAGAATAAGACAGTAACATCGAACCTCAACTTTTTATTTTTCCATAATAGTATAAACTAGCCATTTCTATAACAACAAATCTATCTAATGAATAAAACCCAAAATCAAAGTTTCATTTTTTTCCACCTCAAGCACAAAATTCAGACGTGGTTTCCAAGTAGAAACAAAAGTGCTTTATTTTTTTGCTTTGATCAAAGCAGTCAGTTTAGCCCTCTCTACTAACTCCATCAACTTTGCAGCCATCTGTCCATTGTGGGGATTGAAAAGTCCTTCCATTTTTGTGCATAAGGTAGTCTTGCTGCAGCTAGCATATATAACATCAAAGCTCCCATTTTTTTTCCAAGGCATCTGGAATCTCAACACCAGATTAATAAAAGCATGCACAGAATACATATGCATATTCAATACACCTAAAGAAGTAGTATTTGTATTTATATTAAAAATAAAATGACCAAAATATTTGTGTGTATGATTTGTGTGTGTGTGTGTGTGTGTGCCATATTTCCTTTCTTACTACCAATGATGGTGCAGAGAACAGACTCACATGAAATCTTACATTATGTGAATATCACTCAAATGCTGTTCACGGATTGGAAGAATCTTCCAAGTAAGCCACATGGTATCTCTAGCCAGCTGCATCTCTCAGTTAATGTAAACCAAAAACTCACCCAGAAAGGCTTTTCAGGTAAGTGTGATCAGATGAGCTGTATCTTGGAGACAGCACTTAATCCTGTCCAAGGACAAACTGGACAGAGGGCAAATCTCCAGAAATCAGATGGATGAAGTCAGAAAATAGTTCCTGTCCTCAGCCTAGGGACAAGATGGGAAAATTTAGCAAGAATAATTGCATATTTAAAACACCTTGCTGTAACAAATCAGCATCTCAGCATGAATCATTTGTGTCTCCACAAATACCTGCTCTAGAGAACGTCCTTTCACCCTGGATAATAATTATATTACCTTGACATGGTTGTGGAGTTGTATGCTCTGAGGAAGATGAGAACTATGCCAGAGGTTTAACCATGCTGGTCAGATCTCGTCAGAGGAGCCAGACAAAGAGTGTTTCTTCTATAAATAATATACCTAATTTACAGAAACCCGTACTGAATCAGTCATTGCCTGGCTCAACAAGAACCATGCTAGGTGTTGAAGTTCCTGGACATCTGATGACAAATGGGCTACAGGATACAGTACTATTGGCTGAGCAACCAGGACCAGGAAGTGCAGGACTGTAGGAAAAAAGGGCTTGCAAATGTACAAAGATTGAAAACAAAGAAACAATGATCTGTTATTACAAATGAAGTCCAGCAAGAAGAGGATATCTGAAAAGAATGCACCAATTCTGAAAAAAAACACTCCAGAGCCAGAAGTAACAGAACAAGAACAATGAATACAACAAGAATAATACATCAATATGATAACCAAACAAAAAATGGATGGATGAAGAGTTAGGGAGCAAGGGGAGGAGAGGTAGAGTCTGCCATCAATCAAGCAACCACCTCCAATGTTTAACACTCACCCACCCCCTCCCAATTGTCCCCCAGGAAAACCGGTACAACTAGGTCTTTGGGCTCTTGTGGAAGGGTAGGAAAGTGGGGGCAGATCTTACCCTAGAGGATAAGAAGTTCCAAATGGCGGGCGCTGCAGCAGAGAAGGCTCTTCTTTTGGATCCCGATAGTTCTCTGACAGCCGGGATCTGAAGTAGGCCCTCTCTGCTGGCATAAGTAGCACGAATTATTATTATAGAATGGTTGAATCTTGTCTTTTGTGTATTCTAACATTTCTTAAAGAGCTACGTGGATAAAGGATAGCAAGAGTAGACAGTATGGTGAGAATATAAGGCAAGCATTACAGCAGATGTTTAAATTGTTTTGAAGGCTGCACTTGCTTAAGTGAATGAAGAAGTAAATTGTCATCTGTTTTTGCCTCCTCTTTTCAACAGTGGACCAGCTGGCATGTTTTGCCTTTTTTTTAACAACTGTGAGTGGGGAAGAGCTGAGAGCAGTTTCTTTCCATCCCCATTTTGAAAGATAATTTTTCCACTCCATGATTCAATCTTCCTCTCTCTCTTCCCCTCCCTCCCTCCCCGCCCTGTCATCATCTTCCTCTCTTCCGCAGTAGCATGCAGCATGGTTACAGTTATTGGGACAAATATTTGGCTATAAAAAATTAGGGCTACCAGGTCTAAGCTGCAAAAACCCACATGATCACTACTACTATGACTACTACTATGATTTAATGGTTATTTACTCAGTATTTGTAGTAGCTTGAGGATGGGCACTGATATATAGATATAGCACTCGCTAGTTGGCTGGAAGAAGAACATTTCCTGAAATATGGTGTTCCATGCCTATTTTATGCTTCAAGACTGACAAGCAGGCAATTTCAGGTAAATAGGAAAATGTACAAGTAAATTTAGAAAACCTATCTTGTAAAACCTAATGACTGGACAAGTTCATAACAAGATAGATGGTTCTACACCACAGATAGCTAAGCATCAAGGCACTTAGGACATTAAAATTTAAAACAAATATTTGGAGCTTGGAAACCAAATTTTTTTATCAGCTTATATCTTTCAGTATTAGAACCTGTTTGTGTAATGGTTAAGGTATCAAATGAGAAGTTGGGAGACTGTGGATTCTAGTCTTACCTTAGGCACAAAGTCAGCTGGGTGACCTTGGACCAGTCACGCTAAGCTCTAGGAAGGAGGCAATGGCAAACCACTTCTGAATAATCTTGTAAGGAAATTGCAGTGACATAGCTTTGATGTAGTAATAATAGTGTCAATTTTGTACCAATTAATCTTCTGTGTATTCTTCTGAGGTAGCCTGAAATACAAAGTGTTGCAACAAATTTCATTCTTGCTTCCTACAGTGTGTTATTTAGATTTGCAATTAATCACTAGATATGATTTGCAGTGATTTGAGGAACATTTTAAAATAGTTTTAATAAAAAGTGTGTCTGCTATGGCAAAATGAAAAAAACTTCCAACTTTGGGGGCTTCCTATATCTTAAATTTAAAATATTTTACTTGTAACTATTGCCCTTTTTCCTCATGATTAAGGAAGTAATCTTTCTAATATATATTCTACTGAAGAAAATTTGATGCCTTCTGAACTATAGCACTGAGGGGAAACGTTGAGAATACCTTGGATCTCAAGAAGAACAAATTGCTACTAGATGAAATAAAATCTGAACATCCTCCCTCCCGAAGAACTTATAACAAAACTAATGTTTTAATATTTTGGACACATAATGCAAAGATGGAAATTGTTTGGTAAAAAATAAAAACAATTGGAAAAGAGGCCAAAGGAGACAAAGAGGCAATAAGACAAAAACCATGAATATAGAAGACCTTGAAGAAGCAGCTACTGACAGTTAATCCTGACAAAATTTTATCCTATGGATCATGAAGAACCAGAAGTAGCTGAACAACTGAGCAACTACCATTCCAGCAGAATATTGGAATATTTTTGCTGGCTAGAAATGTGAAGAAAAATGAAATAAGTAATGAAAGCCCCCTACTCTAGCAAGAATAGCAACTCACAATAAGAGTCAATTAACAGAGTCTATTCACGGAAAAATTAACAAGCAATTTATTAGCAATCTTGCTCCCTTGCTCATCAAGAAGCAATAAAAAGGTAATAATACATAAGCAGGAAAGTTTTAATTAAAGTTGCAAGAATTCTTTACTGAATGGTCTAATTTTTAAGCAAATTGTAAGGAAGAATCCTGGTTATGCAAAAAGGCATTGCTAGTGGCTGCAGTGGTATATTAAATACTGAGCAAAGCTTAATTTCACCTGTAAATGTTTGCAGAAGGAAAAACTTCATGTCAAGAGATCTTGTGTTTTGAGCAGAGGTTCTCAAGCTTTTTGTGGCAAAATAATACAGATGTAAATTGTATTATCAAAAACAAATATACTCAAATGCAGTTATAAAAATATTTTAAAAGAAGATATATGTAATACTGTAAAACAAGAGCCAGTTTGGTGCATGGTTAAGGCACCAAGCTAGAAATAAAAATTCTGTGAGTTCTAGAGCTGCCTTAGATATGCCTTAGATACCTGCTGAGTGACCTTGGGCCAATCATTCTCTTTCAAGAAGGCAATAGTAAATCACCTCCAAAAATCTTCAAATAAAACTGCAGGTAAAAGTCCAGGCAGTCACCAGAAGTCAACAATGACTTGATGGAACATATACCATATATACTGTATATAAAAGTACACTCTTTGTTATCAATCAAATCAAGTACAAAGACTGGCAAGTTAAAAAAAAGTTTAAAAAATAAGACAAACTATAGAATGATCTTTGACCAGGGAACATGCATGTCATATTGGACATGTAAACAATTTCAATTTTTTGTTCTGATGGTTATAAATATTGAAAAATCTGTTTTACAGAGATACATTGTTGCAAATGGAATTAAAGTTTCCATAGCATTTTAGAAGGCAAAGATTAGCCTTTTTCATAAAATACTAGAATTCTCTAAAACACAAGTTAACACAAATAATATTAAGTTTCCTATCCTAAGATCCATGAATTCATATTTGCTGAGGTCAGCATTATTGACACAGTTTATATCAGAAAGAAAAGCATTTTATACCCCTTGTTGAGCCTTAATGCCATCAAAGTGCAAACAACTTTGAAAGAACTTTGAAAGGCACTCAACCAGGCTAGATAATAGTGAGTTAAGTCCCCAAAAAGTTTAAATCATAAATTTTTGTTTTGTTTTGTTTTGAATCTGTCCTTCTGCAAATACAAAGACTGCTTAGTAGTTGATCTGTGTTCTGTTCTCCATTACAAAGGGATCTGCATATCCGAGACAGGATGGAAACAAAAAGAATTTTGGCTCTTATATTTTGTATTAACAAAAGTAGGCCCTTTAATGAATCAAATGTTTTATGACGATCTCTCAATATTCTTGCAGAGTCCCTTGTTGTAATTTAATTACAACATTTTACATCTACCGGTACTAGGCACTATGTTGTATCAGATAATATCTAAACAGCATTCCTTGGAACTTTCTCTCACTACACTTAAAAATGCAACTGGTGTAGCAAACATTTGTAACCTCAGCCAAAATTCTCCTCTCCCTTTTTAAAAAAAGCATTCATTTGATAATAAACGTGAAAGTTTCCAACTATTTTATCAACGTTTGTTGGCATAATAAAGGTAATGCCCCTTGTGGATTTGCAGTTTTCAAATTTTCTCATGACCATGCATCCATATTGCATTAGTCAGCCAGAACAAATCTTTCTCTGTGGACGTGTGCTTGATCATTGCCATCTTTCCACCTTGATTATGTTAATCAGTTAAAACAGGCATCTTGCATATTTTTGTTGTTCAGTTTCAGCTCCGTTCTGTTCTTGCTTCCTCTTTTTCAGAGAGCTATTACTTCTGAATCCTTTTCTTTCCTCCTTTCTTAACAAACAGTAATATTTCTTGCAGTCTGCGCTCTGAACTTGCATTTTTAACTACAATACATTCCTATTTCTTGCACTGCCTCTTCATAGGTTTTTCCATCTGTATGTAAACTTCCTACATATTTTAGCTCTCTCAGAAAACCTGACCTAAAATAATAACAGCTGCAGAATGAATTCAGACTTTATTGATCTAACTTTTGTTTTTATCTCTTCCTGTCACTTATCTTTCCTTATTCTCCCTTTTTATCATTGTGTAGTACAATGGTGTAGTACAATGGTGTAGTACAATGGTGTAGTACAATGGTTCCACCCCCCATGCCTCTTTCTTACTAATGATGCCTCTCCCTCCCTTCTGTCTTCTCCCTCTATTCTAATTGTTACAGGTAAATTAATCAGTTTTTACATTTGATGTAAATGTGCCAATAAAACATTGGAAAAACGTATTCCAGAAATAATTTGGAAATATTAAAAAGTACATTTGTACTTCTTAGAAGATATGAAAATATCTGTATTCCATATTTCTATCCAAATGGATGGAGGTAATATATTAGAAATTCTAATATAATTTGCTAATATAAGTTGTAATTTTCCTGGTGGGCTTCTCATGAGGGGTACGAATGAGGAAAGACACACAAGGCAGCTTTCTCGGGATGAGAGCCCAGAGCTGACTCCAGGACCCCCTTTTATTAGCAAAAGGTGGGAGGATACAGAAGGCAACAAAGGAATTCAAGCAACGCATACAGATATGATAACTTTCTATACGTGCGCGGTTCTCATTGGCTGGGCAACTGTTGCTGGGGTGAATCTCTTTTTATCTTTCCTCTTTGTTCTGTGTATGTGTTACAGTCGCGGAGCGGCCTGCACATACACAAGATAGTACAGAAAGTTCCAACAATAAGTCAGTAATAAAAACCAATTTTTAGTAAAAATAATTCTTCCCTAAATTTTGCTTTGAGAAAAGAATGATCGATCGGTAGGAAAACAGGATGGGGAATTTTCCTGCAGACTTTTTGGGGGATTTTCCCAGGGTCTCTGGTCCACGGGATTTAAAATGATGAGTTTGGTGCTCCCTGAGGTCCAAAAGCTTGGCGACCCTGATCAAGATCACAAGAAGTGATAGTCCTATTTTATACTGCACTAATGAAACACACTCGGAATACGGTGTCCAGTTCTGGTTACCATGATACAAAAAAGATATCGAGACCCTAGAAAGCATGCAGAGAAGAACAACAAAGATTATAAGGGATCTGGAGGCTAAACTATATGATGAAAGGTTAAGGGAACTAGATATGTATAGCCTATCAAGGAGAAGGATTAATAAGCTGTCTTCCAGTACTTGATGAACTATCACAGAGAAGAGAGAGTTGACTTATTCTCCAAAGCACCTTAGCAGCAGGACAAGATGTAATGGGTGGAAGTTCATTGAAGGGAGATCCATCCTAGAAGTTAGGAAAATTTCCTGACAGTGAGAACAATTAGCCAATAGAACAGCTTGCCTCCTGGAGCTGCAGGTACATCATTGCTGGAAATTTTGAAGAATAAATTGGACAACCATTTGTCCAGGATGTTATAAGATCTCCTGTTCCAACCCCTGATTCTATGATTCTAGTTACCAAAATCGTAAGTTTTCTCAAACTCTTTCCACCAGAATAAATATCTCAATGAAGATTGTCCAAAATGAAAGTAATATGCACTAACAGATTAACAGATTAACTGAGTTGGAAGGAACCTTGTAGGTCATCTAGTCCAACTCCCCGCCAAGTAGGAGACCCTATACCAGTGATGGCTAACCTTTTCAGCACTGAGTGCCAAAAACGTGTTGGCATGTGCGCATCCCCAAAATGCAATATACAAGTGTCCCCTTCGCATGCGTTCCCCATGCATACGCCTTGCCCCCACATGTGTTCCCTGTGCAATGCGCATGTGCCCCACCCCATCCCCCACACATGGGTGGCAGAGACCCAAAGACCAGCTAGCCAGTGGGAGGCACATGCACACATGCGTGGTAGAACTGAGCTGAGGCAATAGCTCACGTGCCCATAGAGAGGGCTCTGCATGTCACCTCTGCCACGCGAGCCATAGGTTCGCCAGCACAGCCCTACACCATTTCTGACAAATGGCAGTCCAATCTCTTCTTGAAAGTCTCAAGTGATGGCGCTCCCACAACTTCCGAGGGCAAGCTGTTCTATTGGTTGATTGTTCTCACTGTCAGAAAGTTTCTCCTTATTTCCATGTTAAATCTCTCCCTGTTCAGTTTCTATCCATTATTCCTTGTCTGGCCTACAGGTGTAGTTTGGAATACCACCTCTGACTGGCCCCCGACCCCATCTATTTTCTGCCTCCCGAGTCCCAGCTGATTGGCTGGGTCTTCTTTTGTTGCCCTGCACCGGAGAACAGAGATGGAAAGCAGGTTAGTGTGATGGGGAGGGAATGGGGATTTTGCAGTACCTTCCCCTGCCACGCCCACCAAGCCACACCATGCCCACCAAGCCACGCCCACAGAACTGGTAGTAAAAAATTTTTGAATCCCACCACTGCTTGAAACCATTGTTAAATAAATGCTCAGAACAACAGCAACCAGTACAGAATTTAATGGAAAGAACACCATAATGAATTCTAAGATGACTACATTCATTTTTATTCAGAAGAAATAGTTTTTCATCCTAGTCACCTCTAATCCTATAAAATTCTCTTTTGTCTCATGCCCAGAACTGATCATATTCATCATGTATTTAAACTTATGTACTCAAGGAGAAAAGAAGAGGGAAATATCAGAATCTATGAACATTTTATTAAATGTCCTTTTCTTCTCTCTCTCTTTGTTTTCTCCTGATTTTAGTTTATTTTGGTTACTAACTCTTTTCTTTCTCTGTGTTCGCAAAACTTTGGTGGGTATGTATATATGTGCATGTAATATAAAGATAAAATTGTTGCCCTAGCCTAGTAGACTCCAATGTTTTCTTTGTCACACGGAGAGGGGGGGAGGAGGGATTGAGATTAAAAAAGCATTTTTTATTCTTTGTGAACCTCAGTAATAGCTAAAGGAATTAAAGGTGCTTGAAACAAGAATAGAATTGCTTATATGATGATAGTATAATTAATAATAGTTTGTCCTCTGTTGATCTAATTGGGAAATAGTTTATACACACTATCTAGATCTGCTTCAAAATGGGAAGGTCTAACCCATGTTATGACACCATGTTCTTAGCCTTCATCTACCTAAAAAGGACTTTAAATGAATGAATAAAAAAAACATAGCTAGTAAGTTTAAAGCAATAAAAGGTTTGATGGATGTGCTTTAGTCATCTGTTGTTACAGTTACAGCTGGAATTGATAAAACAGCAGTTATCTTCCAATTTGTTGAAAGACAAACAGCTTCTGAAACTGCTGAAAAAACATGACAAAAAGCTGATGAAATGCTACAATCCAAGCTTTTGACTCTGGAAGCATAATTGTACAGGAGCTACATAATATTATTTGCACTGCTAAAGAGTCAGAAAAAGACAGCCTAGGAGTCTTTACGGAAGCATCTGTTTAACTCCTTCAAAAAATTAAATATTATAGATATTGTGTTAACCATAAACCTATGTGGAATATGAATGTAGCTGTTAAAATATTGTCTGGGATTCTTCCTTACCAGTTTCCAATTGTACTAGCAAACTTGACATTTCTTGATCAAGCTGAATATTTTTGTCATGCACAAGGGTCTAATATGAGATTAGTGGATACCTTGTATAATGCTAAAATAAATCCAATTGTAATTACTTCACTAGATGCAAGGGAGGATGAAATTAATTGGAATCAACTAGTACTATGGGCTTCAGTAAAAACAAGGATTTGGGATAATATTAATATTTTATAAAAGAATAAACTGTCATTGGTAATTGATATCATGTGCAATATTCTTTCACATATTCATAAGCTATATTATCAAAATGTAATGCATGGTTGTAGGTGTTTATCTGAAGAATTGTGTTTTTGTTTTTTACAGAGGAAGCTTCAATTGCCAAAGAAGGAGGTTTTCATTCTCTACATTTAAGTTTGTATTTGAACCCTTTTTTCTAAAATTAATGAATGGCAACTTTTGCTTACTGGAAGTTTGCTTCGTGGACTATTTTGCAATTGCTAGTAGATCATTTTAGGAAATTACTTTAGAAAGTATGAAATTTCCACTCCTAGTATATGTAGTGTTAGTACTAGAGTATTTATATGCCTATAATAACTACTTATGAATTGGGTATTGCAATATACAGTAAACTACATTTTTACAACTACAAGAAAAATGTTACTACAAATAGTTCTTATCTTACAACCACAATTTCTGTTGTTAAGCAAGACTGTTGCTAAGTGAGTATTGTCCTATTTTGCGATCTTTCTTGCTACAATTGTTAAGTGAATCTCTGTAGCTGCTAAGTTAATATCACACTTGTTAAATAAATCTGGCTTCTCCCATTGATTTTGCTCGTCAGAAAGTTGCAAAAGATGGTAACATGGCCCCAGGACAGTGCAGTTGTCATAAATACAGGCGTTGCCAAGCCAAGCATCTGAATTTTGATCATGTAACCATGGGGATGCTGTTGTAACAGTTGTAAGTGTGAAAAATGGTCATAAGTCACTTTTTTCAGTACTATTATAAGTCCGAATGGTTGCTAAACAAACGATTGTAAGTCAAGTATATGTATTTCTCTAACAATTGTATAATGGCCTGAGAATTCCTCTCCATTTCCGTATTTAGATATGCATTTTATCAACAAAGTCACATGTAGAGAAATAATTTAACATTTAGACTGCATATACTAGTTTGCATTTAATTTCCAATTTGTTTCCTATTGTTAAATGACTTAAATGTTAACAAAGTACCACAACATAATTAAAATTCTGTTCATTGTAACCTCATATACATCCCTTTTTTCAGGCATTCGATAATTTAAATTGGCAATTTATGATATATCAAATTAAAAAATTGAATTTTGGCACTAATATAGAAAAAACATTACAAAAAATATATTCAAATCAAAAAGTGAGTGTTTTGAAATTGAGAAAGGAGTGAGACAAGGGTGTCCACTATCACCTTTGCTATTTATCTTGTCTTTAGAAGTGTTACTAGCTGCAACCAGACAAAACCCAGAGATTCAAGGGATTAAAATTAGAAATGAGGAATATAAAGTTCAGGCATTTGCTGACAATTTGGCATTTATAGTTGAAGACCCAATAAACAAGGGACCAATATTGTTGCAACAAACAGAAAAATTTGGACAAGTGGCAGGATTCAAAATAAATAAAAATAAAAATAAGATGATAGTTAAAAATTGTACAACAAAGCAGAAAATAGAATTAGAAAACACATTTTATTTTATTTATTTGATTTGTCAATCGCTTACAAAATAATAAGTATAAGGATAAACATAGTTATGAATACATGAAATGAATACATATAAGAAAAATAAAAGAAACAATAGGACAGGGACGGTAGGCACGTTGGTGCGCTTATGCATGCCCCCTACAGACCTCTTAGGAAAGGGGTGAGGTCAATAGTAGACAGTCTAAAGTTAAAGTTTTTGGGGTTTGGGGAAGAAAACACAGAATCAAGTAGAGTATTCCAGACATTGACCACTCTGTTGCTGAAGTCATATTTCCTGCAATCAAGTTTGGTGCGTTTAACCATGAGTTTGTATCTATTGTGTGCTTGCTCTTGTATTGTTATGGTTGAAGCTGAAGTATTCATTGACAGGTAGGACATTGCAATATATGATTTTATATACTATACTTAGATCGGACCGAAAACGGCATAGTTGTAGGTTTTCTAGGTCTAGAATTTCAAGTCTGGTGGGATAAGGTATTCTGCAAAGAGTAGAGGAGTGAAGAACTCTTCTTGTGAAATATTTCTGGACTTTCTCAACTGTATTAATATCAGATACGTGATGTGGGATCCAGACTGATGAGCAATGGGACTGCAGATAGTAAAGAAAGTGAAATATCTGGGAACTTGGCTATCACCCAGATGTTCATCATTAAAAAAGGATAATTATGTTAAATTGGTTAAACAAATTAGGAAAGAATTGGAACTATGGGTGAAACTGAAACTATCTCTATTAGGAAGAATAGCCGCATTGAAAATGAATACCTTACCAAAATTAATGACCTATTTCGAATGATCCCAATTAAACTAGGGAAACCCTTCCTTACAAAATTAAACAAAATGCCGTCTAAGTTTGTCTGGTTGGGCCACATATTAAAATGAAACTATTACAAGATAACAGGAGCAGAGGTGGTCTTGGACTACCAGAGTGGGACCTCTATTATTAAACAGCGGTGCTGAATTGGGTTAAAGATTGGATCAAACTAAGAGATAAAAAAATTTTAACACTAGAAGGACATGACCTCCAGATAGGTTGGCATGCATTCTTGTGGGAAAACAAAAGTAATATACATACCTATTTTAATCACCATTTAATAAGGGATTCACTGATTACAACATGGAAGAAAATCAAAAGTAACATTATGTGGAAATACCACGATGGCCATGATCCACCCAAATAGATTAGATTTATGGAAAATGGTAAGCTATGGGGAACTATTGGATAATCAAGGAAAATTAAAATCAAGTCAAGAGTTAAAGGGAAATGGGATTATAATTGATTGGTGGCCATATTTGCAAATCCAAAATAAATATAAAAATGATTTGAAAGATTTTGGATTTGATAAAGGGCAAAACCAACTAGACAAAATTTTAATGGGACTGGAACAAAAATTTATAACCAAAATATACAAATACTTACTAGACTTTAAAATAGAAGAGGAAACAGTGAAAGGTACAATGTTAGCATGAGCCCAGAATTTTGGATACAATATAGAATTAGGGGAATGGGAAAAAATATGGAGCGTAAATTATAAATTAACTATATCCTTAGCATACAAAGAAAACATGTATAAAATGTTTTACAGATGATAGCCCCAATAAGATTGGCAAGAATTTATCCCAACACAAGCCCAAAATGCTGGAAATGTAAGAAGATTGACGATACATTTTATTATATGTGGTGGCTATGCCCTGAGACTAGGACATTCTGGATTCAAATTAAAAACTGGCTTCAAGAGATTACTGGTTATCAGATTGAGCTCAGACTGGAAACCTTTCTTTTAGGAATTATTAAAGATGGAATACCAAAAGAAATCAAATATTTATTGCTACGTATTACAACAGCCGCCAGAATAGCCTTTGCACAAGTATGGAAAACTTCTAATATTCCTAAAGAAGAACTGATATTACATAAAGTAACAGAAAGTGCCAAAATGAATATGTTAACATTGAAATTGAAAAAAAGAGATGACTCTGATTATTATCTAATCTGGAATAAATGATATGATTGGTTAGCAAACAGAACTTAAAAATAAGACAAGAAACCTAACTGTAACAAACCTTAAGAATGTAAAATGTAAATTTGTAAATTATGTAACACTATAGAAATAATGATTATAGTTAAAGTTATTAATTAATATTATATAAATATAAATACAATGTGTTAAGATATTTATGATAAGAACGGGTATAGATCTCAAGAATGTTGTTGAAACTATGATTCTTGAAAATTAGAAACTCAATAAAAACATATTTAAAAAAAATACATCCCTTTTTTCTTTTCTTTTTTTGCATACACTCTTCCAGCAATTTTTCCCTCAACTGTAAGCTGTATTTTCTATTATTTTCTGGTGGTTTCTAAATCATAAATTATTGTGTTAAATATATAGGCTAAAGTTTGGAATTTAAAGAGAATGCATGATAATCAGGGAAAGGTAAAAGATGGAAGCCTTGGGCAAGAAATACATATAGTGATTAAATGTAGGGTTTCAACATCAGAGATGAAAAACAACGAAAAGTTTCTTAAGAATGTCAATAAACTAAAGAAAATAACAAGTAAAGGAAAATGACAGATGTTTTTGTCATGAAAAATGTTTCTGAAAATCAGAAAAATTCCCCCAAAATTCATAGTTAAGGTAGAAATTATTCAAGTATAATCATAATACAGATCTAATTGCCAAATGATTTTAAATGGGGATGGAATCATTATACTGAAAGTCTTAAAATGGATTTGTAGAACAACAAAGCAGAGGTCAGGAGGGAATCTATTCAGGAATCATCTTGGAAGTGAAGGTGAAATACAAGAAGCAATAAAAATATATTGGACTGTTCAAACCTGCTGAAAAAGAAGTAGCTGAAATGCCATCAGTTCTGTATCAGCCAATATGAAACAAAATCCATACAGATTGGGAAAGTTTGTTTATATATTACTACATGTTGAAGTGACCGAGTAATTCCATTCCATTTTCAACTAAGCAAAGTTTTGTTTTAAGATGCTAAAATAATAGAGCCCTATATAGAGGGGAAAATACAAATAAACAACCAGGTCCCAGGAAAAGGAAAATACCAGATTGGATGCAAACATAAAATAGATAAAGGAGAGAGCAAAAAAAAAAGCAGGCACATCTTTGTGGTATTGACTATAGTAATACTTTTGATTATGTAGTTATGCCAAAATTTGGAACATATTAAGAATAATGAGTGTGAATGACCAACCCAAGAAATTTTACAATGAATAACTACTGTAGTTTGGAGGAATAGATTACAGTAGTTTAGAGCAGAGAAAGGAATTTTGGTAAGAATGCCTATTTCTTCAATGTACTGTATCAGAATTATAAGAATGGCAAAACTGGAAGAGTTACTTCCCCTTTTTAATCGTTAATCACAGACGTTTAGCCTAAGTCACATCTTGGAATTCTATTTTCCAGTAAATATTCAATTAAAAAATTGAGTCAGTCTACTTGGCAACACATGTATATATGTGGACAATCTATTACTGGCTGATTACATATACAAAACACAGAACAAAAGATGTTCTTCAAACACAACTTCCTATCCATTGCCTGGACAAGCCCTCAAACAGTGAAGAATCCCAGTCTTTTCCCCACGAGACTTTTGTGGGAGAAGTATATATAATATTGTCTTGTCCAAACTAAAGCAATTAAATAATTGACATGATTTAAACTGATAGTAGTAATAATTTACGATGTTAAGGCTCCAAGTATAGCACAAATATTTAAGTAGTGATTAGCAGTTGGGGAAATGAATGCAAGGAAATGGGGAAATGGGTTACCAAAAAGGAGGGTGGATTGATATTCTTTTATTTGTATTTTGTTAGTAGGCATCTGATTAGTTTTTCTATCTTTTGTCTGTGAGATATCTGTTTAATCTGTCAAAATGTGGGCATTTTATGTAAAAGAAAGAATGAAAGAAAGTTTGTTGAAATAAGGAACTAGCCAAAAATAAAATAGCAGAATTGCATCATAAGCAAGAAGAAACCACATGATCCAAAATGTAACATTTCACAATATTTATCAGATATACTCATCAGATAAAGCACCCAGGGTAGGATACAAATGTAACAAAATCCAAAACGTAAATACAGTAAATGTCCTTTAATGCCTCCAACTTGGCCCCACTGTTCAATAATACTTAGTTGGAGATAAAACATATTCAAAAATAGTTTTCAAAAGAAAGCAATACAGTCTGAACTTAATGAGCAGATAGAGATGAAATAAGAACCAAACAAACTACAATGATGAAATTTCCACAATGGAATAGGAGAAGTATTTACCAAATTCAAGGAGATAACAAGGCACAGTCTATTGGAAGGACGCCAACCAAGATAACCTCAAACCAAAATAAAATAGGCTTTGTTTCCAGTGTTTGCCAGTATGCAGGTCCATGTCTCTTCCTTATCCTTCCTTCTTTTTCAGTTCTCACACCTGCAGCCCATGAAGAGGATCAAGGCCCTCTCCTCCGGAGGAGACCATGTCTCTTCCTTATCCTTTCCTCCCTGTGTGCCCTAGGATGGATAGGAGACGGGCCTGGGTCCTCCTCTGACTATTCAGCCGGCCTCTGCTCTTCTCCAACCTTCTCCACAACCTCTGGAGCCACATTTCCACTCCCTGTCGGCTGTTCCTCCTCTCCCTCAGAGTCAGTCTCCACCAGGGGCATGACAAGCAATGCAGGAAATACTCTGTACTATGGGCTCTTAGCGTATCAGGTCAGGGATACCTAAGAGCAGAATTGTCCTAAAGATGGATGGATTGATAGAAGTAGAGAGAGATAGAGAGATAGAGACGAAGACAGAGACAGAGATAGGCAGATAGATAGAGATAGATAGATAGCTAAACAGATAGACAGATAGACAGACAGACAGATACATAGACAGACATTCAACCAAAATTGCAGGGCAAGCAATTTCACTCAAAATTCAACAGCAAGCAGTTATAGCACATTGAAAGACCTTATCCTACCACTAGGAAAATAACAATGTATTGCTAGTAAGAAATTGACTTGTGCAATGTGAATGCTTTAAATTCAGGGGTTATCCCCTTGAGGACTGCAGAAGTCACGTATCTAAGATAAAGGTCTGGCCACAAACAAAATTTCAGAGCTAGAATGGAGGAAAGATAGGATAGTGGCACACATCCATCTGAGAAGAATCTATGGACTGTGAGATTGGATAACTATGCTTACAGTGGGTTGGAAACCAATATCTCACGTATGTTGCTTAAGATCACTCCTGGCATTTCCAAACTTTAATGAGCAGTGACTCCCCAAAGACTGTCTAAGGACTGGAGTTTGCTAACTTGGCTGGTGTAAAATGCCCTCTGAAAACCAGTAGGGCTAAACCCACTTGGGGGGTGGGGGGGAATATAACCCTGAATTATCCAAATGCACATCCAAAATGTGAGCTCAGGACTGCTGCTGAAGGAATGTCAGGTATCCTTTATTGAAAAATATGGGGAAAATATTGCACCAATTTAGAAATAATAATCCTTGTCTGAACTAGACTGACTAACTTCATTATTCTAAACAACTCTGACTACAACATTTCTACAAGCATAAATTTAATCCATCCACAATATTTTTAAACAGAAGATTTGGGGGCCTGCACTGGAATAATATTATACTAATAGTGGAGAATAAAATTTTACTCTTCAGTTATCAATCCTGGTATTACTGCTATGAATTTCTTGCTCTCCTATTGTACATCATAACTATTTAATATTCTGTTTCTCTTTTCTTGTTTTGGCAAGAGCTGAAGGTAAGATTTCTTATTGCCATAAGATCAACGACAGTAACAATCATAGCTAAAGTTTAGGAAGAACATTTTCTCACATCTCAGTCACCATTTATGCTTCAGGTTTTCACAGAGTGGTACCAAAATCCACCACGATCACTGACTAATATTAATCAATTTATAGTAGTAAAAATGCAATTAATAAAAATGGAATATGTTTTAATATGTGAGTTAATGGGGCAGTATTTCAGTGATGCATACTTTCACCTTTTTAAATGTCATGAATGTGGCAGTTTATTATCTCAGAAAAGTAAAAATTGTGCATAGCATTGTGTAATGCTTTCATTACCATATATTGTTGAATATAACTTTCACATAATTAAAACCAATTTTTGTGCAATGTAGCTGTATGATTGCCCTAGGCACCTATTTGTGATGTTCTGGGCAATCCTTGATATTTTCATTTTTTAAAAGTTGTTTTCTACATTTTCTGTTTAAAGAAAATGTAGCCCTATACATGCTAAAGTACCTGTCACCCACCAGTTATTGTAAATTTAAAGCACCAAACAACTACCATTAGTGTTTTACTTTAATGCGATTGTCACTGAAGAATTGTGACTGATGTAGTGGTAGAGCTATGGAAGCAGCTTAAAAGGATGCATCCTTTGGTAGAACAGTTATGAGCTTGGAGGATTGAAATCCAGCAGGCAGGCCCTTTCTTCTAGAAGTTCAGCCAAAAAGTCAAGTAAAAAATCATTCTGATAACCTGCTACCAATCAAACTGAACTTCCCAGCACACCCTAATCTTGTTGGTTGTAGAATGTTTAGCCCTTTTCCAAGGACTTCTTCAATCACTTTAGTGCAAGTAAAAGCAGAAAGGAAGGTACATCTTCCTGGCCAATCCCAGTAAAGAATGTAGCAAATCTGCCAATTTGGAAATACTCGGGGAAATTGTATAATGGAGCAGCTTCACATAGGGAAGTCTTTAATGAGAAATATCCTTTATTAAACCACTGTAGCCGAATTTCTAGCAGTAAAAAGTAGTTGATAAAAGGGGAATATAAGAAAAATAAAGGATGTCAATAGTCACGCAGCATAAGAACTACAAATAAAATTAATGCAACCCAACAAACTGGTTATCTACTTGAATAAAAATTCATGCTTTGGCATATATTCAGGGTTCATGAAAGAAAGATCATCCACTTGCAAGGTATTCCTTCTCTTTCTCTACTGTCTTCTCCTGTACATTATTCTAAGTTTCACAGAATAAGGAATATAATTGAAACACATTCTTTGCAGAAAAGAACAATTACTTTGCCCATCTTTGATATGTTCAAATGGGGGGGACGGTTTAGCAGCTGAACCCACATTCCTAATGCTTCTTAATTTGGTGATCAATTTGGTGCTTATCATGTATGCTGATTGTGCTATTATATAAAAAGATTAGATAGGAGCAGGTATTTAAAATTCCACCTAGTTATTTAATTCTATGGCATAAGACAAAAAATAAATGTACCAGAAAAAAACAAAAACCTTAAAAATAATCAAAAGTAATCCCAAATATTCATACTTGTCAGCATGGAGTCAATTTAGCAAATGATTAGGAGGCCAAAAACTAGGGATTGTTATAATATTTCATGCAGTGAAATCATAAGTTAAGTGATCACTATATTCAATAAACTTTGACATATATTTTAGAAGCAGACAGCATCATGCCTGAAACAGTATTTAGTTGTTGGTGAGCAAATATAACACAGAGAGGACATTTATTGTTATATTCTATATTAATTGGCACTTGCACTGTTTTTCATAAATGTTAAAGAATATGGTATAGCAAGTCATCTTCATTAGTACAATTCCCACTAAATGTTGTTTAGCAATGTATTTTGGATTTAAGTTTTGGGAGTACACATAAACTAAATATAAGTCCATTAGTTTTTAATAGATTGAAGAGAGGTTTGATTTTAAACCCAAGGAATATCAACAATGGGAAAACGTTGGAATACAGTTATTACCAAAAGGCTATGAATTCTCTAAATTAAAAAAAGTTTATGAATCGAAAGACAGAGGGAAAGAGAAAATTCTCCCAGGCCAGGGATAGACCTTATGGTTCTTCTTGATACTGTTGTGGATACCTTCCTTGGTGGCTACAAGATTCACCAATACCCAAGACTTTTTTTCAAATGGACACACCTACCATGGTGATTTTGTCTACAGCTGATTCAGAAATTGAGGCAGGGAGTAAATTGATTAAATAAACAACAATACAACTCTTACATGCCTTGGAAATTTTAAATGTGCACTGGATCCAGAAATTCTCCATTCATATTCTATGTTATCCATATGGTATATATTATAACAGAAGAGCAAGC
Organism: Bungarus multicinctus; assembly: GCA_023653725.1. Taxonomy (NCBI): domain Eukaryota; kingdom Metazoa; phylum Chordata; class Lepidosauria; order Squamata; family Elapidae; genus Bungarus; species Bungarus multicinctus. Next base: position 4,212,819 of record CM042846.1, read on the forward strand.
AGAGCTAAGGGGCAGAGTTAAGCAGTTCGTCAGCCTACAGTTATTATGTTCCCACAAATGGTCTAAGTTAGGGGTGTCAAACTGGATTTTTTAGAAGGCCGGATCAGCATAGTAGTTCTCCTCCGTGGGCTCGGAACTGGCCCGCAGGCCTTGAGTTTGATACCCCTGATCTCTCCAACCCCTCTTGAATTCTGTTGGCCCTTATCCGATACCAGTTTAGTATTGTATGTTAGTTGACTAGATTCTTATGTATATATTTGAGCATAAATCTTCTGAACTGGAATTTATGTATGACCCTAAGCTTTCGTCCCTGACAATATAGAGCAAAAGCTTGCTATTGACTAAATTATTTTTTTTCTTCCAGTATGTCAAGTAAACAGACCAAAGGTTTTTCCACACTGCTGAGTTGATTAAATATTTATCTATTTATCCATCCATCCATCCATTAAAAGTGACTTTCTCCTTTGCTGATCTGCCTCTATTGCCTCTATTTCCAATGCCTGCTAGTCAACTGGATTCATCCAAAATAACATATTTGATACATCTTGGATGATACTGAAATAATTGGGAAAATACTACTTTAACCCTGAAGAATGATTTGAGACTGTTTCAATCATGAACTAGGGACAAGATAAATTTAGTCTCATGAAGATGTGACAGAAAAGAAATATTGCCAGGATATTTTTGTCCCATTGTTAGATGCATATGGACAAAAGCTTTTAGTTAAGCCTGGAAAATATTTACAATATTTAGTTCAATAGAAATAAGAAATTACTTGTTTATTAAATTTCTTTGCTGCCTATCTCACTGCAAGGCAACTTATGAGGTCAGAGCAATAATTTAACTAGGAAAAAACACCATATAAATCATCTGACCACTTATCATTAGCCAAAAAAATGTAGAAATCTACTGGGTTGAGTTGGTTTGCTATAGAAATTGAATAAATAAAATAAAAATATTTTTATGTAAGAAATCCTCAGCTCATACTGTTGATAAATAATGTCATGATGAGCTGGCCTTCCTTTGTTAGAAAGATTACTGAGCCTTACTGCCCAAGACGGCGATAGGTTTTATAGACTTAGAATAACTTTATTGTCACTTTCAATGTACACTAATCAGCATAAATTACAATGAAATTTTGATGCATATCAGTCTCAAAGGGTCACCGCCTCCAATATACATCTTATAAACATGACAAATAAATAAATAAATAAATAAATAAATAAATAAATAAATAAATATGCATGTACATATATTATATTAGATCATTAGGAAAGTAGAAGCCATACAAAAGTATGAAAATTTAAAATGTAACGGTCTGAACTCTGTGTGAAATTCTCTCAATGAGGAAAAATGGATTGCATAAATAAGGGAAGCTTAACTAATACATTTTAGGTTTGCCTGGAAAACTCTGATTCAGGCATTTAAGCCAAAGAGAGTTAATAGAGTTAAGGTGTTTTTAGACCATTTATACTGTATTTGTACTATGGAAGAAGATCAAGCAAATTAACATAAGTGTTCATAAATATCAAAAGAACATTTTTCAAGAACCTAAAAGATGATTGGGAATTAGCAATTAATGAAGGAAAGTTAGTCACTTAAAAAGTTATTCAAATCTATAACTGGAAATCTCTGTAGTTTCTTTTATTTGCGTATTTATTTTAACAAAGCAGCCATGTGGAGATGTTAATTTGACCTAGGAAATAGCACCATCAGTTCAGACAGTAATTTAGGACCAAGAAAATGGCATAAAAACAAACTCTTTCATCCTTACTCCATTTTCTCAATATGTTTAACAGCCCCAAAAGAGTGCTTTGAAGTTAAATAGTAAGTCATCTAAAATGACAGAATCCTGATAGGACAATTTTGGAAAATATTCTTCAAAATTATTACCTTCTGCAGTGCAGAGACAAACAAAAGTATTTTATTACTATTATGATTGATAAACTACTTAGGATTTTGTTAAATGTGTGAAAGCAGTTGGCTTCCATGCCAAAAATAGGATTACAAATCAGGTTTAGACTACCATCTAAACCCTTATACCAAATTGGCTGTCATTTTCCAAATAGGAAAGTCACTAAATTAATTAATAAATGTAAAACCATAGCATAATATTAATAACAGAGAAAATATTGCCATAAAACAATTTTTAAAATGGTATATAGTCCTCAAGTTACGACCACAATTGAGCCCAAAATGTATGCTGCTAAGTGAAACATTTGTTAAGTGAGTTTGCCCCATTTTATTACTTTTCTTGCCACGGTTGTTAAGTGAATTTGTTAAATTAGTAACATGGTTGTTAACGGAATCTGGATTCCCCATTGACTTTGCTGGTCAGAAGGTTGCAAAAAGAGATCATGTGACTCCAGGATACAGTGATGGTCATAAATATGAATCAGATGCCAAGCACCTGAATTTTGATCACATGACTGTTGGGATGCTGCAATGGTTGTAAGTGTGAAAACAGTCATAAGTCTCTTTTTTCAGTGCATATTGTAACTTTGAATAGCCACTAAATGAACTGTTGTAAATTGAGGACTACCTGTACTCCAAATACATAAATTTCAGCCTGAATATTACTTACCTATTTATTTGTAACAGATACCCTGGTAAGGCAAGCTTGCCAGGCTCTAAAGGTCACTTTTAGAGGAAAACACATACACATATTTGTCAGCCCTTTGAGGTAGACCAGAGTTGAACACCAAAGTCATGAATTCTAAATCCACTTTTATTATAGGGTTACAGTAACAGAATCTTCCAATTTTAAAATTAAGAACTGGGAAGAGTCAAGTCTATTCACTTCTCAAGTTTCATTCCAGCTATGGTTTCAGATTTCTCTTGTTTGACTGTTGCCTTGACTATGGCTCTTCCCCAAGGTTGTTCGAACAGCCCATTACAGTACACACGCAACACAAATGACTGTAACCAAATTCTTGCCCCCTCTAGCAAGAAAGCCAGGAAAGACCTTTGGCTAAATTCCTAAGCAAACATCATTCTCATTCAACTAAGTTTAAATAGCCACAGAGAAATTTCTGGATACTTTATATTGCAGTTTTCTTGGGAGCATGGTGGTTGGGAAAACAGACAGTAAGTCCTCTAAAATAGAGGGGAAACTTGCAGGATTTTAGGAAAGTAAGTTGCCTAAGTCCTGTCTCCTCTCTTCTCTTTGCTTATCTTCTTCTCTTCCTCTTCTCTTGGATGTGATTTTTTTTCTTAGCTATGTTACCTGAGATTCAATTTTCATTTGCTCATTGTTCTTATATTTATACATGCTCTTGAAATTTTGGCCCTTTTCTCTAAATCTATTACTTCCTTCGTGTTTCTTTTAATGCTTAGTGCTTTTTAATAAAGTAAATATAATTTTATATAAACAAATTTTACTGCCAGTTTATGTCTCAGTAGATGTAACCAAGTAATAGCCCTCAGATGTCCCAGGCCCCTGCAGATTGATTTGGTAGTTGCTAGACTTAAACTGCCCTCATTTTTAATTAGGGAAAGGCATTTTCACTTTTTAACTTTGGTCACATCTCCTTGGCTTGGAGTTGGAAGAGAAATGGTAAAAGTGACAAGACCTACTGTTTATCCAGAGCAGTGGTTCCATCACCAATCTGCTCTGTTAGGAAGAGAACCAATTTTGCAGCAGCATATGTCAGGAAGGGAAGAGCAGAAGGTCAAGGGCATCAAAAGCCCCAACTCTTTTGTATAGATCTTGTGATTTAACTCAGGCAGGATTTCCTTGACTTAAGTTTATCTTACTTCCAATCTTCAATCCTGCCCCCCATCATCCTGCTTGCTAGTTGCTTCATAGCAGACAGACAAGTTTTCTCAGCAAAAATCAAGCCAAAGAGTTGAGCTATTCTTCTCTCTTTTTAACTTATTAGCTGTTTTACTAGCTTCTTTGGTAAATTAGTGTGCTGATTAATTTCTCTTCCTTTTATATTTAGCATACTGGATCTGCTGGAGCTCTTTTCATTGTTCTAAGCTTCCTTTTTCAGATTCAGCTTAGGTTGAGCTTTGGCCTTTCTAATCATTACCAACTTTAATTCCAAGTTGCTTGTCCATACTATACTCTGGTCCTTTGTCTCTCCTTCCATCTGCCAGGTTTCAGAATTTTGTTTTGTGCAGCCACATTGGGCTCCTGTCACAAATGGTTTGCAGTTCTTCTTCCTGGCACAGCTCCCATATACCATTGCTCTGAATTTATTAAAAATTATTTTCTTGAAGTACAAGATTATACTCAATTTATTTTTCCTTTAAATAAAGAACTCCAATATAATATTATTTCCCTCCAGTTTCCTGCTATCTCTTCCTCAGTCAATATCTTGTATTGGTCAGTATCAAGGCAAAAACAGCCAATCCTTGTGACTTCCTTCATCTTTATTAAGAGAGCTAATTAGAAGTAAATTCTTGATTCACTGGATTAATGAGTAGAAGTTGTATCCATTACAGATGAGTATTTGTCCAATCAAATATTTATCCTAATCTTGCCCAATAACAAGTAGGTCAAGGGGAATAAGTAGAATAAGGTTGGTGCACATCATCTCCATCTCCCTCAGTGGCCCCCAAGCATGTCATATTCCCTTGACTCCGTCTTCCTAGCACCTTCCCTCTCTCTCTCTCTTATCTATTGCTAATGACCCAGTGGGGTTCTTCTATCTTGTTCACTAAAGTCCATTAAGCAAGATTCATTAAATCAAGGATTTAACACATCACTTTTATTAATTCCACTACTTATTTTAGTCCATATGCGCTCTATTGTGCCACCAAGTTCATTCACCTAGATTTCTTAGCAAGAGTGGATGTTAGCATACAATATGACTGCTCCCTTTCTATTTTTTTTCATGTTGTGAACACATTGTATCTATCTATTACCATTGATTGATTGATTGATTGATTGATTTTGTGTCCTGATCAAACCTTAAACTGCCAAAACAAACCCACCTTTTTGGCTTTGGCCAGAAACAAATCGGTGCATTCTGCTGGTAGCAATTGACAGGCCAACAAGTGGGCAGATTCTGCATCTCGCCACATTTGCGTAGCATATTGTTATCCACCAGCAACACCCACCTGAGAATATAGACCACAATTGAACCCAAAATTTCTATTGTTAAATAAGACATTTATTAAGTGATTTTTGCCCCATTTTATGACTTTCTTGTCCCAGTTGTTAAGTGAATACTGCAGTTGTTAAGTTAGTAACCTGGTTGTTAAATGAATCTGGATTCCCCATTGACTTTGCTTGTCAGAAGGTCGCAAAAGCTGACCACATGACCCTGGGACACTGCAACCGTCATAAACATGAGCCGCTAGCCAAGCATCTGAATTTTGATCACATGACCATGGGGATGTTGCAGATTGTAACTGTAAAAATGTTCATAAATCACTTTTTTCTGTGCTGTTGTAACTTTGAACAGTCACTAAATGAACTGTTGTAAGTTGAGGATTACCTGTATTGGTCCTACATTGAGATACTCCTACCCTCAACCTCTTCAATGTCTTCCAAGTAACATAAGGGAGATCATATTCCTCAGCTCTGTTCTCTTCTGGGATTATTCTTTGTTTTGTAAAATCTTTCCTCCATCTTCTAATTCAGTTTTGCTCCTGTGTGTCTTCAAAAATATTTGTTCTTTCCATAAAATTCTTCCTAGAGCTGAGTCAACAAATTTGGGGCATGTACCCATTCAGAGGATATCGGGGATCATTCTTTAGTTTGCCAAGAGAATCTCGCCGGCTGCTGCTACTTCTCTTGTCTATTGCCATAAAATAGTCTAATCATGAGAATCATCCCATCGGATCTCTGTTACACATATCTCACAAAGGTATTTTTATGTATTCATGATTTTAATTCATATTTCAGAGTTTGGGATGGGTGGGTGAACACATACTAATACACAGACAATGAAGGACATGAGTTTTAATGCATAACAAAAGGTATTTCTGATTTTTATAGGGTGGGGGCAATTATTAGCTTCTATTACACTTCCATTTTCTTTTACATTACATGAATGTTTAATATCCACAAATTTTTACTGAGGTGTTGCCTTTAGCATTTTTGTCTTCAGCCCACATAAGACTCATTTGAAAAAAATTCCCTTACCTATTAAACTCATCAGGAGCCAGAAAATGAGGGAATACTCCAGACAAGACAATTGGGTGTTTATCTCAAAAAAGGCAATTCAATCCAGTGCTGGGAGCTATATGCAGTTTATACATCCTCTTCCTCCTCATATATACACATAGTGAATTATCATGCTATATTTAAAATGTAATTAATCTTTTTAGAGATGATAATCAGTCAGTTGAAAATGATCTACTCGGTTTTGTTAAAAATCCACATATTTTATTTATTTGTCAATTTGTCAATTGCTTACAAGATAATAGGTATAAGTAAAAACATAGTTATCAATACATGGATACATATAAGAAAAATAAAAGAAACAATAGGACAGGGATGGTAGGCATGTTGGTGCGCTTATGCACGCCCCCATAGGTATTTCAATTGTAATTTGAATTATTACATATAATTTAGACTGGTAAAACCATCAAAGAAATAACTTCAGTACATTTCAGGATTTCCTATTAGTTCAGGGAGTTTCTCGAATAGATATTTAAAAGTATTTATTACAAAGGTCTGACATCAATTAAAAAAGAAATGTAATTATCTCTTGCATAAAATTAAAAAAGTTTTAATAATTCAAAGCTTTAACAGAACTTTCAATAATTGAAAGCTTAAATCAATTATCATCATTATTGTTTAGCACAATATTCATTCTAAAATGTTGTTACTGTTTCATGAACTCCAAATCCCATTGCTAATAGCTCAGTTTCACTGACGGCAAAAAGTTTTTCTACATTACTATTTATGCATAATAAACAACTCTGGATAAACCAAAGTACGGTGAACTTTAATAATAGCAAATTTGAAACATTTTTTTCTCAGTTAGGAAAATGAATTAACATAATTGTTTAATTTTTTTTTACATTGTGAGTTGAAAATGAGTTAGCACTGGATTCCGAATTAGTAAAGATGGTAACATTCTTCTTTGACAGTAAGAATTAATATCTCTCGGTTCCATGTTTAAAAATTTACTTTTGATCTTTTTTCAAAAGTTTTCTCACAAATTATCCCAAGATAATATCGTTTATAATGGCAACTGGTACATGCTTCTATTAATCCATAAATTATTACAGTATCAGAGGTAGCAAAAGTAGTCTCAGAAAGGATGAAGATGCAACTTCTCTATACAGTTATGCTAATTAAAATATACATATGATTGCTCAATAATATTGGCTTGAATATATGGTTAATGCATATGCTTAGTGAGTTCAGTTGCAGAGGGGATTTAAGAGGTAATGAGGTTGAAATACCAAAACAATTGTGAATTGAGAGAATAAACATAGTTACTTTCTCAAGAGTTACTTTTGTGGGGTTATCTATACACTGGCCTAGCTTTCCAGAGTCATTGTTCTTCTCCTGGTATCTTTTACCATCTTTATCATGTTTCTTGGCCTTGTAAGCGTTTTATGGTTTTGCTAACAGGATTTATTGGTTTCCAAGTCCCTGGAATTAGAGCAAGGGATGTTTGGCCTGTTTTTACCAATACCTCATTTTTTCCTCCAGTTTGGAGAAGTGTCCAATCTTTCTCCTTTTTTCCCATTCCAAGATAATTTTTCTTTTGAATTTATGGATAAATTAAACAGTGGAATGGGAAAGTGTAGAATTGTATGGAATTAGAGGTTTAATTACAGATGGGAATCTTGTTATTAATAAATATACTTTACAGGAAGAATTATAATGAATTATCCCTTCCATCATAAAATAACTGTTTTGTATCAATCAAACCATTAATTGAAGAATGATGTATAACTACTTAATTTAGTAGAAAGGGATTTTCAATGTTTTTAATTCTTTGACTAAGTTTGATTGATTCTCTTGAAAATATTTTAAAAATTGGTAGATCTCATTGAAACTTTTGTGACAGTGATTCTTCCAACTCTATTTAGCAAGTTAATCAGGAACCCACCATGTACGTAATCCATAGTTGATTATTCCCTCTGCTAAAATTGTATCAAATTATTTTTTATTTTTCTGGATTGTGTTGATTTGCCATTGCTGGTGGTAATATTAAATTATTTCATCTTTTTAGTTGAAATTTGGTTGTTTTTCCCAATTATTTGTGGTTTATTGTCCAAATTTTCTAACACAAATAGCTTGGTGGGAAATAAGAAATGGATTTAGTTCCTGTTGTTAGTTGCTAAGCTTATTATTGCAGAAATTGGGAAAATATACTTTCATTGCATCAATTATATTTAAAAGTTTTGTCTGAAAAAATAATGCTACAGAGTTTTACAATTATTCAAATTTATTCATAATTTATTAGCTATAAGAATGATTTTCATACAAGAATCTACATTAATGATATTCAAGCCAAACATATGGATGTTTAAAAGGATTTACATTTTTAATATTTTATTATATATTTTACAAACACAAATATGCACAAAACTTCATGTATCTATAAACATGAGTAACTCTATGAACCTTTCAATTTATTTTCTTCTTTTCAGTTTTGTTTGTCAGTTCAGTATTTTTTTTAATTTTTAGTTTACCATTTTGTTTTGGAAAAATAAAAAAACAAAAACAGGAAAATTGATTGAAATTAATTAACTCATGAATTTTCTTAGTGATTTCAATCATGAATCAATGTATCAGTGACTTAAATTGTCTTTCATCTTCTGATTCTACTCTGGAACTTAATTATTTTATCTATACTTTGTTCAAATGAGCAAATGAAGAGGTGATGGAGAATTCATTTGCTAGTTATATGATAAACTGCATAATTTAAGTGAGTACCTTGTTGTGTATAACATGGATTTACCTACAGTATATTTACATACAATAGAAAATTTATTAAAAATAGAGAACTAGAGAAATAAAGCTAATGTAAAGACGAAGTTATTCTATCTATATGGTCTAAATCTACTGTCAGGATGGCACCCAGTTTTGGCTTCTTTCAATTATCTCAGTAAAAATAGAGCTATGGATCACCTGCTTCATTTAATAAACTGCTTCTGTCGTAAGTTGGAATTTTAAGGATATAAGTCTGAGGTAATTCCTTAATACCATAGTAAATTATGTTGGAATGAGCCTAAAATTGAATCAATTCTATATGTATGTTTTTGAAAAATTTAATGTTTACATATTTACAACATTTTTTGAAAAGTTTGCAAGTCATTAATTTTTAACTCCATCTCAACGTGGCGAGTACTTTCTGTGTACTATATTCTGACTAGACTGACTGGGTAAACACAAAGGTCAAGCTTCTCCTGAAATGAGCTTTTTCTATAAATCATTGACAGTGCTGCGGAGGAATACAGCTGTGACTTGGCTCTCCAATAAATTAATCCTTCTTGTAAGGCTACAACATATTTATATTCTGAAGACACCATGGGAGAATTTTCAGTTGTGCACACAGGGCCAAGGCTATGTTTGTTCTGTTTGCTGGCAACAGTACAGATTGCTTCAACTTGTACAGGGAATATGTGATACGTTTTGTTTTCCACTTTTTCATCAGCTAATCACATCCACTCTGATGCATTATATTATTTCTGTATGGCCAGAATACCATCCCAATTTCTGGATTTTAGATCATTTTGGATATTCTCTTCCCTTTATATTCCAACTCATCTACCCAAGTGCTGACAGTAATCTAATCAGATGTATGATTCTTCTTACATTTTCTGTTCCATAAGGGTGAATCTTTGAATTGTCTAAAGGTAGAAAGCGCAAAGATATGCTTTGACCAGGTAAAATATTGTGTAAATCAGGTGTTAAGCAAGACAGTCTCTTCAATTCTATTCCCTCAACTAGGAGATGCTGAGTGATATGAAGAAGTCATGGCAGTCCAAGGCCAATATCCTCATTGAAAGGAGAACCTGATGCGTTGAGGAAGCCTATCTAGAATGTGATAAGCTGGTCTTCTACACTCAGGTATTTTGAATTGTTGGAAGAAATATCCTTCTGGGTTCAGTTCCAAGTGGGGAAGAAAGACACAGGAAATATGGTGACTGCTTGGAAAGATGGTTTAATGGACAGGATCACATGCCTTGGGTGAAGAAAAAGGGAAGAGATGGTGAGAGTCCCTTGGTTTTATGCCCTTTGTTGGGCTTTGAATTTGAACTTGTGTTCTGATTGGTTGTCAGACTCCCGTGGGCCCATGCAAAGATAACTTTGTACGTTGTCTTTTGAATCCCAGGCTTGGTTGACTCTTGCTGGTTGATGATCAGTGGTGGGATTCAAATTTTTTTACTACTGGTTCTATGGGCATGGCTTGGTGGGTGTGGCTTAGTGGGCATGGCAGGGGAAGGATACTATAAAATCTCTATTCCTACCCCACTCCAGGGAGAAGGTTACTGCAAAATCCTATTCCCTTCCCACCCCACTTACCTGCTTTCCAGTTCCGTTCTCCTGTGCAGGGCAAGAAAAGAAGACCCAGCCGCTCAGCTGGGACTCGGGAGGCAGAGAATAGATGGGGCGGGACCAGTCAGAGGTGATATTTGCCGGTTCTCCGAACTACTCAAAATTTCCGCTACCAGTTCTCCAGAACTGATCAGAACCTGCTGAATACCATCTCAAGTGATGATGTAATGAAAGGGCTTTGGGCAATTCCTATTATGGCTCTGCCTGAAGGAGGTAGAACTTTGTTATGTAGAATAGACTGGCCCAGGCCTTAATGGCCTATTAACGAAGGTGGGAGGTTGAGTTTCTGCCTCCCTGAGTTTCTACTTCTTTTTTAGGGGAAATATTCTTCCTTCTGAATATATTCTAAAATATTTCATTTTTCTAGGAGAGGGATGGGTTTTAACTTCCAACAGAATGATGCTAGTTCTGTTTGGCAGAAGCATTTTATCCTTTGTCTCAATCAATAAAATGTATTTGGTTAGCCCTGGTGGTAAACCGAATACCAAATCAAACAATTCACATAATGAATAGCCAAAAGAAATGAAAATTGTGATGTCTTACCTCTCAGAATGTGACAAATGACAGAAGCAATGGTCAGTTAGTTCCTGAAGCAAATTGCAACAACACAAAACACAAAGCAAATAGAAAGCAAAATATAAGATTTGGAAAGGAGACTCAAGAATATTTAGCAAGCCTGTGTCTAATCTATCATCTCTGAACAAAATTCTAGAATAATTCCAAACATCCAGCAAGATGTAGGCTTCATTGATTCTCTGACACTGCAGTCTGATTGTAAGATACATCCAAGTTAAGATATACTTGTGACAACTTATTCATTTCCCTCCCCACTCCTGAGGGAAGATTACCACCGGTTCTCCGAACTACTCCAAATTTCCGCTACTGGTTCTCCAGAACTGGTCAGAACCTGCTGAATACCACCTCTGCTGTTAATGCAGCCTAGAGGTCAGCAGCCCCGGATCCAACTTGAGACACATTCCGGGTGCCACAACAGGGGATGGGCAAGGTATGGGAAAGGGAAAGTAGTGAAGGGAGTATAGCCACAACAACATTCTTTCACTAATGATCAAGGAAAAGCTACTGGCACCTGAAGGGGAGTGACTGGAATTTGGCAGCAGTTGAGACAGGAGATTAATTGGCCAATGTAATCTGAGAATCACTAAATGGGGCAGGGTGTGAGTTTTAGTGTGGAGCGGGAAAAACATGGGAATTCAGATTTGGGTTTTCCCCAGATGTGCCAACATGACTACTCTAATAAATTCTTACTGTGATGCATTTTGCCTCGAAGTTCTGAATTGTTTGGAGGGTTTACTTGGAACGCTGACACTAGAATTGTATTGGCTTTTTTGGCAGCTGCAGCACACTCCTGATTCATATTTAAGTGACTGTCTAGTAGGATTCCAATATCCCTCTCAGTTACTGCTATTGAGCCAGGTTTCACCTAATTTGTACTTGTACGTTGCTTTTTCTTGCCTAAGTGTAAAACCCTACTTTTCTCTAAACTGAATTTCATTTTGTTAGATAAGACTCAGTGTTCAAGTTTATCGAGATTCATCTGGATCTTAAGCCTATCTTTTAGGGTGTTGGCTGTTTCTGCCAGTTTAGTGTCATTTGCAAATTTGATGAGTTTTCCTTCTATTCCCTTGTCTAAATTATTTATAAATATATTAAAGAGTGCTGGGCCTAAAATAGAACCTTGGGGTATCCCACTCTTCCTTCCTTCCATGTAGATGTAGTTCCTTTAAGGATTACACATTGAATGCAATTTATCAGCCAGTTATGAATCCTTCTGGTGGTGATGCTATCTATCACATATTTTTCTAACTAAGAAGTAGCTTATGGTTTACTTTGTCAAATGCCTTACTGAAATCTAGGTATACTATATCCACAGCATTTCACTGGTCCACTAATTTGGTCACTTTGTCAAAGAATGAAATAAGGTTTGTTTGGCATAGTCTGTTTTTGACAAAGCCATATTGGCTTTTGGTTATAACTTTGTTCATGTCATATTTTATGTTCATCCCTTATTTTAGGAATTATCCAAAATCTTATTTTATGTTCATCTCTTATTTTATGTTCATCCTTTATTTTAGGAATTATCCAAAACTATTCTGCCTGGCAAAGTTGTCTCAATGCAACACTCTAAGTATGAAGCTTGAGTGCCTTTCACTCATACCAGTAATTTCATTAACAAACAAGAAAGAAATCTGGAAGTTGAATCTGCTTCATCTACCTAATAATCCAATTATTTGGAGTAAAATTGATTTCTTTTTCATAACTCCTTTAATTTGGTTTCTTGCTCATATCACACTAAGAGACCACACTGTAATCTGAACTGAATTTTAATACCTGGGCATGATTTTTAAGAATAAAAGTTTGGAATTGGCCTTGCTCAATAGTAACAAAAATCTCACCAACATCTGGAAATGTCCCTCATCACAAAATCCGTAATATTTATCTACCTTCCTACAACCTAAACTTGTAAAAGAGTAAACTTGTTTGAGAAGAACATTAACTATCACACAGAGCCATATTGCAAGGAGCTGAATCAGCTAAGCTTGTGATCAATGATATTGGAATGGCTGATAGATCTAATCTTTCTAGAATAGAAAACTGCCCCCCCCCTGCCCCCCCCCGCATATGTAGGTCATCCATCACCCAAGTCAATGCTGTTTCTGCAGCCTAAAGTGGACTGGAATATTCTAATGACTTTGGTAATTTTCAAATATATCTAGAGTTAGTCAGGTCTCACCCTTAAACAAAATGATTCATCTAAGTAGTTTTTGTTTATCAACCACAAGTGGCACTGGTAACTTGTTTGTTAAGCCAAATGGTTGCTAAATGAAACTACAACCATGCTTATCATCATACTTCAGCTTTTCTTTGCTTTACTTATTAAGACTGAAAAGACTTAAATGCAAGAGTAGGTCATTAAGTTAAATCATCATCATCTGCAAACAATCACAAAACAAAACAGTCACTAAACGAGGACTACCTGCATTTCTCATTCATCACTCTAGGAAAGATTCTGTATATGCAGACCTCATCTTATTACCACAATTGGACCTTGTGGTAATAAGATGTTGAAATCTGGTCATAAGTTGTTGCAGTCATAAGTCAAGGCATCCACATGACTGAACCCATTTTTCCAACATTTTTCATGGTGTTGTTAAGCAAATCATGTGGTTGTTAATCAAATGGTACAGTTATTAAGTGAACCCATTCTTCTGAATGGGCATTTTTTGCCTTAGACCAACAAAAATTGATACAAACCAGCAAAACCCATTCCAAATCACAAGACCACTGATGCTGCAGCCAATCATAAATGCAAGCTGGTTGCTAAGCGCCCAGAGTGTAGCCATGTGACCATGAGGGGGGGTTGCGACATTTTACAAGTGAGAAGTGCTTTATGAGCCATAACCCAAGCCCATCAATATTCTGATCAGTCTTAAGTCTAGGACAGCCTGAACTTGATGTTAGATTATTATATGAATTGTGAAAAATTCCACAGATATGTCTCAGAAAGAAAAAAAGCTTATAATGAAAAAAGTTGTGCTGCTCACTGCAAGATCTCACTGCAAGGTTTTTCAGTTCCCCAAATGAGCATTCCCATATGCCACAAAGTGACATAATAAATTAAGATCATATATTTCCTGTCAGTCAAGACATTTGATATACAATGGAACATACATTTAGGTCAGGAGAGTTCATAATTTAATAAAAATATTAAGATCGTGTTTAAGACATTATCACCATCTACAACAGAGTTCAGAAAACTAAATAGTTTCTGAAGGTAAGTTTTTACATATAAAGCTATGGTCTTTAAAAACAAATTAAAGAGAATGAACAAAGCAAATAATGAAAAAGAAATTGATCAATGCCATCTACTCCATCTTCTTCATTAATACAGATTTCATGGGACCAGGGTAAGTCCAATATTAGTTTTGTCTCCATATAGAACAGCTTTTCCTGCTATTGTGTCCTCCAAACATGTTGAAATTTAAATCCCATACTTCTCCTAATGTACAAATGAAATGATCAGACATATAGTATTAGAGTACCAAGCTATGAAAACTCTTACAATTTATAATAGCATCAAACTGTATTTTTACAATGGAGTGCTTCTCAACCTATATCAAAGACATAATTGCATGTGAAAAAGAGTTGAGAAGAAGACTAAACTTCTAACTGTCCAGTGTCTATCAACTTCATAGCTCCCACTTGCTTTTCCTTTAATCACCCTGCAAAAAAAAAGATAAGCAAATCTATCAGGAAGAACCCTACAGCACTAAGTGGTTGGTAGAGTCAACATATTGCCCCCAACAATCTGTCTTCATTTTACTGATCTTGAAGGATGGAAGGCTGAGTCAACCTTAGGCCAGTCAGGATCAAACTCCAGACTGTGGACAGAGTGAGCCTGCAATACTGCATTCTAACCACAATGCTACCACGGCTATTGCATTGAACCAGGAAGGATTCAAATTTCTTTTTTCTCCCTTAGTTCTCTGCATCTCTGCTTATATAAGCACAGCATCATTCTGAAAGGGAATGTGAAGATTATATTTCACTAGGGAAATATAATTTCAGGAAATGACACAAGTATTCTAACTGTGTAGAGAGTCCATGACTTCCTTGCAAGATAAAAACATTGCACTACACAGCCAACTTAATTTAGTTTATCTAGGTTTCCCCCCCTAATTCTTAGATCAAGCAGGTATTGGTTTCATTGCTTGTCAGCTTTTTCCTTTTTATCATGATTTATAAACCTTAATGCCCTTTTGGCTGAGATCCTAATCCTTGACAAGGACTGTCTCAGTGCCTCAAATTATGCTCATAGTTTTGTATTTCAAAGAAGCCAGCCCAGAAATAGACGAACAATGAACTTCCCAAAAGGACTCTTAAGAATTATTCCTGTGATGTGGGATCTTATCCTAGAATTCAAAATCAGGAACTCCTAAATCTTGTAGACAAAAAAAAAAGTCCATTAGAATCTTTCTAAATGAAATGAACAAGAAACAAAAAAAATTGCAAAAACTGTATTATAATTAGGATGCTGAACAATTGTACATTAGGGAAAATAGATTAATTCCATAGGTAAGGAATGTTGGAAGGAATGTGAAGTGACTGTGGTCAATCATGAAACAGATTTTGAGTTCACAGAGGATAGCTCAATGAAAAGACCTTGAAGTGGGACCACAGAGACAAATAATAGGGATTATTAAGAAAAGCTGAAAGGAAAACTATTAGCATTATACTGCCTTTGTATAAATCTGCAAATGGTGCTGGGGAAATAATTTTGCATATTAACTGAAAGCTCATGTAATTTAATTGTGAAGCTGGGGCAGAACTGAAAAAAAGAAATGCTATGTCAGATGATTTTGGTGATTGAACAGAAGTAAACAATAAACAGGAAGTTGAACAATGTGATCTGTCTGTTCAAAAGGCAATTGCTTTTAAAAATGTGTATACCCTCCAGACCATAATCCACTCTACTTGACCCGAAGTACCACATCTAATTCTGACACCACAGTTCAAAACCCAGAAGCAAGTTCAGAGGAAGGTCACCAGGATGACCTGAAACAGAGTGCAACATGACACAGTGAATTCTACTTCATAATGAATTCTACTTCACTAGAAGTCTTTAAATTGAGACTGGACAATCATCTACATGAACAGGGACTAGATCAGGGGTCTCCAACCTTGGCAACTTGAAGACTTGTGGACAGTCCACAAGTCTTCAAGTTGCTAAGGTTGGAGAGCCTTGGACTAGATGACCTTTATAAGTTTTTCTAATTCAATTATTCTTTGTCCCTCAACTCTTTTATTTACCCATTTGTTCCCACCCAGATCCACTAAATTATATGTGTAACAGTTGAGTGCCATTTTATTGATTCAATTTTCAATTGTGATTTCACATGTGTAATCACATTTTCAAGTGTGATTACATTTACTCTCTGAAGCAAGGAGGACACTCTAATAAGGTGATGATGAACCTATGACATGCATGTTATAATTGTCACACCATGTCATTTTTGGTGACACACTAGACCTCTGGACCCTTTGGAAGTCAGAGAGAGCCCTGCACTTGCAGAGCCTCTAAAGAGCATGCAACAAAGAGTGCGGTTTCCTGCTCTTTTCAGAGATTATTAGGCTATGCAAGAGCATTTCCTGAAATTTCCAAGCCTCTTGAGCTACCTCAGGTAGGCATTTTTAAAAAAAAAAACAATTATATAAATATTTATTTATTAAAAATGTAAATAATTTTATTTATTACCCTATCTTATGAATTATTTCTCTTTGGCAGGAGGTGTGACACCATGAGTTAAGGAAGGCATTTTCTGAATTTCTTGCTTTTCTTGGGAAGGTTTTTCAAAAATGGTTTACCATTGCCACCTTCCTAGGGCTGAGGGAAAGTGACAGGCCCAAGATTTACCCAGCTGGCTTTTTTACTTAAGGTAGGACTAGAACTCATAGTATCCTGGTTTCTAGCCTGATATCTTAACCACTATACCAAACTGGTTCTTGTTAACAATTATTAAATTAATAATAGTTAATTATTAGATGTGTACTTATATGGTGAAATTGTTTAGTCAGGAAAAAGTATTTGACTGGAATGTGATCAAAGGCTTGAAAGTCTTTGACATATGTAATAAAGCAGTGATGACATTTTCTTTTAAATCAAAATTGTTTATTTTATTTTCCATATAAATTTGTACATAAAGCATACCTAAAACAGAAAAATCTCAAAACAAAATTTAACCAAGTTCCAGAAAGTTTGCACTGTTGATTATTCCTAACCAAAGGGAGAAATGTGAATCTTACCAGTAATAGCAAATGTCATTTTGCTATCAAGAGTCAGGCAGGAAGAAAATGTAGTTTTAAGGAACAGCTGAAATGAGATAAGGCTGGGAAAGTATAAAGAAGTACTAGAGTGGAATTAAGGGAAGAATCATCTAAGAGGAATGAAATCCAACAAAGTTTCATAGATTTGGTGGCATTTTAAATCAAACCAAAGGAGGAACCTTCACTTGATTACAGGCTTCAATTTGAAGCATGTATTCTAAGGAAGCTGCCAATCCCAGCTGACGTGCTATGGAATGAAAGCTTAAAAAAGAATGTTTTGTTAAAAAACAATATTCCACAATCACTTCCTGTAGAAATAGAGAACAAGTAGACACAATTTGCAAAGATTTGTTCAGCCACACCACAGGGTTTGTGCTTTTCATTCTACTTCAATTCAGTAATGCACAACGTTTAATCTTGGCTTTGGAGCTGTCAAGCAGCAATAGTACAGTACCAATTACAGCACAGTCTCATAACTAAAATTGAAATTCCAGCTCCTGAACACAAACAATAATTATTTAATTAATTAAATTAATATAATGGCACTCAAAGTCATGTATTAACCACCCTGTAAGTACTCTGAGCTGAGAGATACTGATTGATTGAATTACTGAATTTATTTGCTGCCCATCTTGCAACAAAATGACTCTGGGGAGCTAAGTGAAACCCAAAAAAGTCTGGAGCTACAAGGCAGGACAGTAGCTACTTATGTATTTCAACAGGTAAGGGACACAGGTACTCCTTGATTTATGTCATTTCATTTAGTGACTGTTTGAAGTTCAACAACATTGGAAAAAAGTGACATATGACCATTTTTCACACTTACGTCCATTGTAGCATCCCCAGAGTCACGTGATCAAAATTCAGATGCTTAGCAACTGCACAAATTTATGGCAGTTGCACTGTCCCATGGTCATGTTTTGTGACCTTCTGACACATGGGGAAGCCAGATTCACTTAACATCTGTGTTGCTAAATAACTGCACTGATTCACTTAACAACAGTGGCAAGAAAGATTGTAAAATGGAGCAACACTCAACTGTCTCGTTTAGCATCAAGACATTTTTGGTTCAATAGTGGATGTAAGTCAAGGACTACCTGTATTAGAAACTGGCTAATTGAAGCTAACTTGTTACAGGTCCAAGAACAGCTTTTGTCATATCCATTTATTAGTTTTCTGTTACTTCCTTCTAAATCTAGGTACTCGATTTCTCATGCTCCATATTATCAGTCGCAACACAGATAGCATTGCACGGTTCACCAAGCATAGTACTCATATCCAGTGGAAACAAAAAAACCCAATAAGCTGGAGACCAATGCTAGAAAACAGTCGCATCTTAGATTTATATATAACACAAATCCAGGTCAAGATTATTTATAAACAATGGATTATTTGAGACCGTAAATTTCCAAAGTAAGTAGAGTGCAGAAGACCCTAAACTATTTAAACATGTAACTATGATAAATATTTAGTAGTAATATTTTATACAGTTGACTACAAAATGGCTATCATCATCGCAGGCTCAATATGCTAAACTCGGCTGAAAACTAGTCAGAACCTTACAATGTTTACAGATCTATGTTCTGTATATTATGTCATATCCAACAGCCAGATAAATCAAGAAGCTGAATAATAACAAAACACATTAGGAGAATTATATATTAGCATAGGTTTTCACATAGTTCAAGACTAGGAGAATTGTTCCTATCATTCAAAAGGATACATAAAATTTTGAAATTCTTTGAGAAACTTGCTAAGAAAGTTGCTTTTAAAAATTGTTTTTACATATGCTTTGAAGTTACACCCATCTTTTTTCTATTAAGAGTCAGGGGTTGCCAACCTTTTAGATCTCAGGGATCACCAAACTCATAATTTTAAATCCTGCGGATCACTAACATGAATTTTGACTGACGGTGGCTTGCTGACATTTTTCCATCTGCAGAAAGCAGCAGAGACCCTGGGAAAATCCCCAAAAAAGTCTGCAGGAAAATTCCCCACCCCATTTTCTTACCGATCAATCATTCTTTATTTGGGATTGCAGGATACCAGCTCCAGCTCCATTCTCAGTGGGAGAGAGAAAGAGAGAGACTTTTGGCTTCATGCAAGGAAAGCAGTAGAAGCAGCAGAAGTCTTTCTTTCTCTCCCCCAAACTCTGCCAGAAATGAGTCTTTGGGAGACTTATTGAGCCGGAGCAGCCTCTTGGAGCGGGATGCCTTGCAGGGTCCCAAAGACTCATTTCTGGTGGAGTTTGGGGGGAGAGAAAGAAAGACTTTTGCTGCTTTCCTTTCATGCAGCCAAAAGCAGAAGCTGAAAGGAGCAGTCCGGTGGCTAGGCCTGGCGCATGGGGGAAGTTCCCCCCTCTGCCCTTTCCCCCTCCCCTCACTACCTCATGTTGTTTGCAACACAAGCAACGCAAGCCTTGTGTTCCCATGGGCCATGTGGAACAGCCCATGGATTAATTGCTTTGCAGGGGTGCTTTGGGGTGACATTTCTCTGTGGACCACCAGAATTTTCTCACGGACCACCAGTAGTCCCCGGCCCATTGGTTGGTGACCACTGATCTGATCAACCACGCATAAAAATTAAATTGTAGTCTAAATGGATCTTTAGCAGATCAAGGAATGACTATTACTCTGATTTTATGACTGAATTTACTTATTAAGGAAAATATACACTCCAATTTATAAAACAAATCATAAAAAATAACTAATATCACTATTGTTTGAAAACAGCCAAAAGATCTACCTTCATACTTTTAACTCAGCAGAACATTTTGCAAGGATGGGAAACTGTTAACCCAGACAGTGGAAGAAAGACAGATCAAGTAAATTTTCCAAGGCAAAAAGACAATACTCTGGGCACAGATAAAGGTGCCATATTTCAGCCATCACTGAGAATGCAAAGCAGAATCTCCCTGGTAGTACTTAAGGAAGTGGGAATGTCTAAATTAATGGACAAAGTAAGTTATACTACACATCTAAACATATATAATGGGGGGGGGAGGGAACGACACCATGTTGTTCAGTGAAAAAAATCAGTCCACTAAAACCAATGTAAGTAAGTTCAAGAACTGTTTTGTAGACAAGATGCTATAATAAGCAGTGACTGACTGAGGAGGAGGCAAGAAGCCAGGTGGTTTGAAAGTGGTTGGTGTTATCAGTGTCAAGTTACAACTAGTATTCAGGGGACAAAGAAGAATGGTTGTTTCTTTCTTCATCCACCCTCTGAAAACGCAAATATCACTAGCCCCTATCTGTCTCCTACAATGGGCAAAGCTCAGAGACTCCCTTATAATGGAAAAGACATTTTAAAAAATCTATCTCAACAAACGCAGAAAATACAGCTATTCTGACCAATTCTAAATGGAAATATCTTCTGATTATACTCAGGTGGTGCATCCTGCTTCTGCAGCTGCTACTGATTTAGCTATGGGAACAAGCATTCTCTGTAGTGATACTCAACTTGTGGATTAAACTTCCACTGAAGGTTAGACAAGCTCCATTGGAGAACATTTTAAAAATTTAGTTATGTAGACTTTACCCTGATTTTAGTCAAATGTTGAAATTATTATTTAAGCTATTACTTCTGCCATTTCAATTATTTCTATTATATATTTTGTTATTATAAGCCAATTTAGTATTTCTAAAAGTAATAAATTATTCCAAATTCCCATGAAATTCCATTGGTCATATTCAAAGGTGTGTATAGTGTAGATCTGCAGCCTTAATCTTTATGGACTGTTTAAATTTTTGCTTAGTTCTAGATCCTATGTTTTGCTAAATGTTGAGGAACATGTAGACTGATCTTACTACAAGTTAGACTGCAATCCAACCAAGTTAACTTGCTTTTCTGTCAAGCCTCCAACTGTTTGTCTACTATACTGTTCCCTAACAATGTGCTACCACTGTTATGAATATAGTTTGGAGATGCTCGCACAGAATCAGGTTATCAGCCTGTTTGTCTAGAATTTGTTTAGTCTTTTGGTGGCCCTTCAAAACCTCATTCAGGATCATTCAAGTCTTGCCACCTGAGATTGTTTTAAATGGAACTGCTATAGAAATTGACCTTGAAGTGTATTTTCTGTCTGTGAGCTATGATCTCTTCTGTCCAGAACTCCTTTATTTGGGGCTTATTTTTCCCCCAATATAGAAATATTAGGCCTTCAGTATTGACTCAGGCAGGACCTCTAGACTCTCTTGGCACTTAAAAATTTGCAGTGACTTCTCCCTGAGACATTGGTGAATTGCTGCAAACATGGTTGGGTGTGCAGGGTTGGGAAGAGAGAAAGAATTGAATCCTAAAATGATTCAGTATAAAGCAACTTCAAGACTATTAAAATATAGTGGCTATAATAAGTATGCACCCAAGTAATCTTCAAAAACCAATACACTTGGGGATAGGCAAATCTAACTGGGCTGCATTTTTTTAAAAAGGCGGTAGTATTATATCTTCTTGTGCTACATACATGTTCAACATCATAACTGCCATCTCATAAAAGACTTTTCAGGACGTTTGAAGTGGCAACATTTCCTCTTAGTTCCCATTCCTCCTGCCTAAAGGAGAACATTGCTCAGTTTTTTGTTCGTTGCCAGCTTTAAAACACGAAGGAGTAATACTAGCATCTATTTAGCGTCCCTTTACTTTACCGTTCAAGCCTGTGGATGCTGATCCTCTGTTTAAAGCGGTCCAGTCCACCTCTTGGCTGCAGCTCTACGTCTGGCAGCCTGCCAGCTGAAGTGTGTGGAAATGACACCGCCAGGGCGGCAGAGATTTTCCTTAATTTCTCTCTTTCCCGAATGCAGACAGGCTGACATTGGCTGGAAAGTGGAGCAGCTCGTCAGGGACAATCAATGAGAATCGATCGAGCTGCTCAGACTAGGCTCAGGGCTGGGAAAATAACACAGTAATACCAGTGTGCAGTCACACACGGAACGAGGGGGATTTTAATGCGGTCGCTACCTATTTCTGTCTTTTCCCAACCCCCCCCTTCCACGTCTGCTCTTCGGCCTCTTAGAAATAGCCACCAACCTCCCGTCGTACGCTGTTAAAGTTTGAGAAAGTGGGGGGCATCCATGACTCAACGACGGTTTTCCCACGTAATGTTTTTTCCACGAAGAAAACTCAACAAGAGCTGAAGTACTTCGGGCAATTGGCGACTCGCTCACACGCGCACGGTGCCTAAGAATAAAGGCTTCCCTCCTCGCCTCGACTTCCGACAGCGCTGCGAGCGGGTGCGCGGGCGTAGTGGGCAAACCACCCGCGGCATGATGGCTGCGTCTGAAGGCGCGACACCAAAGCGCGCGCGAGAAGTTGCAGCTGGCCTGGGGGTCGGGAAGGAGCCGGCGGCAGTCCTGGGAGTCAGCCGTGCAGAACTCCGCCCTTCCCAGAACGAGGTCACCGAAAAGGAACGCGACCGAGGGATTCTGGCGCCCTTAATAAAACAGGAGACGGACGCAGCCCGAGGAGGCAAGGCGTTTCTTAAAAGCCCTCGCCCTCGGAATAAGTGCGGCGGTTTCTAGTTCTTTGGCGCGACAGCCTCTTAGCCGGTCTGCTCGGCGGTTGCCCTCGTCCCTCCATTCCCCTTCGTGTTCATAAGAGAAAGCAAGGCGTTTCTTTTGACCCACGGCCTGACGGCAAACGACCCATGCGGGAGTAAAGATGACACCCCTCCCTGTCCTGCCCTTCCCTTCCCCATCCCCTTGCAGGGTTGCTGGTTCTGGTGCCCTCTTTAATTTGAGGGGCCAAAGGAGAGGAATCGGGCGGCAAGTCGAGAGAAAGCTGCAGTTCTGTGGGCGCTGGCAAGCCCCGCGGAAGCTGAGTAAAAAAACGCATCTGCTTATTATGTGTGGCAGCAATCACGTACGCACGAATTGGAGAATTAACTTGCTTTCGCGGCGGAGACCAGCCGATGTTACACAGACCAAAAGCTGCTGCACTCCCAGTCCTAGGAGGAAGTAGGCCCCATTGGACGCGGGACTTTGTTTTCGAATCAACGGCCTCTGTCAATAGAGAGGGCGTCATTGGAATTTAACGTAACGTAGCTGATCAAAGAGACAGCTTGAGTCCCCTTCGCCGGTTCCCACGCGCTTCGCGAGCAGCCATCAGGAGCCCAGGCCAGGCCGGGATTGCGGCGCAGGGCAAGGAGAAGAGCCGTTTCTGACGCAGTTTGGCGCTCAACTCGCCAAGGACGCCTTTAATTGCGTCTTCTGGTCCTTTGATTGGCATGGCTGGGGCCATTGTAAGACCAGAAAGCTGCGGCTTTCTTCGAGGGTTTGGCTTGTAAGCATTGCAGATGGTTCCTCCGTTCAGCGCTTTTGCTTTGCTTCCGAGACTTGGTCTGCTTAAATTTGCTTACTGGTTGCAAAGAGTAGATAAATTAAACTGGTCATTGGTTTAATAAAGGCTAGATCCAGAAAAATCTCCGGCGAATCAGTGAGTCAGAGGTATCTGAAGCTGAAATAACACTTTCTGCCCAAATTATTTTTTCCCAGTCGGATGAAAGCCAGTTACTACACTACTGATTTTATCGTGCGTTCCAACTGGCAATGACATATCATAAGTTTTTAGCTTCAGTTTCTTATATTTTGGGCCCTTCAGTCTCTAGCAAACTTAATTCACGGGCACAAATAGCTGGGAAAAACTGTAGTTCTATGCCAGACAGCAAAAACTAACCGTGCAGTAAAGAAAATACTTTCTTGTTCCATTATTTAAGGTAGCTTTTCACTATACTAGACCAATGAGGATTAAGCTTAAACTTGTTTCAGCAGCCAATCATGCCAAAGGCCTCCTTAAATAAAACTGCAGCAGAAAGAGTACAGACTGAAATTGGCTTAGCCTTTCTTGGCAGGGGATGTAAATGTTTTGGATTGCCACTAAATATGACACAGTACAACAGGGAAGAAAGTATATCCAGAGAAGCTGGTATAAACTGGCAGGAAACAGAAAGCAATATTTCAGGTGTGAATCTCTCTGGAGGGCAGAGTTCCTGGCCTCCCAAGAATCTTCCAGGAGCAGTCTCAGGTAATGAAAATATTACTGTATAGTAGACTCATCTTACCTGAACAAAGCGTCTGTTTCTCCCATTGCTTCTGAGGTAGCTGGCTGTTACATTTTGAGGGCAAGTCACTTTCTCAGAACTCAGATTTCCACTCATGTAGGTTCTCTGTCCTACAAGGATACAACGGCAAGGACTGAGAAATACTAGTGCTACTGGTAAATTGGTTGGTTAGCTGTTAATTGTGACTAGATGGTTTAACTGATATTGGTGGTTATTAATAATGCTTTGCCTATTTAAATTATATTTAAACAGGACATTATTATGTTAAGGGAAAAAAGGAATAGCGCCAATAGCAATGATTT